>JASDDO010000014.1:400617451-401261094 GCA_030015575.1 Agapanthus africanus
AGTTTCAGTACTTATGAAACTCCCGATGTGGATTTTTGCCCCATGCTCTTATGACCTTGACGAAGGTCAACAAATCATAAGTCACATGTCAAGTTCTGCCCGTCATTATCCAGGTTAATTTGAATCCACCCGCATATACCCTTGACGAAGGTCAACAAGGTAATGTGAGTGTCCCAAACCAACGCATCTATCTATGCTACATATGAATACTTAACAGCTACCAATCACTATGCCTTGACGAAGGTCAACAAACACAGCTTGAATACTATTTGAATATTCATACGAAACGACGGAGGGCTACGAATGGTTTTGGCAAAACCGTGAACGTAGTGAACTTGATTTGGTCGATGGAACGAGATAGCTTTTAATTGGAGTGGCTCAAACTCCGCATTTTAAAAGTTAGTTTTGAAAAGAACCGAGTGGTTTTTCGAAAGTGTTCCAACGACTTTAACTTGATTTATTATCTTGCATTAGTTCTTTTAATGCGTGATATTCTTGCATTAGTACTTTTAATGCGTCCCATCATTTAATCCTACCATTGCAGAAAACAACCAAAATATGACGTACGCTTATGCCATTCGCATTCGCCACTGGGCCCCGTCATCACTCGTTAGGTTACTTAACTAACGACAGAGCGGGGGCTGGGCTAGCGCGGCTGTAAAACATAAGCAACGCCTAAATAGAAAGCAATGATAGACATTACAGATCACAGATGAATACATTGGATATACTAGCAATCCGCAATCCTTTCGAGCCTGAAACGAAAAGCGGATAACACGGTCGCGGTGAATAGCCAAATACCCCACCCAAGACCCCTACGGGTGCGGCAAACTACCCGCCAAGTACTCGGTAGTTTGTGCACCCCCTCCATGGGTCTATCCTAGGAGCAAAAACAGTAAAAAGAATTATACAATGACGGCTACAACCCCGACCCGGTTGTGCGGCCAAACAAATAATAATTATTACATCAATTTACATTTACAATGAATGAAAGAAAAACAAAAGCTCATCTCACATCCAACCCCGGCTATTCACCCGCGACAGTCCAACACATTCATATACACATTCCAGCACATTACAGATCATGTATAACCCCGACTAATCGACCTATAGCGATTAGCCGACGTTCAATACATGCAAACATCACAGATATAACCAACATAGTCAAAGTGCAGTGAAGTTCGGAAAAATACGGAATTATAGGACCCCAAAAGGAAATTTCTTTTCTGGAAAATCTGGGCACATATAATATATCTCAAAAATCCCAAAACCAACACCTACAGACACTGCACGAAAAACGACGCGCAGAAGACGACAAAGCGCGGCGGTTCCGCGGCACGAGCCTACCTCGTGCCGCGGATGCGCGGCGCTTTGAGCTCAACACTGGATCGTTTTTCATGGGTGTTTTTAGAAAACCCTGAGATGATTTTACAAATATAAATTTTTTCATTTTGAGCCCAAAAAAATTTCAACAGAAACTCAGGTTTTTGAAAAATACGGTTTTTGGGTTTTTTTTACGGTTCCGAACTTCGTTACACTTTACTACCAAGCTAGTTTAAGTTTAGTTAGGCTCTGATACCACTGTAAGTCCATATTGCGACCCCCTGTGCTTACGGAGAGGCGGAAACGGTATAAAAAACGAATTTTTATCGCAAGAGGCAACATGGACTAAACATGGTCGGGATCGTTGTCTAAACTAAAACTAGTATTCTAGCTAAAGAGAGTTAGCTACTATGGAAGATGGTTATACCTAAACTTGAACTCCTTCTTCTTCAAACCTTGTAGAGGTTGATGGTTCTCTTTACGTCGCCTTCTCCCGTCGAAGATGGATCCACCTCGAAGGTTCGACTTTGGGCTCTTCCTCGATCTTTGAGTGAACTAGGGTTTCCGGTTTGCTAATCCTTCATCCTAGAATGAGTAGAGAGAGATTAGGGTTTGCTTTTCTTTTTAAAGAGAATGATTCTCAACACATGAGAAGGTTTCTCTTTTCAAGAGGAAGAAGAAGATGAAATGAGGAGAGAGAGAGGTTATGATAGAATGAGCTCAATTATTTCTTTCTTGCAACCATATTGCAAAAAAAAAAAAAAATGAATTATCTAAATGATAATAATTGAAATAAGAATAGTTGATGGTAATTTTGGAATGACCACTATCATGCTTCTTTAAATGAAGTGTAAGCATGAATCAAGGAAGACTTTCAAGGCATGAAAGTGGTCAATGGTCAACAAGTCAACCAAGGTCAACAAGTCAACAAAAAACAACCATAACATAATTCTCATTTAATTACTATTATTAATAGATAATATATAAATCCATTAGGGTTTGGAAAATGATAACTGTCAACTGTGCATACGCACCCGATCCGAAACCCTAATGAAAAACCTCATTCTCCGCCTCAAGCAACTGTGCATACACACCTGCATTCTCGTTCCGAGGAACAAGAATACCAAGATATAAAAGCAACCCACAAAACATATACCAGTATCTGGCTCAAACCAGAGCCTGCCAGTATAATCCGTCCGGACTCCAAACGTGCATAAGTGCGCGGATGAGAACGAACCCTGTCGCAAAACCATGCGACCTCTACTCTGTTTTGCCCAGAGGCGAATACCCTCTGTGTGGGACTCTAAAGACTCGACACTACGCTGGCAGTGGGTTTAACCACAGACCGCAAGCGGCACTAGCTGTGCGTAACGGTCCCCAGGTAGATGCCGACAAGAAGGCTGACGAGGTGAAACCCCATCTGAACTCCTACTGAGTCTGAATGTGACATTCTCCGTACAGTCCGGTCTGTTCGTCTGATACATCGCATGGCGGGCCTAGGGGGCGGTAAAACGTCAGTCCCCCAATAGCGGTACAAGTCGTGCCGGAGCGAAGCCCAAAACACCCTGAGATAACACTGGAAACCTACCAGTATATCTCGTTTGCCCTGGCCAGGGACTACTCGTGTAATGGCTCTCCTAGACACAGCGCGATGTCAACCCCCAATACCGGGAGAGGCGAATCCTGTCTAACCGTCACTGCCTCCAAGTGCTTCGGGACTGCACCCAACCACCACCTGTTTGCACGATCCTTTGAGCCGTGGTAGGGTAGTGATCAAAGTGCAGTGGGAACACACTCGAGGCGAAGTGCCAGTGTCAAGTCAGCGGACTAAGCTGTACTCATGTCACCTGGGAACTGACGACTGACGATAGGTATAATACCAACCTGTCAGTTCCCGACGAGTCCTGTCCAGTGTACTCGTAACCCAACGAGCACCCGTATACTATCTCCAGTACGACGTACTGATGGCTGTGGGACAGACCATCTCCCACACTGGGATGAGAAGCGCATACGCTAGTCTACTCCGGAGTATCGATGCCCTGTCTCGATAGTCCTGCGACTAGGGACCTGTATAAGGATGTGCTTATAGATTACCCAGCCCCCACTAGTGTGACTGCCATCACAACGCTGGTAATCAAGCAAAGATCCTAAGGGCTCCACTAATGCGTATAAGTGATATAGTACAATAAACACAAGTACACATTGAAGTAGAGACAAACCAAGTAGCATACTACTATTTTGAGCAAGATTGTATATACAAGGTGAATATCCCAAGCATCCATTAAGTAATATACAAACTAGTATGATACAGTAATGGCCTCTAGGGCATATACACTAACATTGATATATATGCGATATATGTTAATTGTATTATTTTATTTGGTTACAATAAATATTATATATGTGAAATATAATATTGTAACATGATATGATAACTAATGCAACATGTTTAGTAGAGATTAAACAAGATTAGGGTTTGATTTGGGTTAATACTTTCTATTTGACTCTAGAAGGTTTAGTTTTTGTTTTATGAAAGATATTTTGTGGCGACTCATGCTTTAACCCAACCCAAACCCTAACCCTAGTTAATTCTATACATGGGTTTAGTTGACCATGGTTGCATTAATCATCATATTTATCCTTTCATTATTCATCACAAAAGGTTTCATGTTTATTGTTCATCTTCTTCCTTCTTTCTTTCATAGAAAAAGCTTTCTAGCTTTTTTCAAGGTGATGAAAAATGAGTGAGTAAATGAAAATAAAAGAGAGAAAAAATCCTATTTCATCATCCTCATCTATCCTTGCCATTTATATGAGGGTGTTCACTTCATAATATGAGTGTTAGCTTGTGTTAACGAAACTTCAAGGTAGATCATCTTTGTATCGAAGATCGGAAGCAAGACTGCATCTTTCTCTTCGTGGAACCTCTCGAGAGTCCGAAACACGATGATCGCAGCGAAGGGACTTCAACACGGAGCTTTAGAAGTGAAGGACCGGAACTACAAAGGTTGTAATCCCTCTCACTTAGTGTTAAAGTGTTTAACATGTTAGTTTTCGCCTAATCTCTAGTTTAAAGATCCGGCTTTGGGTTGTTCGGCACGGCTAAATTTTCAATCGGGCATGGTTGATGCCTCGTAGACCCTTATGGCAGTGCCTAGCAACCCTACAGTTGGAACCCCTTCGTTTTTGTTCTGTAGCCTTTTGTCCTATAAACTTGACCCTGGGTATGTGCAATTTTGACTGATTCCATCTAGGGTAAAATCTGGGTTGATTTTCCTATGTTAGTGCATGGTTTACGACTTGTTTTAGCATGGATTTTGGTATTTGGTGATTCGTTTCTGTCGGGTGGCTTTTGGACGTCAACGACATGTGGATATTGATCGTGTTTGCATGCGAGATGATAGGTTTTTACCTATGCGAGTAGCGTGTGTTGTTTTGGATTTCCGATGTGATTTTCATGTGCTTTAGCATTTGTGATATACTTGTAGGTACCCTATGTGATGTTGAGGCGAAGAAGATGAAGATGGCGACATCGGCATCGGCACATGAGAAGCAAGGTGAGTAGATTTATATCTACGGGGAGAAGTCGGGTGGATGGCGTATAGCACCCCCGCAGTCCGTGGTGATATATACGAATACTTATACACATATATACTTATTTTGTGTTGTTAGGATTATTGATGGTAATAATAGAATTATTGATGATAAGGATGTATTGGTTTAGTATAGTGCGAACCCTAGAGTAGTGGGTGCACGCACACATACACATACACACAAACTTGCATACATTCTTTGATTTATCTGTACGCATATGATGGTGTGTATATCTACACATGGGTATGGGACTATGTGTTCATATACAAGATTTGAGGATGATACGTTGGATTGAGTTGAGTTGATGAAATTCGATTGAGGCCGTGAGATTTGGCGACATGACAGAGTTCGTATTTGAGATATGATATGATGGTAGTGATACCTGTTATGTGATGAGATAATGTGATATTGACTTAGATTTAGGTGGTTTTCATACCCCTCCCGATTGACTTGATTGTTGGGTTCGTAGTTCGCATAGTAGGCTTTAGACTAGACCCGAGTCATACCTATTTCAAAACTAACGAATCGGGGATATTTTAAAGATAGGCAAAAGGGATTCTACGGATATTTTCAAACGACACATCTTTTCATAAAACACCGTAGCCCTTATTTTACCAAAAACCCCGATTCATCAATTTCAAAAGGCAAGGCTGCATGATATATTTATTGAGGCAGGTTCTTTACTGTTGCGTTGATTATTCGATTTCCGCAAATTCATGCTATTTGCATTGCATTGCCTGTGTTTATTGATATATTACAGTCATGATGCTAGGACACTAACACCATTATCGATGATGCATATGTTCCACGTACATTGTTTGCCGGCTCACACACTTCATCATCGATAATTGCCATGTCACTACACTGCAGTACTGTTGCATTCAGGATATGATTCTTGCATGACAGACTGATGTACTTACATTTCTTTTACATGTCACATACATCATGCTTTCTGATTATACGCATTGAGATATGTTGTTTCCATGATATTTCTGGTTTTGGGAACCGTGGGTGTTCCAAAAGGGAATTTGTAACTGTTTTAAAACCCGGTTACCCTTGATATGATATTTCAGTGCGTCCACCATGTGTTTTCTTGGTGCTGAGAGCGACATGTGAAACCTGTTTCGAGGAGGCGGATGAGGCCGATTGCGGGTACATGGTGGACCCGGTATGGTTTCCTGGGGCAAGAAATGTTTTTCGTGGAGTAGACGATGAGCCTAGTAGGGTGGCAAGTACCTACCGGTGATTGGTTGGACCTGGCGGTTATCCGGAGGATACTGACCAGAGTCGATAAATGGATATGGGAGTACCGCTGGGGCCGAGGGCCGATTCCGCAGACGGGGCCCGTGGGCTGATCCGGACTGACGGAGCACGATATATGAGGATTTACGTGCCGATGCTGGGCACAGTTTTCATGATGTTTTCGAGTGTCGATGCTGGGCACTCCGGTTCCATGATTTTGACATGTCGCGAGGGACACAGGTGGTTATATCCTCATATTTCCATGCATATGCTGATTATATTTACATGCATGATGGTTATTGTCATTGGGTGACGAGTGGATGGGATCCACGTACATGCGGATTGATTTCATTGATTATACCTCACATTTATGACATGTTATCACCTGAGGCACTGACACGGGTATTTGGCACTACCTCATGTATAGAGATTACATTGCCAGTTTAGCATGCTTCAGACTTATTCATATTGAGGTTTATTTATATCTGATCGTATTGACCTAGGATGGGCCATACATTCGATCTCTGTTTGTAGATATTTTCTATTCACGAGTTGACAACTCACCCCCGTCGTGCCACAGTCCTTGCAGGTTTTTTCCGTACAGATTCCATAGCGGCATTTCTGGCACACTGCTTCCATATGGGTGACTTGCGTTGGTAGGTGGGTTCTTTTGTATCAGAACCGCCATTGTTCCTGTATTATTCATTGTATCTAGAAATTCCATCAACCAAAACTTGTATATTGTTTCAGACTTAGAAAACGGTGTTGTATTATTTCGACCTTAGAGCTGCGCTTGTAGTATTACGGTTTTCTGGCTGTTTTGAGTTCTTTTTGGGTTTTGATTCTCGCCTTTTGGCATTGTATATTATTATTGCTTACGTGGTTGTGACCGTCGATTGACGAAGAGCTAGCTCCCGCTTGGGGATGCCTTTTATCATTTCATATATATTATTCTTGTTGCACCCCGTTTGGGACCAGTTTTTACTAAGGAAACTCGGCCGAAATTTTCAGGAAAGGTTACACATTTTAAAAATGCATATTCGGCTTAGTTATTTAAAAACTTTGATTTTCGAAACATGATTTCTTTACTTCTTAAAACCAGTTTTCTTTATTTACTCTTTAAATGGTTTTAGATTTCTAGGCTTTTGGCTTACTTGGATCGGATGGGGTCCTATAGACTTCATATGGTTCAAGGGCCAGTCACTTGCTCTTTCGGGTCTTGACAAGGTTGGTATCAAAGCGTTAGGTTGACCTTGGTTCGACTCTAAGTTTGGTTATGTAGAGCCTAGGGCGTTATTTATATACGGAACTTAGGCTTGACCTTACGGAACTTAGACTTAGTCGAGGGGGTATTATACCCAGACTTAGTCGAGGGGGTATTATACCCAAACTTTTGTCGCATAGGATGACCCTTGGTTGATGGAGTAGATAGCTTGAGTAGAGGTACGTAACGTACATATGTTCCGCGGCATACTTACGACACGCCACTCCGCTTAAGAAACCTTAGGATGTACATTTCCTTGCACAGTATTATATTCATTCCTATGATCTATCCTCATCGATACTGGTTATGGTTTTGCTGCCATGATTGCACGGGAAGAGTGAACTACGGCTCGAGTTGCGTCACCATGAGTTCGTCGTGGACGAAGACTGACCAGGGCATGATTCGAGAGACGTACGATTGCATATTGAGGAGTTGCGTTAATGCTTTTTCGCACCATGAGCGTTGGATTGATCGCTTTTACGGGATTTTCCGAATGTGCTGGTCGGCACCAGAGGATTGAGCCACTGATAGAGGCCGGCCAGGAGGTGATGACCATTGATATATCGCTTATCCAGGACGATCGAGGCGCTGTTTAGCGTATAGACGAATGAGCAAATTGCTGTTGCGAATGATGAGATATCGCCCAGATGATTGGAGCTACTGCAGCATGAGCATATACTTCGAGATATGATGGTGAGTCGCTAGTCACCGAGGATGAATGACTAGGACATGTGGTTCGTTCGCTTATCCCGATGCAGGGTCACCAGATAGATTGATTCCAGCTAGAGGCGACTTCACGCAGATTCGTTGAAAGTCGATTGAGACGATCGAATGTCTGGAACCCATTTTCCAAGCTTAAAGTATTTGGAAAGACCTGCAAGCAATTCAATGGACCCTCTAGAAGAATGAAACCCTAACTCGATATAATGACCGTGTGAAAGCCTTTGAACCTTAGGGTTTGCGGCAGTTCCGCGGCGCCATTAGTGAGGCTTGGGTTTGCCTTTCTACGGCTGGACCAACGATGCTGTGGTATGTACTCGATACTATTAAACTGTACCCGAGATGTTGAGCTCTTAGGGGATTATGAGGTTTTGACGAGTCGATCGGACGATTCAACATCATTCGGATATCATGTGATGGGACACTGCTTGGGAGACTCCAGATACGATCATAGCCGTTGGAGCGCAGTCTATGTAGCCACGATGAGATGAGTCTGAATCAGTCGATATTGGAGCAGAGTTGAGTAAAGAGTTCGCATGAGATTTCGACGAGATGACGTTCCACTCCACTGACATCAAAGATGCGATATGCACGCTGAGGACGTGTTCGGCTAGATATCTTCTACTGAGTAATGAAGATACCGAGTTCGTGATTTCGAGTCCGTGTGAGAGACTTCGGATGGACCGTAGCCGAGGACATAGCAGGGCGCAAATAGAGACGCGACGTCGAAATGGACGATGATACAGACAAGTGGGACAAGAAGTTCGTGCGAGATGCGGACGAGCTGTTATTATTCCCCGTTAAGATTAAAGGTCGGATATGCATACAGAGGCGCAGGGATGCGAACGGCTTTCGAGTAGATGTTGTACTAAGGACACAGATGTCTAAAGAGCGAGGAAAGATTACGCCAGAGTACCAGACTCCGTACAGTTTGGCTTAGGCGAGATCGGAAGAAGCCTTGAGCAGGATTCCTTCCAGTACATTGCTGCAATAAGATTTGCACCAGGAGCCGATGTGTGATGTGCATTCAGAGCACCAGAGGTCGGCGCCAGAGATGTGCTGCTTTACGAGCGGTCGTGAGGATTGACCGAGAGATGACCAGAGGAGTGCCAGAATGGAATCGTTCCTGTTAGCACACCTGACCGGGCCGATGAGCCGATGGATTGCGAGATTGGTAATCCACAGGGAAGATAAGGAACCAGAGGCAGAGGACACCAGCCGTGAGCAAGAGGCAAGTAGATATCTTGCGCCGCTAGCATTGGATGTACCAGCACCTTCTCAACTTTGAAGGAGGATATACCGACGGCGGTATTTATGATTTGTGATTTTGTTATTTGACTATCACGTATCCGTCACTTTGGATTTCGGTATTTTGGGCGATCTATTCGCATGATTTAGTCTTGATGACTTAGTTTCATGGTATTTGTTTTCTTGCACCATGGTTGCACCTATTGGGTATTTATACCTTGCGCATAGTTATTACTATTGAGGTATTGATTGTGATTTCATGCCTATTTTATGCTGGTGATTTGATTTACGCTTCCAGCATAGTTTTCATGTACTTTTAGTGTTTCAATTTGATTTGTGCACACTGATGCACGAGGTTGTGAGATTTTCCATCGCGGTACACCTGATTTTGATTGAGCCGCATTGTATGTCATTTCGTGCCTTGGCTGCACCTGATTATCACTTCATGGATTTCATACGGTTGATTTGAGGTTGTGCATATGTTACGCACACGATTTGATTTTGCACTCGGTATAGCTTATATGTGCTTGTAGTGCATTGATATATGTTTTGTGCACGCAGTTGCACACGTTTATGATTTCCTTTATACCTAGGTACACTTGGTGTTGCTGCTTACGCATTTGAGTTATTGCTTGGTATTTGTGCATGGGATGCACCAGTTCTATACTTCGTGCGTTTGTCGCACCAGTCTTATGTTTCTTGCGTTTATCGCATCAGATTTATATTTCATGCCTTTGTTGCTCCGGATTTATATTTTTTGCACTACGGTTGCACCTGACTTCGATTTGATGTCATTCGATATGTCGATTTTGACCCTGATATTGATGATTGATTCCTACACTCCGTGCTTTGATTGGAATTACGCATGTTCGGCGTTGGTATTGGATTTTGTGATTCCGTGCATGTTGAGTGCGCATGGTTTAGATTTTCATTCGTGCACGATGGATGCACCGATTTGGATTTTCGCGCATGTTGGGCGCATGTTTTGAGATACGATTTTGGTGCACACCAGATGCACTAAATCGAGATTCTTCGTGCATGTCAGATGCACCTGATTTGGCCGTCAGGTACACACGTTGCCTATGACAGATGCTACGTGCACACCCGTTGCACCTAGATGTTGTTTTGTGCACCTGTATGGAACATATATGGATTTTGATTTCTGTGTGCACCAGACGCACATGGTGGTGTTATGAGCATTTTTGGGATTTATTCCTTTTGGAGCAGTACATTTTTATGATATTGGATATTTGTTTTCATACTGAGCAGGACTAGTCAGAGGACTGTACCTGGATATATTTTGCATGCATTGATAGTTACCGAAGGGATTTCCAAAGAGCGAGCTATAGTCTCAGCATATAAACCTACGTGTCCGATATGACACGAAACGTTTTAAAAACAAGGAGACCCTTCTAAATTGTTTTCAAAACGGCGGAACGTACATAGTAAACAAAGGATATATACGTATATAGTTAATTTTCTTATGAAAAACGTCCGCCACTGTGCAGTTTTACGTGCATCGCACGGTGATTTAAAAAGATTTGGCATGCATTTACATCAGCTATTCACATGTATAGACTGGATGTCTACATGTATAGTTCTGATCTATATCATATTGGTTTTGTATTGGATTTGACATTTGTGTCTTTACCATGACTCCGATGATTGCAGGATGCTTGATGGAGTGTTGCTTTTGAGTTATCTGCTCAGTATTCATGCGCATGCATTGCGCTATGATGTTTTATGTATAGATGATTTCGGAGCCCCGATGACTTAGAATTTGTATTGAAATATTTTAGTATTTGGGGGTTTAAATTTAAATTCGGGGACCGAATTTCTTTAAGTGGGGGGGGGTAGATTGTAACGTTTTCAAAATAATAAAATATGATTTTTGGGAATTTTTATAATTTAATATTATTTTAATGAATATTTTAATATTCTGGTATAATTAAATACAAATAAATGGGGGAAAATTATGGGAAATTCTAAAATAGGGTATTTTATGGAATTATGCCATTTTAAAGTTTTTAAGATTAGTTATATGCTAATTTAGTGCTAATCGCGATTAAAAATCGCTAATTGGATTTTTAGCATTTTTGTGCAAAAATGTGCACATATCATTTTCCACACTTGTTACATGTTTTGGGTGCATGGTTGCTTAGAGTTGACCATGGTGGGAAAAGAAATGAAAAGAAAAGAAAGAAAGAAAAAGTAAGTATGATGATGAGAGAGAGAGAGAGTAGTTGCTTTTGACTTTTGACCCTTTCCTCCATCATTTCCATCTCATTTTCTCTCCCCTCTTCAACAAGAGCTGCTGCTGCTCTTGCTCCTGCTCCCTCATCTCCCACCCTTTCACTTCATAGATCCCACGCATTTCCCTCACCAAAACCCCATTCCCACTTCACAAAACTTGCTCCCAAGCTCACTAGCTACACTTTGAACCTAGCAAGATTGGATTTGGAGGACTTTGAGCAACTCAAGAATTTTCTTGAGTTGCCAAAGGAGGTAATTTCTGCACCTATTAGAGTAGTATCTCATTTCTTGTGCATCAATACTAGTTTCATATCGATATGGTTTTGTTTGGTGGATTTGTGAAACATAAAGTTAGGGTTTGATCTGAAATCAAAGTGAAATTGAGGCTTGTTGTGACCTTAGAACCCCTTGTGTGATGCTAATTTGGACCCAAACCGGAACATGAAACCAGAATACGGATTTACGGAATCGATATCGGGGAAAACTGTGAATCTGTGATCGTATTTAAGAATCTGCTATCACCCCGAGACCCCAAAAATAAAACTGAGTTGACTGTGAGATGTGCAGGCACCATGGAACCACCACACAAAGCCCTAGCCCCTAATTCTTTATTTGGGCCACAGATTTAATACCTCTGGCCGCAAATTGCGGCCAGAGCAGGTTGGAACCCCTTCGTTTTTGTTCTGTAGCCTTTTGCCCTATAAACTTGACCCTGGGTATGTGCAATTTTGACTGATTCCATCTAGGGTAAAATATGGGTTGATTTTCTTATGTTGGTGCATGGTTTACGACTTGTTTTAGAATGGATTTTGGTATTTGGTGATTCATTTCTGTCGGGTGGCGTTTGGACGTCAACGACAAGTGAATATTGATCGTGTTTGAATGCGAGACGATAGGTTTTTACCTATGCGAGTAGCGCGTGCTGTTTTGGATTTCCGATGTGATTTTCATGTGCTTTAGCGTTTGTGATATACTTGTAGGTACCCTACGTGATGTTGAGGCGAAGAAGATGAAGATGGCGACATCGGCATCGGCACATAAGAAGCAAGGTGAGTAGATTTATATCTACGGGGAGAAGTCGGGTGGATGGCGTATAGCAACCCCGCAGTCCGTGGTGATGTATACGAATACGTATACACATATATACTTATTATGTGTTGTTAGGATTATTGATGGTAATAATGGAATTATTGATGATAAGGATGTATTGGTTTAGTATAGTGCGAACCCTAGAGTAGTGGGTGCACGCACACATACACATACACACATACTTGCATACATTCTTTCATTTATCTTTGCGCAAATGATGGTGTGTATATCTACACATGGTATGGGACTATGTGTTCATATACGAGATTTGAGGATGATACGTGGGATTGAGATGAGTCGATGAGATTCGATTGAGGCCGTGAGATTTGGCGACATGACAGAGTTCGTATTTGAGATGTGATATGATGGTAGTGATACCTGTTATGTGATGAGATAATGTGATATTGACTTAGATTTAGGTGGTTTTCATACCCCTCCCGATTGAATTGATTGTTGGGTTCGTAGTTCGCATAGTAGGCGTTAGACTAGACCCGAGTCATACCTATTTCAAAACTAACGAATCGGGGATATTTTAAAGATAGGCAAAAGGGATTCTACGGATATTTTCAAACGACACATCTTTTCATAAAACACCGTAGCCCTTATTTTACCAAAAACCCCGATTCGTCCATTTTCAAAAGGCAAGGCTGCATGATATATTTATTGAGGCAGGTTCTTTACTGTTGCGCCGATTATTCGATTTCCGCATATTCATGCTATTTGCATTGCATTGCCTGTGTTTATTGATATATTACAGTCATGCTGCTAGGACACCAGCACCATTATCGATTATGCGTATGTTCCACGTACTCTGTTTGCCGGCTCACACACTTCATCATCGATAATTGCCAGTCACTACACTGCAGTACCGTTGCATTCAGAATATGATTCTTGCTTGACAGACTGATGTACTTACATTTCTTTTACATGTCACATACATCATGCTTTCTGATTATACGCATTGAGATATGTTGTTTCCATGATATTTCTGGTTTTGGGAACCGTGGGTGTTTCAAAACGGAATATGTAACTGTTTAAAACCCGGTTACCCTTGATATGATATTTCAGTACGTCCACCATGTGTTTTCTCGGTGCTAAGAGCGACATGTGAAACGCGATTAGAGGAGGTGGATGATGCCGATTGCGGGTACATGGTGGACCCGGTATGGTTTCCCGGGGCAAGAAATGTTTTTCGTAGAGTAGACGATGAGCCTAGCAGGGTGGCGAGTACCTACCGGTGATTGGTTGGACCTGGCGGTTATCCGGAGGATACTGACCAGAGTCGATAGATGGATATGGGCGTAGTGCTGGGGCCGAGGGCCGATTCCGCTGACGGGGCCCGTGGGCTGATCCGGACCGACGAAGCCCGATATATGAGGATTTACGTGCCGATGCTGGGCACAGTTTTCATGATGTTTTCAAGTGTCGATGCTGGGCACTCCGGTTCCATGATTTTGACGTGTCGCGAGGGACACAGGTGGTTTATATCCTCATAATTCCATGCATATGCTGATGATATTTACATGCATGATGGTTATTGTCATTGGGTGATGAATGGATGGGATCCACGTACATGTGAATTGATTTCATTGATTATACCTCACATTGATGACATGTTATCACCTGAGGCACTGACACGGGTATTTGGCACTACCTCATGTATATAGATTACATTGCCAGTTTAGCATGCTTCAGACTTATTCATATTGAGGTTTATTTATATCTGATCGTATTGACCTAGGATGGGTCATACATTCGATCTCTGCTTGTAGATATTTTCTATTCACGAGTTGGCAACTCACCCCCGTTGTGCCACAGTCCTTGCAGGTTTTTGCCGTACAGATTCCATAGCGGCATTTCTGGCACACTGCTTCCATATGGGTAACTTGCGTTGGTAGGTGGATTCTTTTGTATCAGAACCGCCATTGTTCCTGTATTATTCATTGTATCTAGAAATTCCATCAACCAAAACTTGTATATTGTTTCAGACTTAGAAAACAGTGTTGTATTATTTCGACCTTAGAGTCGCGCTTGTAGTATTACGGTTTTCTGGCTGTTTTGAGTTCTTTTTGGGTTTTGATCCTCACCCTTTGGCATTGTATATTATTATTGCTTGCATGGTTGTGACCGTCGATTGACGAAGACCTAGCTCCCGCTTGGGGATGCCTTTTATCATTTCATATATATTATTCTTTTTGTACCCCGTTCGGGGCCAGTTTTTACAAAGGAAACTCTGCCGAAATTTTCAGGAAAGGTTACACGTTTTAAAAATGCATATTCGGCTTAGTTATTTCAAAACTTTGATTTTCGAAACATGATTTCTTTACTTCTTAAAACCAGTTTTCCTTAATTACTCTTTAAATGGTTTTAGATTTCTGGGCTTTTGGCTTACTTGGATCAGATGGGGTCCTATAGACTTCATATGGTTCAAGGGCCAGTCACGTGCTCTTTCGGGTCGTGACACCTAATTTCTTGCTCTGTCTTATAACAATTATAAGTTGGAGCGGGACCAACGTTCCCCAGCTCAGTATAACAAGCGGGTTCGGTCAATACATCCGTATTATTATCTTGATTAAGGCGTGATATGGTCGCTACCTGGAGAGAGAGAGAAGAAAACACTCAGCGCATGCTCTTGCAAGATTAGATTGGTTATCTAATATATCTAATCAGGATGTCTCCCACTGTTTTAATCAAATCTTCCTTCAAACCCTAAAAGGAAAGATTAGCCGGGATTAATTACACGCTACAAGTTCGCCAATCTTTCAGCCAGGCCAGTGCCGGTACTTTGAAGGAGGTCCACTGTGCTTTCGCACGAACCTAATTAATGTAAACCTCGTTTTCCCAGGGGCGTAACCCCGTTGACACCTTTCTAGACACCTACTTGATCGGCTAATTGTAATGTGTAAAACTTTCCCAGGAGTAACTCTTACTCGCAGCGGGTATCGGGATCCAACTATCTTATAGAAGGTATGCAATCTCATTGCAAATTTCAACACTTGAAATTCCCAATAATATTTTACCCCTAGCAGCTATATGACCTTACCATTGTCAACAAATCATAAGTGCTAGTCAAGTTCAACCCGTCATTTCCCGATTGAATTAAACCCACCCGCACGACCCTTAACATAGTCAACAAAGTCACACGACTACCCTAATCCAATCGCATCATATGCTTATACAGATAAGCACTAATCAGCTACCGCACACTACGCCTTAACATAGTCAACAAACGTAGCACGAATACTAACTAGTACTTATCTGAAATGATGGAGGGCTACGACAGGTTTTTAAGAAAACCTTTTGCGTAATGAACTTGATATCGTTGTAGAATCGAGTGAATTTTAAATGGAGTGTTTTTGAGGTTTTTTCTAGTTTTTCTAAAGAGGTTACACCCGGTGAAGGGATCGTCAGCCCTTTCCTCAACGAATAAGGTGCAGGATATATCACAAATATCACTATGCAAAGCAAAAACTATAGAAACAATCAAAAGACAAACCGAGTTTGAAGCATCTGCTAGTTTCGCTAAAGAGTTCACTCCCGGTGAAGGGATCTCGGCTCTTTCCTTATCGAATAAGATGCTGGATGTTCTACAAGGAACTGTAGGGTTACTAGGCACACTAATAAGGCTCTACAAGGCATCGGCAATGCCAAAATTAAATTTTTATGTGCCGAACAACCCTAAGCTAGATCGTATACTAGAGATTAGGCGAAGAAAATAGCAAGTAAACAACTTTACTCTAAAGGGATACGAAATACAACCTTTGTAGATCGGTCCTTCACTTCTTTAGCTCCTTGATGAAGTCCCTTCGCTGCGATCGTGGTTCTCCTGGACCCTTGCATGGCTTCACGAGGCGAAAGGTGCGACCTTGCTTGAAGTCTCCGAGGCCGAAGATGATCTACGTCGAGGGAATTCCGACTCAAGCTACTACTTCACTAATTTGAGAAAATTAGTGAAGCAAACACCCTATACTAAAGTGCTAATCTAGTAGAGGATGGAGAAATAGGAAGTGGGTTCTCTTTGAATTTTTATTTCTCACAAAGTTTCACTCTTTTTTCAAAACCCTAGCAAGCTTTTTCTCTTGCTCAATGAAGAAGATGATGAACAAAAGAAAAGAATGAGGATAATGATCAAGTGAGTGTGCTAACCATGGTGAGTGAGTATCATATACTAACTCATGTAGAGACATTACCATAGCTAAGTGTGATGGTTAGGTTAAAAGGAATCTAAGGTAAAGACAAAGCTAGTAGACTTTGTCAAACCAAAGTAAGCTTCTACAAGCTTCATGCTCATTCCAAAACTCCACTAATTTTGTAATTATCTTAAATAATCATAACCCACCATAATACATAGAATGGTGTATGTCTTACACACCCAAGTCAAGTGTATCATCAACCATGATACATAAATATAACACATTTTAATATATATCATATATATATAGTAAAAATGTTTACATGTGAGAAAAAACCCTAAGTGAACATGTGTTGGTTAATGTAAACTAGTATATCAAATATACAATTATACAATAAATTATTAAATCAACACTTGACTTAATAATCCGATCATATCACATATAACCGACTAACATTCAATGTATCGACTTATCGAATCAACACTTGATTCGATAACCCGGCTATATCATATATAACCGACTGATACATAAAGTCGCGAGAATATAATACGGTATCACATACACATATTATTCTCGGTCCTGCACATATCACATACGTGCTCTTATTTCGTTTTGCCTGAGCCAGTAAAACCTCTATGTAGGACTCTAAAGACTCGTCAATACGCCGGCAGTAGGTGATGATCACATTAAGCACCCACAAGCCGTCAGCGGTACTAGCTGGACGTAACGGCTACCCGGGTAATGAGCGATCAGAAGATCAGCAAGCAAGCCCGCTCCAACTCCTGTAAAAGCCTGCCGGTAACACTTCTCGTACAGTCCGGTCTCCTCGTCTGATATGTCGCATATCAAGTCTAGGGGTGGTAAACGTCAGACCCCAATAACCGATAAGTCGTGCCGATGTGAGGCTCATAACGGGTCGAGAATCTACTGATAACACTTACCAGTAAATCTCTATATCATCCATGGCCAGGGACTTCCCTGTTATGGCCAATCGAGCACAGCGCAACATCAACCACCAATACCGGGAGAGACGAAACCCCTCCTATCGCTCATTGCCTCCATGTGACTCGGGACTGTAGCCAAAAACCACCGTTTTGCACGCCCTCATGGACGTGGTAAGGTGGAAATCAAAGCACAGTGGGAATCACACAAGACTCTATGACGATCTCGGGTCTACAGACTAACCTGCACAAGTGTCACCAGAGAACTGCCATCTGACATGAGGTATAATACCATATGGGAGTTCTCGGCGAGTCCGTCCAGTGTACCCAGTCTCCACTGAGCACCCGTATACGCTCTCTGATGTCAAACACCAATGGATATGGGATCATCCATCGCCCATCTCATGGGTCGAGAAGCGTATACGCTAGTCTACACTGGTATATCGATGCCCCGTCTCGATACACCCACGACTAGGGACCTTGAAGGATGTACTTATGGACTACCATGTCCCCGCTAGTATTATCCGCATCATAGTCCAGGCAGTCAAGTACACATCCTAAGGGCTTTACCGACATGTAACGATAAGACAGTATAAAGAGACAAGTATACATGTTAACGTAAAGAGCAACCAGATAGCATACTATCATATCGAGCAAGAAAGTCCTCTCTATATATGTCCAATCATCCAATATAATATACATCATCTGTACAATACTGGCCTCTAGGGCATACATACAACTAACAATCTCCCACTTGCACTAGGGCCAGCTGCTGTAGTATCGCATACCGAGCATCCCGAAGAGTCTCTCAAACTGTATTTGGGGAATGGCCTTCGTGAGTGGATCCGCAGTGTTGTTCTTCGTGTCAACCCTCCTGACCTCGATCTCCCGGCGATCAACTATCTCCCGGATCAGTTGATACCGCCTCAGAATATGCCTGGATCGCTGATAGAACCTGGGTTCCTTGTCCAAAGCCACCACTCTATTGTTATCACAATACAAAGGTATTGGATGATCAATGGATGGAACCACTCCAAGTTCAGTAATGAACTACTTGATCCAGACAGCCTCTTTGGCAGCATCGTTGGCAGCGATGTATTCAGCCTCCATCGTCGAGTCTGCCACGGTTTCCTGCTTGGAACTCTTCCAGCTAACCGCCCCTCTGTAAAGGGTAAAGAAAAATCCCGACTGCGACTTAGAGTCGTCCTTATCACTCTGGAAGCTCGAATCGGTAAAGGACTCAACTTGGAGTTCTCCGTTACCATACACCAAGAGCATCTCTTTAGTCCTTCGCAAGTACTTGAGAATGCTCTTCACAGCTGTCCAGTGACTCTCTCCAGGACCAGCTTGATACCTACTCACTACACTTAGTGAGTATGCTACATCGGGTCTGGTACATAGCATCGCGTACATGATAGAGCCTACAGCCGAAGCATAGGGTATCCCTTGCATGCGAGCTCTCTCCAAATCAGTCTTGGGAGACATCTCTTTGGAGAGAGTGAGCCCTGAGATCGTGGGTAAAAACCCACGTTTGGACTCTTCCATACTAAACCTTTTTAGTATGGTGTCAATATACCTGGATTGGGACAATCCCAATATCCTTTTAGATCTATCTCTATAGATCATAATTCCCAATATGCAGGAGGCATCACCAAGATCTTTCATTGAGAATCTTTGTGATAAGAAGAGCTTGACCGATTGCAGCATAGGAATGTCATTTCCTATCAAGAGTATGTCGTCCACGTACAATACGAGGAAGACAACCTTACTCTCTGCCACCTTCTTGTAGATACAAGGTTCATCTACATTTTTGACGAAATCAAACTCTTTGATAACGACGTTAAAGCATATGTTCTAACTCCGCGATGCTTTCTTTAATCCATAAATGGATTTAAGAAGCTTGCACACCTTCCCGCTGCTCCCACTATCTACGAAGCCCTCTGGCTGAGTTATGTACACGCACTCTTCTAAACCACCGTTTAGAAAGGCGGTCTTAACATCCATTTGCCAGGTTTTGTAGTCATGGTATGCAGCGATGGCAAGCATGATCCGGATGGATTTGAGCATAGCCAATGGAGAAAAGATTTCATCATAGTCCACACCTGGTCTTTGACGAAAACCCTTTGCAACAAGTCTAGCTTTGAAAGTCTCCACTTTCCCATCTACACCAAGTTTTTTTTTAAAGATCCACTTGCTCCCAATGGGTTTTACCCCTTCAGGAGCATCTTCCAAAGTCCATACTTTGTTGGTGTACATGGATTCCATCTCGGACCGCATTGCATCCAGCCATTTCACTGAGTCTCCACTCGTGATGGCCTGCCCGAAGCTAGTTGGGTCATCATCAACCATGATGCAATCCTCGCTCCCACCATACATGAGAAAACCGCATCATCTCTCAGGTGGGTGAGGAACCCTACTAGATCTGCGGAGTGGCTGGGGTTCATCGGGAACTACTGAATCCTCTGGTTCAACCAAATCTTCTGTTGTAGTCTGTATTGCTGGAACCTCTTCCAGTTCTACCTCCATGCTACTAATCTCTTTTTCAAGAAATTCCTTTTCTAAAAAGGTGGCATGTCGAGAAACAAACACTTTTTGTTCCTCGGTTTGGTAGAAGATATACCCGCGCGAATGTTTGGGATATCCAATAAACTTACACAGAATGGACCTTGCCGTGAGTTTGTCCGGATTTTGTGTTTTTACATAGTCCGGACAATCCCATATCTTAACATAATTAAGACATGGTCTCTTTCCTTTCCATATCTCAAATGGAGTGGTTGGCACAGATTTGGTGGGAACCATATTCAATAGGTCTGCAGCTGTTTCCAGTGCATGCCCCCAGAAGGAAATAGGTAACTCAGCTGTGCTCATCATAGAGCGCACCATGTCTAAAAGTGTGCGGTTCCTCCGTTCCGATACACCGTTGTGCTGTGGTGTATATGGAGGAGTTAGCTGAGAGAGAATCCCATTCTCTTTTAGGAAGTCCAGGAATTCATTGCTCAAATATTCACCTCCTCGATCAGATCGAAGGATTTTAATACTTTTCCCGGTTTGGTTCTCGACTTCTTGTTTATATTCTCTAAATTTCTCAAAGCTTCTGATTTGTGTTTCATCAGGAACACATATCCGAATCTAGAGAGATCGTCAGTGAATGTAATGAAGTACGCAGAACCATTCCTGGCATGTGTAGACATAGGGCCGCATACATCACTATGTACAAGTCCCAATAGTTCCGTAACTCTTTCTCCGTGTCCCGTAAACGGAGTTTTGGTCATCTTTCCTTTGAGACATGACTGGCAAGTGTCATAAGATGAAAATTCAAACGGATTTAAATATCCATCCTTATGCAACTTAGCCAGTCGTGTCGCATTCATGTGACCCAGTCTACAATGCCACAAGAAAGATTCGTTCATTTCTGAATTTTTCCTCTTGTGTGTGTTTGTTATGCTTAGAACTGTTGATTGATTTAGAACATAAATGCCATTGCACAACGTGCCTGATCCAACCAACTTTTGGTTAAGGAAAATGTTCATAACATTATCCTGTAATACAAAATTATATCCCTCTTTACTCAACAAAGAAACCGATATAATGTTGCATATCAGGTTCGGCATGAAATAACATTCATTCAGAATCAATATATTACTAGTTGGCAATACAAGGTGATATTCTCCGACGGTTTTAGCTGCAACAATTGCACCATTTCCAGCCCTTATGTCTTTATCACCTTCTCCAAGTTCTCTACTTTTCCTAAGCCCATGTAACTGATTACATATATGGGATCCTGACCCGGTATCTAATACCCAGGACGTAGAGCAAATGGAGAAACGGTTCTCTGTAACGAACACACCCGAAGAAAATGCATCAACATGTACTTTCTTCATTCGGGTGGCATGAGAATCCTGGTATTCCCCTATATCATGTTCAGTCTTATAACTCTTATAAGAAAGAACGGAATCATTGTTCCCCAGCACAGTATAATATGCGGGTTTAGTCAATACATCCATATTATTATCTTGATTAAGGCATGATATGGTCGCTACCTGGAGAGAGAGAGAAGAAAACACTTTAGCGTATGCTCTTGCAAGATCAGATTGGTTATTATTTTATCTAATCAGGATGGCTCCCTGTCACGACCCAAATTAGGAACGTAACCGGCACTTAAATCACGTGACGTCTAAAGGCGTAACGTAACTCAAGTAAGCCGAAACCCAGTAATCTAAACCATGAAAAGATTAGAGTGATAAAGCTTTAAAACATTTGTTTAAAAGATTAGTTAAAACATTTGTAATCTTAGTTTAAAAATCGTAGAAAAACTTAAAGTTTCATTTTTCCTTTGTATATTTCGGCAGCATCTCCTTTGTAAAAATCAATCCTGAATGATACAAATCATAGAGATGAAACACAACTACAACATGTGTACAAATGTCGCCATAGCGAAGAAATAACATAATATGAATCAAATCCGGCTCATACGAGCTCAACAACCAAAGTCACATAAGGTACAAATACCGAACCTCTCAGTCTCTAAGTCAATACAGGTGAATAGTAGATGGAGAGTACTAGATACAATAAGATACATAAATGGATAACCGCACAAATCCACATACCGAAAGAAAGGGTCTCAACCCAACAGTAGCGGTATCCACGGAAAAGATGCAATAAGAAGCCTGACGCTTCCAAACTGCAGATCAAACCTGCACAAATGCTGCGGCACAACGGGGGTGAGTTGCCAACTCGTGAGAAGTAAATAACATCGTACAAGTAATCACATGTATGTACGATAAACAACCATTTCTACATAGGTGTCATGATAAGGTATATATGTCAATATGAACTGCAGTAAATCATGATCTGGTAAATGACTATATGTAGATAATGTATCATAAATACCTGAGAATGGGGTAAACATAATACTCATCCATAATCACTATCAGTAAAATAAATCCAGTGTCCATCAACGACACGTAAATCTCAATATCTCAGGCGCCGTAACTATGACCGGCCCTCTCATCTGTAAATCTCATGGAAAACCTGAATGTCCAACACCGACACTCGAAACATCATGAAAAACACTGTGTCTAGCATCAACACGTAAATCCATATATCTCTCTCTCTGGACTTCGTCATTCCGAATCGGTCCATATCTCTGGGTTTCGTCATTCCGAATCGACCCATATCTCATGACTCCGGCCGGTATCCTCCGGACAACCGCCGAGTCCAACCAATCACCGGTAGGTATTATGCCCTCTGCCAGGCTCATCGGCTACACCACGATATCATTCTTGCCCCGGGGTACCATACCGGGTCCACCATGTACCCGCAGACGGTTCCCACATCTCCTCGAATCGGGTCTCGAAAACCAAGCTCATAACCGAGAAAACTCATGGTGGACATCCCAAAATCACATCAAGAGAAACCGCGTTTTTAAAACAATTTATAGCTTTCTTTCAAAATATACCAGCGGTTCTCAAATCCAGAATTCTCATGAAAACAATATCTCAATGCATATATCCAAGAACTATAATGTATGCAACATGGAAGTAATGTGATCATATCAAGGGAAATCCACACTTTTATAAACGAATCCCAATTTTTAGAAATTATCTTGTGATTTCTCAAATCCATGATATCGAATAAAACATCATATAAAAATATTACTACATCAATGTAAGTACCATAATGTGAACTAATACAAGAATAACTATCTAACTACAAATCATGAATATGGTTCAATATATTTATCTAAGGCCATTTCTACTGTGTGCGTGACATAGCAATTACCAACGGTGTGTGTGTAACATATAGTGCTCGTGCAACATGAACCGTTTGTAATGGTGCAGTGTCCTATCAATATTATATCAATGTTTAACATGAAATATGATGAAATATGATGTACTAATTATTACTAGTTCAATATATGTTTTTATCTATGTATGGTCAATAGGCATATCACTTAAAGTAATTCACTTGAATCCTAGCCTTTGGCGCTTAGCGCCACACAGGCGATTTCCCCGTAGATGTTAAATCTACTCACCAGACAATCCTGAATTAGGTGAATCCAATCACCTCCTTTCCTTTCCTTCCTTCGTCTGAAGTCCCTGCTTGCGATCCTAATATCACACAAATAACGCCAATACTTACAAATATTAGTAAACTAAAGATAACACACTGACACGGACACCTAGCTAATGATTTAGTTCACACAAACTATTTGGTGATAGCTCGGTGACTAAACGTCTGAAGCGACACGACTAAAAAACACGCACGCGCAGAACCGACACGATGCGCAGGACTGCTCGAACCACAGAACTGAATCATAAGCTCAAAATTTAGAGAAACTATACAAATACGGTAACAAGTACACTCTGTCGGCAGTTCATCAAAATTTGTTTCAGTACATCGGATTTCGGGTTCGCAAGTTACTGTCGTTTCATTATAAGTGTTTGCTGCTGGAATTTCAGTTTCTGAACTTAATGTCCATTTCGCAACGCAGTTTTCACCCTGTTGTGATCAAAATTAGGCGACGCTATAGTTGAACAAAATTTTGCTTTATCAGTTAGTTTTCCAACGCATCAAACGGATCAATAATATCCATTGTCTAATGGATGTTATGCACTGAAAAACACAAGGGTATACGTTCTGTCCCTGTTTGGGACTGCTATACGTTCTGTTGATTTAAAATACAATTTAAATAGTAAACGACGGTAGAAATGAATGAAATCACTTTCATTGGTTAGCTAAAAGATTTATCTTCACTATGATATATAGTTCCGCACTATAACATTTTCATACAGAAGATTGAAAGCATTACAAAACGAGAATCAACAACCAGAACTGCTCTGGACTGCAGTCCAGTGCCGCACTCCGAACCAGTTTCAGTCATCTTTTTAAAACCGAAACAGACTAAAATCATACCTCACCAAAACATTACTGAATTCCTATCCATCCATGCTCCAAAACAACATAACCATGATTTTTTTTGAAGGTTTGTGAATGAGAGAATGTAGAGGGTGAGGGTGGGTATTTATAGCCAAACTCCTTCTCTTTAATGATTCTTCATAACACTTATGCATGTTTCTACCATACCTACCATTCCTTTACACTCATGCCACTCATGCCTTGATTCCATGACAACCTTGCATATTCATTATGCCTCCCATGCCACAAATTTTAAAATCCTTCTCTTTAATTAAAATAAAACATTTTTGATTTTTAATGAAAATGTAAATAAAACTTATCCTAAAGGTAAAATTTTTAAGTAAAAGTTAATATGACATGGTAAAAAGTAAAATGTCATTGTTAACCTAGCATGGTTAACATCTCCAAAACCCTAGATTAACATGTACAAGTGTGTGCATGTCACAAAATAATTTAATAAAATATTAATTAATTCAAATAAAATATATAAAAACAGTTTTGGTTAAATTTTATTAAAAATCTGCATTCATTCGCTTAATTATTCTAAACGCAATCTAAAGTGTTACAATCTCCTCCCCCCCTTAAAGAAATTCGGTCCCCGAATTTAAAAATCTTAATATGCATACCTTCGAAAAGATGAGGGAATTTCTTCCGCATCTCGCCCTCAGCTTCCCATGTAACCTCTTCGCTACTTGGGCCACGCCAAAGAACTTTCACTGACGGTAAGACTTTTGACCGAAGTTTCTTCACCTGCCGATCCAAAATTACTACCGGCTGCTCGGTGAAAGAGAGATCGTGCTCCAGTTGGACGGTCTGGGGCTGAATCACGTGTGAAGGATCATGAAGGTACTTGCGAAGCATTGATACATGAAAAACGGGGTGAACAACCGAAAAACTGGGTGGAAGTGCCAAACGATAGGCAACGGTACCAACTCGCTCAAGGATCTTAAAAGAACCCACAAATCTGGACTAAGCCTCCCTTTCTTACCAAATCTCATCACGCCTTTCATCGGAGAAATCCGTAGGAATACATGATCACGTACAGCGAACTTAAGTCTGCGACGACGACGGTCGGCATAAGACTTCTGTCTGCATTGGGCTGCTCTCATCCTATCTTGGATTAACCGAATCTTCTCCGTTGTCTCTTTGACTAGCTGTGGTCCCAAAATCCTGCTCTCGCTGAGTTCGGTCCAACAGACTGGTGATCGACACTTTCTACCATATAAAGCCTCAAAAGGTGCCATTTGAATCGTCTCCTGAAAACTGTTATTGTAGGAGAATTCAATTAAAGGCAAGTGACGATCCCAACTGTCACCAAAATCAAGCACACATGCTCGAAGCATATCCTCGAAAGTCTGAATAGTACGCTCTGACTGACCATCGGTCTGTGGATGGAAAGCGGTGCTAAAACTCAATCGAGTACCCAAGGCTTCCTGAAGTTTCTGCCAAAGACGGCTGGTGAACTGGGTTCCTCTGTCAGATACAATGCATGTAGGAACACCGTGCAAACGCACAAGCTCGCCAATGAACAGTTGAGCATACTGAGAAAATCCGAAAGTGGTTTTCACTGGAAGGAAGTGAGCCGCTTTCGTCAACCGATCAACAATCACCCAAATGGAATCATACCCTCGACTGGTCTTGAGTAGACCCACAACGAAATCCAAAGAGATTTGCTCCCATTTCCACTCCGGAATAGGCAAAGGCTGCAATTCTCCTGCCGGTCTTTGATGCTCAGCCTTGACCTGCTGACAAGTCAGGAACTTCGAAACGAAGTCCGAAACATCTCTCTTCATCCCTTCCCACCAGTAGACATCTCTCAAATCAAGATACATCTTGGTGGAATCGGGGTGAACACTGTAAGCTGATTGATGTGCCTGCTCTAAGATATCACGTCTCAGCTCTTTGGAATTTGGTACACATAAACGAGTCCCAAAACTTAGCACACCCTGGTCATCTATCACAAACTCCGAATCTTTACATTGTCGAATAAGTTCAAAGATCTCGGACAAACGATCATCGTCGGATTGTGCATCACGGATAAGCAGAAGTGGACGAGCACGGACATGAGCAAGCTGTCCACCGGCTGAAGTGAACTCGAATTAAACTCTACTATCACACAAGATCTGCCAATCTGTAGAAGATTGTCTCAGAACTGTGTTCAAATGGAACAAGCTACCTCCGGGTCTACGACTCAAAGCATCAGCTACTACATTCGCCTTGCCCGGGTGATAAAGAATTTCACAATCATAATCCTTTACAAGCTCCATCCAACGACGCTGCCTCAAATTCAGATCCCGCTGCTGGAAGATGTACTTCAAGCTCTTGTGATCCGTGAAAATCTAGCACGACTCTCCGTACAAGTAGTGTCTCCAAATCTTAAGAGCAAATACCACCGCGGCCATCTCAAGATCATGGGTAGGATAATTCTGCTCGTGCCTCTTCAACTGACGAGAAGCATAAGCGATAACCTTATCCTGTTGCATTAACACGCAACCAAGCCCGACTCGAGAAGCATCACAATAGACGACATAGCCACCCGGTCCAGAAGGTAAAGATAAAACTGCTGCAGTCGTCAACCGCGTCTTCAACAGCTGGAAACTCTGCTCGCAAGCCTCGGTCCAAAGAAAAGGAATCCCCTTCCGGGTCAGTCCGGTCATCGGTGCAGCGATACTTGAAAAATCCTGCACGAAGCGTCGGTAATAACCGGCTAATCCTAAGAAACTACGGACCTCCGTCACCGATACGGGTCTAGGCCAAAGTTGTACGGCTTCAATCATCTTCGGATCCACTCGGATACCGTCTCCCGTAACCACATGACCCAAAAAGTCAACACTATCAAGCCAAAATGCACACTTTGAGAACTTAGCAAACAACTGGTGTTCTCTCAATGTCTGCAAAGCAATTCTCAAGTGATGCTCATGCTCCTCATGACTTCTAGAATAAACCATAATGTCATCAATAAACACAATAATGAACTGGTCGAGGAATGGCTTGAAAATTCGGTTCATCAAGTCCATGAACGCTGCTGGGGCATTGGTAAGTCCAAACGACATCACCAAAAACTCATAATGCCCGTAGCGCATACGAAAAGCTGTCTTCGGAATGTCATCTTTCCGGACTCGCAATTGATGATAACCCGACCTCAAATCAATCTTGGAAAAATGTCTTGCACCCTGGAGTTGATCAAATAAATCGTCAATGCGAGGTAAAGGATACCTATTTCGCACTGTGACTCGATTCAATTGACGATAGTCAATGCACAGTCTCATACTTCCGTCTTTCTTTTTGACGAAAAGAACAGGAGCTCACCAAGGTGAAACACTCGGACGAACAAGTCCCTTGTCCAGCAACTCTTGTAGTTGATCCTTAATCTCTTTAAGCTCAGCCGGAGCCATCCGATAAGGAGGTATAGAAATAGGCCCCGTGCCGGAAATCAGATCGATGCAAAACTCGATGTCGCGCTCGGGCGGCAATCCAGGTAACTCATCAGGAAAAACGTCGGAAAACTCTCTCACAATAGGAACCTGGTTCAATGGTTCTACTGTGGCTCCCGTATCACGAATAAAAGCTAAAAACCCGTGATATCCTTTCCTCAAAAGCCGATTAGCGCAAAGGGTAGAAATAAAATTGTGAGGAGTGGCACTACGGTCCCCCTGCACAACAAGAACCGATTCTCCCGGAAAACAGAACCTGACTGCTTTTTCACGGCAGTCCACAGACGCATAGCATGTAGCTAACCAGTCCATGCCGAGGAGAACATCAAAGTCCAACATATCAAGAAGGATCAAGTTGATAAACGAAACTCTATCTCTAATATGAACGGTACATGACCGAAACACATGTCGAGCAACAAAAGACTCTCCAACAGGAGTAATCACAACAAGTGGCTCATCTAACAAGGATGAGTCTCGGCCTAACCTTGGTACAAAGTGTGTGGACACATAAGAGTGTGTAGATCCCGAGTCGAATAATACACGCGCATGGAAAGAACACACTAAAAGTGTACCTGACACAATGGCATTCGATGCTCGCGCATCCTGCGGAGTCAATGCAAAAACTCGGGCATGTCCTCTACTAGCATCTGGCTTTCCTCCGCCTCTGCCACCTCGTCCTCTATGAATAAGACCTCCACGACCACGGCCTCTCTGAGCATGGGTCTGGCGTGGAACAACAACGGTCGAAAGGGGCAAAGCTCTCTGAGGTGGTGAAGGTGGTAAAGTAACATGCTGAACTGGTGCATCGCTTTGGCGCCTCGCAGGACAATCCCTGATGTGGTGTTGTAGACTCCTACATCGAAAACATCCAGACGCCGATTGCTGACCCCATGCATAAGAGCCAAACAACTGACCTTGTCTAAAGCCTCTTCTACCATCATCACTTGGAAAGAATCTCTCACGGCGTATACCAAGCTGCTTCTGAGCTGGCATACCTGTACGAATTCTCTTCGATCCTTGAACAATTGAAGTCTCTAAAACACGCTCTTCTACCAGTAGAGCTGCGTCTACTGCGGCTGCATACGTATCGAAGTGTTGAGCTCCAACAGAAAGAAATAACTGAGTGTTAAGGCCTCGTATGAATCTCTTAACACGCTTCTCTTCAGTATCCACCAAGTATGGTGCATATACTGATAGCTGGGTAAACTGTATGTCATACTCAGCCACTGTCATACTAGCGGTCTAGCGCAACAACTCAAAGCGGTGAGCTCGAGCATCTCTGACACTTTGTGGAAGAAAACGAGCAAGAAAAATCGTCGCGAACTCATTCCAGGTCATAGGAAGAAGACATGCAGTTCGACCTTTCTCCATAGATTCGCACCAAGTCTGGGCAAGTCCCTCTAAACGAAAACTTGCAAACTCGACTGATCTCGCATCAGAACATCTTAAAGAACGACAAATCCTGGACATCCGATCGAGGAACGACTGAGGATCCTCTGCAGCATCGGTGCCAGTGAAAACTGGAGGCTTCAGCCTCATAAATTTAGCTAAAGATACTGGGATAGTCCCGGTAGAGGTAGGTACGACAGTCTGAATCGTAGGTACCACCACGGCTTCTGTAGTCGGTGAAGCAACATCCGACCTCTGCACTTGACTGGCCTCGACCAGAGATCCAATCATCAGACGTAAGTGTTGAATATTGGCTTCAAGCTTAAAAAATACGTCGTGGAGAAGGTGGATCACTCTTCTCATGAACACTAGGATATCATCCAGGTCAATCCTTGTCTCAGACGGGCCTGCTCTGACCTCATCTCTAGCAGCAGCTCTTTGCGCCCTAGTAGTTTTTGGCGGCACAAAGGCTCAAAAAGGAAACATGATTCGATAGGTATATAGATTCGAATCATAGGGATACAAGGAATCAAGGAAAGAATTACAAGCAAAAATGTCCTAAGGTCACTTAGGCGGAGTTCGTATCGTAAGTATGTCGCGGAACATACCCACGCTACGTCACTCTACTCAAGTTACCTACTCCATCATACTAAGGGTCATCCTACACTCCGAAAGGTGAAACCTAACGCTCTGATACCAACTTTGTCACGACCCAAATTAGGAACGTAACCGGCACTTAAATCACGTGACGTCTAAAGGCGTAACGTAACTCAAGTAAGCCGAAACCCAGTAATCTAAACCATGAAAAGATTAGAGTGATAAAGCTTTAAAACATTTGTTTAAAAGATTAGTTAAAACATTTGTAATCTTAGTTTAAAAATCGTAGAAAAACTTAAAGTTTCATTTTTCCTTTGTATATTTCGGCAGCATCTCCTTTGTAAAAATCAATCCTGAATGATACAAATCATAGAGATGAAACACAACTACAACATGTGTACAAATGTCGCCATAGCGAAGAAATAACATAATATGAATCAAATACGGCTCATACGAGCTCAACAACCAAAGTCACATAAGGTACAAATACCGAACCTCTCAGTCTCTAAGTCAATACAGGTGAATAGTAGATGGAGAGTACTAGATACAATAAGATACATAAATGGATAACCGCACAAATCCACATACCGAAAGAAAGGGTCTCAACCCAACAGTAGCGGTATCCACGGAAAAGATGCAATAAGAAGCCTGACGCTTCCAAACTGCAGATCAAACCTGCACAAATGCTGCGGCACAACGGGGGTGAGTTGCCAACTCGTGAGAAGTAAATAACATCGTACAAGTAATCACATGTATGTACGATAAACAACCATTTCTACATATGTGTCATGATAAGGTATATATATCAATATGAACTGCAGTAAATCATGATCTGGTAAATGACTATATGTAGATAATGTATCATAAATACCCGAGTATGGGGTAAACATAATACTCATTCATAATCACTATCAGTAAAATCTATCCAGTGTCCATCAACGACACGTAAATCTCAATATCTCAGGCGCCGTCACTATGACCGGCCCTCTCATCTGTAAATCTCATGGAAAACCTGAGTGTCCAACACCGACACTCGAAACATCATGAAAAACACCGTGTCTAGCATCAACACGTAAATCCATATATCTCTCTCTCTGGACTTCGTCATTCCGAATCGGTCCATATCTCTGGGTTTCGTCATTCCGAATCGACCCATATCTCATGACTCCGGCCGGTATCCTCCGGACAACCGCCGAGTCCAACCAATCACCGGTAGGTATTATGCCCTCTGCCAGGCTCATCGGCTACACCACGATATCATTCTTGCCCCGGGGTACCATACCGGGTCCACCATGTACCCGCAGACGGTTCCCACATCTCCTCGAATCGGGTCTCGAAATCCAAGCTCATAACCGAGAAAACTCACGGTGGACATCCCAAAATCATATCAAGAAAAACCGCGTTTTTAAAACAATTTATAGCTTTCTTTCGAAATATACCAGTGGTTCTCAAATCCAGAATTCTCATGAAAACAATATCTCAATGCATATATCCATGAACTATAATGTATGCAACATGGAAGTAATGTGATAATATCAAGGGAAATCCACACTTTTATAAACGAATCCCAGTTTTTAGAAATTATCTTGTGATTTCTCAAATCCATGATATCAAATAAAACATCATATAAAAATATTACTACATCAATGTAAGTACCATAATGTGAACTATTACAAGAATAACTATCTAACTACAAATCATGAATATGGTTCAATATATTTATCTAAGGCCATTTCTATAGTGTGCGTGACATAGCAATTACCAACGGTGTGTGTGTAACATATAGTGCTCGAGCAACATGAACCGTTTGTACTGGTGCAGTGTCCTATCAATATTATATCAATGTTTAACATGAAATATGATGAAATATGATGTACTAATTATTACTAGTTCAATATATGTTTTTATCTATGTATGGTCAATAGGCATATCACTTAAAGTAATTCACTTGAATCCTAACCTTTGGCGCTTAGCGCCACACAGGCGATTTCCCCGTAGATGTTAAATCTACTCACCAGACAATCCTGAATTAGGTGAATCCAATCACCTCCTTTCCTTTCCTTCCTTCGTCTGAAGTCCCTGCTTGCGATCCTAATATCACACAAATAATGCCAATACTTACCAATATTAGTAAACTAAAGATAACACACTGACACAGACACCTAGCTAATGATTTAGTTCACACAAACTATTTGGTGATAGCTCGGTGACTAAACGTCTGAAGCGACACGACTGAAAAACACGCACGTGCAGAACCGACACGATGCGCAGGACTGCACGAACCACAGAACTGAATCATAAGCTCAAAATTTAGAGAAACTATACAAATACGGTAACAAGTACACTCTGTCGGCAGTTCATCAAAATTTGTTTCAGTACAATCGGATTTCGGGTTCGCAAGTTACAGTCGCTTCATTATAAGTGTTTGCTGCTGGAATTTCAGTTTCTGAATTGAATGTCCATTTCGCAACACAGTTTTCACCCTGTTGTGGTCAAAATTAGGCGACGCTATAGTTGAACAAAATTTAGATTTATCAGTTAGTTTTCCAACGCATCATACGGATCAATAATATCCATTGTCTAATGGAAGTTATGCACTGAAAAACACAAGGGTATACGTTCTGTCCCTGTTTGGGACTGCTATACGTTCTGTTGATTTAAAATACAGTTTAAATAGTAAACGACGGTAGAAATGAATGAAATCACTTTCATTGGTTAGCTAACAGATTTATCTTCACTATGATATATAGTTCCGCACTATAACATTTTCATACAGAAGATTGAAAGCATTACAAAACGAGAATCAACAACCAGAACTGCTCTGGACTGCAGTCCAGTGCCGCACTCCGAACCAGTTTCAGTCATCTTTTTAAAACCGAAACAGACTAAAATCTTACCTCACCAAAACATTACTGAATTCTTGTCCATCCATGCTCCAAAACAACATAACCATGATTTTTTTTGAAGGTTTGTGAATGAGAGAATGTAGAGGGTGAGGGTGGGTATTTATAGCCAAACTCCTTCTCTTTAATGATTCTTCATAACACTTATGCATGTTTCCACCATACCTACCATTCCTTTACACTCATGCCACTCATGCCTTGATTCCATGACAACCTTGCATATTCATTATGCCTCCCATGCCACAAATTTTAAAATCCTTCTCTTTAATTAAAATAAAACATTTTTGATTTTTAATGAAAATGTAAATAAAACTTATCTTAAAGGTAAAATTTTTAAGTAAAAGTTAATATGGCATGGTAAAAAGTAAAATGTCATTGTTAACCTAGCATGGTTAACATCTCCAAAACCCTAGATTAACATGCACAAGTGTGTGCATGTCACAAAATAATTTAATAAAATATTAATTAATTCAAATAAAATATATAAAAACAGTTTTGGTTAAAATTTATTAAAAATCCGCATTCATTCGCTTGATTATTCTAAACGCATTCTAAAGTGTTACACTCCCACTGTTTTTATCAAATCTTCCTTCAAACCCTAAAAGGAAAGACTAGCCGGGATTAATTACACCCTACAACTTCGCCAATCTTTCAGCCAGGCCAATGTCGGTACTTTGAGGGAGGTTCCCTGTGCTTACGCACGGACCTAATTAAAGTAAACCTCATTTTCCCAGAGGTGTAACCCCGTTGACACCTTTCTAGACACCTACTTGATCGGCTAATTGTCCTGTGTAAAACTCTCCCGGGAGTAACAATTACTCGCAGTGAGTATCGGGATCCAACTATCTCATAGAAGGTATGCAATCTCATTGAAAATTTCAACACTTGAAATTTCCGATAATATTTTGCCCCTAGCGTCCCATGACCTTTACGCAGGCCAACAAACCATGGTGCGCTAGTCAAGTTCAACCCGTCATTTCTTGATTGAATTAAACCCACCCGTACGACCCTTGACGCAGGCCAACAAAGTCGCACGACTACCTTAATCCAATCTGCATCATATGCATAAGCAGATAAATACTAGATAGCTACCGCACACTACGCCTTGACGCAGGACAACAAACGTAGCACGAATACTAAGTAGAACTTATCTGAAATGACAGAGGGCTACGACAGGTTTTTCTGAAAACCTATTGCGTAATGAACTTGATATCGTTGTAGAATCAAGTGAATTTTGTAATGGAGTGATTTTGAGGCTTTCATTAGTTTTGCTATAGAGGTCACTCCCGGTGAAGGGATCTCGGCTCTTTCCTCATCGAATAAGGTGCGGGATATATCATATATATCACTATGCAAAGCAAAACTCCAAAAGCAATCAGAAGCAAACCGAGTGTTGTAGTATCTGCCAGTTTTGCTAAAGAGGTCACTCCCGGTGAAGGGATCTCGGCTCTTTCCTTATCGAATAAGGTGCGGGATATATCATATATATCGCTATGCAAAGCAAAACTGTAGCTACCCTTTTTGAAAAATTTGATTCTACAACATCTTTTAGGTTTCTTTTCTTTCATTAATCACATTAATGAAATCCCATCATTTAAGTCACCTAAACATCACAGATAAATACGACGTACACTTATGCCATCCGCATTCGCCTCGATGTCCCCTCGTTGACCGTTAGGTTAGGTAACTAACGGCAGAGCGGGGCAGGGCTAGCGCGGGTGTAAAACATAAGTAACGCCTATATAATATATCATATATACTATATACAGAATCTATCACAGCACATCAAATGATCACATCACAGATATCGCAGCAGAAGAAACATATGAAACATTGGATATTCTAGGACTTCCATGTTTTATTTTGAGCCTCTATAAAACACGGATTCCACGGTCGCGATGAATAGCCAAACCCACACCCCTAGACCCCTATGAGAGGGGCAAGCAACCCTACCAATTCTAGAGTTAGGTTACCCGGACTGGACTCCTTGAGTTGGTCTCCCACTGGACTCCAGAACCCGGTTACTTGTGCTCTCCTCCTTGGGTCTATCCTAGTGCAAAAAAGTAAATAATATACAAATGGTGACATCGACCTCATCCCGGAAGTGCCCCAGTAAAAGAATATTTCATACATTTTATTTTACATGAACGAAAATAAAAACTCTCATCTCACAAAAACCCCCGGCTATTCAAAACACGACGATCCAATATAACATATCCAGCAACACATAACATCACATGTCATCAACGTAAGTAAATATGTGCAGCCCAATTGTCGTTGACATATAGCAACGAAACCGGCGATATCACATATTACACTTACGGTCACAGAAAAGAAAGTGTAAAACTACAACATTTGGAATCCACAATCTCTTTAGACATCGTAAATCCGAAATATCTCATATTTCGCATTTCATGCCTAAGTGTATGAATTCCACATATTGTATCACATTCCAGATAAATAGACTGTATTCAACTTTCCGATCGAATAATCAAAAACCCGAGATTTCCAAAATAGCTCAACACTTGAGCGGAGTTCAAAAATTCCAGAATACATCACAGTAGCAACGGTCCAGCCGTAGAAGGGTCAAGCCAACGCCTCACATGTGGCACGCCGTACTGCCTCAAACCCTATGGTTCAAAAGGCATTTCAAGACGGTCACATAATCGAGTTAAGGTTTGTTGTCTTCTAGAGGGTATGTCACATTTCTTGCACGTTTTTCCGAAGGATTTAAACCCGAGAAAAATTCAACACTTGAATGTTTTTCGTGCCGGGAAAAATTGAGTTAATGATATTCGTTCGAACATTTTAATACTTTTTAAATTATCCGGAATAACAGAACAAAATTAAATTCTACGATCGAATCAACGATTTCAAAATGAACCCCAAAATACCCAACACTTGAGTCAGTTTTAAAAATACCCATAAAATATCAATAACAGAAGTGAACATTACTGTACAAACAGAAAACACCAATGTCACAGTACGGCCGTGGTTCCGCGGCACAAGGAGGGATTTGTCGCGGAAACGCGGTCGTCTGTACGCTTCAAGTGCTCGTTTTGCACACTAATGCTTAGAAAACCCTGCTGAATTCTTTAGGTATTTTTAATTCAGAAAAATCACATATTTGAACAAATGTCTAGAGAGGGGGTTAAATCGACGTATTCGGGTTCGTTCGGAATTTTAACTTCGTTAACACATCGCCTAATGCTCTAGCTGGGCTCTGATACCACTGTAGGGTTACTAGACACACTAACAAGGCTCTACAAGGCATCGACCATGCCAAAATTAAATTTTTATGTGCCGAACAACCCTAAGCTAGATCGTATACTAGAGATTAGGCGAAGAAAATAGCAAGTAAACAACTTTACTCTAAAGAGATACGAAATACAACCTTTGTAGATCGGTCCTTCACTTCTTTAGCTCCTTGATGAAGTCCCTTCGCTGCGATCGTGGTTCTCCCGGACCCTTGCATGGCTTCACGAGGCGAAAGGTGCGACCTTGCTTGAAGTCTCCGAGGCCGAAGATGATCTATGTCGAGGGAATTCCGACTCAAGCTACTACTTCATTAATTTGAGAAAATTAGTGAAGAAAACACCCTATACTAAAGTGCTAATCTAGTAGAGGATGGAGAAATAGGAAGTGGGTTCTCTTTGGATTTTTATTTCTCACAAAGTTTCACTCTTTTTTCAAAACCCTAGCAAGCTTTTTCTCTTGCTCAATGAAGAAGAAGATGAACAAAAGAAAAGAATGAGGATAATGATCAAGTGAGTGTGCTAACCATGGTGAGTGGGTATCATATACTAACTCATGTAGAGACATTACCATAGCTAAGTGTGATGGTTAGGTTAAAAGGAATCTAAGGTAAAGACAAAGCTAGTAGACTTTGTCAAAGCAAAGTAAGCTTCTACAAGCTTCATGCTCATTCCAAAACTCCACTAATTTTGTAATTATCTTAAATAATCATAACCCACCATAATACATAGAATGATGTATGTCTTACACACCCAAGTCAAGTGTATCATCAACCATGATACATAAATATAACACATTTTAATATATATCATATATATATATATAGTAAAAATATGTACATGTGAGAAAAAACCCTAAGTGAACATGTGTTAGTTAATGTAAACTAGTATATCAAATATACAATTATACAATAAATTATTAAATCAACACTTGACTTAATAATCCGCTCATATCACATATAACCGACTAGCATTCAATGTATCGACTTATCGAATCAACACTTGATTCGATAACCCGGCTATATCATATATAACAGACTGATACGTAAAGTCACTAGAATATAATATGGTATCACATACACGCATTATTCTCGGTCCTGCACATATCACATACGTGCTCCTATTTCTTTTTGCCTGAGCCAGTAAAACCTCCATGTACGACTCTAAAGACTCGTCAATACGCCGGCAGTAGATGATGATCACATCAAGCACCCACAAGCCGTCAGCGGTACTAGTTGGATGTAACGGCTACCCGTGTATTGAGCCATCAGAAGATCAGCAAGCAAGCCCGCTCCAACTCCTATAAAATCCTGCCGGTAACACTTCCCGTACAGTCTGGTCTCCTCGTCTGATATGTCGCATATCAAGTCTAGGGGTGGTAAACGTCAGACCCCAATAACCGATAAGTCGTACCGATGTGAGGCTCATAACGGGTCGAGAAACTACTGGTAACACTTACCAGTAAATCTCTAAATCAGCCCTGGCCAGGGACTTCCCTGTTACGGCCAATCGAGCACAGCGCAACATCAACCCCCAATACCGAGAGAGACGAAACACCTCCTATCGCTCATTGCCTCCATGTGACTCGGGACTGTACCCAAAAACCACCATTTTGCACGCCCTCATGGACGTGGTAAGGTTGAAATCAAAGCACAGTGGGAATCACAGAAGACTCTATGACGATCTCGGGTCTACAGACTAACCTGCACAAGTGTCACCAGAGAACTGCCATCTGATGTGAGGTATAATACCATCTGGGAGTTCTCGGCGAGTCCGTCCAGTGTACCCAGTCTCCACTGAGCACCCGTATACCATCTCTGATGTCAAACACCAATGGATATGGGATCATCCATCGCCCATCTCATGGGTCGAGAAGCGTATACGCTAGTCTACACTGGTATATCGATGCCCCGTCTCGATACACCCATGACTAGGTACCTTGAAGGATGTACTTATGGACTACCATGTCCCTACTAGTATGATCCGCATCATAGTCCAGGCAGTCAAGTACACATCCTAAGGGCTTTACCAACATGTAACGATAAGACAGTATAAAGAGACAAGTATACATGTTAAAGTAAAGAGCAACCAGATAGCATACTATCATATCGAGCAAGAAAGTCCTCTCTATATATGTCCAAGCATCCAATATAATATACATCATCTGTACAATACTGGCCTCTAGGGCATACATACAACTAATAGGAACACCGCTATGCAAAGCAAGAACTAGAGCTACCAGTTTTTAAACAAGTTTCTACAACATCTTTAGATTTCTTTTATTTCATTAATCCCATTAATGAAGTCCCATTTAATTATGCTTCATAAGCATCACATTTGAAAAGAAATCTGCAATATAACTTATAACTCATATATATAATATAAACATTCGTCTCAGGCAGTAATATGATCTAATCACAGAACATTGCCGCAGAAGAACATATATGAAATATTGGATATACTAGGACATCCGTGTTTTAGTACGAGCCTGTATAAAACACGGATTCCACGGTCGTGATGAATAGCCAAACCCACATCCCTAGACCCCTACGAGAGCGGCAAGCAACACTGCCAATTCTAGGGTTAGGAGACCCGGTCTCGACTCCTCGAGATGGTCTCCCACTGGACCGTAGAATCCGATTACTTGTGCTCCCCGCCTTGGGTCTACCTAATGCGGAAAAGTAAATAATATACAACGGTGACATCATCCTCAGCCCGGAAGTTCCCCAATAAAAGAATATTACATACAAATGAATTTTACATGAATGAAAAAGAAAAAACTCTCATCTCACATAAAACCCCCGGCTATTCAGAAAGCGACGATCCAATATAACATATCACAGCAACACATAATATCTCATATCATCAACGTAAGCAAGTATGCGTATCCCGATTGTCGTTGATGTATAGAAACGAAGCCGGCGATACACCACATACTACGCTTACGGTCACAGAAAAGAAATTGTAAAACTACAACAGTTGGAATCTGCAACCTCTTTAGACATCGCATGCCTAACCAAATGAATTCCTTAGACATCGCATGCCTAACAATTATAAACCCCGCATTTTAGTCTCATTATCGAAAACTCTATTCAATATCAAGTCGGCCAATTCAACAAGATTCCCGATATCCTGATCGAATGCTCGTTGCAAACTTTAGTAGACGGCCATACCCCGGATGTCGTCGACGAAGTGCACTAAGGCTGAACACCGCTGCCGCGAGCACCCGAACGGATGCTTTTGGCGACGGGGTTCTCCTACAGTCACTTGGTCGGGGCTATGGGCCTGGCTGTCTATTAAGTTTACCCGGCGAGTATCCGCGTACGCTACGTGATTGCGACGGACTTTTGATCACATCAAAATTCCGTAGCAACCGATCATCTGAGACTAAACCGCTAGATTTATAACATTCAAATTAGTTATCTCATAACTACATGTGGATTCCAATTATTGTATCACATTCCAGATAAATAGGCAATGTTAAACTTTCTGATCGAATAATCAAACACCCAAGATTTCCCCAATATATCTCAACACTTGAAATCAGTTTAAGGACATCCATCACATGCCACAGTACCAATGGTCCAGCCGTAGAAGGTTCAAGCCAACGCCTCACATGTGGCACGCCGTACTGCCTAAAACCCTAAGGTTTAGAGGCAGTTCAAGACGGTCACATAATCGAGTCAAGGTTTGTTATATTCTAGAGGGTCCACCGCGTTACTTGCACGACTTAGAACGTTCTTAAATTCGAGAAAAAATCCAACTTTTGAAAAATTTTCCGACAGGGGAAAAAGTGAGTTATTGAAATCCGTTCGAACTTTTTAACAGTTTCTAAAAATTACCCGGACATGACTAAACAAACTTAAATTATCCGATCGAATCAACGAGTCCCCAATATAACCCTAGAAAACTCAACACTTGAGTGGAATTAAAAAATTCCCAGAAAAAAATGACAAAAAAGGACCTAAGAATAAATATATGATGTTCCAGGGACTAATTCACAATTTTGGCCACGGAACCGCCGCCACGGCGGTTCCGCTGTCATATGAGCGAATTAGTGGGCCGTACTTCACAGTAATTCTAAGTTTTTCCTGCTTGTTTTTCTGACTATTTTTAATACTGAAAAAATCACATGTTTAGAAAATTTACAGAGAGGGGTATAAACCGGGTATTCGGAGTTCGATCGGACTTTAAACTTTGCCTAGACTTCACCTAAAGCTCTAGGTCGGCTCTGATACAACTGTAGGGTTGCTAGGCGCACGCATAAGGGTCTATGAGGCATCAACCATGCCCGATTAAAATTTTAGCCGTGCCGAACAACCCAAAGCCGGATCTTTATACTAGAGTTTAGGCGAAAACTAACATGTTAAACAGTTTAACACTAAGTGAGAGGGATTACAACCTTTGTAGATCCGGTCCTTCACTTCAATAGCTCCTTGTAGATGTCCCTTCGCTGCGATCGTGAACTTCGGACTCTAGAGAAGCTCCACAAGAAGAACGAACGTGCTCGCTTCGATGACTTCGAGGCCGAAGATGATCTACGTCGGGGAGACACTAACTCAAGCTATTCCTTCACTAGGTCAACAACTTTATGAAGAGAACACCCTCTACTAAATGGCAAGTAGTAGAGGATGATGAAGTAGGAAGGTTGCTCACTTTAGAATTGATTTTCTCACACTTTTTCTCAAGCTCCATTGAAGCTAGAAAGCTTTTGTTGAAGGAAGAAGAAGAAGTGAATAATTCATCCAAATGAAAACTTATCCTTTGAATTATTTCACCATGGTTGAGTTAAGCCCTCATGCTTAACTCATGTAGAGAACTAACCAAAGTATGAGGTTAAGGGTTGGGTTAACTAATATCCTAAGGAATGACAAAAGAGTTGACTTTGTCAATGTTGCATACAAGCTTCTACAAGCTTGATAACATTGACTAAAGTCTCCTCTCTTTTGTTATTGTTAAGGAAATGACTAAACCCTAATTTAACCTAAACTTGATATAAGTCTCATACACCCATCTTTGATGTATCATCAAGTATGACACAATCATATGTACACAAATATATATCACATATACACTTATGCACAATCAAGTGAGAAAATAAACCTTAAGTGAGCTAATACTAGTTAATGTAATGTAATATATCAAATATATAATTATACATTAAATTATTAAATCAACTCTTGATTTAATAACCCGTCTATAACCGACTAATATCATGTGTAACAACTTATCGAATCAACACTTGATCCGATAACCAGGTTATATCGCATACAACCGATCAATGTTATAAATCGCAAGAATTGAATACGGTATCTCATATCGTATAAATCTCGGTCCCGCACATATCACATATGTGCTCCTACTCCGTTTCGCTTGAGCCAGGAAACCCCTGTGTAGGACTCTAAAGACTCGTCAATATGCCGGTAGTAGGTGATGATCATATCAAACACCCACAAGCCACAAGCGGTCTGCTAAACGTAACGGCCACCCGGGTATTGAGCGATCAGAAGATCAACAAGAAAGCCTGTACATTCTCCTGTGAATCAAATCAGTAACACTCCCGTACAGTCCGGTCTCTTCGTCTGATATATCACATATCTCGCCTAGGGGTGGTAAACGTCAGACCCCAGTAGCTCGATAAGTCGTGTCGATATGAGGTCTATAACAGTTTGAGAAACTACTGATAACACTTACCAGTAAATCTCAGCAACCCTGGCCAGGGATTTCCGGTTATACCCAATCGGACACAGCACAACATCAACTCCCTATACCGGGAGAGACGAATCCCCTCCTATCGCTCATTGCCTCCATGTGATTCGGGACTGTACCCAAAAGCCACCTTTTTGCACGCCCTCTTGGACGTGGTATGATGGAAATCAAAGCACAGTGGGAATCACACAAAACTCTATGACGATCTCGGGTCAACAGACTACTCTGTACCAGTGTCACCGGAGAACTGCCATCTGACGTAAGGTATAATACCATCTGGGAGTTCTCGGCGAGTCCGTCCAGTGTACCCAGTCTCTACTGAGCACCCGTACACCATTCTTGATGTCAAACACCGATGGATATGGGATCATCCATCGCCCATCATATGGGTCAAGATGCGTATACGCTAGTCTACTCTGGTGCATCGATGCCCTGTCTCGATACACCCACGACTAGGAACAGTTATAGGATGTACTCGCCGACTACCGTGGCCCCACTAGTATGATCTCATCATAGTCCCAGTAGTCGAGTACATATCTTAAGGGCTTTATCAACATGTAACATAGAGACAATCAGAGTACATGTTAAGATAAAGTACAACCAGATAGCATACTATCATGTCGAGCAAGAAAGTCCTCCCTATATATGTCCAAGCATCCATTACAATATACATCGTATGTACAGTAATGGCCTCTAGGGCATACATATAACTAACATATGTTCCCTTGACTAGGTCAACAAGGCCGCACGACTTTCCTAACGAATCGCATTTATGTAACAAACAAGCACCACTTAGCTACCGAACACTATGTCTTGACTAGGTCAACAAACGCAGCACGAATACTAAGCAATACTAATCTGAAATGACGGAGGGCTACGACAGGTTTTTGGCGAAAAACCTTTAACGTAATGAACTTGATATCGTTGAAGGAACTGCATAGCTTTTTATAAAAATATAGTGGCGAAAACCTTTGCTAAAGAGGTCATCCCGGTGAAGGGATCTCGGCTCTTTCCCCGTAGAATGAGGTGCAGGATATTCCAACTGAATACCACGATGCAAAGCAAAAAGTAATCGACTATAGTGAAGTTATTACCGTGACGCAAACTTCTGTCCAAGGGGTCATTCCCGGTGAAGGGATCTCGGCCCTTGCCTCGTCGACTGAGGTGCTGGATATTCATAAGCGAATACCACTGTACAAAACAAAAGAGAACGTCCTTGCAATAACAGCTTTTTGATAAAAAATGTTCCAACAACATCAAACAGGTTTGTTTAGCTTGCATTGATCCGAATCAATGCAGTCCCATCAATTAATCACGCCACAAAAGAACGAAAATACGATGTACGTATATGCCATCCGCATTCGCCACTGGGTCCCGTCATCACCCGTTAGTGTTTTCTACTCATGAGTTGGCAACTCACCCCCATTGTGCTACAGCTTCTTCCAGGTTTTACCGTACAGGTTCGTTGCGGCTTTGCTGGCACACTGCTCCTTTCCGGGTGATTGCTTCGGTATATGGGTTCACTCGCATTGTGACCACCATTGTACCTTTATATTATTTCAGTTGTATCTAGAAACGCCATCAACCAAGCTGTATTATTTGATAATCTTAGAAGACCAGTGTATATTATTTCGACCGTAGAGTTGCGCGTTGTATTATTATGGTTTTCTTGATGTTTTGAGTTTCCTTTTGAGTTTTGATCCTCGCCCTTGGCGTTGTATATTATATTGCTTGCGTGGTTGTGACCGTCAATTGACGAAGAGCTAGCTCCCGCTTGTGGATGCCTTTATTCATATTATGCATGTTGTACTCTTTTGGGGCCAGTATTTACAAAGGAAACTCTGCCCAAATTTTCAGAAAAGACTTGATGTTTTAAAAATGCAATACTTCGGCTTATGTTATTTAAAACCACTTGCTTTAAATATAAGTTTTCCTCACATCTTCTTTAAAATGGTTTAGATTTCTGGGATTTTTTTGCTTACTTGAATTAGATGTGGTCCTATAGACTTCATATGATTCAAGTGCCAGTCACGTTCCATTTCGAGTCGTGACACAATCGCAATTCTATTAAAATCAAGTCCAGAAAACCAATACGGTACACGGTGCACTCATAAGTTAGAACATATAGCCTACGCATGCAAAAACAACCAAACAACCATCGTCGTTGACATACAAACATCAAATGACCCAATACAATATCAAATACCAAATCCTAAATTCATAAATCACAAATACCATATCCAGCAACCTAGGAAATCACTCCCAGATTTATCTCAGGTTAATTGAGACTAAACTAGCAAGTACAGGGGATAGGTTACAAGGTAAGCAAGCTGCAGCCAAAAACTCAACATCAGTGCCCACTGGAAATCCGGTGACAATGCCAAGATTTCCGAGCTCGCCGTCCATATAAGGGAAACAGGGGCCCGTACTTCTATGGTGGGTTTCTAGTACTTAACCTAGGTCAGTGATATTGCTAGTTTTCCCCAAAAACATCTCAGGTTGCTCAGGCTACAAAACCACCACAAAACCAACACGAAACAATTCTAAGTTCGTATTTTGGTTTCTATTCAGTGTTTTAGGCCATAAAATCAATAATAAGGTCTTGTAAACAGCCACTACATAACACAAGTCCACACAATGACCTAAACCCTCTCTTGGAATTTCCAAACATCGCTAATCTAAACAAGTTAAACTCTAAACTAAACTAGGATGCTAGGAAACTTAAAACTAAACTAAATGAAAGGAGATATACCTCATTTGACAATTCAAGAATTTTATTGAGTTGCTCAAAGTCTTCAAAATCCAACTTTGAAAGGTCCAATGGGTTTGTAGAGAGGTGGGGATCGTTTTTAATGAAGGGAGTATAGGGTTTTGGTGAAGAAATTGAGATGATACTTGGAGGTGAAGGTGGAGGGAATATGAGGAGGAAGAAGATGAAGAAAACAAATGGGGGAAAATGAATGAGGTAGCTCTCTCTCTCTCCCCCTCCTATCCCCACTCTCTCTTATTCTCACCCCCTCACAAGCCCATGCCTCACTATCTCTCTCTCTCCAATAATTCACTCTTTTTCCCTTTTCTCTTTTCTTTTCTCTAAAAGCCAAATATCAACAAATTCCCATGGAACAATGTTCAGTTGATAAAACTGCACTTTTGATATGACATTTTCCTTACTATTTACATATAATAAAAGATGTTTATTATAAATATGACACATATAAGGGTTTATCCGTAAAAATACTATTTTCATGTGTTTATATATTATAATTAACATTATGAAGGAAAATGTAAGCATATAATATTCATGTAATATTTGGTCTATTTAAATATACTTACCTTATTAAATATCTTTGACCAATTCTCTTAAAACTAAAATATCATGAAAAATGTTTAGTTAATATCTCAATATAAACAAATTCTACTAATATTATTTATTGAGATAATTGTGCAGGAATTATATCATGACTGATGTTTCAAGGAAATCCAAGTTGGCGAAATCAAATCTGCCGAAAATATTCAGGTAAATTGAAGAAACCAATTCTGGTAGAAACGTAGAGAAGATTTTCAAAGTCAAGATACTCAAAAGATCACCAAGTGTTACAGATATGAAGCCACAGAAATTAAAGCCTATGATCCCACCAGAAGGCGGCGGATCCGCGGCCAAACCCACCTATTGGCCACGGTTCCGCCGCACATCTGAAGAGTTAGGGTTCTGGATTTTTTTGTTGGGATCCTAACAACTAGTTACCATATTAGAAAACTAGGGTTCTGGCTATGTGACTATAAATAAGGACCGAGAGCCTCTTGGAAAATTTATCAAACCGACGCGATCACAAAGTCCACGACGGCATAAGAATCCTTGTTGATCATCAACAATTCATCTACCTCCTTAGAAGAGATCGAGAAGCAAACTAGGGTTTTGTAATCTTTTTCTAAAGGAACAAAGTGTACTTGATCTTGTTCATTAATAAAGGTAATTATTTTCTTTTATCATTTTATTTTCTGTATTTTTTTAATTTGATTTCCCTTTTTATCTTTTCTTATCCCAACATGCACGAGTAATTCTTCGCTTGCTAGGGTTCGTAGGATTAGGGTAGATTAATGGATGATGAATATCCTTAAACTCTTTTTACGTCTTATAAAGTTTATAAACATTATCAAAAGAATTGTTAACATCCTAATCGGGCACGCTATCAATTCATTGATAGTCCCGACCACGATTAGAGATTAGATTAATAATTGTTTTGGTAAAGGCTCGACATGAACGGAGATCCATATGAAGATAAGGGTTATGAGTGGGAAACCTATTCCCTACAGAAACCCTAATCTACATGCATCACTGTCGAACTAGTTTTAAATCTATTAAAGGATAAAAAGAGTGATCTTTAATTAATGATCCAAGACTACTAAATCTTAACGAACCCTACAAGCCCCCTTCTAATATAAAACCTACATCCGTAGTTAATCTAGATCTATATCCTGCATCCCTGTTTGACGTGGATCTAGAATCTATAACCATTCTTCACCATTCTTTATTCTTTCTCCTTTCCTAATCAACACGCCTAATGTAAGATTAAAAGATTCAATGTTTCCCTGAGGATAACCCGTACTCATCTTGGTCTAGCTACACGCGACGCCGTTACTGATTGCGGTTACACTACAAACACACATACAAAGCATCAACAATCAAATGGCGTCGTTGCTGGGGATACGTGCGTAATTTATTTTCCTTACTATTCGTGTTGAATTCTTATTTGATCTATATCATAAATAAAACAAAACTGCAAATTGTATATTTAACAATTATTGTGTGAATTTTGCAAGGGGATCTGAAGTCATAGAATTGAGGAAACAGAGAGCAGAGACATTCATCAAGATCCAGAGGAACACAGGAGGCCACGTAGCAAAAATTATCACGAGATCCCTCCACTTCGCGGCGGAACCGCGGCAATAAGGAAAATTTGCGGCGGAAGTGCGGCGGATTTGAGGAATTAGGGTTCCAAACTTCCCTGGTAAATTTCTCGACTCTTTCTCTCTCCTCTGAAATCCAATAAAATATCTTTCCTGCAGGATTCTTTGCAAAATATCGCTGCTCAAAAATCTTTTTGCAAAGTTTTGTATTTGGTTTGTTTATTCATATTTTAATACGGATTTTAAGGGTCAAGACAAGAATTCAGATTAGGTGGGGATTTTATCACCCTTCTTAGGCCCCACAAATCATAAAACGAGCATCCGCATCAATCTTATATTAATTTAAAAAAAAATCTAAACAAGACTCTAAAGACTGGCGCGCTCAATAAGGACAGAGGAAGGTCGTGGGTAATCTATCGCTTATCCGCATTACTTTTGTGGTGCCTAGCAAGTGTGTCTAAGGCAAGTGGTTATTTAATTAGGCCCGCTATTTTCGATGATTCGTATAGCGGATACCTCCCACTTACCTGGCACTTACCTGGCCACAAGAGTAGTAAAGAGGTGTTAGAGGATTGATCATGCGGCTTGTCCTTTGGAAGTCTAGGAGCGGTCTGGAGACTTGACCTAGGTAACCTTAGTTCTAGGTTTGTTTGTGCATTTTTGTGTGATTTTTCTTAAGTCCCACTTTTTCAAAAACAAACCAATTTTTAAAAATAACACATACGCTTCCACTTGCGCTAAACCTGCTTAGTGCATGCTCTGCTGGACACGGGATTCTAATGCCCATCTTATCCGTGTTCCTGCTATCGACTCCGAAGTCGGTACTTCTTCATCTTCTTTTTCCCCACCATCCACCACATCGACCGAGATGGACGGTACACCAACAAATTATAACACCATGCTGCCACCGTCCGTAGGTGAGCAGAATCCACTGCGCATCTCTCTCCAAGAGAGATGTTATCCTATCTGTGGTCCCCTTCTTACTTGTCTATCCATTCCACCAGCCAATGGGGATAATTTTGAAATTAAACCACACTACATCAACCTGTTGCCCAAATTTTACAGTCTTGAGTCTGAAGACAAGTACGTTTTCATCACTAAATTCAAAAATGTATGCGCAATGATGGGTACTTCACAACTGTCCATGGATGCTATGCGCTTGCGTCTTCTCCCATTCACTTTGTATGACTTGGCAGAAAAATGTCTTTATAATACTGCCGCACACTCTATTACCAATTGGGATGAATCCGTGATATCATTCCTTAAGAAATTTTACCTATATCATAAGACCGCCCGTGTTAGGATCGAAATCAACCAGTTCACCCAGCTTCCCAATAAACCATTTTGGAAGTGCTTTGAACATTTCAAGGATCTACTTGTCTAATGTCTTCATCATAGAATACATAGATGGGATCTGTGCCGAATTATATATGAGGGCATTAATCCAATAACAAAGCAGATGCTTGAAACAATGTGTCAATGCAATTTCATGTCCAAAGACGATGGTGAAGCCTGGAAATATCTGGAAGATCTCGCTGAAAACACTTTGCAGTGGGAAAGCGTTAGACCACCTTCATATAGGGGATGTCTTCATCAGCTCGATATTTCCATCGCCGTAAAAGCAGAAATGGCAGCGATGCAAAAGAAACTCGACGCTATTGAAAACAAATTCTCATCAGTCTCCCTAAACCAGGCAACGCTCCCCAAAACCGTGTGTGGTTGCTGTTCTGATCCATCACACTTGACGGAAGAATGTCCTATGAATGCACCGTTTCAAGGTCACGAGCAAACTAATGCTACTTTTCAGCAGCGACATAGAAATGATCCTTATTCTTCCACGTACAATCAGGGATGGAGGAGTCATCCTAATTTTGCTTGGAACCAAAACCAACCCCAAAATCAAAACCAGTTCCAAAGCAATTACCAAAGACCTCCTCCACAGCAACAAAAACCACTACAACAGAGTCAGCACCCCTTTCAATCACAAAATTTTCAAAATCCGGTCAACAATTCTTTACCTTCTAATAATTCTTTCCAAACGACCGGTACCGATAACTCCTCTTCACTCGCACAAACTTTGGATTTGTTTATGAAACATTCCATCCAAATGTCGGTTGATATGAAGTCTTCTATTGATACCATAAAGAAAGACTCCGCCTCCCACGGCGAGAGTATTAAATCGATAGAAGCACAAATTGCACGATTAAACGCCGAAATGAGTGCTAGAGAGAAAGAGAAACATCCGTCTCAACCACTACCGAATCCTGGCCACTCACAAAGTCATAATGTGAGTGTCGTTACCACGTTGAGATCGGGAAGAGGGCTAGATAATCAAATGGGTGAACAGATTGATGATGAGGAATCAATTGAAACCCCGGCTTCCACTTCTTCCCCTAATTCTTCTAATCTCCCACCTTCTTCCGAGCCAATTCTCTATTTTCCCCAAGGCTCGAACCCTCAGCCCACTTCCATAAATCTATCTAAAATGATCCACACTCCAATTCTGGGATCCATTCCATCCATACAATCCTCTCTAATGTTGGACCCAACCCTTATTGATAAAGCACCTTATCCAAACAGGTTAAGGGGCAACAGACCAAGTCCACAAATGGAGAAGATTGTGGAAATTTTTAAGCAAGTTAACATAAACATTCCTCTCCTAGATGCTATTCAAAAAGTTCCGTCTAATGCAAAAATCCTAAAGGACTTGTCATGAGGAAGAGAAAAATTCAAGTACCTAAAAAAGTTTTCCTTGCGAGTAATGTGAGCACTGCTTTTACACAACAACTACCCAAGAAACGAAAGGACCCTGGAAGTCCTACAATTTCTATTTCTATTGGGGGTAAAAATATCAATCGTGCTCTACTCGATTTAGGTGCTATTCTTAACTTGCTTTCGTATTCTGTTTATGAGCAATTAGGGATCGGAGAGTTAAAACCGGCGCATTGGACTCTTCAGATGGCCGATCGATCTATCACCCAACCTAGGGGTGAGCTAGAGGATGTGTTAATCAAAGTCGGGGAATTTATATTTCCTGTAGACTTTATCGTTATAGATACACAACCTGTAGCGAACCCACGAAACCAAATTCCGGTGATTTTAGGTCGACCTTTTCTTGCGACTTCCAACGCTGTAATCAATTGTCGTAACGGCTCTATGAACCTATCCTTCGGGAAGATGTCAATTGAGATTAACATTTACAAGTTGGGAAGTGAACCCTCTGAACCTTATGCTCATGTGTATTCTGTCGAAACAATAGATTCTGACAGCATCGAAATTGAAGAGCTTCATGATACTGATCTCGACTCTGCTATTACGTTGTTGTCCGGGTCAACATCTAACGCTAAATATGAACCTTTTATGGAGTACGGGTATCATCCCATTCATTCCGATGAGATTATTACTCGGGATATCGATGAAAGCTTTAAAGAAATCTTCGCTGAAGAACTCGCGTTCTTAGAAGACATGGGCGTTGTGATGAATCAATCCCAATCCAAAGAAGTTGAACCGCCACATCTTCTTCTTATCAAGACTGAGAATGCGAGTAATCCATCATCATTGTTTCGTCTCTACAAACCGAGACGTAAACCTTTTCCATTTCACCTCTTATCTCCTCCCCACTTCTTCACATCAATAGGCGACATGTTCTTCCACCAATCTTTGTGCTTCATCGATAAAATTTTTGAATGGTTGGTGTTGACTTTTGGTCATTATAAGGATTTACTTTAACCAATCACTTTAACCGCCATTATAATTTTAAATGCTTAATACGATTTTACTCAAGTTTGGGAGGGGATATTTTGGCTTTTGAAAGAAAATTTTACAAAATTACGAGCAAAAAAATAAGTTTGGGGGAGAATTTCACTTTCATTATTTCTTGCCCCCTTTGATAACTTTTCCTCCCAAGTCTACAGATTTTGAGATTTAAAAGATGACAACAGTGATGACACTGCTGCAAACAGGTTTGGGGGAGGTTTATGCTTATTTACGCGTTACTACTATATATAAGCCCAAATTTTTTTTGATAATCAAAGTTAGAAAGTGAAAATTTACATATGAAAGATAGAAATAGTTTGAGAAAAGCAAGAAAGTTAGATGTTTTCTTACACAAAACTAGTAATAAGTAGTTATGAGCCGTTGTCCCAAGGGTTAGTAAGATGAAGAAAATTGCTAATCTGAGGATAAAAATTAATCTAAAAAATAGTCCCTATTCTTGATGTCAAACTTTTCAACGTTGATACCCTACTATACGCACTTACACACATCTCGAAACTTGGGATAGTAGACGATACCTTGAAATGCTCTTGCCTAAAAGCCTTAAGAAAATAAAATAAAATATAAGAGGTGAAAAAAAAATGAACACTGGTTTTGTAATTACCAAGGCAGCATAAATAAAATATAGCGAGGTTGCTTTATCACCTAGTCCCTTAGACCAACTGGTTTGGGAGCCACTGCTAAGCCTTAGGTGTTGCGAAACGAGGAGTTACGCCTAAATACACGAGCACATTTTGTAATCGGTCGGTTAGTACCTTAAGAAGTATTAACGGTCGCATGAAGAATGTGTGAGCAATTTTATCGAAAATATTCACCAACTATAAAGTACTTTGGAAGATGGACAAGAGTATGATAGCTTGAATTGAATTCTCTAAGTGTAGGGATGTCTTTTACACACACGTAGGGGTATATGATCAATGTTTGGAAGAAAGATAGGGAGGAAGACTAAAGGCTATGTTTTATTGAGGGATGATGTGATTTCTAACATTTTTTTTTTCATGATCATTAAGATAGGGCTCATAGCAACTGAAAAACTGGTGTAATTGAAAACTCTTATTTTCAAGTTCTTTATTTTATAGTTTTATCTTCGTATGAAACTTTCACTATCTTTCTTTTATTATAGGATTTTGTGGGTGTAATCCGCTGAAAATCCTCAGGAGATTACACTCCTCCTACTAGAGACACCTAGAGTTTTAACGGCTTGTTGCATGTGCTCAGTGCAATCGTGTTGCCAATGAAAGTGTGCTACTTAGGATTTTTCTCCTTCTCTTGAATAACTAGTTTGCTCGGGACGATCAAAGTTAAGTTTGGGGGTATTTGTTCAGTTGATAAAACTGCACTTTTGATATGACATTTTCCTTAATATTTATATAATAAAAGATGTTTATTATAAATATGACACATATAAGGGTTTATCCGTAAAAATACTATCTTCTTGTGTTTATATATTATAATTAACATTATGAAGGAAAATGTAAGGATATAATATTCATGTAATATTTGGTCTATTTAAATATGCTTACCTTATTAAATATCTTTGACCAATTCTCTTAAAACTAAAATATCATGACAAATGGTTAAGATAATATCTCAATAAAAACAAATTCTACTAATATCATTTATTGAGATAATTGTGCAGGAATTATATCATGACTGAAGTTTCAAGGAAATTCAAGTTGGCGAAATCAAATCTCCCGAAGATATTCAAGTAAATTGAAGAAACCAATTCTGGCAGAAACGTAGAGAAGATTATCAAAGTCTAGATACTCAAAAGATCACCAAGTGTTACAGATATGAAGCCGCAGAAATTAGAGCCCATGATCCCACCAGAAGGCAGTGGATCCGCGGTCAAACCTACCTATTGTTCGCGGTTCCACCGCACATCTGAAGAGTTAGGGTTCTGGATTTTTTTGGTTGGGATCGTAACAACTAGTTACCATATTAGGAAACTAGGGTTCTGGCTCTGTGAATATAAATAAGGACCGAGAGGCTCTTGGAAAATTTATCAAACCGACGCGATCACGAAGTCCACGACGGCTTAAGAATCCTGGTTGATCATCAACAGTTTATCTACCTCCTTAGAAAAGATCGAGAAGCAAACTAGGGTTTTGTAATCATTTTCTAAAGAAACAAAGTGTACTTGATCTTCTTGATTAATAAAGGTAGTTATTTTCTTATATCATTTTATTTTCTGTAGTTTTTAATATGATTTCCCTTTCAATCTTTTCTTATCCCAACATGCACGAGTAATTCTTCGCTTGTTAGGGTTCATAGGAGTTGGGTAGATTAATGGATGATGAAGATCCTTAAACTCATTTTACGTCCTATAAAGTTTATAAACTTTATCAAAAGAATAGTTAACATCCTAATCGGGCGCGCTAACAATTCATTGATAGTCCCGACCACGATTAGAGATTAGATTAACAATTATTTTGGTAAAGGCTAGACATGAACGGAGATCCATGTCAAGATAAGGGTTAAGAGTAGGAACCCTATTCCCTCCAGAAACCCTAATCTACATGCATCACTGTCGATCTAGTTTTAAATCTATTAAAGGATAAAAAGAGTATTCTTTAATTAATCATCCATGACTACTAAATCTTAACGAACCCTACAAGCCCCCTTCTAATATAAAACCTACATCCGTAGTTAATCTAGATCTATATCCTGCATCCGTGTTTGACGTGGATCTAGAATCTACAACCATTCTTCACCATTCTTTATTCTTCCTCCTTTCCTAATCAACACGCATAAACTAAGATTAAAAGATTCAATGTTTTCCTGAGGACGACCTGTACTCATCTCGGTCTAGCTACACGCGACACCGTTACTGATTGCGGTTACAATAGAATACAACTTTAAAATAGATCAATCAAACAAGATGCAACTAAATGCAACTTGTCATGGTGCACTAACCATGGAAAAATGTAGAAACACGGATTTGTACTAATCGCGATTAGTAGTGCACTAATCGGGTTTAATTTCAAACTTGCATATAATTAATTATAAAAATGCCAAATCCTATAAATACATATTTAAATGAATAAATCATTTTAATCTCCAATTATTTCATAAATTTTGGTATATATTTATACCATTTTGTAAGGCTACAGTAGAGCCTTGGTTGTCATTCAGAGCCCAAACGCGGAACTAAAAACTTTTATAAACTGGCGCTAACGCAGTCTTTCACCCGGATCGTTCCATTAACCCTATACTAGCTAACTACAAATATGTTAGAATGGCTATACCGATCGATCTGTGTCCTTCGGTCATTAGCCACCATCCCAAGCTCCTCGCGGCTGCTCCAACGAAGTTTGCTCTCCGATCTCGCTCATCGAAGTGACACCACGTCAAGGATTCTTTATACGGGCTCCCGTCTCTAAACCGAGGCAACTCGGATATCAAGTTTGCTAACCGAGATGTCCAAGGTGATGTAGAGAGTGTGTAGGATTACTTGTCTCAAAACACCCAATGTTTCTCAACACATGAGACTTGATGGATGGAGAAAGAAGATGAAACCATTGGAGGATGAGTGAAGAAACTCAAGAAAGGATAATGGCTAAGTGTTGTGAGATATCAAACATTCTAGCAACTAAAGGAAAAAATCACCAAGTTAAGAAAATATCTCACAACCCTTATGATAAATCAAGCAAGCAAGAATAGTGTAGGTTGAGTCACTACATGACTCACACCATGAATCACCAAAAGAGTCATGCTTCATTCAAAGCCAAACATGACTCATCCTCCACCTCATTAATCCATTTATCCAAATGGTTAAAACAATAATGAGGTGGCATCTTCTAGAAGCATCTTGTAATGAACTTACAAGAATACCCCTTCATACCGTATATACATACCCGTATCCGTATTCCGAAGAACATGAATACAAAGAGACGAAAATAATCCAACAATATAATACTAGGATCTGGCTTAATCCAAAGCCCACTAGTATTATCCGTCCGATCATGATCCGTGCACAAGTGCTCGTATATGATCGAGCCATGCCGTAAAACCATACGGCCTCTACAACGTTTCGCCCGAATAGGAAAACTTTCTATTGGGGACTTTAAAGACTCGTTAATACGCTGGCAGTGGGTTTAACCACAAGCACGTCAGTGGCACTAGCTGTACGTAACGGCTGCCCATGTATTGACTAAAAGGGAGGCCAATGAGCGAACTTATCCTGAAACCTTACTGAGCCTGTCTGTGACAATCTCCGTACAGTCCGGTCTTTCATTTAAGAGTATCGCATATCGGGCCTAGGGGGATGGTAAACGTCAGACCCCCAATAGCGGTATACGTCGTGCTGGAGTGTAGCCCAGAACACCATGAGAAATTACTGCAATACTTACAAGTAAATCTCACTTGCCTTGGCCAAGGACTTTGTGTAATGGCTCTCCAGACACAGCGCGATATCAACCCCCAATACCGGGAGAGACGAATCATGTATAAACGCCACTGCCTCCAAGTGCTTCGGGACTGCACCAAACTACTACCTGTTTGCACGAATCCTTTTAGCCGTGGTAGGGTAGCAATCAAAGAACAGTGGGAACACACTTGAGGCAATGTGGCAGTGTCAAGTCAATGGACTAAGCTGTACTCATGTAACCTGGGAACAACTCCTGACGATAGGTATAGTACCAATCAACAGTGCCCCTACGAGTCCGTCCGGTGTACGCATAACCCAATGAGTACCTATATACATCTTAGGTGAACCAACTCACACCAATGGGTTGTGAGACCGGCCACCGCCCCTCGTCGGGGTTTCGATCTGTATACAATAGTCTACTAAGGAGTATCGATACCCTGTCTTGAAACTCCATCGACTAGGGACCATTTTGTAGGGTTACTAGGCACTGTCACAAGGTTCTACAAGGAATCAACCATACCAAAATCAAAATTTTTCAAATGCCGAACAACCCTAACCAAGATCTTAGACTAGAGATTAGGCGAAACAAAGCATGTAAACAACTTTACATCTAAGAGTTTGGGATTACAACCTTTGTAGTCCGTTCCTTCACTTCTAAAGCTCCGTGTTGAGGTCTCTTCACTGCGATCATCGAGTACCCAGACTCTAGAGAGGCTCCATGAAGGGAAAAATGCAAGCTTGCTTCTGATTTTCAATAACAAAGATGATCTATTTTGAAGAAACTCAAACACAAGCTATTGCTTTGCTAATTAAGTATTAGCAAAGCAAACACCCTAATCTAAGTGGCAAGAATAGATGAGGATGATGAAGTAGGAATTTAGCTCTCATTTGTTTTCTTTATCTCACTCATTTTCATCACATTTAAAAAAGCTAGAAAGCTTCTTTCAAAGGAAGAAGAAGAAGAAAATTACTTTGTGATGAATAATGAAATCATTAGTTATGGTTACAAATCAACCCTTGGTTAAGAAATAAAAGACTTAACCATTGTAGAGAATAAACCATGGTAAAGGGTTTGGGTTGGGTTAAGAAAATATCTTTAAAATATCATAACAAAATATCTTTGCTTAAAACAAAACAAAAAGCTTCTAGAAGCTTCATGAAAGTGCTAACCCAAATCAAACCCTAATCATATTTAATCTCCAAAAATCATGTTGCATTAGTAATCATAACTTGTTACAATATTATATATCACATATACAATATTTATTGTAACAAAATAAAATAATACAATTAACATATATCGCATATATATCAATGTATTACCCGAGTGAGAAAAAAAATCTTTTTGTGTGCTTATATTAGTTAATATAATTTAATATATCAAATATATAATTATACATTAAATTATCGAATCAACACTTGATCCGGTAATCCGGCTATTTCATAAATAACTGACTAATATTATCTGTATCAGTTCATCGAATCAACACTTGATCCGATGACCCGGCTATATCGCATATACACGGCCGATATCTCATATCGTGAAAATCTAATACGGTATCACATACACGTATTGTTCTCGGTCCCGCACATATCACATCTGTGCTCCTACTCCGTTTTGCCTGAGCCAAGAAACCTCTGTGTAGGACTCTAAAGAATCGTCAATACGCAGGCAGTAGGTGATGATCATATCAAACACCCAAAAGCTGCAAGCGGTCATCTAAACGTAACAGCCACCCAGGTATTGAGCGCTCAGAATATCAACAAGCAAGCCTGTACATTCTCCTGTGAATCCATTCAGTAACACTCACGTACAGTCCGGTCTCTTCGTCAGATATGTCGCATATCTCGCCTAGGGGTGGTATACGTCATACCCCAGTAGCTTGATAAGTCGTGTCGATATGAGGTCTATAACAGTTCAAGAAACTACTGATAACACTTACCAGTAAATCTCAGCAACCGTGGCCAGGGATTTCCAGTTATAGCCAATCGAACACAGCGCAACATCAACTCCCTATACCGGGAGAGACGAAACCCCTCTTATCGCTCATTGCCTCTATGTGATTCGGGATTGTACCCAAAAGCCACTTTTTTGCACGCCCTCTTGGACGTGGTATGATGGAAATCAAAGTACAGTGGGAATCACACAAGACTCTATGACGATCTCGGGTGTATAGACTAACCTGTACCAGTGTCACCAGAGAACTGCCATCTGACTTGAGGTATAATACCTTCTGGGAGTTCTCGGTGAGCCCGTCCAGTGTACCCAGTCTCCACTGAGCACCCGTATACATTCTCTGATGTCAAACACCAATGGATATGGGATCATCCATCACTCATCATATGGGTCAAGAAGCGCATACGCTAGTCTACTCTGGAGTATCGATACCCTGTCTCGGTACTCCCACGACTAGGAACATTTGAAGGATGTGTAAGTCCATGCTACCTCTCCTGGGACTTACGGGCTAGCGGAATTTGACGAAAAACAATTTTCTAGAGGCGGTAACATGGACTCAAAACGGATCTTTGTTAAACTATATACCTAACAACCTAACTACGAGTTGTTAACTACTCGGTTAGGGGGTTATACCTTTCTTTCTTGAACTCCTTCGTCTTCATCTCTTGATGGTGTACGGATCGGCTTCACCCCGTCGTCTCCTTGCGTCGAAGATCGATCCACCCGAAAGCTTCTACCTTTGGCTTCTTCTTCGAACTTTGAAGAAACTAGTTCACTTGGTTTGCTAAACCTTGTGAACTAGAGTGAGTAGAGGAGAGTGTGATGGGATTTTCTCTATGGTTCTTTCTTCTCAACACATGAGACAAGTGAACCATAGACAAGAGAGAGAGCAAGAGGAAGAGGATGAGAGCAAGAGAATGAGAGAGCTCAAAACCAAGAGAGAGAAAGACAAATGAAAAGAATGAGCCTCTCTTTTCTCTTTCACCCTCTCATAATCCAAAAACATCATTAGCCATAATGTTAATCAAGTATTATGTGATGGTTCATATCATGTCAAAGGCAATATCATTTTCATGCACTCATTTTGCAAACCACAACAAGCAAGCAAAAGTCTTTGCATGAAAATGACAACCATGGTAATGATGATGGTGAACTAGTCCAACCTAGTCAACCGGTCAACAAAGTCAACAAAGTCAACCCCTTTACAACCATGTCACTATAATACTTAATTAATATTATTGCTAATCATAATTCTTATTCTCACTAGGGTTAAACAAAAGTCAACGGTCAACGGTCAACAGTCAACTGTCAACAGTCAACAACCCTAATGAGAATACTCTGCCTCTGTCTCTCTGTCAACTGTGCATACACACCCGCATCCGCGTTCCGAGGAACACGAATACAAACGAGATAAAACCAATCCCAAAACGTACACTAGGATCTGGCTTAAACCAAAGCCCGCTAGTGTTAACTGTCCGGACACTGTACGTGCACAAGTGCGCGGATGTGACCTAACCCTGTCGCAAAACCATGCGACCTGTCGCAAAACCAAGCGACCTCTACTCTTTTGCCTAAAGGCGAATATCTTTCTGTGTGGGACTCTAAAGACTCGACACTACGCTGGCAGTGGGTTTAACCACAGACCGCAAGCGGCACTAGCTGTGCGTAATGGTCCCCAGGTAGATTCCGACAAGAAGACTGACGAGGTGAAACCCATCTGAACTCCGACTGAGCCTGAATATGACAGTCTCCATACAGTCCGGTCTGTTCGTCTGATACATCGCATGGCGGGCCTAGGGGGCGGTAAACGTCAGTCCCCTAATAGCGGTACAAGTCGTGTCGGAGTGAAGCCCAGAACACCCTGAGATAACACTGGAAACCTACCAGTATATCAAGCTTGCCCTGGCCAGGGACTACTCGTGTAATGGCTCTCCTAGACACAGCGCGATGTCAACCCCCAATACCGGCAGAGACGAATCCTGTCTAACCGTCACTGCCTCCAAGTGCTTCGGGACTGCACCCAACTACTACCTGTTTGCACGACTCCTTTGAGCCGTGGTAGGGTAGTAATCAAAGTACAGTGGGAACACACTCGACGCGAAGTGACAGTGTCAAGTCAGCGGACTAAGCTGTACTCATGTCACCTGGGAACTGATAACTGACGATAGGTATAATACCAACCGGTCAGTTCCCAACGAGTCCTGTCCAGTGTACTCGTAACCTAACGAGCACCCGCATACTATCTTCAGTACGACGTACTGATGGCTGTGGGACAGACCATCTCCCACTCCGGGATGAGAAGCGCATACGCTAGTCTACTCCGGAGTATCGATGCCCTGTCTCGATAGTCCTGTGACTAGGGACCTACATAAGGATGTGCTTATAGATTACCCCGCCCCCTCTAGTGTGACTGCCATCACAACGCTGGTAATCAAGCAAAGATCCTAAGGGCTCCACTAATGTGTATAGGTGATATACTAAAATAAACGCATGTACACATTGAAGTAGAAACAAACCAAGTAGCATACTACCATTTTGAGCAAGATTGTCAATATAAGGTGAATATCCCAAGCTTCCATTAAGTAATATATATACTAGTATGATACAGTAATGGCCTCTAGGGCATATACACTAACAATCTCCCACTTGCACTAAGGCCATGTACTGGCGTATCGAAGACCTATCATCTTGATCAGCCGCTCGAACTGAGTCTGGGGTAAGGCCTTCGTGAGTGGATCAGCAGTGTTATCTTCCGTATTTACTCTCTTCACCTCGATCTCCCGGCGATCAACGATCTCCCTGATCAGGTGGTACCGCCTCAAAATATGCCTGGACTTCTGATGGGACATGGGTTCCTTCGCTAAAGCTATAGCGTCGTTGTTGTCACAATACAACGGTATTGGATCAACACTGGTAGGAACCACCTGAAGTTCCGTGAGGAACTTCTTCATCCAGACAGCTTCCTTTGCGGCATCGCAAGCAGCTATGTGCTCCGCTTCCATAGTTGAGTCAGCAACGGTTTCCTGCTTGGAACTCTTCCAGCAAACCGCCCCTCCATTGAGGGTAAAGACATAACCCGACATGGACTTGGAGTCATCCTTGTCGCTCTGGAAGCTGAAGTCAGCAAAGGCCTCAATCTGGAGGTCTTTTTCGCCATACACCAAGAACATCTCCTTAGTCCTTCTCAGGTACTTGAGAATGTTCTTTACTGCTATCCAGTGTTTCTCCCCTGGGTTTGACTGATACCGGCTTACAACGCTCAATGCGTATGCTACATCTGGTCTCGTACACAACATCGCATACATAATAGAGCCTACCGCAGATACGTAGGGTATTGATGACATGCGAGCCCTTTCCAAATCAGTCTTGGGAGACATCTCTTTGGAGAGGGTGATTCCGTGACAAGCCGGTAGATTACCGCGCTTGGAATCTTTCATACTGAATCGTTTCAGTATGGTGTCGATGTACCTTGACTGTGAAAGTCCCAACATCCTCTTAAATCTATCACGATAGATCTGGATCCCCAGAATGTAGTTGGCATCGCCCAGGTCCTTCATGGAGAACCTCTGCGACAAGAATCCTTTGACTGACTGTAGCATAGGAATATCATTTTCTATTAGGAGAATGTCATCGATGTACAAGACGAGGAATACCACATTTCTCCCTACAATCTTACTGTAAATGCATGGTTCATCTGGGTTTTCGACAAAGTCGAATTCTTTGACAGTATCATCAAAGCAGATGTTCCAACTCCGCGATGCCTGCTTCAGTCCATAGATGGACTTGAGCAACTTGCACACTTTACCGCTGCTCCTACTCTGAATGAATCCCTCTGGCTGATCCATATAGACGCACTCTTCCAAATTTCCATTTAGGAAAGCCATCTTTACGTCCATCTGCCAGATCTCATAATCGTGAAAGGCAGCATGGCAAGAAGGATCCGAATGGATTTAAGCATGGCTACCGGAGAAAATGTCTCGTCATAGACCAAACCAGGTCTTTGACGAAAACCCTTTGCAACGAGCCTAGCTTTATAGGTTTCAACCTGCCCATCTACACCAATCTTCTTTCTGAAGATCCATTTGTAGCCTACGGGTTTTACCCCTTCTGGAGCAAAGTCCAAAGTCCAAACTTTGTTGGTGTACATGGACTCCATTTCGGTCCGCATTGCATCCAGCCATTTTACCGAGTCACCGCTCTGAATGGCTTGCTGGAAGCTAGTAGGCTCACCATAATCCATGGTGCAATCCTCTTTATCCCCGTCTATGAGAAAACCGTAGTATCTCTCGGGCGGATGAGACTGCCTACTACTCCTGCGGAGTGGCGCAGGAATGTCCGGTTCTCCTGAAACTTCTGGTTCTTCCAAGCTCTCAGTAATAGCTTGTGGTTCTGGAATTTCTTCCAGTTCTATTGCGCTCCCACTTATTCCTTTTTCTAGAAACTGATGTTCCAGAAAGTGGGCATGACGAGAAACAAAAACCTTTTGTTCCTCTGCGTAATAGAAAAAATACCTCCTGGAGTTCTTTGGGTATCCCACAAACTTACACAGTACTGAGCGTGCCTCGAGTTTGTCCGCATGCTGCTTTTTAACAAAAGCTGGACATCCCCATGTCCTTAGGTACTTAAGACAGGGTTTCTGCCCACTCCACATCTGATATGGGGTGGTAGGCACAGTCTTGGTTGGAGCCTTGTTCAAGATATATGCAGCTGTTTCTAGTGCATAACCCCAGAAGGATCGCGGTAACTCAGCCTTACTCATCATGGAATGAACCATATCCAATAGGGTCCGATTCCTCCTTTCCGATACACTATTGTGTTGTGGTGTGTATGGAGGAGTAAGTTGAGAGAGAATTCCATTCTCTTTTAAGTAGTCCAGAAGCTCGGAACTCAAGTATTCTCCACCTCGATCAGATCTCAGTGTCTTAATACTTTTGCCTGTTTGTTTTTCAACTTCATTCTTGTATTCCCGAAAATTCTCAAAGGCCTCGAATTTGTGCTTCATTAAGAAAATATGTCCATACCTAGAGAAATCATCTGTGAAAGTAATGAAGTATGAATAACCGCTTCGTGCATGTGTAAACATTGGACCACACACATCACTGTGTATGAGTCCTAAGAGCTCGCTCGCTCTTACTCCGTGTCCAGTGAACGGAGTCTTTATCATCTTTCCCATGAGAAAAGATTCACAAGTGGCATAAGACCGGTACTCGAACGGATCCAAGTATCCTTCTTTATGTAACTTTGTTAACCGTGTCTCATTGATGTGACCCGGTCTACAATGCCATAAGAAAGCCTGATTTAATTCTGGAGACTTTCTTTTAAGTGTGTTCTGGACACTGAATATCTGAACTTGATTTAATACATATATACTGTTATTTAATGTACCTGACCCAATCAGTACTTGATTTAGGTGGATGTTTACTACATCGCTTACAAAAGTAAAATCATATCCTTCCTTAGAAAGTAAGGATACAGATATGATATTACAAGTCGCACCTGGTACATACAAACAGTCACACAGAATCAATATCTTCCCAGTTGTCAGTCCAAGGTGATATTCCCCTACGGATTCAACATCCATGCTCATTCCATTAGCAACCCTGAGAGTCATATCACCTTTCCTGATAACCCTACGGTTTCTCAGAGCCTGTAATGAATTACAGATATGAGATCCTGATCCGGTATCCAATACCCAGGAAGTAGGGTTAACTGACATACAGTTCTCAATTACAAACACACTCGAAGCCGAAGCCACAACATGCTTCGAATTCTGGCTACTGGATTTGGAAGCCCTGCAATCCTTCTGCCATTGTTCATTCCCGTTACAATAGGAACGTCCCTCTTTTACTACATCCAGTCCTGAAACATTTTCCCTTGCTTTTCCTTCTTCTTCCCTGGTTTCCTTCAGGGTATAAGCAGAGGGCAGGGACTGTAGAATTAAGTCAGTACTTAACCCATTCTCCAACGTGGTCTCCAGGTCCGTGAGCTCAAAATAGCTGGTCTCTGTAAGGACGTTGTCCCCTACAGATGACCCGACAGCCAAGCTCGCTTGAAGCAATTCGTTCGAGGTCTCATATCTTGCGATACGAGATTGCTCTCCATATAAATCTTTGTTATGGAGGAAGATAGAAACTGAGTCCATCTTCTCGTGCTGCCCCTGGTATGCACCATCAACTGAGGCTAACACGAAGCACTTGGCTTTCGCACAATCCCTTTCCGATGTCCTGCGGATGTAAATATCCGTGACAGGGGAAACTGGACCTGAGACGGCAGGGGTTTGATTAGTTAAGAGGTGTCCCAGCTTGTCATGGGCAATGGACATCTAGACAGACCTTTGCCAGTCATAACAGTCAGGTTCAGTCATTTTATTATCTAGATGTAACCTAGGAGCGGTCACTTGGTCGCTGCAATTTAGAGAGAGAGAAGAAAACGCTCAGCATGATGCTCTTGCAAGTTTAGAGTGGTTTTTAATTTTTCTAAACAGGATGGCTCCCAATGTCTCTCGAATCCCTCCTCAAACCAAAAAGGAAGAATTAGTCAGGATCAGTCTCACCGTACAATACTTGCTTAACCGTTCGGCCAGGCTGGTGTCGGTACTTCGAGGGAGGTTTTCCAACGCTTTCGCGAAGTTTCTTAATTTAAGAACCTCTTTTCCCTGGGAGCGTAGCCCCGCTAACACCTTTCTAGACACCTACTTGGTTTATAGCATTGATCGTTAAGTGAGAAATTTCCCGAGGAGTAGCATATACTCTCAGTTGGATCGGGATCCAAATATCATCGCGTAACGAAACTGAAGGAATCCTACCAGAATCATCACACTCCAAATGGTATGCAACACTAGCAAGTTTCAGTTCTTTTGAAACTCCCGATGTGGATTTTTGCCCCATGCTCTTATGACTTTGACGAAGGCCAAAATATCATAAGTCACATGTCAAGTTCTACCCGTCATTATCCAGGTTAATTTGAACCCACCCGTACATACCCTTGACGAAGGCCAAAATGGTAGTACGACTGTCCCAAACCAACGCATCTATCTATGCTACGGATAAACATTCAGCAGATACCAATCACTATGCCTTGGCGAAGGTCAAAATACATAGCTTGAATACTACTGAATATTTAACTGAAACGAAGGAGGGCTACGAATGGTTTTGGCGAAACCGTGAACGTAGTGAACTTGATATAATCGATGGAACCATGATAGATTTTAAAAGGAGCGGCTCAAACTCCGCATTTAAAAGTTGGTTTTGAAAAGAACCGAGTGGTTTTCCGAAAGTGTTCCAACGACTTTTACTTGGTTTATTTTCTTGCATTAGTTCTTTTAATGCATATTTTTCTTGCATTAGTTCTTTTAATACGTCCCATCATTTAAGCCTACCTTTGCAGAAAACAAACAAAATATGACGTACGCTTATGCCATTCGCATTCGCCACGGGGCCCCGTCATTACCCGTTAGGTTACTTAACTAACGACAGAGCGGGGGCTGGGCTAGCGAGGCTGTAAAACATAAGCAACGCCTAAATAATATCATATATAGATATATATTGCAATGATAGCCATTTCAGATCACAGATGAACATATTGGATATACAAGGAACCCGCAATTCGTACGAGCCTGTAACGAAAAGCAGATTACACGGTTGCGGTGAATAGCCAATACCCCACCCAAGATCCCTACGGGTGCGGCAAACTACCCGCCAAGTACCCGAAGCGAAGCAACCTCCCTCAACTCCGTGAGTAGGCCACTCGGCACTTCGGGATACCCGGTAGTTTGTGCACCCCTTCCATGGGTCTATACTAGGAGCAAAAACGGTAAAAAGAAATTATACAATGACGGCTACAACCCCGACCCGGTTGCGTGGCCATATAAATAATTATTACATCAATTTACAAATTTACATGAATTGAAAGAAAAGAAAACTCTCGTCTCACAACCCCCGGCTATTCACCGACGACAATCCAATGAATTCATATACACAAACCAATAACATTACAGATCACAGATTTGTATAACTCCCACTAATCGACATATAGCGATTAGCAGACGTTCAATACAAATATCACATCATAGAAAATACCCGTCAGCTTAAGTCTTTAGAAACTCAATCAAAATACGGTTTTTAAAGCCCCAAAAACAAAATTTTCTTTCTGGAAAATCTGGGCTGAAAAAACATATACCAAAAATCCCAAAACACCCCTGTGAACAAACAGCAACCAAAATTTCCCACGGCCGAGCCAACTCGGCCACGGAACCGCGGCGGGAGCACGCTCTCGCCGCGTTTCCGCGGCGCTTTGATCGGATCAGTGGATGAAATTTTTGCAGTTTGTTCCAAAAACCATGAGCCGAATTTTAAAGTATGATTTATCATTTTTGGAACAGAGAAAAAATTCGACAGAAAGTTGATTTTACGGGTGTTTTTCGCGACTTTTTCTCAGATCGAATTTCTAGTTACTATGCTAACATGTTAGGTAGCGTTTAACTAGGCTCTGATGCCACTGTAAGTCCATGCCACCTCTCCCGGTACTTACGGGCTAGCGGAATTTGATGAAAAACAATTTTCTAGAGGCGGTAACATGGACTCAAAACGGATCTTTGTTAAACTATATACCTAACAACCTAACTACGAGTTGTTAACTACTCGGTTAGGGGGTTATACCTTTCTTTCTTGAACTCCTTCGTCTTCATCTCTTGATGGTGTACGGATCGGCTTCACCCCGTCGTCTCCTTGCGCCGAAGATCGATCTACCTGAAAGCTTCTACCTTTGGCTTCTTCTTCGAACTTTGAAGAAACTAGTTCACTTGGTTTGCTAAACCTTATAAACTAGAGTGAGTAGAGGAGAGTGTGATGGGATTTTCTCTATGGTTCTTGCTTCTCAACACATGAGACAAGTGAACTATAGACAAGAGAGAGAGCAAGAGGAAGAGGATGAGAGAAAGAGAATGAGAGAGCTCAAAACCAAGAGAGAGAAAGACAAATGAAAAGAATGAGCCTCTCTTTTCTCTTTCACCCTCTCATAATCCAAAAACATCATGAGCCATAATGTTAATCAAGTATTATGTGATGGTTCATATCATGTCAAAGGCAATATCATTTTCATGCACTCATTTTGCAAACCACAACAAGCAAGCAAAAGTCTTTGCATGAAAATGACAACCATGGTAATGATGATGGTCAACAAGTCCAACCTAGTCAACCGGTCAACAAAGTCAACAAGTCAACAAAGTCAACAAGTCAACAAAGTCAACCCCTTTACAACCATGTCACTATAATACTTAATTAATATTATTGCCAATCATAATTATTATTCTCACTAGGGTTAAGCAAAAGTCAACTGTCAACAGTCAACAGTCAACAACCCCAATGAGAATACTCCGCCTCTGTCTCTCTATCAACTGTGCATACACACCCGCATCCGTGTTCCGAGGAACACGAATACAAACGAGATAAAACCAATCCCAAAACGTACACTAGGATCTGGCTTAAACCAAAGCCCGCTAGTGTTAACTGTCCGGACACTGTACGTGCACAAGTGCGCGGATGTGACCTAACCCTGTCGCAAAACCATGGGACCTGTCGCAAAACCATGCGACCTCTACTCTTTTGCCTGAAGGCGAATAGCTTTCTCTGTGGGACTCTAAAGACTCGACACTACGCTGGCAGTGGGTTTAACCACAGACCGCAAGCGGCACTAGCTGTGCGTAACGGTCCCCAGGTAGATGCCGACAAGAAGACTGACGAGGTGAGACCCATCTGAACTCCTACCGAGCCTAAATGTGACAGTCTCCGTACAGTTCGGTCTGTTCGTCTGATACATCGCATGGCGGGCTTAGGGGGCGGTAAACGTCAGTCCCCTAATAGCGGTACAAGTCGTGTCGGAGTGAAGCCCAGAACACCCTAAGATAACAATGGAAACCTACCAGTATATCTCGCTTGCCCTGGCCAGGGACTACTCGTGTAATGGCTCTCCTAGACACAGCGCGATGTCAACCCCCAATATCGGGAGAGACGAATCCTGTCTAACCGTCACTGCCTCCAAGTGCTTCGGGACTGTACCCAACTACTACCTGTTTGCACGACTCCTTTGAGCCGTGGTAGGGTAGTAATCAAAGTACAGTGGAAACACACCCGAGGCGAAGTGACAGTGTCAAGTCAGCGGACTAAGCTGTACTCATGTCACCTGGGAACTGATAACTGACGATAGGTATAATACCAACCGGTCAGTTCCCGACGAGTCCTATCCAGTGTACTCGTAGCCTAGCGAGCACCCGCATACTATTTCCAGTACGACGTACTGATGGCTGTGGGACAGACCATCTCCCACTCTGGGATGAGAAGCGCATACGCTAGTCTACTCCGGAGTATCGATGCCCTGTCTCGATAGTCCTGCGACTAGGGACCTGCATAAGGATGTGCTTATAGATTACCCAGCCCCCACTAGTGTGACTGCCATCACAACGCTGGTAATCAAGCAAAGATCCTAAAGGCTCCACTAATGTGTATAGGTGATATACTAAAATAAACACATGTACACATTGAAGTAGAAACAAACCAAGTAGCATACTACCATTTTGAGCAAGATTGTCAATACAAGGTGAATATCCCAAGCTTCTATTAAGTAATATACATACTAGTATGATACAGTAATGGCCTCTAGGGCATATAAACTAACAGGATGTACTTAGCGACTGCACTGTCCCCACTAGTATGATCTGCATCATAGTCCTGGTAGTCAAGTACTCATCCTAAGGGCTTTATCAACATGTGATACAGAGACAATCAGAGTACATGTTAAGATAAAGAGTAACCAGATAGCATACTATCATGTCGAGCAAGAAAGTCCTCCCTATATATGTCCAAGCATCCACTCCAATATACAACGTATGTACAGTAATGGCCTCTAGGGCATACATATAACTAACAATCTCCCACTTGCACTAGGGCCATCTGTTGTAGTATCTCATACCCAACAATAAGATGTGGTTGAAGTATCTCATACTCAACCATCCCATAAAAGTCTCTTCTAGGAAATAGGCCTTTGTCAGTGGATCCGCGCTGTTGTCCTCTGTGTCTACTCTGCTAACCTCGATCACCCTGGAGATCAACCATCTCCATCATCAGGTGATACTGCCTTAGAATATGTCTGGATCTCTGATGGGACGGGGGTTCCTAGGCATAAGCCACAACTCCATTGTCACACAATGGCGGGAACGAAGTTCATCTCGTGAACTTATATATATATATATATATATCCAGACTGCCTCTTTGGTAGTATCCTTGGTAACGATGTATCTTGCCTTTAATCGTCTAGTATGTCACGGTATCTAGCTTGGAACTCTTCCAACATACCGTCCATCAACTGAGGGTAAATCCAATGCCTGTGACTGACATTCAGTCGTCCTTATCACCATGGAACCTTTCCAGTGATTCTCTCCAGGATCGAATGATACCATCTCACTACAACTAGTGAGAATCCTAACATCCAATTAGATCTATCTCATAGACCCGTAACCCAGGATTTAAGAGGTATCACCTTGATCCTATATGGAGAATCTTTATGATAAGAGGAGATTGACCGAGCGTAGCATAGGAAACTCCTTCCTTATCAAGAGTATGTCATCCACGTACTATACGAGGATCACCACCATACTCCCTACTACCTTTTTGTATATACAAGGTTCATCTGCCATTTTGATGAAATCAAACGCTTTAACTACCACATCAAAACAGACGTTCCAACTCCGCGATGCCTGATTTATCACATAAATCATCTTTCACACGTTTCCGCTGCTCCCACTGTCTACGAAGCCCTCTGGCTGTGAACTTACAGACGCTCTCTTCCAAATCATCATTTAGAACATCAGTCATGACACCCAACCGCCAGATATCGTAGTCATGGTATGCAGCAGTGGCAAGTAGGATCTGGATGGACTTAAGCATAGCTTTAAAAGTCTCAACTTTTCCATGTACACCAAGTAATCTTCTCAAGATATACTTGCTCCTAATAAGGATTTAACCCTTCAGATAAAGCATCCAAAGTCCATACTTTGTTGGTGTATAAGGATTCCATCTTAGATCGCTAAGCATCCAGCCATTCTCACAGAGTCCCCACTCCTGATGGCCTGCTCGAAACTAGTTGGGTCATCATCTCATGATGCAATCCTCGCTCCCACTTGTTTTAGAGAAACCGAAGTATCTCTCAGGCGGATGAGGAACCCTACCAGATCGGCGGAGAGGCTGAGGTTCGTTGGAAACTATTGAATTCTCCGGGTTTACCAAATTATCAGCTGCAGTTTGTATAGATGGAACTCCTTCCAGTCCTACCTCATGACCACTAATTTCTTCACAAGAAAATCCCTTTCCAAAAAGGTGGCATGCTGAGAAAACAAAACATCTTTTGTTCCTCAGTTTGGCAGAAGATATTCCCTTGCTAATGCTTGGGATATCTAACAAACTTCCACAGAACTGTCATTGCCTCGAGCTTGTCCGGATTTTGCTTTTGACATAGGCCGGACAACCCCAAATCTTAACATCTTTAAGAGATGGGCTCTTCCCACACCATATCACATATGGAGTGGTAGGCATCTGATTTGGTTGGAACCCTATTCAATAGGTATGCAACTTCTCAAGTGCATAACCCTAAAAGAAAATATGCAACTCTGTAATACTCATCATAGAGCACACCATATCACATAGGGTACGATTGCTCCGCCCCGATACACCGACGTGCTGTGGTGTATTTGGAGGAGTAATGCTGAGAGAGAATCTCATTCTCCTTTAGAATAGTCCAGGAATTCCATGCTCAAGTATTCTCCTCCTTGATCACATCAAAGGACATAATACTTATACCCTTTTTGGTTCTCTACTTCTAACTTATATTCTGTGATTATCTCAAAAGTTTCGGACTTGTGTTTCAACAGGAACATCTGTATGAATCTTGAGAGATGATCAGTGAATGTAATGAAGTACAAAGAACCGGTCGTGGCATATGTAGACAGGTGACTTTCATACATTAGCTTGTATCAATCCCAAGAGTTCACTAACTCTTTCTCTGTTTCCAATAAACGGAGCTGTGGTCATCTTATCTTTGTGACATGACTGGCAAGTTTTACAAGATGTAAATCCAAACTAATTTAAATATGCATCTTTATGTAACTTCAGCTAGTCGAGTCGCATTGATATGACCTAGTCTACAATGCCTCAAGAAGGATTCGTTCAATTCTGAACTCTTCTTCTTGTGTGTGTTCTGTACGTTAAGAACTGTGGTTTGATTTAGAACGTCTATGCTTTTAGACAACGTGCCTGAACCGATCAACTCTTGATATAGGAAATGTTCAAAACATTATCCAACAATACAAAATTATAACCTTCTTTACTAATAAAGAGACTGATATGATGCTGTATGTATCTAATAACATTTGTTCAGAATCAATGTACTCTGATAATACAGGGTGATAACTGCCAACAGACTTGGCTGCAACACTTGCATCATTTCCAACTCTTGAAACTTATCACCTATTCTCAGTTCTCTACCTATCTGTAGCCCATGTAACAAATTACATTTGCGGGATCGTGATCCGGTATCTCATACCCAGGACGTAAAGGATACTATGAAACAGTTCTCGGTAATGAACACACCCGAAGATGATGCATCAGCATGCACTTTCTTCGTTTTGGCAGTACGGGAATTCTGGCAATCCCTTATTTCCTGCTCTGTCTTATAACAATTATAAGTTGGAGCGGGACCAACGTTCCCTAGCTCAGTATAATAAGACGGTTCGGTCAATACATCCGTATTATTATCTTGATTTAAGGCGTGACATGGTCGCTACCTGGAGAGAGATAGAAGAAAACACTCAGCGTATGCTCTTGCAAGATTAGATTGGTTATTAATATGTCTAATCAGGATGTCTCCCACTGTTTTAGTCAAATCTTCCTTCAAACCCTAAAAGGAAAGCTAGCTGGGATTAATTATACTTTACAAGTTCGCCAATCTTTCAGCCAGGCCAGTGCCGGTACTTTGAGGGAGGTTCCCCGCGCTTTCGCACGGACCTAATTAAAATAAACCTCATTTTCCCATGGGCGTAACCCCGTTGACACCTTTCTAGACACCTACTTGATCGGCTAATTGTAATATGTAAAACTCTCCCAGGAGTAACTCTTACTCGCAGCGGGTTTCGGGATCCAACTATCTCATAGAAGGTATGCAATTTCATTGCAAATTTCAACACTTTAAATTCCCAATAATATTTTACCCCTGGTGACTTATGACCTTAACTATGGTCAACAAATCATAAGCACTAGTCAAGTTCTACCCGTTATTTTTTGATTATTTAGACCCACCCACATGACCCTTAATTATGGTCAACAAAGTCATATGACTGTCCTAATTAATCACATCATATGTTATATAGGAAAATATCACTCAACTTCCGTACACTGCGCCTTAACTATGGTCAACAAACGCAGCACGAATACTAAGTACACTATTTCCTAAAATGACGGAGGGTTACGACAGGTTTTTAAGAAAACCCTTTGCGTAATGAACTTGATATCGTTGTAGAATCGGGTGATTTTAAATGGAATTTTTTTGAGGCCTTTTCTAGTTTTTCTAAAGAGGTCACTACCGGTGAAGGGATCTCGGCTCTTTCCTCATCGAATAAGGTGCAGGATATTTCACAAATATCACTATGCAAAGCAAAAACTATTAAAACAATCAAAAGACAAACCGAGTTTGTAGCATCTGCTAGTTTCGCTAAAGAGGTCACTCCCGGTGATGGGATCTCGGCACTTTCCTTATCGAATAAGGTGCTGGATGTTCTATAAGGAACACCACTATGCAAAGCACTAACTAGAGCTACCTATTTTTGAGACAAGTTTCTACAATATCTTTAGGTTTCTTTTAGTTTCATTAATCTCATTAATGAAGTCCCATTGTATTATGCTTCACAAGCATCACATTTGAAATGAAATCAGCAATATAACATATATCTCATATATATAATATAAACATTCGTCTCAGGCAGTAATATGATCTCATCACAGAACATTGCAGCAGAAGATAACATATGAAATATTGGATATACTAGGATTTCCGTGTTTTATGCGAGCTTGTATAAAACGCGGATTCCACGGACGCAATGAATAGCCAAACCCACATCCCTAGACCCCTACGGAGCGGCAAGCAACACTGCCAATTCTAGGGTTAGGAGACCCGGTCTCGACTCCTTGAGATGGTCTCCCTCTAGACCCTAAAACCCGGTTACTTGTGCTCCCCGCCTTGGGTCTATCCTAATGCGGAAAAGTAAATAATATACAATGGTGACATCATCCTCAGCCCGGAAGTTCCCCAATAAAAGAATATTACATACAATGAATTTTACATGAATGAAAATAAAAAACCTCATCTCACATAAAACCCCCGGCTATTCAAAACGCGACGATCCAATATAACATATCACAGCAACACATAATATCTCATATCATCAACGTAAGCAAGTATGCGTATCCCGATTGTCGTTGATGTATAGCAACGAAGCCGGCGATACACCACATATTACGCTTACGGTCGCAGAAAAGAAAGTGTAAAACAACAACAGTTGGAATCCGCAACGTCTTTAGACATCGCATGCCTAACCAAATGAATTCCTTAGACATCGCATGCCTAACAATTATAAACCCCGCATTTTAGTCTCGATCTCGAAAACACTTTTCAATATCTAGTAGGGCATTTCAACAAGATTCCCGACATCCTGATCGAATGCTCGTCGCAAACTTTAGTAGACGGCCGCACCCCAGGATGCCTTCGACGAAGTGCACTAAGGCGGAACACCGCTACCGCGAGCACCCGAACGGATGCTTTTGGCGACGGGGTTCTCCTACAGTCACTTGGTCGGGCTATGGGGCGTGGCTATCTATTAAGTTTACCCAGCGAGTATCCGCGTACGCTACGTGATTGCGACGGACTTTTGATCACATCAAAATCTCGTGGCAACCGATCAAATGAGACTAAACTGCTAGATTTATAACATTCAAATTAGTTATCTCATAATTACTTGTGGATTCCAAATATTGTATCACATTCCAGATAAATAGACAATGTTTAACTTTCCGGTCGAATAAACAAACACCCAAGATTTCCCAAATAGCTCAACACTTGAGCGGAGTTCAAAAAAGTATTCATCACATGCCACAGTACCAATGGTCCAACCGTAGAAGGGTCAAACAAACGCCTCACATGTGGCAACGCCGTACTGCCCCAAACCCTAAGGTTTAGAGGCAATACAGACGGTCACATAATCGAGTTAAGGTTTGTGTTCTTCTAGAGGGTCCACCACGTTACTTGCACGACTATGAATGTTGTTTAATTAAGGGAAAAATCCAACACCTGGAAATTTTCCGGCAGGGGAAAAAGTCAGTTATTGATATCCGTTCGAACTTTTTAACACGTTCTAAATTACCCGGAAAAACTTAAACGAAGTTAAACTTTCTGATCGAATCATCGAATACAAAAGATCTCAAGAAAACTCATCACTAGAGTAGAATTAAAAATTCCCAGAAGCATGCAAAATTAACCAAGAATAAACCCCAGAAGAATTAGCACCTGAAACCCAAAGATGACCGCGGAACCGCCGCCAAACGCATGGTTTGGCCGCGGTTCCGCGGTCTCTTGAAGGGATCATTTCTCCGTACTTCACAGTAATTCTTATAATTGCCTGCATAATTTTCTGAGTATTTTTAATATGAAAAATTTCAACTTTTTGAAAAATTTCCAGAGAAGGGGTTAAAATCGGTGTTTCGGGGTTCGATCGGACTTTAAACTTCGCCTAGACTTCGCTTAAACCTCTAGCTTGGCTCTGATACCACTGTAAGGTTACTAGGCACTATCACAAGGTTCTACAAGGTATCAACCATGCCAAAATCAAAATTTTCAAATGTCGAAAAACCCTAACCAAGATCTTAGACTAGAGATTAGGCGAAACAAAGCATGTAAACAACTTTACATCTAAGAGTTTGGGATTACAACCTTATTAGTCCGTTCCTTCACTTCTAAAGCTCCGTGTTGAGGTCCCTTCGCTACGATCATCGAGTACCCGGACTCTAGAGAGGCTCCATGAAGAGAAAGATGCAAACTTGCTTCCGATATTCAATAACAAAGATGATCTAACTTGAAGAAACTCAAACCCAAGCTATGGCTTTGCTAATCAACTATTAGCAAAGCAAACACCCTAATCTATATGGCAAGAATAGATGAGGATGATGAAGTAGGAATTTAGCTCTCATTTGTTTTCTTTATCTCACTCATTTTCATCACATTTGAAAAAGCTAGAAAGCTTCATTCAAAGGAAGAAGAAGAAGAAAATTACTTTTTGATGAATAATGAAATCATTAGTTATGGTTACAAATCAACCCTTGGTTAAGAAACAAAAGACTTAACCATTGTAGAGAATAAACCATGGTAAAGGGGTTGGGTTGGGTTAGGAAAATATCTTCAAAATATCATAACAAAATATCTTTGCTTAAAACAAAACATAAAGCTTCTAGAAGGTTCATGAAAGTGCTAACCCAAATCAAACCCTAATCATGTTTAATCTCCACAAATCATGTTGCATTAGTAATGATAACTTGTTACAATATTATATATTACATATAAAATATTTATTGTAACAAAATAAAATAATACAATAAATATATATCACATATATATCAATGTATTACCCGAGTGTGAAAAAGAATCTTTAAGTGAGTTTATACTAGTTAATGTAATTTAATATATCAAATATATAATTATACATTAAATTATCGAATCAACACATGATCCGATAATCCGGCTATTTCACAAATAACCGACTAATATAATCTGTATCAGTTCATCGAATCAACACTTGATCCGATGACCCGTCTATATCACATATACCTGGCCGATATCTCATATCGCGAGAATCTAATATGGTTTCGCATAAACGTATTGTTCTCGGTCCCGCACATATCACATATGTGCTCCTACTCCGTTTTGCCTGAGCCAGGAAACCTCTGTGTAGGACTCTAAAGAATCGTCAATACGCCGGCAGTAGGTGATGATCATATCAAACATCCACAAGCTGCAAGCGGTCAGCTAAACGTAACAGCCACCCAGGTATTGAGAAATCAGAAGATCAACAAGCAAGCCTGTACATTCTCCCGTGAATCCAACCAGTTACACTCCCGTACAGTCCGGTCTCTTCATCTGATATGTCGCATATCTCGCCTAGGGGTGGTAAACGTCAGACCCTAGTAGCTTGATAAGTCGTGTCGATATGAGGTCCATAACAGTTCGAGAAACTACTAATAACACTTACCGGTAAATCTCAGCAACCCTGGCCAGGGATTTCCAGTTATAGCCAATCGAACACAGCGCAACATCAACTCCTTATATCGGGAGAGACGAAACCCTTCCTATCGCTCATTGCCTCCATGTGATTCGGGACTGTATCAAAAAGCCACCTTTTTGCACGCCCTCTTGGACGTGGTATGATGGAAATCAAAGCACAGTGCGAATCACACAAGACTCTATGACGATCTCGGGTCTACATACTAACCTGTACCAGTGTCACCAGAGAACTGCCATCTGTCGTAAGGTATAATACCATATGAGAGTTCTCGGTACTCCCACGACTAGGAACATTTGAAGGATGTACTTGGCGACTACACTGTCCCCTCTAGTATGATTTGCATCATAGTCCTGGTAGTCATGTACTCATCCTAAGGGCTTTATCAACATGTGATATAGAGACAATCAGAGTACATGTTAAGATAAAGAGTAACCAGATAGCATACTATCATGTCGAGCAAGAAAGTCCTCCCTATATATGTCCAAGCATCCACTACAATATACAACGTATGTACTGTAATGGCCTCTAGGGCATACATATAACTAACACATTTAAGGATGTGCTTATAGACTGCCCAACTCTCACGTATATGATCGCAATCATACTGCTAGTAGTCAAGCATGAATCCTATGGGCTCTATCAACATGTAATAGTGATCTGTAATATCACCTGAAGCATGTACACGATAATAAAGACAAACCAGATAGCATACTATCATCTCGAGTAAGACTGTTTTACCGGTATAGGTCCTCCCTCAATCATTGCAATCACGTGCCTGGGATCCAATAATTGACTTGAGGGCACTATAGCCAACACATTTTACGAAAACCCCAAATTCACAATTCGGGTAGTTTTCGCGAAATATATTATTTTAATATTAAATTCCAAAAATAATATTTTATATTTTTGAAATGTTACATATTTGCAACCTACGGGTTTTATCCCTTCTGGAACAATGTTCAAAGTGCATACTTTGTTGGTGTACATGGACTCTATCACTGTCCTCATTGCACTTGTCATTTTACCGAGTCGCCGCTCTGAATTGCTTGCTGGAATCTAGTTAGCTCATCATTGTCAATGATGCAATCCTCTATATCCCCGTCTATGTGAAAACTGTAGTATCTCTCGGGCGTATGAGACAGCCTACTAGTCCTGCGGATTGGCGCAAGGATGTCCTGTTCTTTTGAACTCTCTGGTTCTACCATACTTTCAGTAACAGTTTGTGGTTCTGGAATTTCTTCCAGTTCTATTGCGCTCCTACTAGTCCTTTTTCAAAAAATTTATTTTCTAAAAATTGGGCATGACGAGGAATAAAAACCATTTTTCCTCTGCGTAATAGAAAAGATACTCCCTGGAGTTCTTTGGGTATCCCATAAACCTATACAGTACTGAGTGTGCCTCGAACTTGTCCGCATACCGCTTTTTGACAAAAACTGGACATCCCTATATCTTTAGATACTGAAGATAGAGTTTCTTCTCATTCTACATCTGATATGGTATGGTAGACACAGACTTGGTAGGAACCTTATTCGAAAGATATGCAGCTGATTCTAGTGCAAAACCTCAAATGGATTGCGGTAACACCGCGTTACTCATCATGGAACGAACCATATCCAATAGGGTTCTGTTATGCCTTTTTGATACACCGTTGTGTTGTCTATGGAGGAGTAAGCTGAGAGGGATTTCTATTCTCCTTTAGGTAACCCAGGAACTCGGCAATTAAGTATTCACCACATCGATCGGATCTCAGTGTCTTGATACTTTTTCTTGTTTGTTTTTCCACTTCATTCTTATATTCTCGGAATTTCCCAAAGGTCTTGGATTTATGCTTCATCAAGAAGACATGTCCTTACCAAGAGAAATCATCCGTAAAAGTAATGAAATAGGAATAACCACTTCGTGCATCTGTAAATATTGGACTACACACGTCACTTGTGTATAAGTCCTAAGAGCTCGCTCGCTCTTGCTCTGTCTCCAGTGAACGAATTCTTTGTCATCTTTCCTATAAGACAAGATTGATAAATTGCATAAGACTGATATTCAAATGGATCAAACTATCCCTCTCTATGTAACTTCGACAACCGTGTTTCATTGATGTGACCCTGTCTACAGTGCCATAAGAATGCCTTAATTAATTCTAGAGACTTTCCTTAATACCCGAGCTTGATTTAATACGTATATATTGTCCTCTATTGTACCGACCCAATCAAACATTGAATTATGTGGATGTGGACCACATCGCTTACATACTAGACTAGGTATACACAGACAGTTACGTAGAATCAATATCTGCCCACTTGTCAATCCTAGGTGATATACCCTACGGATACAGCGTCCACGCTCATTCCGTTAGCAACCCTGAAAGTCATATCACCTGCCCTGATAACTCTACGGTTTATCAAAGTCTGTAATGAATTACAGATATGAGATCCTGATCCGGTATCTAGTACCCAGGAAGTAGAGTTAATTGACAGACTGTTTTCATTCACAAACACACCCGAAGTCGAAGCCACAACGTGTTTCAGATCCTGGATTCCGGCTTTCCAAGCCCTCCATCCCTTCTGACAATGCCCTTTCCCATGAAAATAAGAACATCCCTCCTTCCCTACAGTTAACCCCGTAACTTTTGCCCTGCCTTTTCCTTCTACCTTACTGACACCGCCTATCGGCATTGTAGAGGTCTTCTTCTCTTCCTTTCTTTTTGCCTTGGATCCAGAAGAGGAAGATTCCCCAATAAGCAGAGTGGGTGTGTCCCAGATTTCCTTCAGGGTGCCCTCAACTGGATGTAAAACTTTCTTCCCCTGGGCGTAAGTAGAAGGTAGGGGCTGTAGAATCAAGTAAGTACATGACTCGTTCTCCAACGTGGTCTCCAGGTTCGTGAGCTGTTTAATACAGCTGATCATTGTAGGGACTTGGTCCCCTACAGATGACTCGATAGCCAACCTTGCTTGAAGCAATTCTTTCGAGGTCTCATATCTTGCGATACACAAAAATCAAAATGTGCCCACTTGTCAATCCAAGGTGATATTCCCCTATGAACACAGCATCCACGCATGCTCCGTTAGCAACCCAGAGGGTCATATCACCTGCCTTGATAACTCTACGGTTTCTCAGAGCCTTCAATGAATTACAGATTATAAGATCCCAATCCCTGTAAGTCGATGTCGTGCACCCCGTGGGTCCGCGGGGAGGCGGAATATTTAAAAAATGATTTTTTCACAGCTCGCAACACCGACTTGAACTCCAGGATCGTTGCTAAACCCTTACTAGCAAACTATAAAGAGGTAAAGAACATGAATAGAATGTTATACCTCATGAATTAATGTCCTTCGGGTCTTCTTGTCGCTTTCCTCCATCTCATCATAGGCTCCAAGGATCGTTTGGATCAGGCCTCCTCGTCGGTCCTCTCATTTCAAAGACGATACACCCGAGAGTCTGTTGATCGAGCTCCCACCGCAAAACTGAAGTAACTAGGGCACCTAGTTCGCTACACTAGATGACGTAGATGATGTAGTGAATATAAATGGAATGATTTGTCTCTCATAGCCATAGGTTTCTCAACTCATGAGACATGAATGGCTAGAAGTAGAAGAAGAACTGTTGAGGAAAAAGCTAGTGAAGTTTTTGCATAGAAAAGAGAATGAGCTCTCATTGTCTCAAACTGAACCATACCCCTTTCTCAATAGTGAGTCATGGCTTGAAAACTCTCCATGTGTCACTAAGAGCCATGCTCAAAAATATGCAAAAATCCATCTCATTTCCTCCACCTCATAATGCAATAAAAATTTAACCTAAAATGTTAAATACAAAATATGAGGTTTCTTCTTCTAGAAGCATCTTTGAATAAATTACAAAAATGCCCCTAATCCGTATATACATACCCGTATCCGTATTCCAAAAAATACGAATACAAAAGAGACAAAAATAATCCAACAGTATTATACTAGGATCCGGCTTAAACCAAAGCCCACTAGTATTATTTGTCTGAATCATTATCTGTGCACAAGTACACGTACATAATTGAACCCTGTCGTAAAACCATACAACCTCTACATCTTTTGCCCGATGCAGGCAAACCCTCTGTGTGGGACTCTAAAGACTCGACACTACACTGGCAGTAGGTTTAACCACAGGCCGCAAGTGGTAATAGCTGCACGTAACGACCCCCAGGTATATGTCGATAAGAAGGCCGATGAGCAAACTCATCCGAACTCCTACTGAGCCTAACTGTGACAATCTCCATACAGTCGGGTATGTTCATCTAAAAGTATCGCGTATCGGGCCAAGGGGGCCGGTAATCGTCAGACCCTTAATAGCGCAATAAGTCATGTCGGAGTGTAGCCTAAAACACCCTGAGAAACTACTGGAGTACCTACCAGTAAATCTCGCTTGCCTTGGCTAAGGACTTTGTGTAGTGGCCTTCCGAACACAACGCGTTATCAACCCCCAATACCAGGAGAGACGAATCCTATCTAACCGCTACTTCCTCCAAGTGCTTCGGGACTACACCCAACTACTACCTGTTTACACGACTCCTTTAAGCCATGGTATGGTAGTAATCAAATAACAGTGGGAACACACTCGAGGCGAAGTAGCAGTGTCAAGTCGACAGACTATGTTGTACTCATGTCACCTGGGAACTGCTACTCGACGCTAGGTATAATACCCACCAGCAGTCCCCAACGAGTCATTGTAAGGCTATGGCAGCGCCCCGACCGTCAATCCGAGGCCAAATGTGGAATAAAAACTTTTCAAAATGGCGCTAACGTAACCCTAAAACCCGGATCGTGCCATTAACCGTAAACTACTAAACTGTAAAAGAGTTTGGAGAGATTATACCGATCGATCCGTGTCCTTCGGTATTCAACCTTTTCCCAAGCTCCTCGCGGCTGCTCCAACGAAGTTCGCTTTCCGATCTCGCTCGTCGAAGTTGTTGGAGATAGTGCCCTCAAAGTCAATTATTGGATCGCAGGTACGTGATTGCAATGATTGAGGCAGGACCTATACCGATATGACAGTCTTGCTCGAGATGATAGTTTGCTATCTGGTTTGTCTTTATCATCGTATACATGCTTTAGTTCACTATTTCATGATGATATAGCCCATAGGATTCTTTCTTGACTACCAGCAGTATGATGGCGATCATATACGCGGGAGCTGGGGTCTGTAAGCACATCCTTAAAGTGTCCCTAGTCGTGGGAGTTTCGAGACAGGGCATCGATACTCCAGAGTAAACTAGTGTATACAGTTGAGACCCCGACGAGGGGCGATGGCCGGTCTCACAAGCCATTGGTGTCAGTAGGATCACCTAAGATGTATACAAGTGCTCATTAGGTTATGAGTACACCGGACATGACTCGCCGGGAACAAGCTAGTTGGTATTATACATATCGTCAGATAGCAGTTCCCTGGTGACATGTGTACAGGTTAGTTCATCGACCTGAGGTCGTCATTTGTCTCGTGTGAGTTCCCACTATGCTTTGATTTCTACCCTACCACGGCTCAAAGGAGTCGTGCAAACAGGTCTTTTTTGGGTACAGTCCCGAGCCACATGGAGGCAAGTGAGCGGATTGGCAGGGGATTCGTCTCTCTCGGTATTGGGGGTGAGATCGCGCTGTGTCTAGGAGAGCCATTACACAAAGCCCTCGGCCGAGGCAGGAGATTTACTGGTAGGTACTCCAGTAGTATCTCAGGGTGTTCTGGGCCACTCTCTGACACGATTTATACCGCTAATGGGGGTCTGACGTTACCAGCCCTCTAGGCAGATATGTGATACTCATAGACGAACGGACCGGACTGTATGTATATTGTCACTGTTAGGCTCAGTAGGGTTTATGGATGAGTTCTCTCGTTAGCTTCCCTTCCAATCAATACATAGGCAACCGTTACGTACAGCTTATACCTCTGACGTGCTAGTGGTTATATCCAGTGCCGGTGTATTGATGAGTCATTAGAGTCCCCCACAAACACTTTCCCAAGTTCGGGAGAAACGTTGTAGAGGCCGTATGGTTTTATGGCAACGTTCGGAAATTGCACGTGCGTTTTCGCACGTGTCGTTTTTCGGGCAGATAACACTGGTCGGCTTTGGTTTAAGCCGGATCCGAGTATTATGCTGTGTAGATATAATATCTTTGTCTCAGATGCATTTATATTCGGTCGTAATACAAATGCTGGTATGTTTATACTGATACGGGATTATCCTGAAATTCGTTTCAGGATCACTTTTGGAAGTTGCCAGTTTCCAGTTTTCTATCGCCCGTCTTTAACATTTGGTTAAAGACGGATTTATCTTTTCTTGAGATGAGTGTGGAAGCTTCTAGATGGTGACTAGGATGATGAGGTGGCTTGTGACTTATTTGTTCATTAATGGTGCTTTAATTAGATGATGACTAAGGGTTATGAATCATAGTTTTCATTAAATGTGTTCATACATGGTGTTAGATGATTCATTCATATCATTTATGGTTATGGTCACTCTCCCCACCTCCTACACTCACCCCCCTCTTGTTAAAAGTGGCCGGCCCTCCCCTCCTCTTCACTCTGATGGTTGTTAGAAAAAAGATATAGTTATTTGGTTCATGGAAATTAAGCATACTCATTTCACATTTCCACCCGATCCAAAAGGCAACTTCATTAACCGTTCGTCCATAGCTTTGGACGTAACGAGACAAAATGTTCTACTCATTCTCTACATCAATCTTGGTCATCTCTTTTGGCAAACTTGATGATCGAGTTGCCTCGGTTCAGAGGCGGGAGCCCGTTTAAAGATCCGTCGACGTGGTGCCACCTGGAGGAGAAGACTAGAGATCGAGGAGATCGAAGCAGCCGTAACAAAACGTAGGATGATGGTTAAAGACCGAAGGACTCGGATCGTTCGGTATAACTCTTCTACCCACTTTGTAGTTTGTTAGTTTAGCTTTAATGGCAGATCCGGGTTATAGTGCGCGATAGCGCCAGTTGTAAAAGTTTTTGTTCCGCATTTGGCGTCTGTTAGACGGCCGGGGCGCTACCGTGGACTTACAGTAGTATCAGAGCCTCACCGTTAAGCTTTACTAACTTGTGCTAATGCGTTTAAAACATCGATCGAACTGAATTTCGAAAACCACATTTTTTCAGTTCACAGTTTCTGTCAATTTTAAATCAGGTCCAAAAATTATTTTGCATATCACAGAAAGTTGTGCAGGGTTTTTTAAGCACACTGTGAAAATTTGGTCACGTGATCCTACAGTACCACCGCGGAAACGCGGTCAAACCTAGGGTTTGACCTCGGATCCGCGGCCAAACCTAGGGTTTGACCGCGCATCCGCGGCCAATTTGTGGGACCAGTGGTCCAAATTTGTACAGTGGGTTTTACACCTTAAATTGTGGTTTCTGGAATATTTCTTTTGGGCCCATATTTTGTTACTGTACAACAAATGTTTGTGGGGCCCACTTTGGGAAATTTTGTCGATCGAAATTTAAACGTGTTAGTTTACAGTACTTATATTATATCTCCGATCGGGAATGTCATTTGAGCGGTAAATTGCGTCTAATTTCTATAGATCTTTTAGACGGATTTGCGAACGTGACATTCGCGTTGATGTTCTATGTTGTGCTGTGATGTTGCGGTTTTGTCGTGGTGGATAGCAGTGTGCAATGGTAGTGCAGTTTGGATTTATTTGTACATTTGATATTGTGGGGCGAGCGTCCAACTTGTGGACTGCCGTCACTGCCTGTTTGTATAATATTCTTTTAGGGCACGACCGGGCTGAGGTCGATGTACCCGTTGTACAAATTTTTTATTTCTGTACTAGGTTTATCCCGCGAAGGAGTGCACGGATAGCCGGGTTCTGTAGGGCAACGGGTCCGTATCTCATGGCTTTGAGAGGCAGAGGGGCCTCACTCTAGAATTGGCAGACTATTCGGCACACTCGTAGGGGGTACAGGTTGACCCAAGGAGGGATGCTCAAGTTACCGGATTCCGTGAAGTCCCGGGTGTTCCATTCATTTTGCTGTAGGGGCTGCCTCGCTTCAGGTTTTGGCGGGTCACTTGCCGGACCCGTAGGGGTCTAGGTTTCATTGCACAGGCTATCCACACGACCAGGGGAACGTCGGGTTTCAGCAGCGGCTCTGTGAAACCCGGGGATCCCAGATTATCTGTATTGTTCTGTGATGCTTATTACTTTTCTGTAATGTTGCATATTATCATGCCTGGAGCGATTACTGTATATTGGTATATATACTATTAGATGTTGCATATGTTTTACACCTGCGCTAGTCCAGCCCCCGCTCTGTCGTTAGTTAAGTAACCTAACGGGTGATGACGGGACCCAGTGACGAATGCGGATGGCATATACGTACATTTTATTTTCGTTCTTTTCTGGTGTGATTGATTGATGGGACTGCGTTGATTCTTATCAATGCAAGAAAAACAAATCTATATTTGATGTTGTTGGAACAAATTTTAAAAGGTATTATTACAAAGATGTTTACTTTTGTTTTGCATAGCGGTATTCAGTTGGAATATCCTGCACCTCATTCGACGAGGCAAGGGCCGAGATCCCTTCACCAGGAGTGACCCCTTGGGCAGAAGTTTACGTCAGGGTAATAACTTCATCATAGTCGATTACAAGTTGCTTTGCATCGCGGTATTCAGTTGGAATATCCTGCACCTCATTCCATGAGGAAAGAGCCGAGATCCCTTCACCGGGAGTGACCTCTTTAGCAAAAGGTTTTTGCTACTATATTTTTATAAAAAGCTATCAGTTTCCTTCAACGAGATCAAGTTCATTACGTTAAAGGTTTTTCGCCAAAAACCAGTCGTAGCTCTCCGTCATATCTTATGGATGATCAGTAGTATTCAAGCTATGTTTGTTTGGCCAGAGTCAAGGCATAGTGTTTGGTAGTTGCTTGGTATTCATCTGTTGCGTAGATAGATGCGTTGGTTTGGGACAGTCGTATTACCTTGTTGGTCAAAGTCAAGGGTATGTACGGGTGGGTTCAAATTAACCTGGATAATGACGGGTAGAACCTGGCATGTGACTTATGATGGGTTGGCCAAAGTCACGATCATAAGAGCATGGGGCAAAAATTATATCGGGAGTTTCAAACATACAGGAAACTTGTCAGGCATGCGCATACCTTCTGGAGTGTGATAACTTGAGTGGCTTCCATCAAGTTATCATGCGATGATAGTTGGATCCCGATTCTCACTGATGAGTTGGTTTACTTTTCGGGTCATCCCGACTAATTCTTCTTTCAGGTTTGGAGGAGAATTTGAGAAAACAGTGAGAGGTTTCCTGATTAGATAAAGTGATAACCATTCTGATCTAGGTTAGAGTGCACGCACTGTGTTTCTTTTCTCTCTCTCTCCTTGGCAGCGACCTTTGACCGACTCTAGACTATGACTCAGTGACCAAATTAACCGAACCTTTTTAAAATACTGACTTTTTGGATTGTCTAAAGTTACATAAGTCATTGCCGCTCCTTCTTTTACCCTTTGTATTTCTCAGAACACCCCGTATGACTATGGATATCCACTACCATTGGATAGATCCATCGTATGATTATATATGAACTCGAAGGGTCTTCTTCGAGGATGGATCCAGGTTCTGGAGAAATAGAATCGGTTTATTCAGTTGCCTTTTATTATCACCTACTCTCAAGTTGCGAGGGCTCCTTAGTTTAGGAGAGTACACCTATTACGCTTATTGGATAGTCTTATTCCAAACCATAGGCAGGTGCCGAAAGGTAGGGAATGAAGAAAACAAGTTAGCCTAAGTAGGGTTTACAGAAGGAAATAACTAAAGAAAAAATAAAGGGATTATAAAGATGGCAAAGTAAATTACGACTGTTATCATTCACGACCAAACCGCGTACTTCATCGCCACTCCTATTTCACCTTTGTTTTTTCCCCAGTTCGGGAGAAATAGAATAAGGTATTATTCAGTTGTCTTTTATCATCACCTTCTCTGAAGTTACGAGTACTCCTAGGATTAGGAGGGTACTCCTATTATGCTTACTGGATAGTCTTCTTCCAAACCATAGGCTGGTGTCGAATGGTAGGGAAGGAAGAAAACCATTAAGCCTAACGAAGGTGTACAGAAGGTAACGACTAAAGACAAATAAAAGGATTTGGAGAGCTGGAAAAGATATACACGGTTAAAGTCATGAATAGGATTATGGAAGAGGCATTACTAGAAATACCAGGATACCCCTACGAAACATTTTCATGTTTCAGTTACACTGTGCATTGTTAAAGGAAAACTGATTTCCCGATTAGATGCTTACTCCAGGGTATCTATTTACCAAGTATGATTCTCACATCTGTATGGTTTTACAGATGATGAGTGGGAGAAAGTTATTGGGAATAAGGTGATCATCCTCATTATATCGGAATTCGTTGTAATTGGTGATATTTGAGGAAGTCGCCTGGGTTTTTGCCGGACGACATGTATTTGGTTTTTGAGTATCCGTTGTGGTGCACCAATTTCAAAATGATATATCTGTACGTTTATTTTTATAAAGTGAGATATAACTTTTTGAAATTATGTCCGCGACATTTACCTATATCAGTTGATGATTAGGTAAGGAGCATTGAACAACGGAGTAGTTCTTAATCATAAGTACAGTTTTCAACCTACGATGCACAGGTTTAGAGTTATTCAAACTCAGCGGACTTATACAGAGTATTGTATGTTGTCCAGTGTCCGTTAGGACAAAGGGGTAGGTCCGCGTACTCTGTTCTGTTTACTTGTAACTTCTCTAGTTTTTAGACATGTGTTTCGTAGAAATACAATGTCTAAGTTTTGAGAAGTTGTGGGTATAAGAATAAAGTAGAGAACCAGGTATCGCAAGTATCGGGATTCTTCAAAGAGATCGAAGATGTAGATTCTTGTGATAGTATTCAGATGATAGTAATGGTTTTGAGAAACTTGTTTCTTTTTCAGTTTACTCATAATTGGATGGATTCCTATGTTGAGTAATGCTGATTAGCTTCTCTCCATTAAGTTGATATGCACTGGAGACAGCTGCATGGTTTGAATCTGGTTCCAATTAAATTAGTGACTCTATTTCTATATTGTATATAGAATGGTTCATGTCTTAACGATGTTAAGATACGGGGAGTTGTCCAGCTTAAGCTTAAAACCAGAAACTGGATAACTCAAGGCACGTTTCTGTAATGGCAGTTTGTGGGTTGACCCTGGCTTTGACGAAGGTTGACATTTGTACCATCTGGAAGCTCAATAGTGATATTGTTCTTGACTCGCCACAGTTTTTTTATAATGGATTTTTTCCGAAAACAGTAGTGGGAGTATGGTAGAACTGGAAGTGATTCCAGAACCGCAAACGATTACGGAAAATTTAATAGGACCTATATATTCAATCAGATTTTGACATTCCAATAGCCACTCCACAGATATGGTGGGTAACCTCAGACACCCGAGAGGTACTCCGGTAGCTTCAAGGACGGTGACAGGGAGGTTCTTGTTTACCCAGACTTGACACTACTGTTGTTCCAGACTATGAGACCCGACAAGAGGATAAGTATAGCGTCATTGTAAAGTAGCTTTAGAAGTGCACATGTATATTATTCTGCCAGAGGGTTGTCGTAGTCAGTGGGAGCAGCGGAAGCACATTGGGCAAGTATCTTATGTCTATTTATAGACTTGAGCAGATATTGCGGAGATAGATCATCTATTTTTGATGTGACAGTCATGGCTTTGACTTCATTAGAACAGGGATGGATCTGTTGAGAAGGTAGTAGGGTGTGATGTGCTGGTATTTGGATGACATACACTGGGTAGGAAGTAAAATTCCTATACTACGATCGGTTGTACTGTGGTCGTCACACAGTTGTTTCTCCACAAAGGATATGGATATAATATCTGACATTCTGGTTACTAGAACTATGGTTTTAGATCTAGATTTGGGTAGTTCCCAATGTGGGTACTTTGACAGTATTCTAATAGTATTTTAGAATTGTTGACTCCTGGCATGGTAGTGTACCTGCAGGTGATGGAATCACCCTCTCTAAAGGTGACTTACAGACTAAAGGGGAGAGGGATATGCATGATTGGCAGATCACTTGCTTAGGCAATTGAGTCAATCATGAGATGTCAAGTACCACATCAGATGTTGTTTTTTGCACTAGATGTGATAAGTTTATATTAATCCAATCCTGAAGAAACATAAGGAAGCAGTTTAAGAACATAAGTTCTTGTTCTATGGATTTGATGACGGCAGCCTCCTTCGGGAGACGGTTATCATTCGAGGCTTCAAAGGTGACATAGATGACAGAGTGATTGTCAGAGTTATAGTTTTCCCTCTGACGAGAGACAGTATTATAGACAGGTAGTCCAAGAGGATACTGTAGGAGTCATGGTGCTGGATACTGATTAGGTTCAGTTATCGATACAGTCTAAGAAGTTTGGATTTGGAGTTCATTTATGAATTAGGTCCCATCAGAAATTCAGACATATTCTAAGACAAGTATTACTCGATTCGGGAGATGGCTTTCTTCGCGAACTTGAGATTAAGAGAGATACAGAAAGAAACATCAGGGCGGATCCACTCACCGAGGCTATTTCTCGAACACAAGAGTTTTACAAACTAGCTTTATGAAACTAATTAGTAGAGGAGTTGGATGTTCGGTATCACACAGGCTGTGAGTATGCGACATCGCAATAATTAGACTTATGTGCAAGTGGGAGATTGTTGGAGATAGTGCCCTCAAAGTCAATTATTGGATCGCATGTACGTGATTGCAATGATTGAAGCAGGACCTATACCGATATGACAGTCTTGCTCGAGATGATAGTTTGCTATCTGGTTTGTCTTTATCATCGTATACATGCTTTAGTTCACTATTGCATGATGATAGAGCCCATAGGATTCTTGCTTGACTACCAGCAGTATGATGGCGATCATATACGTGGGAGCTGGGGTCTGTAAGCACATCCTTAAAGTGTCCTTAGTCGTGGGAGTTTCGAGACAGGGCATCGATACTCCAGAGTAAACTAGTGTATACAGTCGAGATCCTGACGAGGGGCGATGGCCGGTCTCACAAGCCATTGGTGTCAGTAGGATCACCTAAGATGTATACAGGTGCTCATTAGGTTATGAGTACACCGGACAGGACTCGCCGGGAACATGCTAGTTGGTATTATACATATCGTCAGATAGCAGTTTGTCACGACCCGAAAGTACGGAACATGACCGGCACTTAAACTACGACGTCTCGAGGCGTACGAAATCTAAGTAAACCGAAAACCCAGAAATCCAAACCAAGAAAAAAAAATAGTAGAGTGAAGGAAAACCAATTTAAATAAGTAGTTTTAATAGCATAAGCCGAATTATGCAGGTTTCTAAAAACATCAAAGATTTCCTGAAAATTTCGGCAGAGTCTCCTTTGTAAATACTGGCCCCCAAACGGGAAACAACATGAATAGTATACGAAATCAATAAAAAGGCATCCCCAAGCGGGAGCTAGCTCTTCGCCAATCGACGGCCATAACCACACAAGCAATATAATATACAACGCCAACGGCGAGGATCAAAACTCAAAAGGAAACTCAAACCACAAGAAAACCACAGAAAAATAATGCGCGACTCTAAGGTCGAAGGAATAACATCACTGGTCTCTATCTCAAAGTAAATACATGTTTGGTTGATGGAACTTCTAGATACAACAGAATAGTAATATACAAGATATATAATGGGGGTACGATACAAGTAAACCCACCTACTAGCAAATCACCCGAAGGAAACTATGCCAGCAAAGCCGTAAGTAAACCTGTACGGCAAACCTGCAAGAAACTGGGGCACAACAGGGGTGAGTTGCCAACTCGTGAATAAAAAAACATCTACGGAAAGAAATCGCATAAATAACGCAACCTAGGTCAATGCTCATAATATATCCTCAATTATATATAACATGCAACCTATAACAAGGCTAGGGTAAATATCTAACCCGAGTGTAATCTCATGTGCCCGTGTCAGTGCCTCAGGTAGCAATATATCATATGAATGAGGTATGAATGCATGGAAACAGAATACATGTAAATGAAGAACTGTTTTCATAATTTAGCGAGATTTCCTTTGTATTTTTAAAATGAGGTATCATAATGAAATCAGCATAAAACAGTGCCTAGCATCGGCACAAAACGTAACTCCAATATCTCGATATCTCTGTATCACAGTCTTTGTACCTCAATATCTCGAAATCTCAATGTCTCAATCACAATATCTAGGGCGCCGTCAGTCCAGACCGGCCCCTACCATCCATCTCAAGACCACGACGGTATCCTCCGGATATCCGACGCGTCGGGTAAAATCACCGGTAGGTAGTGCTCCCCTGCCAGGCTCACATCGTCATCATCACGCGCTTCTTGCTCCGGGGTACCTTACCGGGTCCACCATGTACCCGAAACGGTTCATCCATCTCCTCGAATCGGGTCTCGAAATCCATCAGCAAACTCATGGTGGACGACCATACATCATGGGAAAACCGCACTTTTTAATTTATAAGAGAGAAAAGGTTTATTTATGTTTTTGCGGTTTTCCTCCAAATCCAGAAAATCTCATGGAAATCCGAATCCAAAACCTCAATAACACGTAAAATAGAAAATATATGCATGAGAATCTATGAATGCGGCATAACAATGAATAACAGTATGCATGAAGTAGCAGGTAATAACTACAATGTCTAAACTAACATATAAGGCAAGTACGCTAATATCATGTCTAAACTATTAACTAACAGGCTATATCAAGCAATAATATTTTCTAAGGTGTACGTGACATGGCAATTACCGATGAAGATGTGTGTGAGCAGGCAAGTAAGTGTACGTGGTACATACGCATCATCGGTAATGGTGCTGGTGTCCTAACAATATGATATCAACATTGCAATAAGAAATTATAGCATAAGTATGCGATGCGAAGCGAACCACAATAATAAGCGGAAGCTAAATACTAGACGCAACTGTAACTAACCTGCATTAATCTAATATAAGTCCTACAAATGGTGCATTTTGAAATAACACGAATCATGGGGTTTTGAAAATAGGGGCTACGGTGTTTTTATGAAAAGATACGTCTTTTGAAATATCCGTAGGATCCCTTGGGCTGTCTTTTAAAATACCCACGATTCGTTAGTTTTTGAAATAGGTAAGAATCGAATCTAATCTAACAACTAAACTAAACTAAAGGGCTAAGCTAACAAGCTGGACTACAGGTAAGGAAACCGCCTAACATCTGAGTCGATCCATATACATACCTGTATATATATTAGTCGGTGATGCCGCCTTAATAATATCATATCCGATACCATATCTACAATCAGACATCCTAAGTCAAGAGTGCGGATCAATCATCAAGATATAGCTCGTACGTAAATCCGTCGTACGGCATCCCCAAATCTGGGTACGGGTCAATATCATATTCATCACACTACTCATCCGGTATCCTCTTTATCAAAGATCATAGTCTAAGGTACTGACCTAGGTCTAGTATAATAATGATATCCTCAATATACTCATGATCTGACTACTGATCGACAATCTCATACAAACCGATATTGCAACCTCAACACAAATCTCATCGACTCAGCTCAATCCCAAGTATCATCCTCAAATCCGTATGTGAACACATAGTCCCATACCCATGTGAACACATAACTATATATTCTCGTAAGCACAAATGGAAGAAGAAGGTATGCAAGTATGGGTGGGTGTGTGCATGTGTGGTGCGACTACTACTCTAGGGTTTCGCGACACTAAAACACCCAAGAACACCAAAAATCCATATCATCATCAATATACTCAAACAAAATATAATCAATATATATATATGTGTATACGTATTCGTATACATTACCACGAACTGCGGGGGTGCTATACGCCATCCACCCGACTTCTCCCCGTAGATATAAATCTACTCACCTGGTCCTCGCTCGCCGGTGCCGACGTCGCCACGCGCTTGCTTGTCGTCTCGAAGTCCACATGGGTTACCTACATATCATAACGCACCGTATCGCATTAAAATCCAACTCATGACCAAAACGACGCACAAATCTCACATAGGTCAAAACCTATGGTTGCGTTCACAAATCGACCCAAAAACCCCCGACGTCGGCGTACAAACGCCAAACCATCGAGAAAACCCAAACACACTCATTTGTACAATTACAAGCACTAATTATAATATAAAATAGATTAAAATTTACAAAAACCCCAATTTCACTTAAAAAGTCATTTTTTCCGAAAATCTAGCAAGCACAAATTACCGTGTTTGTACAAAACATGATGTTTTAACAAATCTAGTGACCAAGATGATAACTTAATATCTTAATTATGCCATAGAAACCATTACGTAAATTTTAAACCCACAATTTAATTCGATTTAAAAAAACTAGTTTGCAATATTACCCAACTTTAACAATTTTATAGCAAAAATGCACAAACTATAATCTAGCTTGGATTTTCATGAACTAAAGTATTAAACTACACTTTAAAATGTTAATAATACTATGAATACCCTAATTAGATTTTTAAACCCAATTTTTAAACTAATTATAAAAACCTAGTTAGCAAATTAACAAAGTTATCATAATTTTAAATTAACAAATTAGCAGATAGCAACTAACTTAGATTTTGCATACAATCTACATGTTAATCTCCTCATTACAACCATAAACAAATGATAAAAACCTCACTTGATCACAAACCCTAATCATAAATTCTCAAGTTATCAACTAGAATCAAATTAACACTTTAATATGCTAGGGTAAGCAATTTAAACAACAATTTCATTATAGGCTTAAGATTTTTACCTCCCAAATTCTTGAGATCAAACTTGAAAACTTGTCACCCTAAATGGACTCCATGCTCCTAGATCCATACTAGAGTAGCCAAAGAAAAATGGGTAAGAGTTGGATTTGGAGTTTGTGTGAGTTTCAACTTGATTTTTTGATGAATTCTTTGAGGTTTTTGGAGGTGAAATGGTGTGGGGAAGATGAAGGAGCTGCTGTTGCAGCAGGGAATGGGGAGGGCTCGGCCACAATAAGTGAGAGGGGGAGAGAGAATGTGAGGTGTATAATGTATGTGGAGTTTCCCAAAGTCAACAAGGTCTCATCTCTCATTTCTTTATTGTTTTCATTTCTTATCTTTTCTTTAGCCTTTGAAGTGGGGACAAGTTGGGGATGGGGGAAGGTAGGCTCGGCCACAAGGTGGAAAGTGGGGGTGTGTGAGTGTGGGGTGAACGAAAAATGATAATTGATATATCCCAACATCCAATTACATTAATTTCACCGAAAAAAGACTTTTTCTTCGATATTTTCCAAACCGTTTTGGCAAACGATTTCATTTCAAAAACCACATGATAAAATTTTATTTAATGTTTTATGATGCACAAAATTTGTTTCAACCCATTCCATTTTGTAATTTTCCCTAATTAAATGTATTAGTGACGGCTTAAAATAATATTAAAATAATTATTTTCGGAAAAATTTTCAGAAAATTTGGAATTTCACCAGTGGCTCAATAAACACCAAATACTAGCAATTACATAGCTAGAATATGTATATTTAATTTTATAATAAAGATATTTGCATTTTGACTTTTTACTGAAAACCCCCTTATTTTACCGTTTTTTCGAAATTTCACCGAAACGATTTTCAAAACGTTACAATCTTCCCTCCTTAAAGAAATTCGGTCCCCAAATTTAAATTAAAACTTCCCCCAAATACTAAAATATTTCAGCCAAAACCATCAAATCGCCGGGGCTCCGAAATCATAAATACATCAAACAAATCATAGCGCAACGCATGTGCATGAAAAATGAGCATATAACTCAAATCAAAACTCCGTCAAGCATCCCGCAATCATCGGAGTCATGGTAAAGACACAAATGTCAAATCCAATACAAAACCAATATGATATAACACGAAACTATACACGTAAATATCAAATCTATATATGTAAAAATCTGAAGGAAATGAATGCCAAATATATTCAGGTACTGTCCTCTGACTAGTCCTGCCCAGTACGAAAACACATAGCAAATATCATAAAAACGTACTGCTCTATAGGAAAAATCAATCCCAAATACGCGTATGAATACTACGTGCGTCTGGTGCGCACGGAAATCAAAATCCATATATGTGCCATACAAGTGCACAGAAACAAGATCTATGTGCATCGGGTGTGCACAAAGCATCTGTCGTAGGCAACGTGTGTGCCTGACAGCAAAATCAGGTGCATCTGACATGCACGAAAAATCTCGATTTAGTGTATCTGGTGTGCACCAAAATCTCATCTCAAGACATGCGCTCAACATGCGCGAAAACCCAAAACCAGGGGCATTCATCATGCACGAAATCATGAAATCCAATATCAAGCGCCGAACATGCGCAAAATCAAATCAGGTGCACAAGGTGCACAAAACAAGTATCGAGTATCACAATCGAACTCGAAGTCCAGTGCATCTAAGTGCACAAAAGGCGTATCACTGCACTGCAAGCATATATAAACTATGTAGAGTGTAGGAACCAAATCGTGTGCGTGCATACGCACAAAATCAACTTAAATGTCTAAAACCGTAAAATCAAAAACATGTGAAACCAAAGCACGAAAACGATATCAAGTGCAACACTGTGCAAAGATCGTAAATCCTCAATCATCAAAATCAAATCATGCGAATAAATCACCCAAAACATCGAAATCAATAATGGCGGAATAATACCACTCAAGTGCATCCTCTAAGAATCTCGGGCCAACTGTCGCGGTCACTAGTGGGACGTCTCGTCGATGATCATGAACTCTGGCCTGCTGGTGTGCGTAACAATGACCACTCCTGGGTCAAGGTCTTCTCGTAATTCATTCCAGAAAGGTCCTGTCGAGGTCTCTCCCAAATCTCGCCTCTGCCGAACTGTCCGGAAGTCATCGTCCCTTACTAGATCTATTCTCGTTCCTGAACGGCTACATACTCATCGCGACACCTTCTGGAAGGTATATCCAAGTACCATGCCTCGGCATGCGCATCGCATCTCTGAGGTCGGCGGAGTGGAACGTCATCTCATCTAGATCTGGTACGAACCTCTTACTTCACTTTTCTCTAATGTCGTCTGCTTTGGACTCGTCTCATCGTGGCTGCATGGACTGAGCTCCAACGACTATCCTCGTATCGGGAGTCTCCCAAGAAATACATCTCACCACCTAGCATCCGAATTAAGTTGAGCCATCCGATCGAATCGTCAAAACCTCATAATCCCCCAAGAGCTCAACATCTTGGGCACAGTTTAATAGTATCGAGTACATACCACAGCATCGGTGGTCCAGCCGAAGAAGGGCAAACCCAAGCCTCACTAATGGCGCCGTAGAACTGCCGCAAACCCGAAGGTTCAAAGGCTTTCACACGGTCATTAAGTCGAGTTAGGGTTTCATTCTTCTAGAGGGGCCATAGAATTGCATGCATGTCTTTCCGACTACTTTAAACTTGGAATAATAGGTTTCTGACATTCGATCATCTCTGTCGACTCCCAACGTCTCCGCGTGAAGTCGTCTCTAGCTGGAATCAATCTATCTGATGACCTCGCATCGGGGTAGGCCAACGAACCACATGTCCTAGTCATTCATCCTCGGGTGACTAGCGACCTTCTATCATCTCTTAGTACAACCTGTACTGCAATAGCTCCAACATATAGGGCGATATCTCGTCGCTCGCAGCAACAACTGGCTCACTCATCTGCACGCTGAACAGTGCCTCAATCATCTTGAGTAAGCAATACACCAACGGTCATCAAAATCTGGCCGGCCTCTGTCAGTGGCTTAATTCTCTAGTGCTGATCGGCACGTCCAAGTAATCTCATACAGCGATCCATCAAACGCTCGGGGCGTGAATACACAATAAAAAGACACATCTCCGCAATCGTGTGTCGCCGGAATTTCGCCCTGGTCAGTCCTCGTTCGTGACGAGCTCGTGCTGACCGCAACTCTAGCCGTAGCTCTCCCTTCCCGTAATCGAGGAAGCAAAACCATAACTGGTACTGATGAGGCTAGATCGAAATGAATATAATACTGAGCAAAGAAATGTACATCCTAAGGCTTTCATAAGTGGAGTAGCGTATCGTAAATATGCCGCGGAATATACCCACGGTACGTCACTCTACTTTAGTCACCTATTCCATAAACCAAGGGTCATCCTACGCTCCGAAGGTAAAACCTAACGCTCTGATACCAACTTTGTCACGACCCGAAAGTACGGAACATGACCGTCACTTAAACTACGACGTCTCGAGGCGTACGAAATCTAAGTAAACCGAAAACCCAGAAATCCAAACCAAGAAAAAAAAATAGTAGAGTGAAGGAAAACCAATTTAAATAAGTAGTTTTAATAGCATAAGCCGAATTATGCAGGTTTCTAAAAACATCAAAGATTTCCTGAAAATTTTGGCAGAGTCTCCTTTGTAAATATTGGCCACCAAACGGGATACAACATGAATAGTATACGAAATCAATAAAAAGGCATCCCCAAGCGGGAGCTAGCTCTTCGTCAATCGACGGCCACAACCACACAAGCAATATAATATACAACGCCAACGGCGAGGATCAAAACTCAAAAGGAAACTCAAACCATAAGAAAACCACAGAAAAATAATGCGCGACTCTAAGGTCGAAGGAATAACATCACTGGTCTCTATCTCAAAGTAAATACATGTTTGGTTGATAGAACTTCTAGATACAACAGAATAATAATATACAAGATATATAATGGGGGTACAATACAAGTAAACCCACCTACTAGCAAATCACCCGAAGGAAACTATGCCCGCAAAGCCGTAAGGAAACCTGTACGGCAAACCTGCAAGAAACTGGGGCACAACAGGGGTGAGTTGCCAACTCGTGAATAAAAAAACATCTACGGAAAGAAATCGCATAAATAACACAACCTAGGTCAATGATCATAATATATCCTCAATTATATATAACATGCAACCTATAACAAGGCTAGGGTAAATATCTAACCCGAGTGTAATCTCATGTGCCCGTATCAGTGCCTCGGGTAGAAATATATCATATGAATGAGGTATGAATGCATGGAAACAGAATACATGTAAATGAAGAACTGTTTTCATAATTTATTGAGATTTCCTTTGTATTTTTAAAATGAGGTATCATAATGAAATCAGCATAAAACAGTGCCTAGCATCGGCACAAAACGTAATCCCAATATCTCGATATCTCTGTATCACAGTCTCTGTACCTCAATATCTCGAAATCTCAATGTCTCAATCACAATATCTAGGGCGCCGTCGGTCCAGACCGGCCCCTATCATCCATCTCAAGACCACGACGGTATCCTCCGGATATCCGACGCGTCGGGTAAAATCACCGGTAGGTAGTGCTCCCCTGCCAGGCTCACATCGTCATCATCACGCGCTTCTTGCCCCGGGGTACCTTACCGAGTCCACCATGTACCCGAAACGGTTCATCCGTCTCCTCGAATCGGGTCTCGAAATCCATCAGCAAACTCATGGTGGACGACTCATACATCATGGGAAAACCGCACTTTTTAATTTAAAAGAGAGAAAAGGTTTATTTATGTTTTTGCGGTTTTCCTCCAAATCCAGAAAATCTCATGGAAATCCAAATCCAAAACCTCAATAACACGTAAAATAGTGAATATATGCATGAGAATCCATGAATGCGGCATAACAATGAATAACAGTATGCATGAAGTAGCAGGTAATAACTACAATGTCTAAACTAACATATAAGGCAAGTACGCTAATATCATGTCTAAACTATTAGCTAACAGGCTATGTCAAGCAATAATATTTTCTAAGGTGTACGTGACATGGCAATTATCGATGAAGATGTGTGTGAGCCGGCAAGTAAGTATACGTGGTACATACGCATCATCGGTAATGGTGCTGGTGTCCTAACAATATGATATCAACATTGCAATAAGAAATTATAGCTTAAGTATGCGATGCGAAGCGAACCACAATAATAAGCGGGGGCTGAATACTAGACGCAACTGTAACTAACCTGCATTAATCTAATATAAGTCCTACAAATGGTGCCTTTTGAAATAACACGAATCATGGGGTTTTGAAAATAGGGGCTATGGTGTTTTTATGAAAAGATACGTCTTTTGAAATATCCGTAGGATCCCTTGGGCTGTCTTTTACAATACCCACGATTCGTTAGTTTTTGAAATAGGTAAGAATCGAATCTAATCTAACAACTAAACTAAACTAAAGGGCTAAGCTAACAAGCTGGACTACAGGTAAGGAAACCGCTTAACATCTGAGTCGATCCATATACATACCTGTATATATATTAGTCGGTGATGCCGCCTCAATAATATCATATCCGATACCATATCTACAATCAGACATCCTAAGTCAAGAGTGCGGATCAATCATCAAGATATAGCTCGTACGTAAATCCGTCGTACGGCATCCCCAAATCTGGGTACGGGTCAATATCATATTCATCACACTACTCATCCGGTCTCCTCTTTATCAAAGATCATAGTCTAAGGTACTGACCTAGGTCTAGTATAATAATGATATCCTCAATATACTTATGATCTGACTACTGATCGACAATCTCGTACAAACCGATATCGCAACCTCAACACAAATCTCATCGACTCAGCTCAATCCCAAGTATCATCCTCAAATCCGTATGTGAACACATAGTCCCATACCCATGTGAACACATAACTATATATTCTCGTAAGCACAAATGAAAGAAGAATGTATGCAAGTATGGGTGGGTGTGTGCATGTGTGGTGCGACCACTACTCTAGGGTTTCACGACACTAAAACACCCAAGAACACCAAAAATCCATATCATCATCAATATACTCAAACAAAATATAATCAAAATATATATGTGTGTATACGTATTCGTATACATCACCACGAACTGCGGGGGTGCTATACGCCATCCACCCGACTTCTCCCCGTAGATATAAATCTACTCACCTGGTCCTCGCTCGCCGGTGCCGACGTCGCCACCCGCTTGCTTGTCGTCTCGAAGTCCACATGGGGTACCTACATATCATAACGCACCGTATCGCATTAAAATCCGACTCATGACCAAAACGACGTACGAATCCCACATAGGTCAAAACCTATGGTTGCGTTCACAAATCGACCCAAAAACCCTCGACGTCGGCGTACAAACGCCAAACCATCGAGAAAACCCAAACACACTCATTTGTACAATTACAAGCACTAATTATAATATAAAATAGATTAAAATTCACAAAAACCCCAATTTCACTTAAAAAGTCATTTTTTCCGAAAATCTAGCAAGCACAAATTACCGTGTTTGTACAAAATATGATGTTTCTGTAGGGTTCCTAGGCACACTAATGAGGTCTCACAAGGCATCAACCATGCCAATTTATAATTTTATAAGTGCCGAGAAACCCTAATACGGATCGTTGACTAGAATTTTAGGCGAAAGATTCAACTAGTTAACAACTTAACTAAAAGAACGGAAATACAACCTTTGTAGATCCGGTCCTCCACCTCCATAGCTCCGCAATGAAGTCTCCTCGCTGTCCAAATCGAATCTCGAGCTCTAGCGTCGGCTTCATCGGAAAAATGGGCGGGCTAGGTCGTCGACTTCGATGCCGAAGATGATCTACGTCGAGGCATCACAAGATCAAGCTCCCACTTCACCAAGTCATGAAACTTGTGAAGAAAACACCCTATTCTTCTTGGCAAGAGGTAGAGGATGAATAAATAGGAAGTGGGTTCACTTTAGAATTGGATTTCTCACTCTTTTTCACATTTCACCATTGTTGGTAGAAAGCTTTCTTCATGTGAAGAAGAAGAAGAAGAAGCAAGAATATGATAAGTGTTCTCACAAAATAATAAATAATCGAATACTTATTATATCCTAACTATGATTAAGTGTAGAGAATCTACTAGGATTAGTGAATGGTTAGGTTTAGTAGATGAAGACAAAATGGTCAAACCTTCTTGAAACTTCAACAAGCATCATGATATTCAAGCAACCATTTTGTTTTCTTCTCACTTTATTTGTCCAAAAAATAAATGGATAAGCAAATAAATGAATAATTCAAAACCCTAACCATTATGATAACCATGGTATAAGTCTTTACACAAAATCAAGTAAGCATGTATCATCAATCATGATACTATCAAGTGCACAAAAGTATATCACATATACAACTTGTGTACTACAAATGAGAAAATCCATTTAAAGTGAACCAATACTAGTTAATGCAAAGTAATATATCAAATATATAATTATGCATTAAATCATTAAATCAACACTTGATTTAACGATCCGGTCATATCGTATATGACCGACTAATATCCAATGTATCGATTTATCGAATCAATCCTTGATTCGATAACTAGGTTATACCGCATACAACCATTCGATACATTCATCGCGAGATTAGAATACGGTATCACATACACGCATTATTCTCGGTCCCGTACATATCTCATATGCGCTCCTATTTCGTTTCGCTTGAGCCAGGAAACCTCTGTGTAGGACTCTAAAGACTCGTCAATACGGCGGCAGCAGGTGATGATCATATCAAACACCCACACGCCGCAAGCGGTCTGCTAAACGTAACGGCCACCCGAGTATTGAGCGATCAGAAGATCAACGAGCAAGCCCGCTCACACTCTTGTGAATCCAACCAGTAACACTTACCGTATAGTCCGGTCTCGTCGTCTGATATGTTGCATATCTCGCCTAGGGGTGGTAAACGTCAGACCCCAATAGCTTGATAAGTCGTGTCGATATGAGGTCTATAACAGTTTGAGGTACTACTGATAACACTTACCAGTAAATCTCAGCAACCCTGGCCAGGGATTTCCGGTTATAGCCAATCGAACACAGCGCAACATCAACTCCTTATACCGGGAGAGACGAATCCCCTCCTATCGCTCATTGCCTCCATGTGATTCGGGACTGTACCCAAAAGCCACCGTTTTGCACGCCCTCTTGGACGTGGTAAGGTGGAAATCAAAGCACAGTGGGAATCACACAAGACTCTATGACGGTCTCGGGTCTACAGACTAACCTGTACCAGTGTCACCAGAGAACTGCCATCTGACGTGAGGTATAATACCATCTGGGAGTTCTCGGCAAGTCCGTCCAGTGTACCAAGTCTCTACTGAGCACCCGTATATCATCTCCGATGTCAAACACCAATGGATATGGGATCATCCGTCGCCCATCTGTATGGGTCGTGAAGGTATACGCTAGTCTACTCAGGTATATCGATGCCCCGTCTCGATACACCCATGACTAGGGACCTTGAAGGATGTACTTATGGACTACCATGTCCCCTCTAGTATGATCCGCATCATAGTCCAGGCAGTCAAGTACGCATCCTAAGGGCTTTACCAACATGTAACAGAGAGATAATCAGTATACACGTTAAGGTAAAGAGTAACCAGATAGCATACTATCATGTCGAGCAAGAAAGTCCTCCCTATATATGTCCCAGCATCCACTACAATATACATCCTATGTACAGTAATGGCCTCAAGGGCATACATATAACTAACAATCTCCCACTTGCACTAGGGCCATCTGTAGCAGTGGTTGAAGTATCTCATACTCAACCATCCCATAAAAGTCTCTCTCTGGGAAAAGGCCTTTGTGAGTGGATCCGCTGTGTTGTCCTCTGAGTCTACTCTCCTATCCTCAATCACCTTGGAGATCCGCCATCTCCATGATCAGGTGATACTGCCTTAGATTATGTCTGGATCACTGATGGGACGGACGTTCCTTGGCAAAAGCCACAACTCCATTGTCACACAATGGGAAGAACTAAGTTCATCTCATGAACATGTATACATCCAGACTGCCTCTTTGGTAGCATCTTAAGTAGCGATGCATCCAGCCTTTATCGTCTAGTATGCCACGGTATCTAGCTTGGAACTCTTCCAACATACCGTCCCTTTACTGAGGGTAAATACAATGCCTGCGACTGACATTCAGTCGTCTTTATCACCCTGGAACCCTTCCAGTGATTCTCCCCAGGATCGTTTGATACCATCTCTCTACAACTAGTGAGAATCCTAACATCCAATTAAATCTATCACATAGATCCAAAACTCAGGATTTAGGAGGTATCATTTTGATCCTATATGGAGAATCTTTGTGATAAGCGGAGATTGACCGAGCGTAGCATAGGAAACTCCTTCCCAATCAAGAGTATGTCATCCGCGTACTCTACGAGGATCACTACCATACTCCCTACTACCTTTTTGTATATACAAGGTTCATCTACCATTTTGATGAAGTCAAACTGTTTGACTAATTCATCAAAAACAGATGTTCCAACTCCGCGATGCCTGCTTTATCATATAAAGCATCTTACACACGTTTCCGCTGCTCCCACTGTCTACGAAGCCCTCTGACTGTGTACTTACAGACTCTCTCTTCTAAAACAACATTTAGAAAAGCAGTCATGACACCCAACCGCCAGATATCGTAGTTATGGTATGTAGCCGTGGCAAGTAGGATCTGGATGGACTTAAGCGTAGCTACTTAGAAAAGGTTTCATTATAATCCATACCTGGTCAATGATGCAAACCTTTAACAAGTCTAGCTTTGAAAGTCTTAACTTTTCCATGTACACCAAGTAATCTTCTCAAGATATACTTGCTCCTGATGGGGATTTAACCCTTCAGATATAGCAACTAAAGTCCATACTTTGTTGGTGTATAAGGATTCCATCTCAGATCACTAAGCATCCAGCCATTCTTACAGAGTCCCACTCTTGATGGCCAGCTCGAAACTAGTTGGGTCATCATCTCATGATGCAATTCTCGCTCCCACTATCATCGAGAAACCGAAGCAACTCTCAGGTGGGTGAGGAACCCTACTAGATCGGAGGAGAGGCTGAGGTTCGTTGGAATCTACTGAATCCTTTGGTTCTGTCAAATCATCAGCTGCAATTTGTATAGCTGGAATCTTTCCAGTTGTACATAACTGATCTTGCCTCGAGCTTGTCCGGATTTTGCTTTTAGACATAGGCCGGACAACCCCAAATCTTAACTAGCTTAAGACATGGGCTCTTTCCATACCATATCTTATATGGAGTGGTAGGCTGTGATCTGATTCGAACCTAATTCAATAGGTATGCAGCTTCTCAAGTGCATAACCCCCAAAAGGAAAAAGGTAACTCAGTATTACTCATCATAGAGCACACCATATCAAATAGGGTGTATCTGCTCCTCCCCGATATACCATCGTGCTATGGTGTATACGGAGGAGTAATGCTGAGAGAGAATCTCATTCTCCTTTAGAATAGTCCAGGATTTCCGTGCTCAAGTATTCTCCTCCCTGATCTCATCAAAGGACATAATACTTATACCCGTATTGGTTCTCTACTTCTAACTTATATTCTGTGAATATCTCAAAAGGTTCGGACTTGTGTTTCAACAAGAACATATGTCTGAATCTAAAGAGATCATCAGAGAACGTAATGAAGTATAAAGAACCAGTCCTGGCATGTGCAAACAGGGGACCTACATACATCCACATGTATCATCCCAAGAGTTCACTAACTCTTTCTCGGCTTCCATTAAACAGAGCTACGGTCATCTAATCTTTGTGATATGACTGGCAAGTTTCACAAGATATAAATTCAAACTGATTTAAATATACATCTAAATGTAACTTTAGCTAGTCGGGTCGCATTGATATGACCTAGTCTACAATACCTCAAGAAGGATTCGTTCATATGTGAACTCTTCCTCTTGTGTGTGTTCCGTATACTAAGAACCGTAGTTTGATTAAGAACATCAATGCTTTTAGATAACGTGCCTGAACCGATCAACTTTTGATATAGGAAATGTTCAAAACATTATCCAACAATACAAAATTTTATCATTTCTTTACTAATAAAGAGAGTGATATGATTTTGTATATCAGGTTCGGTATCTAATAACATTCGTTCAGAATCAATGTATTGGTAATACAGGGTGACAGTGACCGACAGACTTGGCTGCAACTCTTGCCCCGTTTTCTGCCTCATGAAACTTATCACCCGTTCTCAGTTCTCTACCTTTCTGTAGCCCATGTAACAGATTACATATGCGGGATCCTGATCCGGTATCATATACCCAGGACGCAAAGAACACTGAGAAACAGTTCTATGTAACGAACACACCCGAAGAAGATGCATCATATGCACTTTCTTCGTTTGGGCGGCACGGGAATTCTGGTAATCCCTAATTTCCTGCTCTGTCTTATAACTATTATAAGTTGGAGCGGGACCAACGTTCACCAGCTCAGTAAAACAAGCGGGTTCGGTCAAAATTCCGTATTATTATCTTGATTAAGGCATGATATGGTCGCTACCTGGAGAGAGAGAGAAGAAAACACTCAGCGTGCGCTCTTGCAAGAATAGATTGGTTATTATTTTATCTAATCAGGATGGCTCTCACTGCTTTTTATCAAATCTTCCTTCAAACCCTAAAAGGAAAGACTAGCCGGGATTAATTACACGCTACAAGTTCGCCAATCTTTCAGCCAGGCCAGTGTCGGTACTTTGAGCGAGGTCCCCCGTGCTTTCGCACGAACCTAATTAATGTAAACCTCCTTTTCCCAGAGGCGTAACTCCGTTGACACCTTTCTAGACACCTACTTGATCGGCTAATTGTAATGTGTAAAACTCTCCCAGGAGTAACAATTACTCGCAGTGGGTATCGGGATCCAACTATCTCATAGAAGGTATGCAATCTCATTGCAAATTTCAACACTTGAAATTCCCGATAATATTTTGCCCCTAACCTCCTATGACCTTGACAAAGGCCAACAAACCATAGGATGCTAGTCAAGTTCAACCCGTCATTTCCTGATTGAATTAAACCCACCCGCACGGCCCTTGACAAAGGCCAACAAGGTCGCACGACTACCCTAACCCAATCTGTATCATATGCATAAGCAGATAAGCACCAATTAGCTACCGCACACTACGCCTTGACAAAAGCCAACAAACGTAGCACGAATACTAACTACTACTTATCTGAAATGACGGAGGGCTACGACAGGTTTTTCTGAAAACCTATTGCGTAATGAACTTGATATCGTTGTAGAATCAAATGATTTTAAAATGGAGTGCTTTTGAGGCTTTTCTCGTTTTGCTAAAGTAGTCACTCCCGGTGAAGGGATCGTCGGTCCTTTCCTCGTCGAATGAGGTGCGGGATATATCATATATATCACTGTGCAAAGCAGAACTCTTAAAAGCAATCAAAAGACAAACCGAGTGTGTAGCATCTGCCAGTTATTGCTAAAGGAGTCACTCCCGGTGAAGGGATCTCCGTCCTTTCCTTATCGAATAAGGTGCAGGATATATCATATATACCGCTGTGCAAAGCAAGAACTGTAGCTACCTGTTTTATTTTGAAATTCGATTCTACAACATCTTTAGGTTTCTTTTCTTTCATTAATCACATTAATGAAGTCCCATCATTTAAATTACCTAAACATCACAGATAAATACGACGTACACTTATGCCATCCGCATTTGCCTCGATGTCCCCTCGTGCACCGTTAGGTTAGGTAACTAACGACAGAGCGGGGCAGGGCTAGCGCGGGTGTAAAACATAAGTAACGTCTATATAATATATCATATATACTATATACAGTATCTATCACAGAACATCACATGATCACATCACAGATATCGCAGCAGAAGAATCATATGAAATATTGGATATACTAGGACGTCCGTGTTTTCAATACGAGCCAGTATAAAACACGGATTCCACGGTTGCGATGAATAGCCAAACCCACACCCCTAGACCCCTACGAGAGCGGCAAGCAACCCTACCAATTCTAGAGTTAGGAGACCCGGACTCGACTCCTCGAGTTGGTCTCCCACTGGACTCCAGAACCCGGTTACTTGTGCCCTCCTCCTTGGGTCTATCCTAGTGCGGAAAAGTAAATAATATACAACAACGGTGACAACTTCCGCAACCTGGAAGTGCCCCAATAAAAGAATATTACATACAAGTTTTTACATGATTGAAAATGAAAAACACTCATCTCACATAAAAACCCCCGGTTATTCAAACACGACAATCCAATATAACATATCCAGCAACACATAACATCACATGTCATCAACGTAAGTAAATATGCGCATCCCAATTGTCGTTGACATATAGCAACGAAACCGGCGATATCACATATTACACTTACGGTCACAGAAAAGAAAGTGTAAAACTACAACAGTTGGAATCCGCACTCTTTAGACATCGCATGCCTAATCAAATGAAATACTTAGACATCGCATGCCTAACAATTATAAACCGCGCATTTTAGTCTCAAAATCGAAAACTCTTTCCAATATCAAGTCGGGTAATTCAACAAGATTCTCGACATTTTGATCGAATGCTCGTCGCAAACTTTAGTAGACGGTCGCACCCCCGATACCGTCGACGAAGTGCACCAAGGCGGAACACCGCTACCGGGAGCACCCGAACGGATGCTTTCGGCGACGGGGTTCTCCTACAGTCACTTGGTCGGGGCTATGGAGTGAGGTTGTCTATTAAGTTTACCCGGCGAGTATCCGCGTACGCTACGTGATTGCGACGGACTTTTGATCACATCAAAATTCTGTGGCAACCGATCAAGTGAGACTAAACTGCTATGTTTATAACATTCATTCAGTTATCTCATAATTCTTTGTGAATTCCAATTATTGTATCACATTCCAGATAAACAGAAAATGTCAAACTTTCCGATCGAACATTCGAACACCCAAGTTTTCCCGAAATAGCTCAATGCACGAAATAAGTTTAAAAACATCCAGTTCAGTACCAACGATCCAGCCGTAGAAGGGTCAAGCCAACGCCTCACATGTGGCACGCCGTACTGTCCCAAACCCTAAGGTTCAAAGGGCAGTTCAAGACGGTCACATAATCGAGTTATGGTTTGTTGTCTTCTAGAGGGACCATCGCGTTACTTGCACTACTTAGAACGTCATTAAACTACGGAAAGATCCAACACTTGGAAATTTCCCGACAGGGGAGAAGATGGGTATTTATATCCGGTCGAACTTTTTAACATATTCAATAATTATCCGGAAAGCCACATAGACAAAGTTTGAAATTTCCGATCGAATCAACGAAGCTCCAAAACACCCTAGAATATTCAACTCTTGAATAAATATTAAAAAGTCCCAGAAAATCCAGAACCAAAATATAGGAGTTACTGTGCAAACATTAAACAGTGATCAAATTTATTGGCCGCGGTTCCGCCGCACTGTAGCAGCATCACTCGATAAATTTTGCATCGTAATTCTTATAATTTCCTGCTGAATTTTTAAAGAATTTTTAATCTGGAAAAAACCCAGTTTTTGAAAAAAGTCCAGAGAGCATGTTTCGGGTTAGGGTTTTGGTTCGATCGGACTTCAAACTGCGTCTACGCATCGCCTAAGGCTCTAGCTAGGCTCTGATACCGCTGTAGTGTTCCTAGGCACACTAATGAGGTCTCACAAGGCATCAACCATGCCAATTTATAATTTTACAATTGCCGAGAAACCCTAATACGGATCGTTGACTAGAATTTTAGGCGAAAGATGCAACTAGTTAACAACTTAACTAAAAGAATGGAAATACAACCTTTGTAGATCCGGTCCTCCACCTCCATAGCTCCGCAATGAAGTCTCCTCGCTGTCCAAATCGAATCCCGGGCTCTAGCGTCGGCTTCATCGGAAAAATGGGCGGGCTAGGTCGTCGACTTCGATGCCGAAGATGATCTACGTCGAGGCAACACAAGATCAAGCTCCCACTTCACCAAGTCATGAAACTTATGAAGAAAACACCCTATTCTTCTTGGCAAGAGGTAGAGGATGAAGAAATAGGAATTGGGTTCACTTTAGAATTGGATTTCTCACTCTTTTTCACATTTCACCATTGTTGGTAGAAAGCTTTCTTCATGTGAATAAGAAGAATAAGAAGCAAGAATATGACAAGTGTTCTCACAAAATAATAAATAATTGAATACTTATCATATCCTAACTATGATTAAGTGTAGAGAATCTACTAGGGTTAGTGAATGGTTAGGTTTAGTAGATGAAGACAAAATGGTCAAACCTTCTTGAAACTTCAACAAGCATCATGATATTCAAGCAACCATTTTGTTTTCTTCTCACTTTATTTGTCCAAAAAATAAATGGATAAACAAATAAATGAATAATTCAAAACCCTAACCATTATGATAACCATGGTATAAGTCTTTACACAAAATCAAGTAAGCATGTATCATCAATCATGATACTATCAAGTGCACAAAAGTATATCACGTATACAACTTGTGTACTACAAGTGAGAAAATCCATTTAAAGTAAATCAATACTAGTTAATGCAAAGTAATATATCAAATATATAATTATGCATTAAATCATTAAATCAACACTTGATTTAATGATCCGGTCATATCGTATATGACCGACTAATATCCAATGTATCGATTTATCAAATCAATCCTTGATTCGATAACTAGGTTATATCGCATACAACCATTCGATACATTCATCGCGAGAATAGAATACGGTATCACATACACGCATTATTCTCGGTCCCGCACATATCTCATATGCGCTCCTATTTCGTTTCGCTTGAGCCAGGAAACCTCTGTGTAGGACTCTAAAGACTCGTCAATACGCCGGCAGCAGGTGATGATCATATCAAACACCCACAAGCCGCAAGCGGTCTGCTAAACGTAACGGCCACCCGGGTATTGAGCGATCAGAAGATCGACGAGCAAGCCCGCTCACACTCCTGTGAATCCAACAAGTAACACTTACCGTACAGTCCGGTCTCGTCGTCTGATATGTCGCATATCTCGCCTAGGGGTGGTAAACGTCAGACCCCAATAGCTTGATAAGTCGTGTCGATATGAGGTCTATAACAGTTCGAGATACTACTGATAACACTTACCAGTAAATCTCAGCAACCCTAGCCAGGGATTTCCGGTTATAGCCAATCGAACACAGCGCAACATCAACTCCCTATACCGGGAGAGACGAATCCCCTCCTATCGCTCATTGCCTCCATGTGATTCGGGACTATACTCAAAAGCCACCGTTTTGCACGCCCTCTTGGACGTGGTAAGGTGGAAATCAAAGCACAGTGGGAATCACACAAGACTCTATGACGATCTCGGGTCTACAGACTAACCTGTACCAGTGTCACCAGAGAACTGCCATCTGACATGAGGTATAATACCATCTGGGAGTTCTCAGCGAGTCCGTCCAGAGTACCCAGTCTCTACTGAGCACCCGTATATCATCTCCGATGTCAAACACCAATGGATATGAGATCATCCATCGCCCATCTGTATAGGTCGAGAAGGTATATGATTGTTAGAGATTCTGCGTGTTCAAGTTTTAGTTAAATATCTCAATCAAGACAGTTTCGCTTGTAGCTAGCCGGTTGAGTACGGGACGTCCGCAGGGAGATGGGAATCTTTTTCTATATGCTTTAACGAGTTAAGTCCAGTTTTTCAGATTTTGTTATGACTAGTTAAGTGGTAAATTGATATGTAAAGAGAGCTTGTTAGGGTTAGGATTAGGTTAGTTTGAGTTAGGAGTCTCCCACAACTTTCGTTGCCCCTCTTAATATCGGTGTTACGGTAATCGGCAACAACGGGGATTAGCACGACTAGGAAGGAACTTGCGAGTATAAGCTAAGCTCTCCAACGCATAAGTTCTTCCTTTTGGTGCTTGTCCGTCCGTTCTTGGCTCTTAGCCATAACCTCCGGTTAATTCAACCACAACCGGTCTCACTACGGAATCACCGCTATCATGTAGGATAGGGTGCCGTAAGGAGCAGATTGTGGTTCAATTAACGGGAGTCGAATTAAGCTGTTGGGCAAGGAAAGAGTGAGAGAGATTTCCTTCTCTCAAACTTCCTTTATCCTACCCTAACAAGTATGGAACTACTCACACATCATGATACGGAAAAATAAAACAAAATAAAAGAGGAAGATAGAAAGAAGAGATTAGAAGAGAACAACTAGCTATTTGCGACCTCACCTTGGCAAGGATCAAGCGTAAGCATCATGGTTGTTTTAATGATAAAGGAAAAGAGAAAGGAAAGAAACAACCAGAAATAAAAACAACTAGTTAACAAATTAAAATTAGAACAATTATAGAAAGAGCAAGACAAGCATGATAATAAAATGATCTTCTTTATTCACCATTCTTCACTCACCAAGCTCATTACAAGTTTTAATGGAGAAGAGATGAGAAGAGGAAGAAGAAAACAACTAAACCTAGAAAATGAGAATACAAGAATATGGACCCTTTCCTTCACAAAGTTCTGGGCTATTTATAGGCTGAAAAATGAAAACCTAGGGTAACCACCAGAACACAAATAAAATGACCAAAACACCCCTTAAAAGTCTCTGTCTGCGGTGCCAGTACGGCCGTGGATCCGTGGCCTAAGCCTCCTTATGCCACGGATCCGCCGCACTCTGGTGGAGTCAGGGCATGGGTCGATAGGTACTTCCCTGGTCTGCTGTCCCCTCTTGTCTGGTACATGTATTTTCTGAAAATACTTCCACATTTCTTCCAGAATTTCTGTTGAGGGAAAGGTGGACTTTGGACATGGATTTTCTTGAGCTCCGCGTAGATTTCTTGGTCTTGGTGTTGCCATTGTGCTTTGTGCATGAAGGTGACAATTGATTTGTCATTTTGTCTCCTAAACTGGTGTGTGGCAACAGACGGATAAAGAGCGGAGACCCGTGTTTTATCTGTGGTTGGCAGGAACTCGGATTTTGTCGTATTTTTCCATGGATTTCACTGTTTAGAGCCGAGAACCTGTATCCTGCAATTGACTAGCAAACACGGCTCAAGAGTACCTACCGATATGCAATGTGATAAAAATTGGGCGGTATAAAAATGCAAAAATCTGATATGAACAAATACCCCCAAACTTATCATTTGCTCGTCCCGAGCAAAGCCAATTTATTCACAAAAAATTTCCTAACCTCACTTTCGCAGGGAACGCGATTGCACTGAGCATGTGCAACAAGCCGTTAAACCTCTAGGTGTCCCTAGTAGGAGGAGTGTTGTCTCCTGAGGGTTTTCAGCGGATATTACCCACAAAATCCGGTCAAGTTAGTTTTGTAAAATAGTTAAGATTCAAACCCTAAAGTTTTGTTTCAGAAAATAACAATTCTATAATCCTAAGTCTAGACTATCGAACCTTTGTTTTTCACACTTCGCTTCTTATTTAACTACAGATTTTATATGTCTTTACGTGCAGTGCAAATAGTGTCGTTAAGTTCCAGAAGGATCGATTAAAGTCATCATGTCGCATAATAAAGCCCAGATAACGATTTTAAAAGGATCACATAAGTTTTTATAAAGAGTTAAGCATTTTTCAAGTTTCGTTTTCCAGTAAAGTTTCAACTTCAGAATTTCTATCTTCCCTAACAGGAAACTATGTCTTATTCTTCACTCCACCTTTTTCTTGTTTTCATTTCATACACACCTCTGTGAACGTACAATAGTCTTTATCATAGAATAAAACCTTCATATCTCCGCTAAATTTTTTTTATAAAAGCCTGTCTTTTATCAAGATTATTCTCACACAAAGAACCGTTAGGAATTTTAACTCGGAGAGAACACTTGCTTGACTTTGTTTTAATCTGGACTTTCTAGGCTTCTTAGCGAGCTTTGGGCCAATGCACCCAAACCAGTTGGCTTTAGGGCATTAGGTGTAAAAACACCCCGGCGGACTTAATTACTCAAGTTACCCAGGTCCAAAAACAAAAGACAGTTTGGCGTGAAAATCAGATGATTTAATACGAACGGAGATATAACCGGCAGTTCAATTAATTTTTTTTGATAAAAGACGTGTTTAGTGTGTTTGGTGTGTAATCATTCCAATCAAGTTCCAGATGGGTTATTTTTCAGACTTAGTTCCAATTACGGCATCAATAACATTCCTTCATAATCGCTTTACTTCATAAACTATTCTTGACATTACTTATTTCAGAACAAACCTATTTGATCCTCAGAAAATCATTTATCTGTTTAAAAGTTTTTAAACATAAAAGACTTGTCATCTAATTTCCAAAAACTCACGACACGTGTAGTGTGATGTAAAGACGTATATCGGCTATAGTTAACTTCAAAGGAGAGTTATCTTTCAGGTTTTCAAAATCTAAACATAAGATTTAGTTATTCCTATTTTTTCAAACAAAAACCGTCGAAATTTTGAATCAGAGTTCTTCCACAAGCTAACTTGACAGAAAAGTTTTTTATGTTTTTAGAAAATTTTCAAAATTTTATTGATTTCAATATGCAGATGCAAAATATACATATGAATGCGAAGGTAAGAGATGCGTACCGAGCATACCCCCAAACTTAAACTGGACAGTGTCCTCACTGTCATTGCATGAAGAGATCATTTGAAGGGTCAAAAATGTCGGTTAGCGATACACAATTTTTTTTTTGTTTTTGTTTTTAAAGAAAAGAAAAAGAAAAAGAATATACACAAATATATACAAAATGGTTTATACATACCCCCAAACTTATTTGGAACAGTGGGTAAACCGGCTCCTGTAAGAACAGGAGCTCCTCTGTTGGTTCGGCACTAAGGTACGGTTTGCATCGGTGTCCGTTTACTTTGAAAAATGAACCGTCCTTCGGATTCTCCAAATCCACAGCGCCCTGCGGATACACATTCCGCACAAAATACGGCCCTTTCCAGCGAGATCTGAGCTTTCCTGGATGGAAGTGAAGTCGGGTGTCGTAAAGCAGTACCTGCTGACCAGGTATGAAGGTTTTGCGCAAAAGGTGTTTATCGTGAAACACCTTCGTTCGATTTTTAACGACAACCGCGTTATCGTAAGCCTCATTCCTAAGCTCGCTCAGTTCGTTCAACTGCAGCTTCCGATGGCTGCCCGCATCTTCGAGAGACAGATTCAGCTCCTTTATCGCCCAAAATGCGCGATGCTCTATTTCGACAGGTAGGTGGCAGGCTTTTCCATACACAAGCCGATAGGGAGACATGCCAAGGTCGGTCTTATAAGCGGTTCGAAATGCCCAAAGGGCATCAGTGAGTTTCAGCGACCAATCCTTACGGTTCTTGGAAACCGTCTTCTCCAGTATCTGCTTGATTTGCCGATTCGAAACTTCGGCCTGCCCGCAGGTTTGGGGGTGGTAGGGCGTAGAGAGCTTATGATTAATGGAGTATTTCCGTATCAAGGCCTCGAAAGTCTTGTTGCAGAAATGACTTCCATTGTCGCTAATGATCGCTCGGGGGTGTCCAAACCGGGAGAAAATGTTTTCTTTAAGGAACCTAACGACAACCTTGTTGTCGTTAGTCCGGCTGGGCACAGCCTCGACCCATTTAGAGACGTAATCAACAGCGAGAAGGATGTACAAGTTCCCAAAAGAGCTGGGAAACGGCCCCATGAAATCTATCCCCCAAACATCGAAAATCTCCACAACCAATATCGGTTGGAGCGGCATCTCGTTCCTCCGGGATATCCGGCCCATGTGTTGGCACCGGGAGCAAGTCTTGCAATAGTCATGAGCGTCTTTGAAGAGTTGTGGCCAGTAGAAACCACATTGCAAGATCTTCTCAGCTGTCTTTCTGGGCCCAAAATGCCCGCTACACGCTTGATCGTGGCAAAATGACAGCACACTCTTGAATTCCTCGTCAGGGACACACCGACGAATAATCTGGTCGGGACAGTACTTGAACAAATAGGGTTCGTCCTAGTAAAAGTGCTTTACTTGGGCTAAGAGGCGAAGTCTGTCCTGACTCGACCATTCAGTCGGTAGTAATCCCGTGGCCAAATAGTTCACAATATCTGCGAACCAAGGTTCGCAAGATACTGTCAAGAGTTGTTCATCCGGGAACACGTCGTTGATCGGAATTTGAAGCGAAGGCGAAGAAGGAAGTCGTGAGAGATGGTCGGCAACTACGTTTTCACATCCTCGTTTGTCCTTAATGACAAGGTCAAACTCCTGGAGCAAGAGGATCCAACGGATTAACCGAGATTTTGCATCTTTCTTCGCAAAAAGATGGCGCAGAGCAGAATGATCAGTGTAGACAATGACTGGAGAGCCGATGAGGTAGGGCCTGAACTTTTCTAAAGAAAATACAATATCTAGGAATTTCTTCTCGGTTGTTGTATAATTGAGTTGTGCGTCGTTCAGGGTTCGGCTCGCATAATAGATTACGTGCGGCATCTTGTTGATGCGTTGTCCAAGGACAGCACCAATGGCAAAGTCGGATGCATCGCACATAATCTCAAATGGGTGCGTCCAGTCAGGTGAAGAAAGAACGGGAGCAGAAGTGAGTGAGCGTTTCAATGACTCGAATGCAGTCACACAGCTCGAGTTGAAGTCAAATGGCGTATCCTTGGCCAGCAAAAGAGTCAAGGGCCTAGCAATCTTGCTAAAGTCCTTGATGAACCGTCTATAGAAACCGGCATGGCCAAGGAAGGCTCGGATATCTCTGACGCATCGGGGAGGAGGGAGATTGGAAATGACCTCAATCTTTGCTTTGTCAACCTCTATGCCATTTTGCGAGATGATATGTCCTAAGACAATACCTTTGCGCACCATGAAGTGGCATTTCTCCCAGTTCAAAGTGAGATTCTTGTCCTTACATCGGGTAAGGATAACGTCAAGATGCAGCAAACACTCGTTGAAGGAATCGCCGAAGATGGAGAAATCATCCATGAAAATCTCCAGAAATTTTTCCACCATGTCTGAGAAGATACCCATCATACACCGCTGGAAGGTAGCGGGCGCATTGCATAACCCAAAGGGCATGCGTCGATATGCAAACGTGCCGAAAGGACAAGTGAATGTGGTCTTGTCCTGGTCTTTTTCGGCGATGGGAATCTGATTATAGCCGGAGTAGCCATCAAGAAAGCAGTAGTACTCATGTCCGGCCAATCGTTCAAGCATCTGGTCAATGAAGGGTAGCGGAAAGTGGTCTTTCCGCGTTGCGGCGTTGAGTTTTCTGTAATCAATGCATACTCGCCACCCAGTTTGGGTGCGAGTAGGGATTAACTCGTTCGCCTCGTTAGTGATGTCCGTGATGCCTGACTTCTTGGGGACAACATGAATGGGGCTAACCCACTGGCTATCATAGATAGGGTAAATGATACCACTATCTAGACATTTTACGATCTCCTTCTTCACAGCCTCTTTCATGACTGGATTGAGACGTCTTTGTGGATCCCGGGCTGGTTTGGCATCATCCATCAGATGAATGTGATGCTCAACGATAAGGGGACTAATCCCCTTGATGTCCGCCATGGACCAGCCAAAAGCTTGCCTGTTGCTGTGCAAGACCGCTAGAAGGGCTTTCTCTTGCTCGGGAGCTAGAGAAGCCGAAATGATGACAGGGAGGGTTTCGTTCTCACCTAAGTAAGCGTACTTAAGGTGAGACGGCAAAGGCTTGAGTTCGAGCATTGGAGGTGAAACGATGGAAGGCAAGATTGGTGCAGAGGTCTCGAACTCAAAGGACTCCAGCAAAGGTTCAAAACCAGTGTAGGCGACCGAGTCGGATGGTTCAGGTAACTCATCCGAAAATTCGAACGATTCAAACTCGGGTTGTGCGCAGCTAAGATCGTTTGAAAACGTGAAACACTCGTAGTCGTTGTCGGGCGCAGAAACAGCAGCAGGTTCGAAGAGAAACGCACTAGTGGCGTCAAGATTATCGTGATCAAACAGAAACTCCTCGAATTCACACTCTTCTGGGGTGATCTTCTGGATCGAGCAGACGTCCAATAAATGAGCATTAGGTTCGGCGGGCTGATTCCCCAACCTAAAAATGTTGAGTTCAATCGTCATGTTTCCAAAAGAGAGGTTCATCGAACCATTGCGACAATTGATCACAGCATTTGAGGTTGCAAGAAATGTGCGACCGAGTATCACCGGAATTTGATTCCGGGGGTTAGCTACAGGCTGTGTGTCTAATACAATGAAGTCAACGGGGAATATGAAGTCCCCGACTTTTATTAACACATCCTCTAGCTCACCCCTAGGATGGGTGATCGATCGGTCGGCCATTTGGAGAGTGCAGTGCGTGGGTTTCAGCTCTCCGAAGCCTAATTGCTCGTATACTGAATACGGAAGCAGGTTAACACTGGCACCAAGATCTAATAGTGCGCGGTTGATGTTCTTATCCCCAATAGTAATAGAAATTGTAGGACAGCCAGGGTCCTTCCGTTTTTGTGGTAAAGATTGGGTAAGGGCATCACTCACAGCACTAACCAAGAAAACTTTCTTGGGTACCTGAGACTTCCTCTTTTTCGTGCACAAGTCCTTTAAGATTTTCGCGTAAGACGGGACTTGTTGGACAACATCTAAAAGAGGAATGTTAATGTTAACTTGCTTAAATAACTCCAGAATCTTCTCCATTTGTGGATTTTGTTTGTTAGACCTCAACCGGTTTGGAAATGGAACATTTTGAAAATTGGTTGAGTCTAATGCTGGAGGAGGAGATTGTGGAGTTGGAATGGATCCCAGAACAGGTGTTTTCGTGGAGTGAGAAGTGGGTCCGTTCAGAGCAGAAGAAGAGGAAGGAGAGCCTTGTGAAGAGCGGAGAATAGGCTCAGAAGACGAAGAAGAAGAAGAAGGAGAAGAAGAAGAAGAAGCGGCCGGGGTGTCATCGTTGATTCGTTTGCCAATGTTGTTTTGCAGCATCCTTCCCGATCTCAGTGTGGTCACGGCACTCACATTATGGTTCTGTTGTTCAAGAGCAACATGTGCATTATGTGGGTGACCGGGATTTGGGAGTGGCTGGGACGGGAGCTTCCCCTTCTCTCGCTCGCTTAAGGCCGCGTTCAGCTATGCAATCTGGGCCTCGATGGTCTTGATGCTTTGCCCGTGTGCGGCAGTGTGTTGCACTAAGGATTGAATGGAAGACAGGATGTTGGCGGTGGACTGAGTCGATTGTTTAACGAACGCCTCCAGACTTCGTTCGAGCAAGGAAACCTTATCGTTGTTTGACGGAACAAAGTTGTTTGGTGGAAAAGAATTGTTGGGTGCAAAGTTGTTCGTCTGATTTTGGAAAGGTTGGGGTTGGAAGGGCTGCTGAAACTGCTGGTGAGTTTGTTGTTGCGCTTGTTGTTGCGGCGGAGGGGACCTTTGGAAATTTTTGCCTTGGAATTGATTCTGATTCTGATTCTAGGCGAAATTGGGGTGGTTCCTCCCACCGGGATTGTAAGTGGAAGAGTATGGATCATTCCTCGGTCTTTTCTGGAATACAGCATTAACCTGATCCTGTCCTTGCGAGGGTGGATTGTAAGGACACTCTTCGGTCAAGTGAGAAGGATCGAAACAACAAGCGCAAATGGTACGAAGGGGGAGAACAGGGGCAGGAGCAGGAGAAGAAAATTTGCTCTCTATCGCTTCAAGCTTTCTTGTTATTGCAGCCATTTCAGCTTTCATCGCAATAGAGACATCAAGTTGGTGAATTCCTACCCTAGACTGACCGGTAGAAGTGGAGGTAGAAGAAGAAGAAGTCGGTCTGGTGCTCTCCCATTGTAGCGTTTTCTCCGCAAGGTCGTCAAAGAACTGCCACGCTTCCTCGTCAGATTTCGATAGGAAGTAGCCCTGACAGATGGTTTCCAACAACTGCTTCGTTGCTAGGTTCAGGCCCTCGTATAAGGTTTGGCAAAGTTGCCATTTCTCAATACCGTGGTAAGGACAATGAACAAGAAGGTCTTTGTACCGGTCAAAACACTTCCAGAAGGGTTCAGAAGGAAGCTGAGAGAATTGGTTGATTTCATTTCGAATCCTTGCGATTTTATGATTCAGATAGATTTTTTTTAGAAACGCTTTAACAAACTCGTCCCAGCTGGTGATTGAGTGGGAAGCGGTGCTATACAGCCATTTTTCAGCAAGATCGCATAAAGTGAACGGAATGACCCGTAGACGTATAGCATCGTCCGACAGCTGGGTGGTTTTCATCATGGCACAGACGTTTTGAAATTTGTTGATGAAGATATAGGTATCTTCAGATTCAAGCCCATGAAAACGTGGAAGCATGTTGATGAAGTGGGGCTTAATTTCAAAGTTGTCCCCATTGGCCGGAGGAAGAGAAATTCAGGTGGGAAGTGCAGAACGGGTAGGATAGAAACGATCCTGGAGCTCGATTCGCTGCGGCGCTACAACAGGTGGTGGTGGTGGGATATTGGTCTCCGTAGGAGGTGGAGCCAATCCAGGGGTGGTCAAAGAGATGTTCGGATTAAATCCCGACATCGCGGAAGAAGTGGTTGGTGAAGGTGAAGGTGAAGGTGAAGATGTATGAACAGAATTCCGGTCAACGTCGGAGTTGGCCGGCAAAGGAAGGGGTGAAAGAGGAGTGGACGGAGTATCGACGTCTGAGTCGATCGCGTAGTCGGTAGCGACTAACGTAACGCGGACTAGACGGGCGATAGTGTCCCGAGTCCAAGCGGACATACACTAAATGAGTTTAGTATAGTCAAAGCGGAGAAGGTGAGGGTAAGAAAACGTCAATGGAGAGAGGTGATGGGTGGTGGGTGAAAAATGGATTCTGGCGACAAAAGGGCAAGTTTTTATAAAAGTTTTTGATTTTTTTCTTTTTTTTTGTTTTGTTTTTAGAAAGAGATTTACAGAAATATGTACGGACTTACGGCTTTAAGTAATCAGAAACAAGATATGCACAATCTCACCTAAATCTACGGTCGCCTAGGTCAACTAGACCTGCTCCTAACTGTTCCAGAGGGCTAGAAAAAGGACCTCAAACCACCTCTTCTCCGTCTAATGCGGCCAGATAAGTGCCAGGTAAGTGGGAGGTTGTCCAACGCTTTCGCGAAGTTCCTTAATTAAATAACCACTTGCCTTCGTCACACTTGCCTAGGCACCGCAAAAGTCAGATAGGATAAACGGACGATGCCTGTAACTAGTCCTCTGTCCTAATGAGCGCGAAGTCCTTAGGGCTGAAGTCTAGTATTTTTTAATTTTACAATGGTCAATGCATATGCTTTTTGTGATTTTTGGGGTCCCGGGAAGGGTGATGAAATCCCCACCCAATCTGAATCGGTTTCAAGCCCCTTAAGTCCGTATTAAGAAATGAAAAGTAGTAACAAATCAACTGCAAACAATTTTTATTTTTTAGCGCGGCGCAAAGAATCCTGCACAAGAACAGTTTATTGGAAGGGAGAGAAGAGTTTGCGCAAAGAAATCTGCAGAAAACACAGTTTATTAGAGTCCAGAGGAGTGGAGAAGGAGAGAGAGACTCACCAAAAAAAACTGAAACCCTGAAGCCACCAGATGGCCGCGGTTCCGTGGCCAAATGCATGCAACGACCGCGGTTCCGCGGCTATGTTGAGGCTTTGAAGCTTCAATTTTCTTGTATGTGCAGTATTGGGTGTCCTCTGCTGTTTTTAAGACCCTGAATATGAATTTGCTCACTGGAACTACTCCAGAATCTTAAAGTAGACCGTTTGCTTCGTTTTGTCCGTCGCGGTGTAGCCGCGAAATGTGGGTCTATCTTCCCACGTCTTTGGCACTGAACTTGAACTCCGTATTATCCTGCACACTTGCACAAAAACTAATCAAAAATAACAAGATGATTTTTTTTTACAAAGTATATATTTTTTTTGTTGTTTTTCGGTTGTTTTTATATTCACAAGTTAACCCGAAATTACACAAAGAAATAAACTACCGTCTCCCCGGCAACGGCGCCATTTGATTGTTAGAGATTCTGCGTGTTCAAGTTTTAGTTAAATACCGCAATCAAGACGGTTTCGCTTGTAGCTAGCCGGTTGAGTACGCGTCGTCCGCAGGAAGATGGGAATCTTTTTCTATGTGCTTTAACGAGTTAAGTCCAGTTTTTCAGATTTTGTTGTGACTAGTTAAGTGGTAAATTGATATGTAAAGAGAGCTTGTTAGGGTTAGGATTAGGTTACTTTGAGTTAGGAGTCTCCCACATCTTTCGTTTCCCCTCTTAATATCGGTGTTACGGTAATCGGCAACAACGGGGATTAGCACGACTAGGAAGGAACTTGCGAGTATAAGCTAAGCTTTCCAACGCACAAGTTCTTCCTTTTGGTGCTTGTCCGTCCGTTCTTGGCTCTCAGCCATAACCTCCGGTTAATTCAACCACAACCGGTCTCACTACGGAATCACCGCAATCATGTAGGATAAGGTGCCGTAAGGAGCGGATTGTGGTTCAATTAACGGGAGTCGAATTAAGCTGTTGGGCAAGGAAAGAGTGAGAGAGATTTCCTTCTCTCAAACTTCCCTTATCCTACCCTAACAAGTATGGAACTACTCACACATCATGATACGGAAAAATAAAACAAAACAAAAGAGGAAGATAGAAAGAAGAGATTAGAAGAGAACAACTAGCTATTTGCGACCTCACCTTGGCAAGGATCAAGCGTAAGCATCATGGTTGTTTTAATGATAAAGGAAAAGAGAAAAGAAAGAAACAACAAGAAACAACAACAACTAGTTAACAAATTAAAATTAGAACAATTATAGAAAGAGCAAGACAAGCATGATAATAAAATGATCTTCTTTATTCACCATTCTTCACTCACCAAGCTCATTAAAAGTTTTAATGGAGAAGAGATGAGAAGAGGAAGAAGAAAACAACTAAACCTAGAAAATGAGAATACAAGAATATGGACCCTTTCCTTCACAAAGTTCTGGGCTATTTATAGGCTGAAAAATGAAAACCTAGGGCAACCACCAGAACAGAAATAAAATGACCAAAACACCCCTGAAAAGTCTCTGTCTGCGGCGCCAGTACGGCCGCGGATCCGCGGCCTAAGCCTCCTTATGCCGCGGATCCGCCGCACTCTGGTAGAGTCAGGGCATGGGTCGATAGGTACTTCCCTGGTCTGCTGTCCCCTCTTGTCTGGTACATGTATTTTCTGAAAATACTTCCACATTTCTTCCAGAATATCTGTTGAGGGAAAGGTGGACTTTGGACATAGATTTTCTTGAGCTCCGTGTAGATTTCTTGGTCTTGGTGTTGCCATTGTGCTTTGTGCATGAAGGTGACAAATGATTTGTCATTTTGTCTCCTAAACTGGTGTGTGGCAACAGACGGATAAAGAGCGGAGACCCGTGTTTTATCTGTGGTTGGCAGGAACTCGGATTTTGTCGTATTTTTCCATGGATTTCACCGTTTAGAGCCGAGAACCTGTATCCTGCAATTGACTAGCAAACACGGCTCAAGAGTACCTACCGATATGCAATGTGATAAAAATTGGGCGGTATAAAAATGCAAAAATCTGATATGAACAGTATACGCTAGTCTACTCTGGTATATCGATGCCCCGTCTCGATACACCCACGACTAGGGACCTTGAAGGATGTACTTATGGACTACCATGTCCCCACTAGTATGATCCGCATCATAGTCCAGGCAGTCAAGTACACATCCTAAGGGCTTTACCAACATGTAACAGAGAGACAATCAATATACACGTTAAGGTAAAGAGTAACCAGATAGCAACTATCATGTCGAGCAAGAAAGTCCTCCCTATATATGTCCCAGCATCCACTACAATATACATCCTATGTACAGTAATGGCCTCAAGGGCATACATATAACTAACAATCTCCCACTTGCACTAGGGCCATCTGTAGCAGTGGTTGAAGTATCTCATACTCAACCATCCCATAAAAGTCTCTCTCTGGGAAAAGGCCTTTGTGAGTGGATCCGCTGTGTTGTCCTCTGAGTCTACTCTCCTATCCTCGATCACCTTGGAGATCAGCCATCTCCATGATCAGGTGATACTGCCTTAGATTATGTCTGGATCACTGATGGGACGGACGTTCCTTGGCAAAAGCCACAACTCCATTGTCACACAATGGGAGGAACTAAGTTCATCTCATGAACATGTATACATCCAGACTGCCTCTTTGGTAGTATCTTAAGTAGCGATGTATCCAGCCTTTATCGTCTAGTATGCCACAGTATCTAGCTTGGAACTCTTCCAACATACCGTCCCTTTACTGAGGGTAAAGACAATGCCTGCGACTGACATTCAGTCGTCTTTATCACCCTGGAACCCTTCCAGTGATTCTCCCCAGGATCGTTTGATACCATCTCACTACAACTAGTGAGAATCCTAACGTCCAATTAAATCTATCTCATAGATCCAAAACTCAGGATTTAAGAGGTATCATTTTGATCCTATATGGAGAATCTTTGTGATAAGCGGAGATTGACCGAGCGTAGCATAGGAAACTCCTTCCCAATCAAGAGTATGTCATTCGCGTACTCTACGAGGATCACTACCATACTCCCTACTACCTTTTTGTATATACAAGGTTCATCTACCATTTTGATGAAGTCAAACTGTTTGACTAATTCATCAAAAACAGATGTTCCAACTCCGCAATGCCTGCTTTATCATATAAAGCATCTTACACACGTTTCCGCTGCTCCCACTGTCTACGAAGCCCTCTGACTGTGTACTTACAGACTCTCTCTTCTAAAACAACATTTAGAAAAGCAGTCATGACACCCAACCGCCAGATATCGTAGTTATGGTATGTAGCCGTGGCAAGTAGGATCTGGATGGACATAAGCGTAGCTACTTAGAAAAGCTTTCATTATAATCCATACCTGGTCAATGATGCAAACCTTTAACAAGTCTAGCTTTGAAAGTCTTAAATTTTCCATGTACACCAAGTAATCTTCTCAAGATATACTTGCTCCTGATGGGGATTTAACCCTTCAGATATAGCAACTAAAGTCCATACTTTGTTGGTGTATAAGGATTCCATCTCAGATCACTAAGCATCCAGCCATTCTTACAGAGTCCCACTCTTGATGGCCAGCTCGAAACTAGTTGGGTCATCATCTCATGATGCAATTCTCGCTCCCACTGTCTTCGAGAAACTGAAGCAACTCTCAGGTGGGTGAGGAACCCTACTAGATCGGCGGAGAGGCTGAGGTTCGTTGGAATCTACTGAATCCTTTGGTTCTGTCAAATCATCAGCTGCAATTTGTATAGCTGGAATCTTTCCAGTTGTACATAACTGATCTTGCCTCGAGCTTGTCCGGATTTTGCTTTTAGACATAGGCCGGACAACACCAAATCTTAACTAGCTTAAGACATGGGCTCTTTCCATACCATATCTTATATGGAGTGGTAGGCTGTGATATGATTCGAACCTAATTCAATAGGTATGCAGCTTCTCAAGTGCATAACCCCCAAAAGGAAAAAGGTAACTCAATATTACTCATCATAAAGCATACCATATCAAATAGGGTGTATCTGCTCCTCCCCGATATACCATCATGCTATGGTTTATACGGAGGAGTAATGCTGAGAGAGAATCTCGTTATCCTTTAGAATAGTCCAGGATTTCCGTGCTCAAGTATTCTCCTCCCTGATCTCATCAAAGGACATAATACTTATACCCGTATTGGTTCTCTACTTCTAACTTATATTCTGTGAATATCTCAAAAGGTTCGGACTTGTGTTTCAACAAGAACATATGTCTGAATCTAAAGAGATCATCAGAGAACGTAATGAAGTATAAAGAACCAGTCCTGGCATGTGTAGACAGGGGACCTACATACATCTACATGTATCATCCCAAGAGTTCACTAACTCTTTCTCTGCTTCCATTAAACAGAGCTACGGTCATCTAATCTTTGTGACATGACTGGCAAGTTTCACAAGATGTAAATTCAAACTGATTTAAATATACATCTAAATGTAACTTTAGCTAGTCCGGTCGCATTGATATGACCTAGTCTACAATACCTCAAGAAGGATTCGTTCATATGTGAACTCTTCCTCTTGTATGTGTTCCGTATACTAAGAACCGTAGTTTGATTTAGAACATCAATGCTTTTAGATAACGTGCCTGAACCGATCAACTTTTGATATAGGAAATGTTCAAAACATTATCCAACAATACAAAATTTTATCATTTCTTTACTAATAAAGAGAGTGATATGATCTTGTATATCAGGTTCGGTATCTAATAACATTCGTTCAGAATCAATGTATTGGTAATACAGGGTGACAGTGACCGACAGACTTGGCTACAACTCTTGCCCCGTTTTCTGCCTCATGAAACTTATCACCCGTTCTCAGTTCTCTACCTTTCTGTAGCCCATGTAACAGATTACATATGCGGGATCCTGATCCGGTATCATATACCCAGGACGCAAAGAACACTGAGAAACAGTTCTATGTAACGAACACACCCGAAGAAGATGCATCATATGCACTTTCTTCGTTTGGGCGGCACGGGAATTCTGGTAATCCCCAATTTCCTGCTCTGTCTTATAACTATTATCAGTTGGAGCGGGACCAACGTTCCCCAGCTCAGTAAAACAAGCGGGTTCGGTCAAAATTCCGTATTATTATCTTGATTAAGGCGTGATATGGTCGCCAACTGGAGAGAGAGAGAAGAAAACACTCAGCGTGCGCTCTTGCAAGAATAGATTGGTTATTATTTTATCTAATCAGGATGGCTCCCACTGCTTTTTATCAAATCTTCCTTCAAACCCTAAAAGGAAAGACTAGCCGGGATTAATTACACGCTACAAGTTCGCCAATCTTTCAGCCAGGCCAGTGTCGGTACTTTGAGGGAGGTCCCCCGTGCTTTCGCACGAACCTAATTAATGTAAACCTCCTTTTCCCAGAGGCGTAACCCCGTTGACACCTTTCTAGACACCTACTTGATCGGCTAATTGTAATGTGTAAAACTCTCCCAGGAGTAACAATTACTCGCAGTGGGTATCGGGATCCAACTATCTCATAGAAGGTATGCAATCTCATTGCAAATTTCAACACTTGAAATTCCCGATAATATTTTGCCCCTAACCTCCTATGACCTTGACAAAGGCCAACAAACCATAGGATGCTAGTCAAGTTCAACCCGTCATTTCCTGATTGAATTAAACCCACCCGCACGGCCCTTGACAAAGGCCAACAAAGTCGCACGACTAGCCTAACCCAATCTGCATCATATGCATAAGCAGATAAGCACCAGTTAGCTACTGCACACTACGCCTTGACAAAAGCCAACAAACGCAGCACGAATACTAACTACTACTTATCTGAAATGACGGATGGCTACGACAGGTTTTTCTGAAAACCTATTGCATAATGAACTTGATATCGTTGTAGAATCAAATGATTTTAAAATGGAGTGCTTTTGAGGATTTTCTAGTTTTGCTAAAGGAGTCACTCCCGGTGAAGGGATCGTCGGTCCTTTCCTCGTCGAATGAGGTGCGGGATATATCATATATATCACTGTGCAAAGCAGAACTCTTAAAAGCAATCAAAAGACAAACCGAGTGTGTAGCATCTGCCAGTTATTGCTAAAGGAGTCACTCCCGGTGAAGGGATCTCCGTCCTTTCCTTATCGAATAAGGTGCAGGATATATCATATATACCGCTGTGCAAAGCAATAACTGTAGCTACCTGTTTTATTTTGAAATTCGATTCTACAACATCTTTAGGTTTCTTTTCTTTCATTAATCACATTAATGAAGTCCCATCATTTAAATTACCTAAACATCACAGATAAATACGACGTACACTTATGCCATCCGCATTCGCTTCGATGTCCCCTCGTGCACCGTTAGGTTAGGTAACTAACGACAGAGCGGGGCAGGGCTAGCGCGGGTGTAAAACATAAGTAACGTCTATATAATATATCATATATACTATATACAGTATCTATCACAGAACATCACATGATCACATCACAGATATCGCAGCAGAAGAATCATATGAAATATTGGATATACTAGGACGTCCGTGTTTTCAATACGAGCCAGTATAAAACACGGATTCCACGGTCGCGATGAATAGCCAAACCCATACCCCTAGACCCCTACGAGAGCGGCAAGCAACCCTACCAATTCTAGAGTTAGGAGACCCGGACTCGACTCCTCGAGTTGGTCTCCCACTGGACTCCAGAACCCGGTTACTTGTGCCCTCCTCCTTGGGTCTATCCTAGTGCGGAAAAGTAAATAATATACAACAACGGTGACAACTTCCGCAACCTGGAAGTGCCCCAATAAAAGAATATTACATACAAGTTTTTACATGATTGAAAATGAAAAACACTCATCTCACATAAAAACCCCCGGCTATTCAAACACGACAATCCAATATAACATATCCAGCAACACATAACATCACATGTCATCAACGTAAGTAAATATGCGCATCCCAATTGTCGTTGACATATAGCAATGAAACCGGCGATATCACATATTACACTTACGGTCACAGAAAAGAAAGTGTAAAACTACAACAGTTGGAATCCGCAATCTCTTTAGACATCGCATGCCTAATCAAATGAAATACTTAGACATCCTATGCCTAACAATTATAAACCCCACATTTTAGTCTCAAAATCGAAAACTCTTTCCAATATCAAGTCGGGCAATTCAACAAGATTCCCGACATTTTGATCGAATGCTCGTCGCAAACTTTAGTAGACGGTCGCACCCCCGATACCGTCGACGAAGTGCACCAAGGCGGAACACCGCTACCGGGAGCACCCGAACGGATGCTTTCGGCGACGGGGTTCTCCTACAGTCACTTGGTCGGGGCTATGGAGTGAGGCTGTCTATTAAGTTTACCCGGCGAGTATCCGCGTACGCTACGTGATTGTGACGGACTTTTGATCACATCAAAATTCCGTGGCAACCGATCAAGTGAGACTAAACTGCTATGTTTATAACATTCATTCAGTTATCTCATAACTCTTTGTGAATTCCAATTATTGTATCACATTCCAGATAAACAGAAAATGTCAAACTTTCCGATCGAACATTCGAACACCCAAGTTTTCCCGAAATAGCTCAATGCACGAAATAAGTTTAAAAACATCCAGTTCATGCCTCAGTACCAACGGTCCAGCCGTAGAAGGGTCAAGCCAACGCCTCACATGTGGCACGTCATACTGTCCCAAACCCTAAGGTTCAAAGGGCAGTTCAAGACGGTCACATAATCGAGTTAAGGTTTGTTGTCTTCTAGAGGTACCATCGCGTTACTTGCACTACTTAGAACGTCGTTAAACTACAGAAAGATCCAATACTTGGAAATTTCCCGAAAGGGGAAAAGGTGGGTATTTATATCCGGTCGAACTTTTTAACATATTCAATAATTATCCGGAAAGCCACATAGACAAAGTTTGAAATTTCCGATCGAATCAACGAAGCTCCAAAACACCCTAGAATATTCAACTCTTGAATAAATATTAAAAAATCCCAAAAAATCCAGGACCAAAATATAGGAGTTACTGTGCAAACATTAAACGGTGATCAAATTTATTGGCCGCGGAACCGCCGCAGAAGCCAAGCTTCTGCCGCGGTTCCGCCGCACTGTAGCAACATCACTCGATAAATTTTGCATCGTAATTCTTATAATTTCCTGCTGAATTTTTTAAGAATTTTTAATCTGGAAAAAACCCAGTTTTTTAAAAAAGTCCAGAGAGCATGTTTCGGCTTAGGGTTTTGGTCCGATCGGACTTCAAACTGCGTCTACGCATCGCCTAAGGCTCTAGCTAGGCTCTGATACCACTGTAGGGTTCCTAGACACACTAATGAGGTCTCACAAGGCATCAACCATGCCAATTTATAATTTTACAAGTGCCGAGAAACCCAAATACGGATCGTTGACTAGAATTTTAGGCGAAAGATGCAACTAGTTAACAACTTAACTAAAAGAACGGAAATACAACCTTTGTAGATCCGGTCCTCCACCTCCATAGCTCCGCAATGAAGTCTCCTCGCTGTCCAAATCGAATCCCGGGCTCTAGCGTCGGCTTCATCGGAAAAATGGGCGGGCTAGGTCGTCGACTTCAATGCCGAAGATGATCTACGTCGAGGCATCACAAGATCAAGCTCCCACTTCACCAAGTCATGAAACTTATGAAAAAAACACCCTATTCTTCTTGGCAAGAGGTAGAGGATGAAGAAATAGGAAGTGGGTTCACTTTAGAATTGGATTTCTCACTCTTTTTCACATTTCACCATTGTTGGTAGAAAGCTTTCTTCATGTGAAGAAGAAGAAGAAGCAAGAATATGATAAGTGTTCTCACAAAATAATAAATAATTGAATACTTATCATATCCTAACTATGATTAAGTGTAGAGAATCTACTAGGGTTAGTGAATGGTTAGGTTTAGTAGATGAAGACAAAATGGTCAAACCTTCTTGAAACTTCAACAAGCATCATGATATTCAAGCAACCATTTTGTTTTCTTCTCACTTTATTTGTCCAAAAAATAAATGGATAAACAAATAAATGAATAATTCAAAACCCTAACCATTATGATAACCATGGTATAAGTCTTTACATAAAATCAAGTAAGCATGTATCATCAATCATGATACTATCAAGTGCACAAAAGTATATCACATATACAACTTGTGTACTACAAGTGAGAAAATCCATTTAAAGTGAACCAATACTAGTTAATGCAAAGTAATATATCAAATATATAATTATGCATTAAATCATTAAATCAACACTTGATTTAACGATCCGGTCATATCGTATATGACCGACTAATATCCAATGTACCGATTTATCGAATCAATCCTTGATTCGATAACTAGGTTATATCGCATACAACCATTCGATACATTCATTGCGAGAATAGAATACGGTATCACATACACGCATTATTCTCGGTCCCGCACATATCTCATATGCGCTCCTATTTCGTTTCGCTAAGCCAGGAAACCTCTGTGTAGGACTCTAAAGACTCGTCAATACGCCGGCAGCAGGTGATGATCATATCAAACATCCACAAGCCGCAAGCGGTCTGCTAAACGTAACGGCCACCCGGGTATTGAGCGATCAGAAGATCGACGAGCAAGCCCGCTCACACTCCTGTGAATCCAACCAGTAACACTTACCGTACAGTCCGGTCTCGTCGTCTGATATGTCGCATATCTCGCCTAGGGGTGGTAAACGTCAGACCCCAATAGCTTGATAAGTCGTGTCGATATGAGGTCTATAACAGTTCGAGATACTACTGATAACACTTACCAGTAAATCTCAGCAACCCTGGCCAGGGATTTCCGGTTATAGCCAATCGAACACAGCGCAACATCAACTCCCTATACCGGGAGAGACGAATCCCCTCCTATCGCTCATTGCCTCCATGTGATTTGGGACTGTACCCAAAAGCCACCATTTTGCACGCCCTCTTGGACCTCCTAAGGTGGAAATCAAAGAACAGTGGGAATCACCCAAGACTCTATGACGATCTCGGGTTTACAGACTAACCTGTACCAGTGTCACCAGAGAACTGCCATCTGACGTGACGTATAATACCATCTGGGAGTTCTCGGCGAGTCCGTCCAGTGTACCCAGTCTCTACTGAGCACCCTTATATCATCTGCGATGTCAAACACCAATGGATATGGGATCATCCATCGCCCATGGGTCGAGAAGGTATACGCTAGTCTACTCTGGTATATCGATGCCCCGTCTCGATACACCCATGACTAGGGACCTTGAAGGATGTACTTATGGACTACCATGTCCCTACTAGTATGATCCGCATCATAGTCCAGGCAGTCAAGTACACATCCTAAGGGCTTTACCAACATGTAACAGAGAGACATTCAGTATACATGTTAAGGTAAAGAGTAACCAGATAGCATACTATCATGTCGAGCAAGAAAGTCCTCCCTATATATGTCCCAGCATCCACTACAATATACATCCTATGTACAGTAATGGCCTCAAGGGCATACATATAACTAACAGTTTTAACAAATCTAGTGACCAAGATGATAACTTAATATCTTAATTATTCCATAGAAACCATTACGTAAATTTTAAACCCACAATTTAATTCGATTTAAAAAAACTAGTTTGCAATATTAACCAATTTTAACAATTTTATAGCAAAAATGCACAAACTACAATCTAGCTTGGATTTTCATGAACTAAAGTATTAAACTACACTTTAAAATGTTAATAATGCTATGAATACCCTAATTAGATTTTTAAACCCAATTATTAAACTAATTATAAAAACCTAGTTAGCAAATTAGCAAAGTTATCACAATTTTAAATTAACAAATTAGCAAATAGCAACTAACTTAGATTTTGCATACAATCTACATGTTAAACTCCTCATTACAACCATAAACAAATTATAAAAACCTCACTTGATCACAAACCCTAATCATAAATTCTCAAGTTATCAACTAGAATCAAATTAACACTTTAATATGCTAGGGTAAGCAATTTAAACAACAATTTCATTATAGGCTTAAGATTTATACCTCCCAAATTCTTGAGATCAAACTTGAAAACTTGTCACCCAAAATGGACTCCATGCTCCTAGATCCATATTAGAGTAGCCAAAGAAAAATGGGTAAGAGTTGGATTTGGAGTTTGTGTGAGTTTCAACTTGATTTTTGATGAATTCTTTGAGGTTTTTGGAGGTGAAATGGTATGGGGAAGATGAAGGAGCAGCTGTTGCAGCTGGGAATGGGGAGGGCTCGGACACAATAAGTGAGAGGGGGAGAGAGAATGTGAGGTGTATAATTTATGTTGAGTTTCCCAAAGTCAACAAGGTCTCATCTCTCATTTCTTTATTGTTTTCATTTCTTATCTTTTCTTTAGCCTTTGAAGTGGGGACAAGTTGTGGATGGGGGCAGGTAGGCTCGGCCACAAGGTGGAAAGTGGGGGTGTGTGAGTGTGGGGTGAAGGAAAAATTATAATTGATATACCCCAACATCCAGTTACACTAATTTCACCGAAAAAAGCTCTTTTCTTCGATATTTTCCAAACCGTTTTGGCAAACGATTTCATTTCAAAAACCACATGATAAAATTATATTTAATGTTTTATGATGCACAAAATTTGTTTCAACCCATTCCAGTTTGTAATTTTCCCTAATTAAATGTATTAGTGACGGCTTAAAATAATATTAAAATAATTATTTTCGGAAAATTTTTCAGAAAATTTGAAATTTCACCAGTGGCTCAATAAACACCAAATACTAGCAATTACATAGCTAGAATATGTATATTTAATTTTATAATAAAGATATTTGCATTTTGACTTTTTACTGAAAACCCCCTTATTTTACCGTTTTTTCGAAATTTCACCGAAACGATTTTCAAAACGTTACACAGTTCCCTAGTGACATGTGTACAGGTTAGTTCATCGACCTGAGGTCATTATTTGTCTCGTGTGAGTTTCCATTGTGCTTTGATTTCTACCCTACCACGGCTCAAAGGAGTCGTGCAAACAGGTGTTTTTTGGATACAGTCCCGAGCCACATGGAGGCAAGTGAGCGAATTGGCAGGGATTCGTCTCTCCCGGTATTGGGGGTGAGATCGCGCTGTGTCTAGGAGAGCCATTACACAAAGCCCTCGGCCGAGGCAGGAGATTTACCGGTAGGTACTCCAGTAGTATCTCAGGGTGTTCTGGGCCACTCTCTGACACGATTTATACCGCTAATGGGGGTCTGACGTTTCCAGCCCCCTAGGCAGATATGCGATACTCATAGACGAACGGACCGGACTGTATGTATATTGTCACTGTTAGGCTCAGTAGGGTTTATGGATGAGTTCGCTCGTCAGCTTCCTTTCCAATCAATACATAGGCAACCGTTACGTACAGCTTGTACCTCTGACGTGCTAGTGGTTATAACCAGTGCCAGTGTGTTGATGAGTCATTAGAGTCCCCTACAGACACTTTCCCAAGTTCGGGCGAAACATTGTAGAGGCCGTATGGTTTTATGGCAATGTTCGTAAAATGCACATGCGTTTTCGCACGTGTCGTTTTTCGAGCAGATAACACTGGTCGGCTTTGGTTTAAGCCGGATCCGAGTATTATGCTGTGTAGATATAATATTTTTGTCTCAGATGCATTTGTATTCGGTCGTAATACAAATGCAGGTATGTTTATACTGATACAGGGTTATCCTGAAATTCGTTTCAGGATAACTTTTGGAAGTTGCCAGTTTCCAGTTTTCTATCGCCCATCTTTAACATTTGGTTAAAGACAGATTTATCTTTTCTTGAGAAGAGTGTGGAAGCTTCTAGATGGTGACTAGGATGATGAGCCAAATCCTGAAGAAAGCTCAAAAGCGCTGTTTGATGAGCCTTCCCACTTGAGTCTCCTTCTTTAGGGAAATAAAAAACGTGGCTTGTGACTCATTTTTTCATTAATGGTGCATTAATTAGATGATGACTAAGGGTTATGAATCATAGTTTTCATTAAATGTGTTCATACATAGTGTTAGATGATTCATTCATATCATTTGTGGTTATAGTCACTCTCCCCACCTCCTACACTCACCCACCTCTTGTTAAAAGTGGCCGGCCCTCCCCTCCTCTTCACTCTCATGGTTGTTAGAAAAAAGATATAGTTATTTGGTTCATAGAAATTAAGCATACTCATTTCACATTTCCACCCGATCCAAAAGGCAACTTCATTAACCGTTCGTCCATAACTTTGGACGTAACGAGACAAAGCATTCTACTCATTCTCTACATCAATCTTGGTCATCTCTTTTGGCAAACTTGATGATCGAGTTGCCTCGGTTCAGAGGCGGGAGCCCGTTTAAAGATCCGTCGACGTGGTGCCACCTGGACGAAAAGACTGGAGATCGAGGAGATCGGAGCAGCCGAAACAAAGCGTGGGATGATGGTTGAAGACCGAAGGACTCGGATCGTTCGGTATGTCTCTTCTACCCACTTTGTAGTTTGTTAGTTTAGCTTTAATGGCAGATCCGGGTTATAGTACGCGATAGCGCCAGTTGTAAAAGTTTTTGTTCCGCATTTGGCGTTTGTTAGACTGCCGGGACGCTACCGTTGACTTACAGAAGTGGCTCCATGTCAAGGATTCTTTATACGGGCTCCCGCTTCAAACCGAAGCAACTCGAACATGAAGTTTGCTAGCCGACATGTCCCAGATGAAGTAGTGATAGTGTGTGATTACATTGTTTCCATACACTCTAGGATTCTCAACGCATGAGAGGGATAGAGTGGAGGTTAAAGAGTTGCCATGAAGTAAAGAAATTGTGAGTACAAAAGAAAATGATATAGTGTTGAATTTGTGTGAGAGTTGTGATCTTTTGTTTTTGTGAGCTTCACTCAAGAATTTCCTCGCTTCTAATTCCCAGCAGCCCCTTGCTCAAATATCACAACACACCCACAAATATCTAGCCCAAAACAATAAGTCACCATGTGTGCCCATGGCTCATTAATGCACCATGCCAAAAAAATAAATGAGTCACAATTTCATAACTTAATAAAACAATTAAAACTAAATGTTTAAATCCAAATGAAATGGCAACCCTAAAGTAAACTCGTAACAGATTACAAGAATACCCTTCATCCGTATATACATACCCGCATCCGTATTCCGACTGAATACGAATACAACGAGACGAAAATAATCCAACAATCTAATACTAGGATCCGGCTTAAAACAAAGCCCACTAGTATGATCCGTCCGATCATGATCCGTGCGCAAGTGTACGTATATGATCGAACCCAGCCAAAAAACCATACGGCCTCTATAACGTTTCGCCCTAACCTGAGAAACTCTCTGGGGGGACTCTAAAGACTCGTCAATACGCCGGCAGAGGGTTTAACCATAAGAAGGTCAGTGGTACTAGATGTACGTAACGGCTGCCCAGGTATTGAGCAAAAGGGAGGCCGATGATCGAACTCATCCTAAAACCCTACTGAGCCTGTCAGTGACAATATCCATGCAGTCCGGTCCGTTCGTCTATGAGTATCGCATATCGGGCCTTGGGGGTTGGTAAACGTCAGACCCCCAATAACGGTATAAGTCATGTCGGAGTGTAGCCCAGAACACCGTGAGAAACTACTGGAATACCTACCAGTAAATCTCGCTTGCCCATGCCAGGGACTTTGTGTAATGGCTCTCCAGTCAAAGCGCAATCTTACCCCCAATACCGGGAGAGACGAATCCCCTGCCGATCCTCTCATTGCCTCCATGTGGCTCGGGACTATACCTAACTAAAACTTGTTTGCACGACTCCTTTGAGCCGTTGTAAGGTAGTAATCAAAGCACATTGGGAACTCACACGAGTCAAATGATGATCTCAGGTCGATAGACTAACCTGTACACATGTCACCAAGGAACCGCTATCTGACGATAGGTATAATACCAACTAGCATGTTCCCGGCGAGGTCGTCTGGTGTACTCATAACCCAATAAGCACATGTATATGTCTTAGGTGAACCAAATGACACCAATGGCTTGTGAGACCCGCCATCGCCCCTTGTCGAGGTCTCGATCCTTATACACTAGTCTACTCTCAGAGTATCGATGCCCGGTCTCGAAACTCCCACGACTAGGGACACTTTAAGGAAGTGCTTATAGACTACCCAACTCTCACGTATATGATCGACATCATACTGCTGGTAGTCATGCAAGAATCCTAAGGCTCTATCAAAGTTTAATAGTGATCTGCAATGTCACTTAAAGCATGAACACGATGATAAAGAAAAACCAGATAGCATACTATTATCTCGAGTAAGACTGTCCTACCTGTATAGGTCCTCCCTCAATCATTGCAATCACGTGCCTGCGATCTAATAAATGACTTTAAGGGCACTATATCCTACAATCTCCTACTTGAACTTAAGGCTAATTATTACGATGTCGCATACTCACATCCCGTGTGATACCGAACACCCAACTTCTCTACCGATCAGTCTCACAAAGCTTGTTTGTGAAGCTATTGCGTTCGAGAAATAGCCTCAGTGTGTGGATCCGCTCTGATGTTTCTTTCTATGTCTCTCTTTATCTACAGTTCACGGAGAAAGCCATCTCCCAAATTAAGTAATACCTGTCTTAGAATATTTCTGGATATCTGATGGGACCAAGTTCAAAAATGAACTCCAAATCCAGCAAACTTCTTAGACTGTATCGTCAACTGAATTTAATCAGTATCCTGCGCTACGCCTCCCTCAGTATCCGCTTGGACCACCTGTCCAAACTACTGCCCCTCGTCAGAGGGAAAACTATAATTCTGACAGTCACTCTGTCATCCAGGTCACCTTGGAAGCCTGGAATGATAAACGTCTCCTGAAGGAGGCTGTCATTATCATATCCCTAGAACATCCAATTATGTTCTAAAACTGCTTCCGAACGTTTCTCCAGGATTGGATTAATATCAACTTATTTCAGCTAGTGCAAAAACTACATCTGTGTGGTACTTGACATCTCATGATCAACTCAATTGCCTAAGCAAGTGATATGCCAATCATGCACATCCCTCTCCCCTTTAGTCTGTAAGACACCTTTAGAGAGGGTGGCTCCATTACCTGCAGGTACACCACCATGCCGGGAGTCGTCCATTCTAAATATCTTTAGAACATTGTCTAAGTACCCAGATTGGGAAACTACCCAAATCTAGATCTAAAACCATAGATCTAGTAACCAGAATGCCTAATATCATATCCATATCTTATGTGGAGAAACCACTGTGTGACAAGCACAGTATAACCGATTGTAAGATAGGAATTTTACTTCCTACTATGTGTATGTCATCCAAATACCAGGACATCACACCTTACTACCTTCTTAACAGATCCATCCCCTATTCTGATGAAGTCAAAGCCCATGACTGTCACATCAAAAATAGATGATCTATCTCCGGTATATCTTCTTAGTCTATAAATAGACACAAGCTACTTGTCCACTATGCTTCCGTTTCTCCTACTGACCACAACAACCCTCTGGCAGAGTCATATACACGTACACTTCTAAAGCTAGTTTAGAACGACACTATACTCATCCTCCTGCCGGGTCTCATAGTCTAGAACAGTAGTAATGGCAAGTCTGGGTAATCAAGAACCTCCCTGTTACCGTTTTTGAGGATACCGAAATACCTCTCGGGCGCCTGAGGTTACCCACCATATCTTTGGAGTGGCTAATGGAATGTCAAACCCGATTGAATCTTTAGGTCCTATTAAACTTTTAGTAATCGTTTGCGGTTCTGGAATCACTTCTAGTTCTACCATACTCCCACTACTATTTTCTGAAAAAGTCCATTTTACTAAAACTGTGGCGAGTCAAGAACAATATCACTATTGATCTTCCAGATGGTAGAAAGTCAACCCTCGTCATAGCTCGGGTTAACCCACAAACTGCCATTACAGAAACGTGCCTTGAGTTATCCAGGGTCTGCTTTCAAGCATAAGCCGGACAACTCCATATACTTTAACACCGTTAAGATATGATCCATTCTATATACAATATAGAAACAGAGGCACTAATTTAATTGGAACCAGATTCAAATCATGCAACTATCTCCAGTGCATGTCAACTAAATGGAGAGAGGCCGATCAACATTACTCAACTTAGGAGTGCATCCAATTATGAGTAACCTGAAAGAGAAACAAGTTTCTCAAAACCATTACTATCAACTGAATACCTCACGGAAGTATCTACATCTTCGATCACCTTGAAGAATCCTGATACTTGCGACACTTGGTTCTCTTCTTTATTCTTATACCTATAACTTCTCAAAACATACACTTTGTATTTCTACGAAACACGTGTCTAAAACATGAGAAGTCACAAGTAAACAGAATATAGTACGAGGACCAACCCCTCTGTCCTAATAGACACTGGACAACATACAATACTTTGTATAAGTCCCATGAGTTTAATAACTCAAACCTTTTGCGTCGTAGGTTGAAAACTGTATTATGGTTACGAAGAATTACACCGCTGTTGAATGCTCCTTACCTAACCATCAACTGATATAGTTAAATGTCATGGACATAATTTCAAAAAGTTATATATCACTTTATAAAATAAACATACAGATATATCAATTTGAAATTGGTGCATAACATGTTAGTGTATATGCCCTAGAGGCCATTATTGTATCATGCTAGCTTGTATATTACTTAATGGAAGCTTGGGATATTCACAGCTATATTAACAGTCTTGCTAAACATGGTAGTATGCTATTTGGTTATATCAATCTTAATATGGGTGTACGTATTGATAGAGCCCTTAGGATCTTGCTTGACTACCAGCGTTGTGATGGCAGTCACACTAGTGGGGGCTGGGTAGTCTACAAGCACATCCTTTTTCAGGTCCCTAGTCATAGGATTATCGAGACAAGGCATCGATACTCCGGAGTAGACTAGTGTGTACGCTTCTCATCCCAGTTGGGGAGATGGTCTGTGTAAGTGCACGGCGGCGCCCCGGCCGTCAATCCGACGCCGGAATGCGGAAGCGATGATTTATTTTAACTTTTCAAACCGGCACCACCGCGCACTATAAACCCGGATCGTGCCATTAAACTAGTCCTAGCTATCTAGAGAAGGGGTTAGAGAGATAAGGCACCACGTCGCTGGCTTCTTTTACGGGCTCCCGCCTCTGGACCGAGGCAACTCGGGCACGAAGTTGGCGAGCTGACGTGCCCAAGGTTTGCTATAAAATATAGTGTAGAAGCTATGTCTCTTTTGGAGTTTATGTTGCCATTGGTGATGGAGGAGAGAAGGTGTGAACTTTGGAGAAGTGTTGAGGATTTTTGTGAGCAAGCAAAAATGAGATGTATCAATTTTCCCTCATACAAAATAAAAACCCTATTACCCTCTCATCTAATGTGGCCGGCACCTTTTCAATCTCCAAAATGGTGGAGAGAACAAACAAAACAAGAAGGAATGTGAAAGTAGTAAAAGCAAAGGGGTGACCAAATCCAAATGCAATGATAATCATATCAAATCAATATCTAATCCATTCTAATCTCACTTATTACAAAGGAAGAGACATCAATAGAATCTCATGATGAGAGAACTATCATGAAGCCACAAAATGCAAGAAAGCCCCTCCACAATATGTTATTTGCAAACTTGCAAATAACCCCCTCCATCACAAAAGTCCGGCCGTGAAGGAACAAAGGAAAACCGGCCGGAACGGAATGCAAACTGGCAACTTCAGAAAACTGATCCCATAATAAATTACAGGAAAACCCCGCGACTGCATATACATGCCCGCATTTGTATTCCCACTGAACACAAATGCAAAGAGACAAAATCTGCACTGTCTAATACTAGGATCCGGCTTAAACCAAAGCCGGCTAGTAATATCCGTCCGATCACAATCCTTGCAATACCGCACGTATCTGATCAAACCCTGCCATATCTCCATACGGCCTCTACAGCGTTTTGCCCAAAACTTGAGTAACTGTGTATGGTGGACTCTAAAGACTCGTCAATACTATGGCTGTGGATTTAACCACTAGCACGTCAGAGGTATTAGCCATACGTGATGGGCTACCAGCTATTGACCAAAAGGGACGTTGATGAGCGAACTCATCCTGACACCCTACTAAGCCTGTCAGTGACAATATCCGTACAGTCCGGTCCGTTCGTCTATGAGCATCGCATGGCGGGCCTAGGGGGTTGGTAAAAGTCAGACCCCCAAAAGCGGTACAAGTCGTATCGGAGTGTAGCCCAGAACACCCTGAGAAACTACTGGAATACCTACCAGTAAATCTCCTGCCTTGGCCAAGGACTTCGTGTAATGGCTGTCCTAGACACAGCGCGACCTCACTCCCAATACCGGGAGAGACGAACCCCTGTAGATCCGCTCACTGCCTCCATGTGGCTCGGAACTGTACCCAACTAAAACCTGTTTGCATGTCTCCTTTGAGCGTGGTAGGGTAGTTATCAAAGCACAGTGGGAACTCACACAAGATAAATGACGATCTCAGGTCGATGAACTAACTTGTACACATGTCACCAGGGAACTGCTATCTGACGTCCGGTTTAAGACCAACTAGCATGTTCCCGGCGAGTCCTGTCCGGTGTACTCATAACCCAATGAGCACCTATATACATCTTAGGTGAACCAACTGACACCAGTGGCTTGTGAGACCGGTCACCGCCCCTCGTCGGGGTCTCGACTGTATACACTAGTCTGCTCAGGAGTATCGATGCCCTGTCTCGAAACTCCCACGACTAGGGACCTTTTAAGGATGTGCTTATAGAATACCAGCTCCAACGTATATGATCGCCCTCATACTGCTGGCAGTCAAGCATGAATCCTACGGGCTCTATCAACGTATAATAGTGACCTGTCAGGTCACCTAAAGTAGAACACGATGATAAAGATAAACCGGATAGCATACTATCATCTTGAGTAAGACTGTCCTACCGGGATAGGTCCTCCCTCAATCATTGCAGTCACGTGCCTGTGATCCAATAATTGACTCTGAGGGCACTATCTCCCACAATCTCCCACTTGCACTCAAGGCTAATTATTGCGATGTCGCATACTCACAGCCCGTATGATACCGAACACCCAACTCCTCTACTAGTCAGTCTCACAAAGTTAGTTGGCGAAACTATTGCGTTCGAGGAATAGCCTCAGTGAGTGGATCCGCTTTGATGTTTCTTTCTATGTCTCTCTATATCTCAAGTTCGCGGAGAAAACCATCTCCCGAAATGAGCAATACCCGTCTTAGAATGTGTCTGGATGTCTGATGGGACCTAGCTCACAAAAGAACTCCAAATCCAAACTTCTTAGACTGTATCATCAACTGAACTTAATCAGTATCCTGCGCCATGCCTCCCTCAGTATTGCCTTGGACCACCTGTCCAAAATACTGCCCCTCGTCAGAAGGAAAACTATAACTCTGACAACCTCCTTGTCGTCCAGGTCACCTTGGAAGCCTGGAATGATAACTGTCTCCCGAATGAGGCTGTCGTTATCATATCCCTAGAACATTCACTTATGTTCTAAAACCACTTCCGACTATTTCTCCAGGATTGGATCAATGTCAACTTATTGCATCTAGTGCAAGAACAACATCTGGTGTGGTACTTGACATCTCATGATTGACTCAATTGCCTGAGCAAGTGATCTGCCAATCATGCACATCCCTCTCCCCTTTAGTCTGTAAGACACCTTTAGAGAGGGTGACTCCATCACCTGCAGGTACACTACCGTGCCAGGAGTCGTCCATTCTAAATACTCTTAGAATGCTGTCTAAGTACCCTTAATTGGGAAACCACCCAAATCTAGATCTAAAACCGTAGATCTAGTAACCAGTATGTCTGATATAATGTCCAAGTCTCATATGGAGAAACCACTGTGTGACGACCAAAGTATAACCGATCGTAGTATAGGAATATCACTTCCTACTCTGTGTATGTCATCCAAATACCATGACATCACACCCTACTATCTTCTTAACAGATCTATCCCCTATTCTGATGAAGTCAAACATATGACTGTCACATTAGAAATAGATGATCTATCTCCACTATATCTGCTTTAGTCTATAAATAGACATAAACCACCTGTCCACCAATGCTTCCGCTGCTCCCACTGACTATGACAACCCTCTGGCAGAGTCATATACACGTACACTTCTAAAGCTAGTTTAGAACGACGCTATACTCATCCTCCTGCCGGGTCTCGCAGCCTGGAACAACAGCAATGGCAAGTCTGGGTAAACAAGAACCTCCCTGTCACCGTCCTTGAGGCTACCGGAGTACCTCTCGGGTGCCTGAGGTTACCCATCTTATCTGCGGAGTGGCCAATGGAATGTCAAACCAGATTGAATCTTTAGGTTCCTATCAAATCTTCAGTAATCGTTTGTAATTCTGGAATCACTTCCAGTTCTACCATACTCCCACTACTGTTTTCTGAAAAAATCCATTTTTATTAAAACTGTAGCGAGTCTAGAACAATATCACTATTGATCTTCCAAATGGTAGAAAGTCAACCCTCATCATAGCCTGGGTCAACCCACAAACAGCCATTACAGAAACGTGCCTTGAGTTTTCCAGTGTCTGGTTTTAAACATAAGCCGGACAACTCCCCGTACCTTAACAATTTTAAGATATGAACTGTTCTATATCGAATATAGAAACATAGGCACTGATTTAATTGGACCAGATTCAAATCTTGAAGCTGTCTCCAGTGCATGTCAACTAAATGGAGAGAGGCCGATCAGCATTACTCAACTTAGGAATACTTCCGATTATGAGTAATCTGAAAGAGAAGCAAGTTCTCTTAAACATTACTATCAACTGAATACCCTACACAAGTATCTACATCTCCGATCACTTTGAAGAATTCGGATACTTGCAATATCTGGTTCTCTACTTTATTCAAATACCTATAACTTCTCAAAATTCGGACCCTGTGTTTCCACGAAACACCTGTCTAAAAACTAGAGAAGTCATAAGTAAACCGAATATTGTACGAGGACCAACCCCTCTGTCCTGATGGACCCTGGACAACATACAATACTCTGTATAAGTCCCTTGAGTCTGATAACTCAATCCCTGTGTATCGTAGGTTGAAAACTGTACTTATGGTTATGAAGAACTACACCGCTGTTCAATGCTCCTTACCTAATCATCCACTGATATAGGTAAATGTCATGGACATAATTTCAAAAAGGTAAATCTCACTCTACAAAAAATAGAGGTACAGATATATCGATTTGAAATTGGTGCATAACAGCGGATATTCAAAACCAAATATTTGCCGACCGGCAAACAACCCAGGCGATTTCCTCAAATATCACCAATTACAACGAATTCCGATATGATGAGGAAGATCACCTAATTCCCAATAACTTACTCCCACTCATCATCTGTAAAACCATACAGATGTGAGAATCATACCTGATAAATACATACCCTGGAGTAAGTATCTAATTGGGAAATCAGTTTTCCTTTAACAGTACACAGTGAAACTGAAACATTGAAATGTTTCGATGGGGTATCCCGGTATTCCTAGTAATGCCTCTTCTATTATCCAGATTCACAACTGTAACCGTATAATTCTTTGCCATCTTTCCAAATCCCTTTCTATGTCTTTAGTCATTACCTTCTGTACACCCCTTTAGGCCAAATGGTTTTCTTCCTTCCCTACCGTTCGGCACCAGCCTATGGTTTGGAAGAAGACTATCCAATAAGCATAATGGGTGTACTGTCCTAATCCTAGGAGCACTCGCAATGCGAGAGAAGGTGAAGATAAAAGACAACCGAATAAACCTTATTCCTATTTCTTCTGAACCAGAATCCATACCCGAACTGGAACAAGTTCCTTTCGAGTTCGTATATAACCATACGATGGAGTATCCAATAAACTGTGGATCTTCGTAGTGATACGGAGTGTTCTGGAGAAATACAAAGGTGATTTAGGATTGGCGAATAAATACTTGGTTTGGTCGTGAATAGCAGTCGCAGTTTACTTTGCCCTCTTACTAATCCCTTGTTATGTCTTTACTTAATACCTTCTGTACACCATCGTTAGGCTAATTGGTTTTCTTCATCCCCTACCGGTTGACACCTGCTTATGGTTTGGAAGAAGACTATCCAATTTGCGTAATAGGTGTACTGTCTCCTAAACCAAGGAGCACTCGCAACCCGAGAGAAGGTAAAATGAAAAGACAACTGAATAGTCCTATTCGTTTTCTCCAGAACCGGAAACCATCCTCGAATAAATTCCTTCGAGTTCGTATATAACCATACGATGGTTTTGTCCATTGGAAGTGGACGTTCGTAGTAATACGGGGTGTCCTGGAGAAAAGGGTAAAAGTAGGAGTGGCAATGAGGTTTGCAACTCTGACAATCCAAAAGCCAGTGTTAAAGAAGGTTCGGTTAATTTTGGTCACTGAGTCATAGTCTTAGGGTCGGGTCAATGGTCGCTGCCAAAGAGAAAGAGAAAAGAAACACTCAGCGTGCACTCTATCCTAGATCAGAATGGTTACCAATTTATCTAATATGGAAACCTCCCACTGTACCGTCAAATTCTCCTCCAAACCTGAAAGAAGAATTAGTCGGGATCACCCGAGGAGTAAACCAACTCATCAGTGGGAATCGGGATCCAACTATCATCGCATGATAACGTGACGGAATCCGCTCACGTCACCACACTCCAGAAGGTAAGCGCATATCTGGCAAGTTTCAGTTTCTTTAGAAACTCCCGATGTGATTTCTGCCCCATGCTCTTATGACCTTGACTTTGGCCAACATATCATAAGTCACATGTCAAGTTCTACCCGTCATTCTCCAGGTTTTGAGCCCACCCGTACATACCCTTGACTTTGGCCAAAATAGTAGTACGACTGCCCCAAACCAACGCATCTATCTATGCTGCATATGAATACCCAATAGTTACCAATCACTGTGCCTTAACTTTGGCCAACATACACAGCTTGAATACTATTGACCACCCATATGAAACGACGTAGGGCTACGAATGGTTTCTGGCGAAAACCTTTAGCGTAATGAACTTGATATCGTTGAAGGAACCGGATAGCTTTTTTAAAAATATAGTGACGAAAACCTTTGCTAAAGAGGTCACTCCCGGTGAAGGGATCTCGGCTCTTTCCCCGTAGAATGAGGTGCAGGATATTCTAACTGAATACCACGGTGCAAAGCAAAAGTAATCGGCTATAGTGAAGTTAATGCCCTGACGCAAACTTCTGTCCAAGGGGTCACTCCCGGTGAAGGGATCTCGGCCCTTGCCTCGTCGACTGAGGAGCGGGATATTCTAACTGAATACCACGATGCTAAACAAAAGAGAATGTCCTTGCAATAACAGCTTTTTGAAAAGTGTTCCAACAACATCAGATTAGGTTTGTTTTTAACTTGCATTGATCCGAATCAACGCAGTCCCATCAATTGATCACACCAATAAAGAACGAAAATAATGATGTACGTATATGCCATCCGCATTCGCCACTGGGTCCCGTCATTACCCGTTAGGTTACTTAACTAACGACAGAGCGGGGACTGGACTAGCGCGGATGCAAAACATATACAACATCTACCAGTATATATATCAATATATAATATTTTCGCTCAAGGCGTGATAAAATGCAACATCACAGAAATGTACAGCGTCACAGAACAATACAGATATCTGGGATCCCCGGGTTTCACAGAGCCGCTACTGAAACCCGACGTTCTCATGGTCGTGTGGATAGCCTGTGCAATGAAACCCTAGACCCCTACGGGCGCGGCAAGTTACCCGCCAAAACCTGAAGCGAGGCAGCCCCCTTCAGCAACGTGAATGGACCACCCAGCACTTCACGGAATCCGCTAACTTGGGCACCCCTCCTGGGTCAACCTGTAACCCCTACGAGTGCGGCGAATAGCCCGCCAATTCTATAGTGAAGCCCCCTCCGTCTCAATGCCATGAGATGCGGGCCCGTTGCCCTCTAGAACCCGGCTATCCGTGCACCCCACCTTGGGGTAATCCTAGTACAGAAAGTAAAATATACATACAACGGGTACATCGACCTCGACCCGGTCGTGCCCCAAAAGAATAATATACAATCAGGCAGTGACGGCAGTCCACATGTCGGACGCTCGTCCCGCAATATCAAATGTATATAATATAACCAAATCTGTACTACCATTGCATCCAGGCTATCCCCCACGACCAATCCGCAACATCACAGCACAACACAGAACATCAACGTGAATGTCACGTTCGCAAATCCGTCTAACCGGGCTATAGCAGTTTGACAGGATTTACCGATCGAGTGACATTCACGGTCGCAGATATAATGTAAATACTGTGATCTAACATGTTTAAACTTTTCGATCGATCAAAATTACCTAAGTGGGCCCCAAGAAGTACTGTAGCACTCACAGAAAATCTGGGCCCAAAAAGAATATCCCAAAAACCCTAATTCCGTGTAAGAAGCCCTCTGTAAAATTTTGGCACAGTGTGGACATTTCCCTACCGAGGAACCGCGGCCAAACCAGGGGTTTGGCCGCGTTTCCGCGGTCGTACTGAAGCGCCACCTCACCAAATTTTTGCAGAACTCTTACAATTCCCTGCATATGTTTTTGCAATGTACTGAAAAGATTTTCGAGCCAAAAATAAATCGACAGAAAACCGATGCATTGGAAAATACTGTTTTTGGGGATTTTTGTTCGATCGAGTTCTAAACATACTAGAGCAAGCTAGACTAGGTTAATGGCGAGGCTCTGATACCACTGTAAGTGCACGGCGGCGCCCCGGCCGTCGATCCGACGCCGGAAACGCGGAAAAGAAAAACTTTGCAAACTAGCAAACTGGCACCACCGCGCACAAAAATCCCAGATCGGGCCATTAACCTAGCTACTAGCAAACTAAAAGATGGGTAGAGAAGTATACCAAGCGATCCGTGTCCTTCGGTCTTCTCGTCGTCGTCCCGATCTCCCCGCGGAATCTCCGGTCTCCACCTCGTCGCCGGCTTCTTTTACGGGCTCCCGCCTCAGGACCGAGGCAACTCGGGCACGAAGTTGGTAAGCCGACGTACCCAAGGTTTGCTATATAATATAGTGTAGAAGCTATGTCTCTTTTGGAGTTTATGTTGCCATTGGTGATGGAGGAGAGAAGGTGTGAACTTTGGAGAAGTGTTGAGAATTTTTGTGAGCAAGCAAAAATGAGATGTATCAATTTTCCCTCATACAAAATAAAAACCCTATAACCCTCTCATCTAATGTGGCCGGCACCTTTTCAATCTCCAAAATGGTGGAGAGAAAAAACAAAACAAGAAGGAAGGTGAGAGTAGTAAAAGCAAAGGGGTGACCACATCCAAATGTAATGATAATCATATCAAATCAATATCTAATCCATTCTAATCTCACTTATTACAAAGGAAGAGACATCAAAAGAATCTCATGATGAGAGAACTATCATGAAGCCACAAAATGCAAGAAAGCCCCTCCACAATAAGTTATTTGCAAACTTGCAAATAACCCCCTCCATCACAAAAGTCCGGCCGTGAAGGAACAAAGGAAAACCGGCCGGAACGGAATGCAAACTGGCAACTTCAGAAAACTGATCCCATAATAAATTACAGGAAAACCCCGCGACTGCATATACATGCCCGCATTTGTATTCCAACTGAACAAAAATGCAAAGAGACAAAATCTACACTGTCTAATACTAGGATCCGGCTTAAACCAAAGCCGGCTAGTAAAATCCGTCCGATCACGATCCGTGCAATACCGCACTATCTGATCGAACCCTGCCATATCTCCATACGGCCTCTACAGCGTTTCGCCCGAAACTTGAGTAACTGTGTGTGGTGGACTCTAAAGACTCGTCAATACTATGGCTGTGGATTTAACCACTAGTACGTCAGAGGTATTAGCCATACGTGACGGGCTACCAGCTATTGACCAAAAGGGACGTTGATGAGCGAACTCATCCTGACACCATACTGAGCCTGTCAGTGACAATATCCGTACAGTCCGGTCCGTTCGTCTATGAGCATCGCATGGCAGGCCTAGGGGGTTGGTAAAAGTCAGACCCCCAAAAGCGGTACAAGTCGTGTCGGAGTGTAGCCCAGAACACCCTGAGATACTACTGGAATACCTACCAGTAAATATCCGGCCTTGGCCAAGGACTTCGTGTAATGGCTCTCCTAGACACAGCGCGACCTCACCCCCAATACCGGGAGAGACGAACCCCTGCAGATCTGCTCACTACCTCCATGTGGCTCGGGACTGTACCCAACTAAAACCTGTTTGCACGTCTCCTTTGAGCGTGGTAGGGTAGTAATCAAAGCACAGTGGGAACTCACACGAGACAAATGACGATCTCAGGTCGATGAACTAACCTGTAAACATGTCACCAGGGAACTGCTATCTGACGTCAGATATAAGACCAACTAGCATGTTCCCGGCGAGTCCTGTCCGGTGTACTCATAACCCAATGAGCACCTGTATACACCTTAGGTGAACCAACTGACACCAGTGGCTTGTTAGACCGGCCACCGCCCCTCGTCGGGGTCTTGACTGTATACACTAGTCTACTCTGGAGTATCGATGCCCTGTCTCGAAACTCCCACGACTAGGGACCTTTTAAGGATGTGCTTATAGACTACAAGCTCCCACGTATATGATCGCCCTCATACTGCTGGCAGTCAAGCATGAATCCTAGGTGCTCTATCAACGTGTAATAGCAACCTGTCAGGTCACCTAAAGCAGTACACGATGATAAAGATAAACCAGATAGCATACTGTCATCTTGAGTAAGACTGTACTACCGGGATAGGTCCTCCCTCAATCATCGCAGTCACGTGCCTGTGATCCAATAATTGACTCTGAGGGCACTATCTCCAACAGTCTGTCCCACAGCCATCAGTACGTCATACTGGAGATAGTATACAGGTGCTCGTTGGGTTACGGGTACACCGGACAGGACTCGCGGGGAACTGTTGGTTGGTATTATACCCATCGTTAGTTAACAGTTTCCAGGTGACATGAGTACAACATAGTCCGCAGACTTGACACTGCTGCTTCGCCTCGAGTGTGTCCCACTGTTCTTTGATTGCTACCCTACCAAGGCTCAAAGGAGTCATGCAAACAGGTAGCAGTTGGGTGCAGTCCCTGTAGGGTTCCTAGGCACTCTTGTGAACGTTCATAAGGCATCAAACATGCCCGGATAAAAATTTAGACGTGCCGAACAACCCAAAGCCAGGATCTTTGCTAGATTATTAGGGTTAAGCATGCAAGATAACAACTTTTTATCTAAGTGTGAGGGATTACAACCTTTGTAGTCTGCTCCTTCGCTTCACAAGCTCCGAGTAGAAGTCCCTTCGCCGCGATCCTCGATCTCCCGGACTCAAGAGAGGCTCCACGACTCGAACGATCCATGCTAGCTTGAAGTGTTCCCAATCTCCGATGATCTACGTCGAAGTTTCAATAACTCAAGCTTTCTCACTCTAAAGAGATGAACACACTAATCTCATGGGCTAGATGAGATGAGGATGAAGGAGTAGTATTTATGCTTTCTTTTTAATTCACTTTCTCACAATTTATCATCACAAATGGAATTTCTAGTGAGCTCAAAATCAAGAGAGAAGAAGAAGATGATAATGGAAATGATAATGATAAATTGCTTTTGTGATGAATATAAATAAAAGTATATGATTGATGTATCGACCATGGTCAAGGATGAGTGGCTAATAGATTGTAGAGAATAAACTAGAGTTAGGGTTTGGTTAGGTTAAGTTATGAGTCATGCAAAAATATCAACAATAATATCTTAAGCATGACAAAAACAAAGCTTCTAGAAGGTGCAAGAAGAAGCTAACCCTAATCAAACCCTAATCCCTTTTAATCATCCTTAAACATGTTTAATAATAAATCATATCATGTCACAATAATATATATCACATATATATTATATATTTGCAACAAAAGAAAATAATACAATTAACATATATCGCATATATATCAATGTATCATCCAGTGAGAAAATGAAATAATAAAGCGATCCAATATTAGATAATGTAATACAATATATCATATATATTATTATACATTAAATCATCGAATCAACACTTGATCCGACGATCCGGCTATATCGAATATTACCGACTAATATATCATGTACCGATTCATCGAATCAACACTTGATCCGATGACCCGGTTCATATCTAAATATCGCGAGAATATAATACGGTATCTCATATCGCATTATTCTCGGTCCTGCACATATCACATATGTGCCTCTACTCCGTTTCGCCAGAGCCAAGAAACCTCTGTGTAGGACTCTAAAGAATCGTCAATACGCCGGTAGCAGGTGATGATCATATCAAACACCCACAAGATGCAAGCGGTCAGCTAAACGTAACAGCCACCCAGGTATTGAGCGATCAAAAGATCAACAAGCTAGCCTGTGCGTTCTCCTGTGAATCCAATCAGTAACACTCCCGTACAGTCCGGTCTGTTCGTCTGATATGTCGCATATCAAGTCTATGGGTGGTAAACGTCAGACCCCAATAACCGATAAGTCGTGTCGATGTATGGCTCATAACGGGTCGAGAAACTACTAGTAACACTTACCAGTAAATCTCTATATCAGCCCTGGCTAGGGACTTCCAGTTATAGCCAATCGAACACAGCACAACATCAACTCCCTATACCGGGAGAGACAAATCCCCTCCTATCGCTCATTGCCTTCATGTGATTCGCGACTGTACCCAAAAGCCACCGTTTTGCACGCCCCTTGGACGTGGTAAGGTAGAAATCAAAGCACAGTGGGAATCACACAAGACTCTATGACGATCTCGGGTCTACAGACTACCCTGTACCAGTGTCACCGGAGAACTGCCATCTGACGTGTAGTATATCACCATCTGGGAGTTCTCGGCGAGTCCGTCCAGTGTACCCAGTCTCCACTGAGCACCCGTACACCATCTCTGATGTCAAACACCGATGGATATGGGATCATCCATCGCCCATCATATGGGTCAAGATGCGTATATGCTAGTCTACTCTGGTGTATCGATGCCCTGTCTCGATATACCCTCGACTAGGAACTGTTATAGGATGTACTCATCGACTAACATGGCCCCACTAGTATGATCTCATCATAGTCCCAGTAGTCGAGTACAGATCCTAAGGGCTTTATCAACATGTGAGAGAAAAACAGTAAACCAATACAAGTCAACATGTTAAGATAAAGTGAAACCAAATAGCATACTATCATGACGAGCAAGAAAGTCCTCTCTGTATATATCTAAGCATCCATCATAATATACATCATATGTACAACAATGGCCTCTAGGGCATATACATAACTAACAATCTCCCACTTGCACTGAGGCCAGCTGCTGTAGTATCTCATACTTAGCATCCCGAATAATCTCTCAAACTGTATCTGGGGAATAGCCTTCATGAGTGGATCCGCAGTGTTGTCCTTCGTATCTACTCTCATGACCTCGATCTCCCGGCGATCAACTATCTCCCTGATCAGGTGATACCGCCTCAGAATATGTCTGGACTTTTGATGGGACCTGGGTTCCTTGGCTAACGCCACAGCTCCATTGTTATCGCAATACAGAGGTATTGGATGCTCAATGGATGGAACCACACCAAGTTCACTAATGAACTTCTTTATCCAGACAGCCTCTTTGGCAGCATCGTTGGCAGCGATGTATTCAGCCTCCATCGTCGAGTCTGCAACGGTATCCTGTTTGGAACTCTTCCAACATACCGCCCCTCCCTTGAGGGTAAAGACAAATCCCGAGTGCGACTTAGAGTCGTCCTTATCACCTTGGAAGCTGGAATCGGTAAAGGACTCCACATGGAGTTCTCCGTTACCATACACCAAGAACATCTCCTTAGTCCTTCGTAAGTACTTGAGAATGTTCTTCACAGCTGTCCAGTGACTCTCTCCAGGATCTGCTTGATACCGACTCACTACACTTAGTGAGTATGCTACATCGGGTCCGGTACATAGCATCGCATACATGATAGAGCCTACTGCCGAAGCATAGGGTATCCCTTGCATGCGAGCTCTCTCCAAATCAGTTTTGGGAGACATCTCTTTGGAGAGAGTGAGTCCAGAGATCGTGGGTTGGTTCCCACGCTTGGATTCTTCCATACTAAACCTCTTTAGTATGGTGTCAATGTACCTGGATTGGGACAATCCCAGTATCCGTTTAGATCTATCTCTATAGATCATGATTCCCAATATGCAGGAGGCATCACCTAGATCTTTCATTGAGAATCTCAGTGATAAGAAGAGCTTGACTGATTGCAGCATAGGAATATCATTTCCTAGCAAGAGTATGTCATCCACGTACAATACGAGGAAGACAACCTTACCCTCTGCTACCTTCTTATAGATACAAGGTTCATCTATATTTTTTATGAAGTCAAACTCTTTGACTACAACATCAAAACAGATGTTCCAACTCCGCGATGTTTGCTTTAACCCATAAATAGATTTAAGCAGATTGCACATCTTTCCGCTGCTCCCACTATCTACGAAGCCCTCTGGCTGAGTCAAGTACACGCTCTCTTCTAAATCACCAATTAGAAAGGCGGTCTTAACATCCATTTGCCAGATTTCGTAGTCATGGTATGCAGCAATGGCAAGTAAGATCCGGATGGACTTAAGCATAGCCACTGGAGAAAAGGTTTCGTCATAATCCACACCTGGTCGTTGACGAAAACCCTATGCTACAAGTCTAGCTTTGAAAGTCTCAATTTTTCCATCTACACCAAATGTCCTTTTAAAAATCCATTTGCTCCCAATGGGTTTTACCCCGTCAGGAGCATTTTCTAAAATCCATACTTTATTGGTGTACATGGATTCCATCTCAGATCGCATTGCATCCAGCCATTTCACAGAGTCACCACTCGTGATGGCCTGCTCGAAACTAGTCGGGTCATCATCATCCATGATGCAATCCTCGCTACCACCATCAATGAGAAAACCGTAGTATCTCTCAGGTGGATGAGAAACCCTACTAGATCGGCGGAGAGGCTGGGGTTCGTCGGGTACCACTGAATCCTTTGGTTCTACTAAATCTTCAGTTGTAATTTGTGTTTCTGGAATCTCTTCCAGCTCTACCTCTTTGCCACTAATTTCTTTTGCAAGAAATTCCTTTTCCAAAAAGGTGGCATATTGAGAAACAAACACTTTTTGTTCTTCAGCGTGGTAGGAAAAATATCCTTGGGAATTCTTAGGATATCCCACAAATTTGCAAAGAACTGATCGTGCCTCGAGTTTGTCCGGATTTTGTCTTTTGACATAGGCCGGACAACCCCATATCTTAACTCGTTTAAAATATGGTCTCTTCCCACTCCATATCTCATATGGTGTGGTAGGTACGGATTTAGACGGAACTAGATTCAATATGTATATGGCTGTCTCAAGCGCATACCCCCAAAAGGAAATAGGTAACTCAGCTGTACTCATCATTGAACGCACCATATCCAATAGGGTGCGATTCCTTCGTTCCGATACACCGTTGTGCTGTGGTGTATAAGGAGTAGTAAGCTGAGAGAGAATCCCATTCTCTTTTAGATAATCTAGGAACTCACTGCTTAAGTATTCACCTCCTCGATCAGATTGAAGAATCTTAATACTTTTGCCCGTTTGGTTCTCTACTTCGTGCTTATATTCTCTGAATTTCTCAAAAGCTTCAGACTTGTGTTTTATCAGAAACACATGTCCGTATCTAGAGAGATCGTCAGTGAATGTAATGAAATAGGAAGAACCGTTCCAAGCATGCGTAGACATGGGACCGCATACATCACTATGTATCAGTCCTAAGAGTTCTGTAACTCTTTCTCCGTGTCCACTAAACGGAGCTTTGGTCATTTTTCCTTTGAGACATGAATGGCAAGTATCATAAGATGATAATTCGAACGGATTCAAATAACCATCCTTATGTAACTTAGCCAGTCGTGTCGCATTGATATGACCATGTCTACAATGCTACAAGTAGGATTCGTTCATATCTGAACTTTTCCTCTTGTGTGTGTTTTGTATATTCAGGACTGTATTCTGATTTACAATGAATATGCCATTATGTAACGAGCCTGATGCAATCAACTTTTGATCTAGGAATATGTTCATAACATTATCCTTTACTACAAAATTATATCCTTCTTTACTTAATAAAGAAACTAGTATAATATTGCACATCATGTTCGGTATATAATAGCACTCATTTAGAATCAGTGTATTACGACTTAGCAATACAAGGTGATATTTGCCAACTGCTTTGGCTGCAATACTTGCACCGTTCCCTACTTGAACGGAATGATCACCTTTTCCCAGTTCTCTACCTTTCCGTAGCCCATGTAACAATTTACATATGTTGGATCCTGATCCGGTATCTAATACCCAGGATGTAGGATGAACTGAGAAACAGTTCTCAATAACTAACACACCCGAAGAAGATGCATCAACATGCATGTTCTTTTGGGCGGCTTGAGAATCTAGATATTCTCCTGTTTCCTGTTCAGCCTTATAACTCTTATAAGAAAGAACGGGTCCAACGTTCCCTTGTACAGTATAATAATCGGGTTCAGTTAATACATCCATATTATTATCTTGATTATGGCCTGACATGGTCGCTACCTGGAGAGAGAGAGAAGAAAACACTTTAGCGTATGCTCTTGCAAGATTAGATTGGTTATTATCTTATCTAATCAGGATGTCTCCCACTGTTTTTATCAAATCTACCTTCAAACCCTAAAAGGTAAGATTAGCCGGGATTAATTACACCCTACAATTTCGTCAATCTTTCAGCCAGATCGGTGTCGGTATTTTGAGGGAGGTTCCCCGTGCTTTCGCACGGACCTAATTAAAGTAAACCTCGTTTTCCCATAGGCGTAACCTCGTTAACACTTTTCTAGACACCTACTTGAATGACTAATTGTCCTGTGTAAAACTCTCCCAGGAGTAACTCTTACTCACAGTGGGTATCGGGATCCAACTATCTTATAGGAGGTATGCAATCTCATTGCAAATTTCAACACTTGAAATTCCCGATAATATTTTGCCCCTAGCGATCTATGACCTTAACTAAGTCAACAAACCATAAATCGCAAGTCAAGTTCAACCCGTACATTTCCCGATCGAATTAAACCCACCCGTACGACCCTTAACTGAGTCAACAAGGCCGTACGAATACCCTAATCCAATCACATCTCATGTTTTAACAGATAAACATTACTTAGCTACCGTACACTATGCCTTAACTAAGTCAACAAACATAGCACGAATACTAAATAATATCTATCAGAAATGACGGAGGGCTACGCAGGTTTTTCAGAAAACACTGAGCGTAATGAACTTGATATCGTCCTAGAATCGAGTGTTTTTGAAAAGGAGTGTTTTTGAGGCTTTTCTCGTTTTGCTAAAGGGGTCACTCCCGGTGAAGGGATCGTCGGCCCTTTCTGTTAGTGTTTATGCCCTAGAAGGCCATTACTGTATCATACTAGTTTGTATATTACTTAATGGAAGCTTGGGATATTCACATGTATATAACAGTCTTGCTAAACATGGTAGTATGCTACTTGGTTTTTCTATCTTAATATGTGAGTGTACGTATTGATAGAGCTCTTAGGATCTTGCTTGTCTACCAGCGTTGTGATGGCAGTCACACTAGTGGGGGCTGGGTAGTCTACAAGCACATCCTTATTCAGGTCCCTGGTCGTTGGATTATCGAGACAGAGCATCGATACTCCGGAGTAGACTGGTGTGTACGCTTCTCATCCCAGTTGGGGAGATGGTCTGTCCCACAGCCGTCAGTACGTCGTACTGGAGATAGTATGCAGGTACTCGTTAGGTTACGGGTACACCGGACAGGACTCACAGGGAACCGTTGGTTGGTTTGATACCAGTCGTCAGTGAGCAGTTCCCAGGTGACATGAGTACAGCATAGTCCGCAGACTTGACACTGCTACTTCGCCTCGAGTGTGTCCCACTGTTCTTAGATTTCTACCCTACCACGGCTCAAAGGAGTCGTGCAAACAGGTAGCAGTTGGGTGCAGTCCCGAGCATTTGGAGGCAGTGGCGGTTAGACAGGATTCGTCCCTCCCGGTATTGGGAGTAGATATCGTGCTGTGTCAGAGAGCCATTACGCAAAGTCCCTGGCCAGGGCAAGCGAGATTTGCTGGTAGGTTCCAGTAGTTTCTCAGGGTGTAATGGGCTTCCCTCCGACACGACTTATACCGCTATTAGGGGACTGACGCTTGCCGCCCCCCTAGGCCCGATATGCGATAGTCTTGGACGAACGGACCGGACTGTATGGAGATTGTCACATCAGACTCAGTAGGAGTTCGGATGGGTTTTCTCATCGGCCTTCTTATCGACAACTACCTGGGGACCGTTACGTACAGTTAGTGCCACTTGCGGTCTGTGGTTAAACCCACTGCCAGCGTAGTAGTCGAGTCTCTAGAGTCCCACACAGAGAGTTTCCTATTCCAGGCGAAACGATATAGAGGTCGCATGGTTTTGCGACAAAGGGTTCGGACGCATACGTGCGTTTACGCGCGTACGACTTTCGGACAGTTTTTACCAGTCGGCTTTGGTTTAAGCCAGTTACTGGTATCCGGTTATTGGATTTTTACAGTCTAAAGTTTTTCCGTATTTTTGCGGATTGGAGGGGCGTTCTCGTAATTGTACGAGAAGCTTCTAGAAGTTGTGACTAAGGAGGTTACTTTGGATAAGATTGTGAGTCATGAGAGTGATTCATCATTATCATTATTGCACCATAAATGATAATGACACATGCTTAATGAATCACCTCTTTTCATTTATGAAGCATGCTTATTCATTTCTATTATTGATTATTCTAAAATAAGAATGCTTCATAATATATTATGATACACTCACTTTCTCATCTCATTATCATTATCATATTCTCTCTCCTCAAGCTCTCATCTTCAAGAGACTAATCCTTAATCCTCATGTGTTGATATCAAAGGATTAGTTAGACTTAAACATCCATTACCTTCACTCTATATCATCCTTTCTTCTTTGATTAGCAATCAAAGTAGATTAGTTACCTCAAGTTAGAGGTGTAGCTTGGTGTTTTGCTCTCGGGTGGATCGTCTACTACCTAGAGAAGGTCGAGGAGAACAAAGGAGGACACAAAGACAAAGGACCGGTTTCATTAGGTATAATCCCTAAACACAATTGATAAGAAACTCTTTGTGTACGGTTATTTATAGTTTAGCTTCGATTCAAGCGGTTAGTCGATGTTCGTTCTTTAAACATGATCGTTTTTGAAAATTCCGCCTCCCCATAAGTACTGGGGTGTACTACATCGACTTACAGTGGTATCAGAGCCTTGCTAAACAATAAATAACTTAATTGCAAATTTGTACGAATTTCGAACGGAAAAACGAAGCCGGAAAACCCTAAATCTGTTCAGTTTCTGTCGAACTTAAAATGAAGTCCAAAAATTTTTCAGGTGTGTTCAGAGAGCTTGACATGACACCAATAGAACACCCAAGAAAAACAGTCGCCTGAATCGCCTAACTCGCCGCGGAACCGCGGCCTCAGCCTACTGAGTCGCCGCGCTTCCGCCGCCGAGTTGGCGAGTCAGGAGCCAATTTTTCTTCTGTTGCTTCTCTGTGTAATTAGGGGTTTTCTGGAATATTTTAATTTTGCTCAGGTTTCCAGTATACAGAGCAGATTTTGGAGCAATATTAAAGATGTTTAATCGATCGAAATTGTACAGTATTTGCATATTGGATTATATCTGTGATTGTTTAATGTGTTCGTAAACCTCCCCTAACTGCTAGTATGTCAGTTGGCAGGGGGTTGCACATTTCTGAAATGGTTATATCTGTTTGTGCATATAAACTGTATTGGACTGTTGTGGTGTATAGCCGGGGTTTAGCAATGGGTTATTGTTTAATTCATTTGTTGTAAATGTAATTTGTTGTAATATTATTTTGCGGGGCACAACCATGTTGCGGTTGTAGCCACCGTTGTATTATTTCATTTTACTGTTTTTGCTCCTAGGACTGACCCAAGGTGGGGTACACAAACTGCCGGGTGGGTAGTTTGCCGTACCCGTAGGGGTCGAGGGTGGGGTAACGGCTATTCATCACAACTGTGTAATCTGTCTTTTCTTGCAGGCTCAAAAGAAATACAGATTGCTTGCAAATCCAATATTGTTTATCTGTGTTCTGGAATGAATATTATTGCGTCAGACGAATGTAAAATATCTATATATATGATAGCTATTTAGACGTCACTTATGTTTTACACCCGCGCTACCCCAGCCCCCGCTCTGTCGTTAGTTAAGTAACCTAACGGGTGATGACGGGACCCCGTGGCGAATGCGGATGGCATAAGAGGACGTTGTATTTTCGTTGTTTTCTGCAATGATAGGTTAATGATGGGACGCATTATCTATAATGCAAAGAAAATAAACCAAAGTTTTAATCGTTGGAACAATTTAAAAAAAACCACTCGGTTAATTTTAAAAACAGATATTTTTTAAATGCGGAGATTTAACCACTCCTTTTAAAAAGTTATCAGGTTCCTTCGGTTATATCAAGTTCACTACGTTCACGGTTTCGCCAAAACCAGTCGTAGCCCTCCGTCATTTCATTTGGGTATTCAGTAGTATTCAAGCTATGCATTTTGGCCAAAGTCAAGGCATAGTGTTTGGTAGCTGCTGGGTTTTCATTTGTTGCATAAGATAGATGAGTTAGTTTGGGACAGTCGTATTATCATTTGACCAAAGTCAGGGGTATATACGGATGGGTTCAAATTGACAAGATAATGACGGGTAGAACTTGACATGTGACTTATGACATTTTGACCAAAGCCAAGGTCATAAGAGCATGGGGCAAAAACTTATATCGGGAATTTCTAAAGAAACTGAAATTTGCAAAGAGATGCATACCATTTTGAGTTTGATGAATGTTGGTAGCATTCCTACAGCATTATCAGACGATGATATTTGGATCCCGATCCTACTGTGAGTATATGCTACTTATCAGGATATTCGTCACTTAACGATCAATGCTATAAACCTAGTAGGTGTCCAGAAAAGTGTCAGCGGGGTTACGCCCCCAGAGAAAAGAGGTTATTTAATTAAGGAACTTCGCGAAAGCGTTGGAAAACCTCCCTCGAAGTACCGACACCAGCCTGGCTGAACGGTTAAGCAAGTATTGTACGGTGAGAATAGTCCTGGCTAGTTCTTCTTTTATGGTTTGAGGAAGGATTCGAAAAACAGTGGGAGCCATCCAGTTTAGATAAACTAAAAACCACTCTAAACTTGCAAGACCATCATGCTAAAGAGTTTTTCTTCTCTCTCTCCTAATTGCAGCGACCCTGAAAATGACTGGACTTAAGTTACTTTTAGAGAAAAATATACTGACGGGGCCAAACTATAAATATTGGCTGCGGAATGTCAAGATGGCTTTGACCTATGACAAACTGGGGTACGTCCTCACCGCTACAGCACCTGCTGTCCTTGGTCCCAGATCCAGCAATGCGGATAAGGAAATCCGCAAAACCTGGGATTTAGATTGCGCGAGAGCCAAGTGCATCGTGCTTGCCTCGATGAACAATGAACATCAGAGGAGGCACGAGGATATGTCCCTAGATGGCATATTTCTCCATACAAAGGAACTTTATGGAGAGCAATCTCGTATAGCAAGATACGAGACCTCTAAGAAATTGTTTCGAGCGAGGTTGGCTGTCGGGTCATCGGTAGGTGAACATGTCCTACAGATGATCGGCTATATTGAAGAGCTCGCAGACCTTGGGACGACTTTGGATAATGAGCTCTATACAGACCTTATTCTCCAGTCCCTTCCTCCCACCTACGCCCAGTTTATCCTCAACTTCAACATTCAAGGAAAAGAAGTTGAACTTGCGGAACTCCTGAACATGTTAAGGAGTGCAGAGGGCACCTTGCAGAAGGCAAGGGAAACACCCGCTATGTTTGTTGGCGGTGCATCTTCTTCCGGGTCCAAGGCTAGGGCCAAAGGAAGGAAGAAGAAGGCCGCACCCAAACCTAGAGGAGGTGTTAGTAAGGTGGGAAAGAAGGGAAAGAAAAAGTTTGCAGCACCGGTAGTTGGCCTGGATGAGTGCTTCCATTGTCACAGGAAAGGGCACTGGAAGAAGGATTGCAAGGCGTGGAACGCCAAGAACCAGGAACCGAAGCAAGCTGTGGCTTCGACTTCAGGTGTGTTTGTAATTGAGAATTGTCTGTCGATCAACTCTACTTCCTGGGTATTGGATACCGGATCAGGATCTCATATTTGCAATTCATTGCAGGCACTGAGAAACCGTAGAGTGCTGAAGGAAGGTGATATGATCCTCAGGGTTGCTAACGGAGCTAGCGTGGGAGCTGCGTCCGTCGGGGATTATCACCTAGGATTGACGAGTGGACACATTTTGGTTTTACATAACTGTTATTTTGTACCCAGCTTAACGTGTAATATCATATCAGTTTCCTTGTTATCAAATAAAGGTTATGATTTCACATTTGTAAGAGATGTTGTCAACATCCACCTTAATCATGGTTTGATTGGGTCAGGTACTCTAAATAACGGCATATATGTTTTAAACCAACTCCAAATTTTCAATGTCCAGAACACACTAAAAAGAAAGTCTCCAGATTTAAATAAAGCTTTCTTATGGCATTGTAGACTGGGTCACATCAATGAGAGAAGGTTGACTAAGTTGCATAGAGAAGGATATTTGGACACGTTCGAATATCAAACCTATGACACTTGTCAATCTTGTCTCAAAGGAAAGATGACAAAGACTCCATTTACTGGACAAGGAGTAAGAGCGAGCGAGCTCTTAGGACTCATACACAGTGATGTATGTGGTCCAATGTCTACACATGCAAGAGGTGGTTATTCCTACTTCATTACTTTCACGGATGATTACTCAAGATACGGATTCATTTATCTGATGAAACATAAATCCGAGGATTTTGAGAAATTCCAAGAGTATAAGAATGAAGTAGAAAACCAAACAGACAAAAGTATTAAGACACTAAGATCTGATCGAGGTGGAGAATACTTAAGTGCCGAGTTCCTAGGTTACCTAAAAGAGAAAGGAATTCTCTCTCAGCTTACTCCTCCATACACTCCACAGCATAACGGTGTATCGGAGAGACGGAATCGAACCCTATTGGATATGGTACGATCCATGATGAGTAATACTGAGTTACCGCGATCTTTCTGGGGTTATGCGCTAGAATCAGCGGCATATCTTCTGAACAGGGCTCCTACCAAGACTGTGCCTACCACTCCATATCAGATGTGGACTGGGAAGAAACCCCATCTTCAGCATATGAAGATTTGGGGATGTCCAGCTTTTGTTAAGAAGCAGCATGTGGACAAGCTCGAGGCACGATCAGTAAAATGTATGTTTATGGGATATCCAAAGAACTCCAAGGGATATTATTTCTATTACGCAGAGGAACAAAAGGTTTTTTTTTCTCGTAATGCCCATTTTCTGGAAAATCAGTTTTTAGAAAAGGAAATAAGTGGGAGCGAAATAGAACTGGAAGAAATTCCAGAACCACAAACTGCTACTGAAAGTATGGTAGAACCAGAGGTTCAAGAAGAACAGAACATTCCCGCACCCCTCCGCAGGAGTAGTAGGCCGTCTCATCCGCCTGAGAGATACTACGGTTTTCTCATAGATGGGGATAGAGAGGATTGCATCATAGATGATGATGAACCTACTGACTTCCAGCAGGCCATCCAGAGCGGCGACTCGGTACGATGGCTAGATGCAATGCGGACCGAAATGGAGTCCATGTACACCAACAAAGTATGGACTTTGGACTTTGCTCCAGATGGGGTAAAACCCATAGGATGCAAATGGATCTTCAAGAAAAAGATTGGTGTAGATGGACAGGTGGAAACCTATAAGGCTAGACTTGTTGCAAAGGGTTTTCGTCAAAGACCTGGTTTGGACTATGACGAAACTTTTTCTCCAGTGGCTATGCTCAAATCCATTCGGGTCCTTCTTGCTATTGCTACCTTCCATGATTATGAAATCTGGCAGATGGACGTAAAGACGGCTTTTCTGAATGGAAATTTAGAAGAGAGCGTCTATATGGATCAGCCAGAGGGCTTCAATCAGAGTGGGAGCAGCGGGAGAGTATGCAAGCTGCTTAAGTCTATTTATGGACTAAAGCAGGCATCGCGGAGTTGGAACATCTGTTTTGATGAGACAGTCAAAGAATATGACTTTATCAAAAATCCAGATGAACCGTGCATATATAGTAAAGTTGTGGCCAGAAGTGTCGTATTCCTCGTCTTGTACGTGGATGACATTCTATTGATAGGAAATGACATTCCTATGCTACAATCTGTCAAAGGATTCTTGTCACACAGGTTCTCCATGAAAGACCTGGGTGATGCCTCTTACATTCTGGGGATCCGGATCTATCGTGATAGATCCAAGAGGATGTTGGGACTTTCGCAGTCCAGGTATATCGACACTGTACTGAAAAGATTCAGTATGGAAGATTCTAAGCGCGGTAATCTACCGGCTTGTCACGGAATCACCCTCTCCAAAGAGATGTCTCCCAAGACTGATTTGGAAAGGGAACGCATGTCTATTATACCCTACGCTTCTGCGGTAGGCTCTATAATGTATGCGATGTTGTGTACCAGACCAGATATAGCTTACGCACTGAGCGTGGTAAGCCGGTATCAGTCAGACCCAGGGGAGAAACACTGGATAGCAGTAAAGAACATTCTCAAGTACCTGAGGAGGACTAAGGAGATGTTCTTGGTTTACGGCGGAAAAGACCTCAGGTTGGAGGCCTTTGCTGATTCCGGCTTCCAGAGTGATAAGGACGATTCCAAGTCCATGTCGGGTTATGTCTTTACCCTCAATGGAGGGGCGGTGTGCTGGAAGAGCTCCAAGCAGGACACCGTTGCTGACTCGACGATGGAAGCGGAGTATATAGCTGCTTGCGATGCCGCAAAAGAAGCAGTCTGGATGAAGAAGTTCCTAACAGAACTTCAGGTGGTTCCTACCATAGTTGATCCAATACCTCTGTATTGCGACAACAACGGAGGTATAGCTTTAGCGAAGGAACCAAGGTCCCATCAGAAGTCCAGACACATCTTGAGGCGGTATCACCTGATCAGGAAGATCATTGATCGTCAGGAGATCGAGGTTCGGAGAGTTGCTTCAGAAGAGAACATTGCTGATCCATTCACAAAGGCCCTTCCTCAGATTCAGTTCGAGAGGCTACTCGAGATCATTGGTCTACGATATGCCAGTACATGGCCGTAGTGCAAGTGGGAGATTGTTAGTGTTTATGCCCTAGAAGGCCATTACTGTATCATACTAGTTTGTATATTACTTAATGGAAGCTTGGGATATTCACATGTATATAACAGTCTTGCTAAACATGGTAGTATGCTACTTGGTTTTTCTATCTTAATATGTGAGTGTACGTATTGATAGAGCTCTTAGGATCTTGCTTGTCTACCAGCGTTGTGATGGCAGTCACACTAGTGGGGGCTGGGTAGTCTACAAGCACATCCTTATTCAGGTCCCTGGTCGTTGGATTATCGAGACAGAGCATCGATACTCCGGAGTAGACTGGTGTGTACGCTTCTCATCCCAGTTGGGGAGATGGTCTGTCCCACAGCCGTCAGTACGTCGTACTGGAGATAGTATGCAGGTGCTCGTTAGGTTACGGGTACACCGGACAGGACTCACAGGGAACTGTTGGTTGGTTTGATACCAGTCGTCAGTGAGCAGTTCCCAGGTGACATGAGTACAGCATAGTCCGCAGACTTGACACTGCTACTTCGCCTCGAGTGTGTCCCACTGTTCTTAGATTGCTACCCTACCACGGCTCAAAGGAGTCGTGCAAACAGGTCGCAGTTGGGTGCAGTCCCGAGCATTTGGAGGCAGTGGCGGTTAGACAGGATTCGTCCCTCCCGGTATTGGGAGTAGATATCATGCTGTGTCAGAGAGCCATTACGCAAAGTCCCTGGCCAGGGCAAGCGAGATTTGCTGGTAGGTTCCAGTAGTTTCTCAGGGTGTAATGGGCTTCCCTCCGACACGACTTATACCGCTATTAGGGGACTGACGCTTGCCGCCCCCTAGGCCCGATATGCGATAGTCTTGGACGAACGGACCGGACTGTATGGAGATTGTCACATCAGACTCAGTAGGAGTTCGGATGGGTTTTCTCATCGGCCTTCTTATCGACAACTACCTGGGGACCGTTACGTACAGCTAGTGCCGCTTGCGGTCTGTGGTTAAACCCACTGCCAGCGTAGTAGTCGAGTCTCTAGAGTCCCACACAGAGAGTTTCCTATTCCAGGCGAAACGATATAGAGGTCGCATGGTTTTGCGACAAAGGGTTCGGACGCATACGTGCGTTTACGCGCGTACGACTTTCGGACAGTTTTTACCAGTCGGCTTTGGTTTAAGCCAGTTACTGGTATCCGGTTATTGGATTTTTACAGTCTAAAGTTTTTCCGTATTTTTGCGGATTGGAGGGGCGTTCTCGTAATTGTACGAGAAGCTTCTAGAAGATGTGACTAAGGAGGTTACTTTGGATAAGATTGTGAGTCATGAGAGTGATTCATCATTATCATTATTGCACCATAAATGATAATGACACATGCTTAATGAATCACCTCTTTTCATTTATGAAGCATGCTTATTCATTTCTATTATTGATTATTCTAAAATAAGAATGCTTCATAATATATTATGATACACTCACTTTCTCATCTCATTATCATTATCATATTCTCTCTCCTCAAGCTCTCATCTTCAAGAGACTAATCCTTAATCCTCATGTGTTAAGATCAAAGGATTAGTTAGACTTAAACATCCATTAACTTCACTCTATATCATCCTTTCTTCTTTGATTAGCAATCAAAGTAGATTAGTTACCTCAAGTTAGAGGTGTAGCTTGGTGTTTTGCTCTCGGGTGGATCGTCTACTACCTAGAGAAGGTCGAGGAGAACAAAGGAGGACACAAAGACGAAGGACCGGTTTCATTAGGTATAATCCCTAAACACAATTGATAAGAAACTCTTTGTGTACGGTTATTTATAGTTTAGCTTCGATTCAAGCGGTTAGTCGATGTTCGTTCTTTAAACATGATCGTTTTTGAAAATTCCGCCTCCCCACAAGTACTGGGGTGTACTACATCGACTTACACTTTCCTCATCGAATAAGGTGCAGGATATATCATATATACCGCTGTGCAAAGCAAAACTCTAAAAGCAATCAAAATACAAACCGAGTTTTATAGCATCTGCCAGTTTCGCTAAAGTGGTCACTCCCGGTGAAGGGATCGTCGGCTCTTTCCTCATCGAATAAGGTGCAGGACATATCATATATATCACTGTGCAAAGCAAAACTGTAGCTACCTTTTTTTTTATAAAGTTTTGATTCTACAACATCTTTAGGTTTCTTTTCTTTTTATTAATCTCATTAATAAAAATCCCATCAGCTTATGCTTCCTAAGCATCACAGAAGAAACGAAAACAGTAATATTTATATATCAGCATATATATATATATAATATAAGCATTCGCCTCCGGCAGTAATATGATCTCATCACAGAACATTGCAGCAGAAGAACATATATGAAATATTGGATATACTAGGACGTCCATGTTTTCAATACGAGACTGTATAAAACACGGATTCCACGGTCGCGACGAATAGCCAAGCCCACATCCCAAGACCCCTACGAAAGCGGCAAGTAACACTGCCAATTCTAGGGTTTGGAGACCCGGGTCTCGACTCCTCGAGATGGCCTCCCACTGGACCCTAGAACCCGGTTACTTGTGCTCCCCTACTTGGGTCTACCTAATGCGGAAAAGTAAATAATATACAAGGGTGAAATCAACCTCAACCTTGAAGTGCCCCAAATAAAAGAATATTACATTACAAATGAATTTTACATGAATGAAAATAAAAACCCTCATCTCACATAAAACCTCCGGCTATTCAGAACACGACGATCCAATATAACATATCACAGCAACACATAATATCACATATCATCAACGTAAGTAAATATGCGCATCCCAATTGTCGTTGACATATAGCAACGAAACCGGCGATATCACATATTACACTTACGGTCACAGAAAAGAAAGTGTAAAACTACAATATTTGGAATCCATAATCACTTTAGACATCGTAAATCTGAAATATCACATACTTCGCATTTCATGCCTAACTATATGAATTCTACATATTGTATCACATTCCAGATAAATAGACAGTATTAAACTTTCCGAACAGATAATCAAATACCCAAAATTTCCTAAATTGCTCAACACTTGAGCGGAGTTCAAATAATCCCAGAATATGTCACAGTATCGGTGATCCAGCCGTAGAAGGGTCAAGCCAACGCCTCACATGTGGCACGCCGTACTGCCCCAAACCCGAAGGTTCAAAAGGCAGTTCAAGACGGTCACATAATCGAGTTATGGTTTGTTGTCTTCTAGAGGGTCCACCGCTTAACTTGTACAATTTTTCCGAAAGATTTAAACCCGATAAAAATTCAACACTTGAAAGTTTGCCGTGCCGGGATAAAGTGGGTTAATGATATCCGTTCAAACAGTTTAACAGTTTCTAAATATCTGGAAAAACAACGAATTTAAATTTTCCGATCGAATCTACGATTACAAAATAAACCCCAGATTAAACAACACTTGAATCATTTTTAAAAATACCCAGAAGCATCAACAAGCACCTACGGTTATTACCATGAAAACCACGTGTCACAATTCCAAGATTCCGCCGCGGAACCGCCGCAGGAAGAAGGTTCCCGCCGCGGTTCCGCCGCGGTTTGGTGGATTTGTGGGCCCGTGTTTCATGGTAATTCTTAGAATTCCCTGCTGATTTTTTGACGTATTTTTAATTCAGCAAAATCCCAGATTTTGAAAAATTTCCAGAGAGGGGGTAAATTTTGTCGGTTCGAGTTCGATCGGAGTTTTAACTTCGTAAACATGTAGCCTAATGCTCTAGCTAGGCTCTGATACCATTGTAGGGTTCCTAGGCACTCTTGTGAAGGTTCATAAGGCATCAAACATGCCCGGATAAAAATTTAGACGTGCCGAACAACCCAAAGCCGGGATCTTTGCTAGATTATTAGGGTTAAGCATGCAAGATAACAACTTTTTATCTAAGTGTGAGGGATTACAACCTTTGTAGTCCTCTCCTTCGCTTCACAAGCTCCGAGTAGAAGTCCCTTCGCCGCGATCCTCGATCTCCCGGACTCAAGAGAGGCTCCACGACTCGAACGATCCATGCTAGCTTGAAGTGTTCCAAATCTCCGATGATCTACGTCGAAGTTTCAATAACTCAAGCTTTCTCACTCTAAAGAGATGAACACACTAATCTCATGGGCTAGATGAGATGAGGATGAAGGAGTAGTATTTATGCTTTCTTTTTAATTCACTTTCTCATAATTTATCATCACTAATGGAATTTCTAGTGAGCTCAAAATCAAGAGAGAAGAAGAAGATGATAATGGAAATGATAATGATAAATTCCTTTTGTGATGAATAGAAATAAAAGTATATGATTGATGTATCAACTATGGTCAAGGATGAGTGGCTAATAGATTGTAGAGAATAAACTAGAGTTAGGGTTTGGTTAGGTTAAGTTATGAGTCATGCAAAAATATCAACAATAATATCTTAAGCATGACAAAAACAAAGCTTCTAGAAGGTGCAAGAAGAAGCTAACCCTAATCAAACCCTAATCCCTTTTAATCATCCTTAAACATGTTTAATAATAAATCATATCATGTCACAATAATATATATCATATATATATTATATATTTGCAACAAAAGAAAATAATACAATTAACATATATCGCATATATATCAATGTATCATCCAGTGAGAAAATGAAATAATAAAGCGATCCAATATTAGATAATGTAATACAATATATCATATATATTATTATACATTAAATCATCGAATCAACACTTGATCCGACGATCCGGCTATATCGAATATTACCGACTAATATATCATGTACCGATTCATCGAATCAACACTTGATCCGATGACCCGGTTCATATCTAAATATCGCGAGAATATAATACGGTATCTCATATCGCATTATTCTCGGTCCTGCACATATCACATATGTGCCTCTACTCCGTTTCGCCAGAGCCAAGAAACCTCTGTGTAGGACTCTAAAGAATCGTCAATACGCCGGTAGCAGGTGATGATCATATCAAACACCCACAAGATGCAAGCGGTCAGCTAAACGTAACAGCCACCCAGGTATTGAGCGATCAAAAGATCAACAAGCTAGCCTGTGCGTTCTCCTGTGAATCCAATCAGTAACACTCCCGTACAGTCCGGTCTGTTCGTCTGATATGTCGCATATCAAGTCTATGGGTGGTAAACGTCAGACCCCAATAACCGATAAGTCGTGTCGATGTATGGCTCATAACGGGTCGAGAAACTACTAGTAACACTTACCAGTAAATCTCTATATCAGCCCTGGCCAGGGACTTCCAGTTATAGCCAATCGAACACAGCACAACATCAACTCCCTATACCGGGAGAAACGAATCCCCTCCTATCGCTCATTGCCTCCATGTGATTCGGGATTGTACCCAAAAGCCACCGTTTTGCACGCCCTCTTGGACGTGGTAAGGTGGAAATCAAAGCACAGTTGGGATCACACAAGACTCTATGATGATCTCGGGTCTACAGACTACCCTGTACCAGTGTCACCGGAGAACTGCCATCTGACGTGTGGTATATCACCATCTGGGAGTTCTCGGCGAGTCCGTCCAGTGTACCCAGTCTCCACTGAGCACCCATACAACATCTCTGATGTCAAACACCGATGGATATGGGATCATCCATCGCCTATCATATGGGTCAAGATGCGTATACGCTAGTCTACTCTGGTGTATCGATGCCCTGTCTCGATATACCCTCGACTAGGAACAGTTATAGGATGTACTCATCGACTAACATGGCCCCACTAGTATGATCTCATCATAGTCCCAGTAGTCGAGTACAGATCCTAAGGGCTTTATCAACATGTGAGAGAAAAACAGTAAACCAATACAAGTCAACATGTTAAGAAAAAGTGAAACCAAATAGCATACTATCATGACGAGCAAGAAAGTCCTCTCTGTATATATCTAAGCATCCATCATAATATACATCATATGTACAACAATGGCCTCTAGGGCATATACATAACTAACAGTCTCGAGCACTTGGAGGAAGTGGCTGTTAGACATGATTCGTCTCTCCAGGTATTGGGAGTTGATATTGCGCTGTGTCTGGAGAGCCATTACGCAAAATCCCTAGCCAGGGCAAGCAAGATTTACTGGTAGGTTTTCCAGTAGTTTCTCAAGGCGTAATGGGCTACGCTCCGACACGACTTATACCGCTTTTAGGGGACTGTCGCTTGCCGCCCCCCTAGGCCCGATATGCGATAGTACTAGACGAACAGACCGGACTGTACGGAGATTGTCACATCAGGCTCAGTAGGAGTTCAGATGGGTTTCCTCATCGGCCTTCTTATTGACATCTACCGGGGGACCGTTACGTATAGCTAGTGCCGCTTGCGGTCTGTGGTTAAACCCACTGCCAGCGTAGTAATCGAGTCTTTAGAGTCCCACACAGAGAGTTTCCCTGCTCCGGGAGAAACGATATAGAGGTCGTATGGTTTTACGACAAGGGTTCAGACGCATACGTGTTTTTACGCACGTACGATGTTCGGACAGTTTTTACTAGCCGGCTTTGGTTTAAGCCAGATTCTAGTATCAGATTATTGGATTTATACAGTCTAAAGTTTTTCCGTGTTTTCACGGATAGGAGGGGCGTTCTCGTAAATTCTCGAGATGCTTCTAGAAGGATGATGACTTGGGGGTTAAGGTGGCATTTGCATTTATTGATTTAGTGACTCATTTGTGTGAATCATCCATGGAGTTAATGATGCATTTAATGGCTAATGACTCATGAGATGAATCACACAATGTGAATGAATGAAGCATGGTTGATAAATCTTTTGATTTATTCATTTAATAAATCATCATGCTTCATATATTCAAATGAGATCATTATTTCATTTCATTCTCACTCTCACCTTCTCTCTCCTCCAGCTCTCTCTCTTCAAACCCTAACCCTAACCTCTCATGTGTTGAGATCAAGGGTTAGTAAGACTTGTTAATCCATAATCACACTTTATATTCCCTAGGTGACTTTGATTAGCAATCGGAGTAACTTAGTTTCCTTAAGTTAGAGGCAAAGCTTGGAGTAGTAGCTTTCGGGTGGATCGGCTATTACAAAGAGGAGGCCGACGAAGAGGTGGTTAACGAGAAGAAGGACTTGGTTCATTAGGTATAATCTTCTTTCATAGTAGCTAATTACTCCTATGATTTTGTTAGTTAGTGTTTAGCAAAGATCCTTTCGGTTAGTCGATGTTGTTTTAAACAAAAAGATTGTTTTTCATATTTCCGCTTCCCCGCAACTCGTGGGGTGTACAACGTCAAAATACAGTGGTATCAGAGCCTCGCTAAACCATAACTAACTTGTTAGCAAAGTCGTTAGAAATTCGATCGCAAAACGAACCGGAAAAAACATCATTTTTATCAAGTTTCTGTCGATTTTAAAACAGGGTATAAAATTTTTTCAGGGACCCTTAAAATTACAAGCAGGGAAACATAAGAATACTGGAGAAATTTGGGTTCCTGAATCGGCCAAAGCGCCGCGGAACCGTGGCCGATCCAAGCGATCGGCCGCGGATCCGCTGCTTAGTTGGGGCCGAGTCAGCCCAAAATTCCCCAGAAGTCTTCTGTGATTATTTTGTTCTTTCTGGAATGTTTTGTTTTTGCTCAAGTCTCAGGTGCACAGAGAAGTTTTTGGAGTAGAATCAACTGTGTTTGCTCGATCGAAATTCTACGATGTTTGGCTAATTAGATTATATCTGTGATTTGTATAATGTGTTCGTAAACCTCCCCTAACTGCTAGTATGTCAGTTGGCAGGGGGTTGCACATTTCTGTAATGATTTTACTGTTTGTGTTTATGAACTTGATAAGATCGTTGTGCTGATTAGTCGGGGTTTGAGATGGGTTTTTATATTCATTCATTCGATGTAAATTGTAATATGATGTAATATTCTTTTGCGGGGCACATCCAGGTTGTGGTTGTAGCACCGTTGTATTATTTCATTTACTGATTTTTGCTCCTAGGATTGACCCAAGGTGGTGTGCACAAACTACCGGGTACTTTGAAGTGTTTAGTGGCCTACTCACGTTGTTGAGGGAGACCGCTTCTTTTCGGATACTTGGCGGGTAGTTTGCCGTACCCGTAGGGGGCTAGGGTGGGGTAATGGTTATTCATCACAACTGTGTAATCCGTCTTTCGTTGCAGGCTCAAAGGAAACGCGGATTGCTTGTATATCCAATAATGTTCATCTGTGATCTGGAATACCTATTATTGCGTCTGACGAATGTACAATATCTATATATGATAGCTATTTAGACGTCACTTATGTTTTACACCCGCGCTAGCCCAGCCCCCGCTCTGTCGTTAGTTAAATAACCTAACAGGTGATGACGGGACCCAGTGGCGAATGCAGATGGCATAAGAGGACGTTGTATTTTCGTTGTTTTCTACAATGATAGGTTAATTGATGGGACACATTATTTTAATGCAAAGAAAATAAACCAAAGTTGAATCGTTGGAACAATTTAAAAGAAATCACTCGGTTATTTTAAAACAGAGGATATTTTTTAATTGCGGAGCTTTAACCACTCCTTTTAAAATCTATCAGGTTCCTTCGATCATATCAAGTTCACTACGTTCACGGTTTCGCCAAATCCATTCATAGCCCTCCGTCATTTCATTTGGGTATTCAGTAGTATTCAAGCTATGTATTTTGACCAACGCCAAGGCATAGTGTTTGGTAGCTGCTGGGTATTCATTTCTTGCATAGATAAATGAGTTAGTTTGGGACAGTCGGATTATCATTTGGCCAATGTCAGGGGTATGTACGGATGGGTTCAAATTAACAAGATAATGATGGGTAGAACTTGACATGTGACTTATGACATTTTGACCAACGCCAAGGTCATAAGAGCATGGGGCAGAAACTTATATCGGGAATTTCTAAATAAACTGAAATTTGCAAAGAGATGCATACCATTTGGAGTTTGATGAATGTTGGTAGAATTCCTTCAACATTATCACACGATGATATTTGGATCCAGATCCTACTGTGAATATATGCTACTCATCAAGAGATTCGTCACTTAACGATTAATGCTATAAACCAAGTAGGTGTCGAGAAAGGTGTCAGCGGGGCTACGCCCCCAGAGAAAAGAGGTTATTTAATTAAGGAACTTCACGAAAGCGTTGGAAAACCTCCCTCGAAGTATCGACACTGGCCTGGCTGAACAGTTAAACAAGTATAGTACGGTGAGAATAGTCCTGGCTAGTTCTTCCTTTCTGGTTTGAGGAGGGATTCGAGAAACAGTGGGAGCCATCCAGTTTAGATAAACTAAAAAACACTCTAAACTTGCAAGAGTATCATGCTAAAGTGTTTGATTAGTCCAAAAATTTGTATTTACCGCAATCAGAAACGGCGTCGCTTTGCAGCTAGCCGGTGAGTACGGGTCGATCCACAGAGATGGGTAATTTCCTTAATGTGTCTTTACGAGTTGATTCCAAATGTTGTTTTGGTTGGTTTATTAAATCTATAAAAACCTAGATCTATCAATAAGCTAAATTAATCTAAATTAAAGTCTTGCTAGGGTTAGGTTTAGGGGAAGTTTGGAGATTAAAGGTTTCCTCACCGCTTTCATTGCCCTATTTTTGATCTATTAGATGTTACGGTAATTATCAATAAAGTGGATTGGAATCTTTTGGGAAGATGTTTCTTCCTCTAGATTCGTGTCCTTCCTTTATCGATAATTACCCTAACCTCCATGGAAAACACGCGCAACCGGGCCTTTATACTACGGTTCATCATTACCTCGAGGGGTAGGATGCCGTAGGGAGCGGTTGTGCGTGCATGCATGGAGTTCTAACTCTTAGGTGTGGATGGCATGAAAGGGGTGAGAGATCTCATCTCTCAAACCATTCCTTAAGGCTAAACCTAACAAGTGAGAAGATTACTCGCTCATTAGGGGATGAAAAGACATACTAATTAAAAGAATTAAATCAAAGAAATAAAATTTACTTACTAGTTTGATGGCTCCCTCCAAACAATATAGAACAGATCTGAATAAACTCCCAACAATTCTGAATTTTATTGATTGAAAAGAGGCATCGGGTTTTACAATTTTCGATTACAATTTATAAGTAGACAGGAGAATTTAGGGTTCCGGGATTCGCACATGTGCAATTACAGATTTGCCCACGAAAAATCCCAACACCCGCACCGACGCACCGACACCAGAAGTTTCCACCGACACAGGCACTTAATGGCCGCGGAACCGCGGCATTTGTTGGCTTGGGCCGCGGTTCCGCGGCCCTTTGGTGAGCTCAGCTCACCAAACTTCCTGGGATGCATACTGGGTATTTGGGCTTTCTATTTCCATAGTTCTTTTCTCTGTTGGGCTTCTTATTCTTCTCCAGATGTTTCAGTGAAAACTTGTAGCGATCTTTTAACCGTTTGCCTTGACATTTTGGACCTTGCACTGTTCTTCGTCTAGGCTTGACTAGGATCCGTCTACTTGTTGGTCAAAAGTCCGTTTTCTGTATCAACTTTCGTCTTTTTCACTGTATTCGCCTCCAAGAGCCTGTATCTGTAACATGCAACAAACGTGCGTCAAAAGTACATGTTTATTTATAAAACGGATAAGAATAGGGGGATGAAAAATTCAATATTATGGTCTGAACAAATACCCCCAAACTTATCTTTTGCTCGTCCTCAAGCAAACTTATTTTTTATTCACTAAAATCCTAACCACACTTTCGCAGGGAAACGCGATTGCACTGAGCACGTGCAACAAGCCGTTAAACCTCTAGGTGTCCCTAGTAGGAGGAGTGTTGTCTCCTGAGGGTTTTCAGCGGATTACACCCACAAAATCCTATCAACTCGGCCCATTGACTATTGTTCTTAAATTAGGTTTTCTAACAAGGAATTCTATTATCGTCGACCCGTAAATTATCCACCCATATTCTTCACGCTTCCTTATTATTTAACTTAAGATTATATATGTTATGTAGACCTACTTAGCTTTCGGCATCTCTTAAGTTTTCTTTCTAGGGTTCCATCTCCACTTAGGAATTTCTATCAACTCTATTAAAGATAGAAGTTCTATTCTTCATTCCTTTCTCTTATCTAAACTCCAATCACATATCCCCACGTGTGTGTAAATATCACCCCTACACTTGGAAATTCAAATCAAGCAATCGTACTCTCGTCCATTGTCCAAAGCACTTCTTAATAGGTGAATTTTTAGTTTAATATTGCTTACATATCCTTCATGCGACTGTTAATACTTCTTGAGGTACCAACAACCGATTACAAGATGCGTTAGCACTTTAAAGCGTAATTCCTAGTCTTGCAACACCCAAGGCTTTTAGCAGTGACTCCCAAACCAGTTGGTCTAAGGCACTAGGTGATGAAGCACCCTCGCTAAATATTTTTCTATTTCTGCAGCCTTAAGTAATCACAAAAACCAGTGTCCATTTTTTTTTCTTCATTCACATTTTTTTCTTTTATCGTACTAAGGACTTTAGACAAGAGCATTTCAAGGTCTCTTCTACTATTCCAAGTTTCAAGGTGCGTGAATGTGCAAATTGTAGGGTATACATTTTCAGAATCTAGACTTAAGCTAGGAACTATTTTTCAAACTTATGCTCTAATAAGAACATCAATACTCTTCCCTCATTTTGACTTAAACCAAGAATTGAACCCAAAATTTGCCTATTTCTAAATAAACTACAAGGCATATACTTTCTACCGTTAAACTTTAAGGAATGTTATTTTTAGGGTTTTTAATTCACTAAGTTTAAGATCTAGTTGCTCCTAGCTAGTTAACCTATATGTCAAACTCTAGTCAAATAAGGCCAAAATTGAATACAATTATTTTTTTTAATTTTTCAAAAATTTTCAATTTTTATGGGTTTTCAAATAAGTATGCAAATGCAAAAATATGTACAAATGAATGCGAAGGAAGAAGACTTACCGAGCATACCCCCAAACTTGAACTTGACAGTGTCCTCACTGTCATGCTAAACCAAGAGGGTCAAAATACCGGCACTTCCCTGTTTATTTATTTATAATTTTTTTTATTGTTAATGAAAACAAAAATATTTACAGAAAGGCCCTCCCCCAAACTTCATTTAAACTATGTTAGACATTACTGCCAAACCTTGCATAGACCAAACGTTAACACCAACCAGTTGAAAAATTTATCAGTAAAGAGTATCAGTTGGTGGAAGAATAAGTCGTAGCGATCCATAAAGAATTGGGGAAGATAGAAGTGATGGTATGGAAGGTATGGAGGTGAATAGACAGGAGGTGATGATGAATCAAAATGAGAATGCGAATGATCAGCAATCAGTGGAATGTCGGCATTCTCGTAGCTTCTCAAAAGAAATGGGGGTGGTTCAACTTCTAAAGGAGGAGGTTGACTAACCACAATATCCCCAAGATTTTTCTGTGGGTCCTCTATTGACTTGGCATCATCCATCAATTGCATATGATATTCAATTATAAGGGAACTGATCTCCTCGATGTCCGCCATAGTCCAACCGAAAACTTGCCGCCTATCTTGTAAGACCGTTAAGATAGAATTCTCTTGCTCGAAGGCTAGAGAGGCTGATATTATAATGGGAAAAGTCTCATTCTCACCTATATAAGCATATTTAAGGTGAGGCGGTAAGGACATGAGTTCGAGTTTCAGAGGCGAAAGAATCATTGCGGAATCCATCTCGAACTCAAAGGACTCCAACACAGGTTCGAAATCACTGCAAACAACCGATTCGGATGGTTCAACTAACTCATCCACAAATTCAAAAGACTCATATTCGGGCTGTGAGTCGTCGTCATCCGAAAAAGTGAAACATTCATAATCCATATCGGTTGTGTCAACGGTGGTAGGCTCAAGGAGGGACGCACTAGTGGCGTCAAAACTGTTTTCATCAAACAAGAATCTTTCATGCTCACAGTCCTCCTGCGTGATTTTGTGAATAGAGCAAACTTCTCGTGTACTAGTTTTAGGCACGGGGGGCAAACTTCCCATCTTATAAATATTGAACTCACTAGACATCTTCCCAAAGGATAGAGTCATAGAGCCATTGCGACAGTTTATTACAGCATTGGAAGTGGCCAAAAATGGTCGACCGAGGATCACCGGAATTTGGTTTCTTGGGTTAGCAACAGGTTGTGTATCCATAACAATATGAACTCCCCAACTTTGATCAACACATCCTCTAGCTGACCCCTTGGATGGGTGATTGATCGATCAGCCATTTGGAGAGTACAACGAGTGGGTTTCAACTCTCCAACCCCTAATTGTTCGTACACGGAGTAGGGAATCAGGTTAACACTAGACCCAAGATCTAAAAGTGCTCGATTAATTTTCTTATCCCCAATTGTGATTGAAATCGTAGGACAGCCGGGGTCCTTTCGTTTTTGGGGTAAGGTTTGATGGTGGTTAATAGCATTGCTCACTGCACTAGCCACTAGCACTTTCTTGGGTATTTGAGATGCCTTTCTCTTCGAGGTGCATAAGCCCTTTAAGATTTTCGCGTATGAAGGGACTTGTTGGATTGCATCCAAGAGAGGTATATTTATGCTAACCTGCTTAAATATCTCCACAATCTTCTCCACTTGTGCATTTGGTTTATTAGGGCTCAACCTATTTGGGAATGGAGCATTTTGAAAATTCGTTGAATCAAATGTCTGTGGAGTAGAATGTGGAGTAGGAACGGATCCCGGTGTAGATGTGTTCATGTTGTGAGAAATGGGTCCGTTCGAGCTAGAAGAAGTAGAGCCATGTGAAGGGTGGAGAATAGGCTCTAAAGAAAAAGGCGAAGAAGAAAGTGAAGAAGGGGAAGATGACGATGGAGAAAAGGAAGAAGAAGAAAAACCACCGGCGGGGATGTCATCACTAGTTCCCACATTATTTTGCAACACTCTTCCGGATCTCAACGTGGTCAACGCATTTACATTGTGATTGGGATATGCGTTTTGTGTGTGACCGGGATTTGGCAATGGTTGAGATGGAAGCTTTCCCTTTTCTCTCTCGCGCAACGCAGCAGTTAATTGTGCAATTTGTGCCTCAATAGATTTGATACTTTGATCGTGTGAGGCATTGTTATGCATCAAAGATTGAACATAATTTTCAAATCTTGCTGCGGATTCTGTAGATTGCTTGAGAAATGCATCTAGACTTTTTTCGAGCGAGATAACCTTATCATCATTTGGTTGAACCAAATTGTTCGTTTGATTTGTATAAGGTTGTTGTTGGAAAGGTTGCTGGTTTTGAGTTTGTGAAGGTGCTTGTTGTTGTTGTGGAGGAGGTCTTTGAAAATTGTTATTCCCTTGGAACTGTTGATTTGGGTGACTCCTCCATCCCGGATTGTATGTCGAAGAGTATGGATCGTTTCTTTGTCGTTGCTGAAATGCAGCATTGACTTGATCCTGTCCTTGAGTAGGTGCATTATAAGGACACTCTTCGGAGAGATGTGATGGGGCCGAACAACAAGCACAAACAGTTCGTGGAGGTAAGGCAGTGGCAGGAGAAGACGATGAGATTTTGGTTTCAATGGCTTCTAGCTTTTTCATAAGTGCGGCCATCTCGGCCTTCATAGCAATCGACATATCTACTTGATGTATGCCTGCCCTAGATTGACCAACAGAAGTAGATGATGTGGTCTTGGTACTCTCCCACTGAATTGTTTGCTCACTAAGATCCTCAAGAAACTGCCAAGCTTCGTCGCTAGACTTGGAGAGAAAATGACCTTGACATATGGTTTCTAGCAACTGCTTCGTTGCCGAGTTCAATCCTTCGTATAATGTTTGGCAAAGTTGCCAACTTTCGATCCCATGATGAGGGCATTGAATGAGTAGGTCTTTAAATCTCTCGAAGCACTTCCAAAATGGTTCGGAAGGAAGCTGTGAAAATTGTATAATTTCGTTACGGATTCTAGCAGTTTTGTGATGAGGATAGAATTTTTTCAGAAAAGCTCTCACAAACTCGTCCCAATTTCTAATGGAATGTGATGCGGTGCTGTATAGCCACTTCTCGGCTAGGTCACATAAGGTGAAAGGAATGACCCTTAGCCTTATAGCGTCATCACTTAATTGGGTTGTTTTCATCATAGCGCAAACGTTTTGGAATTTATTGATAAAGATATATGCATCTTCGGATTCCAAACCATGAAATTTTGGCAGCATATTGATGAAATGTGGTTTTATTTCAAAGTTGTCCACATTTGCCGGTGGGGGTGAAAGACATGTAGGTAAAGAAGTGCGGACGGGGTAGAAGAGATCCTGGAGCGCAACTTGTGCGAGCGCTACAACAGGCGGAAAATTCGGGTTATTCGCACCTAACGGAGGTGGAATCATTCCCGTCGGTAAGGTATCGTTGGGGTTGAATCCCGACATACCTACGAAAGAAGAATTTGAAGGTGGAGGTAAGGAAATGGAGGGAATTTCGACTTCGGTGTCGAAGGGTTGGTCGGTCGGTACCAACGTAACACGGACTAATCGGGCGTTAGTATCCCTAGTCCAAAGTGACATACACTAAAGGAGTAGTGTAGTCAGAAAAATAGAAAAACAGAATATGGGGGTAAGATAACGTCAATGAAGGGAAGTGAGTGGAAGTGAGTTGCAAGTTTTCTTAGCGGCAAGTTGCAAGTTTTGAAAAGATTTTTCTTTTTTTTTTTTTATGTGAGAGTTTTGCAAAGAAGTTTTGAAAAGAGACTCGTGACACAAATGTATCAACCACACATGCACAATCAGGCCTAGATCTAGGGTCGCCTAGGTCTGCTAGACAGCTCCTAACTAGGGCTAGAAATAGGACCTCAAACCGCCTCTTCACCGACAAGTACGGCCAGGTAAGTGGGAAGGAACCACAATAGTGGGCCTAATTAATAACCACTAGCCTAGACACCGCAAAGTCAGTTAGGATAAACGGTCGATGCCTATACTAGTCCTTTTCCTAGTGAGCTCGATGTCCTTAGGTCTGAGTCTAGTATTTTTTAATGAATTGTGGTCGATGCAAAATGCTTTAAAGTGATTTCTGGGGTCCTGGGAAGGGTGATGAAATCCCCATCCAATCTGAGTTTGGTCAATTAGCCCCTTAAAGTCCAATTAAAATATGCAAAATAATAAAATTCACTTGCAATCAATTTTTAGCGCAGCGCAAAGAAACCTGCAAAAAATCTGTTATTTAGAAGGGGAGAGAAGATTTTTAGCGCAAAGAAATCCTGCAGAAAATTTTCACAAAAGATATATGGGGATTTTCATAGGGGAGAAGGAGAAAACTGACCAGAAAATATCGCGCACCGAAGGGCCAAAGTGGCCGCGGTTCCGCGGCTATTGGTATGTCAACGCCGCGGTTCCGCGGTATTCTGGTAGAATTAGGGCTCTGTAAAAATTGTACGGCTCTGTTGTGATGTTTCTCCTCTGTTCTGATATGCACTTTTCTAATTTGCCCTCTGTAAAATTCCAAATCGAGCTTCTTCGCTATTCCTGCAAAATTCAAAAGATACACCCTTCAAACAGATCAAAATTGATAAATTTTTTTTATTTCCTTTTTTTTCAGATTTTTATAATTTTTATAATTTATATCAACCCGAAATTACACGGAAAGAAATTTTACGCCATCCCCGGCAACGTCGTCATTTGATTAGTCCAAAAATTTGTATTTACCGCAATCAGAAACGGCGTCGCTTTGCAGCTAGCCGGTGAGTACGGGTCGATCCACAGAGATGGGTAATTTCCTTAATGTGTCTTTATGAGTTGATTCCAAATGTTGTTTTGGTTGGTTTATTAAATCTACAAAAACCTAGATCTATCAATAAGCTAAATTAATCTAAATTAAAGTCTTGCTAGGGTTAGGTTTAGGGGAAGTTTGGAGATTAAAGGTTTCCTCACCGCTTTCATTGCCCTATTTTTGATCTATTAGATGTTACGGTAATTATCAATAAAGTGGATTAGAATCTTTTGGGAAGATGTTTCTTCCTCTAGATTCGTGTCCTTCCTTTATCGATAATTACCCTAACCTCCATGGAAAACACGCGCAACCGGGCCTTTATACTACGGTTCATCGTTACCTCGAGGGGTAGGATGCCGTAGGGAGCGGTTGTGCGTGCATGCATGGAGTTCTAATTCTTAGGTGTGGATGGCATGAAAGGGGTGAGAGATCTCATCTCTCAAACCTTTCCCTAAGGCTAACCCGAACAAGCGAGGAGATTACTCGCTCATTAGGGGATGAAAAGACATACTAATTAAAAGAATTAAAACAAAGAAATAAAATTTACTTACTATTTTGATGGCTCCCTCCAAACAATATAGAACAGATCTGAATAAACTCCCAACAATTCTGAATTTTATTGATTGAAAAGAGGCATCGGGTTTTACAATTTTCGATTACAATTTATAAGTAAACAGGAGAATTTAGGGTTCCGGGATTCACACATGTGCAATTATAGATTTGCCCACGAAAAATCCTAACACCCGCACCGACGCACTGACACCAGAAGTTTCCACCGACACGGGCACTTAATGGCCGCGGAACCACGACATTTGTTGGCTTGGGCCGCGGTTCCGCGGCCCTTTGGTGAGCTCAGCTCACCAAACTTCCTGGGATGCATACTGGGTATTTGGGCTTTCTATTTCCATAGTTCTTTTCTCTGTTGGGCTTCTTATTCTTCTCCAGATGTTTCAGTGAAAACTTGTTGCGATCTTTTAACCGTTTGCCTTGACATTTTGGACCTTGCACTGTTCTTCGTCTAGGCTTGACTAGGATCCGTCTACTTGTTGGTCAAAAGTCCGTTTTCTGTATCAACTTTCGTCTTTTTCACTGTATTCGCATCCAAGAGCCTGTATCTGTAACATGCAACAAACGTGCGTCAAGAGTACCTGTTTATTTATAAAACGGATAAGAATAGGGGGATGAAAAATGCAATATTATGGTCTGAACAGTGTTCTCTCTCTCTCTCCTAATTGCAGCGACCCAGATTATGACAGGACTTAAGTTACTACTAGAAAAAAATATATTGACAGGGCCAGACTATAAAGATTGGCTGCGGAATGTCAAGATGGCTCTGACCTATGACAAATTGGGGTATGTCCTTACCGCTAAGGCACCTGCTGTCCCTGGTCCTAAATCCAGTAATGCGGATAAGGAAATCCGCAAAACCTGGGAGTTAGATTGCGTGAGGGCCAAGTGCATCGTGCTTGCCTCGATGAATAATGAACATTAGAGGAGGCACGAGGATATGGATCTAGATGCCATATTTCTCCATACAAAAGAACTTTATGGAGAGCAATCTCGTATAGCAAGATACGAGACCTCAAAGAACTTGTTTCAGGCGAGGTTGGCCGTCGGATCATCGGTAGGAGAACATGTCCTAAAGATGATTGGCTATATAGAAAAGTTCGCAGACCTTGGGACGACTTTGGAGAACGAGCTCTATACAGACTTGATTCTCCAGTCCCTTCCTTCCACCTACGCCCAGTTTATTCTGAATTTCAACATTCAAAGAAAAGAAGTTGAACATCCAGAACTCCTTAACATGTTGAGGAGTGCAGAGGGCACCTTGCAGAAGGAAAGGGCTACACCCACTATGTTTGTTTGTGGTGCTTCTTCTTCCGGGTCCAAGGCTAGGGCCAAAGGAAGGAAGAATAAGGCCGCCACCAAACCTAGAGGAGGTGTTAGTATGGTGGGAGCGAAGGGAAAGAAAAAGATTGCGGTGCCAGTAGTGGCAAAGGATGGGTGCTTCCACTGTCATAGGAAAGGGCACTGGAAGAAAGATTGCAAGGCTTGGAATGCCAAGAACCAGGAACCGAAGCAAGCTGTGGCTTCGACTACATGTGTGTTTGTAATTGAGAATTGTCTGTCAATCAACTCTACTTCCTGGGTATTGGATACCGGATCAGGATCTCATATATGCAATTCATTGCAGGCACTGAGAAACCGTAGAGTGCTGAAGTTTGGTGATATGACCCTCCAGGTTGCTAACGGAGCTGGCGTGAGAGCTGTGTCCATAGGGGATTATCACCTTGGATTGACGAGTAGACATATTTTGGTTTTGCATAACTGTTTTTGTATACCTAGTTTAACGTGTAATATCATATCAGTTTCCTTGTTATCAAAAGAAGGTTATGATTTCACGTTTGTAAGCGATGTTGTTAACATCCACCTAAATTATAGTTTGATTGGGTCCGGTATGCTGGATAACGGTATATATGTCTTAAACCAATTACAGATTTTCAATGTCCAGAACACACTAAAAAGAAAGTCTCCAGATTTAAATAAAGCTTTCTTCTGGCATTGTAGACTAGGTCACATCAATGAGACAAGGTTAACTAAGTTACATAGAGAAGGATATTTGGATTCATTCGAATATCAATCTTATGCCACTTGTCAATCATGTCTCAAAGGAAAGTTGACAAAGACTGCATTCACTAGACATGGAGTAAGAGCGAGCGAGCTCTTAAGACTCATACACAGCGATGTATGTGGTCCAATCTACACATGCAAGAGGTGGTTTTTCCTATTTGATTACTTTTACGGATGATTACTTTAGGTACAGATTCATTTTCTTGATGAAACATAAATCCGAGGCTTTTGAGAAATTCCAAGAGTATAAGAATGGAGTAGAAAACCAAACCGGTAAAAGTATCAAAACACTGAGATCTGATCGAGGTGGTGAATACTTAAGTGTCGAGTTCCTAGGTTACCTAAAAGAGAAAGGAATGCTCTCTCAGCTTACTCCTCCATACACTACACAGCATAACGGTGTATCGGAGAGACGGAATCGAACCCTATTAGATATGGTACGTTCCATGATGAGTAGTGCTGAATTACCGCAATCTTTCTGTGGTTATGCGCTAGAATCAGCTGCATATCTTTTGAACAGGGCTCCTACCAAGACTGTGCCTACCACGCCATATCAGATGTGGAGTGGGAAGAAACCCTATCTTCAGTATCTGAAGATATGGGGATGTCCAGCTTTTGTTAAAAAGCAGCATCCAGACAAACTCGAGGCACGATCAGTACAGTGTATGTTTGTGGGATATCCAAAGAACTCCAAGGGGTATTATTTCCATTACGCAGAGGAACAAAAGGTTTTTATTTCTCGTAATGCCTATTTTCTAGAACATCAGTTTTTAGAAAAGGAAACAAGTGGGAGCGCAATAGAACTGGAAGAAATTCCAGAACCACAAACTACTACTGAAAGTTTGGTAGAACCAGTAGTTCAAGAAGAACAGGACATTCCCGCACCCCTCCGCAGGAGTAGTAGGCCGTCTCATCCGCCTGAGAGATACTACGGTTTTCTCATAGAAGGGGATGGAGAGGATTGTGTCATTGATGATGATGAACCTACTAGCTTCCAGCAGGCCATCCAGAGCGGTGACTCGGTACGATGGCTGGATGCAATGCGGACCGAGATGGAGTCCATGTACACCAACAAAGTATGGACTTTGGACTTTGCTCCAGATGGGGTAAAACCCATAGGATGAAAATGGATCTTTAAGAAAAAGATTGGTGTAGATGGACAGGTGGAAACCGATAAGGCTAGATTTGTTGCAAAGGGTTTTTGTCAAAAACCTGGTTTGGACTATGACGAGACTTTTTCTCCAGTGGCTATGCTCAAATCCATTCGAGTCCTTTTTGCTATTGCCGCCTTCCATGATTATGAGATCTAGCAGATGGACGTAAAGACGGCTTTTCTAAATGGTAATTTGGAAGAGTGCGTCTATATGGATCAGCCAGAAGGCTTCAATCAGAGTGGGAGCGGCGGGAAAGTGTGAAAATTGCTTAAGTCCATTTATGGACTGAAGCAGGCAACGAGGAGTTGGAATATCTGTTTTGATGAAACGGTCAAAGAATATGATTTTATCAAAATTCCAGATGAACTATGTATATATAGTAAAATTGTAGCACGAACTGTCGTATTCCTCGTCTTATATGTGGATGACATTCTATTGATAGGAAATGACATTCCTATGCTACAATCTGTCAAAGGATTCTTGTCACACAGGTTCTCCATGAAAGACCTGGGTGATGCCTCTTACATTCTGGGGATCCGGATCTATCGTGATAGATCCAAGAGGATGTTGGGACTTTCGCAGTCCAGGTATATCAACACTATACTGAAAAGATCCAGTATGGAAGATTCTAAGTGAGGTAATCTACCGGCTTGTCACGGAATCACCCAATCCAAAGAGATGTCTCCCAAGACTGATATAGAAAGGGATCGCATGTCTATTATACCCTACGCTTCTGCGGTAGGCTCTATAATGTATGCGATATTGTGCACCAGACCAGATGTAGTTTACGCACTGAGTGTGGTAAGCAGGTATCAGTCAGACCCAGGGGAGAAGCACTGGATAGCAGTGAAGAACATTCTTAAGTACCTGAGAAGGACTAAGGAAATGTTCTTGGTTTACGGAGGAACAGACCTCAAGATTGAGGCCTTTGCCGATTCCGGCTTCCAAAGTGATAAGGATGACTCCAAGTCCATGTCAGGTTATGTCTTTACCCTCAATAGAGGGGCGGTGTGCTGGAAGAGTTCCAAGCAAGAGACCGTTGCTGACTCGACGATGGAAGCGGAGTATATTGCTTCTTGCGATGCTGCAAAAGAAGCGGTCTAGATGAAGAAGTTCCTAACAGAACTTCAGGTGGTTCCTACTATTGTTGATCCAATACCGCTGTATTTCGACAACAACGGAGTTATAGGTTTAGCGAAGGAACCCAGGTCCCATCAGAAGTCCAAACACATTTTAAGGCGGTATCACCTGATCAGGGAGATCATAGATCGCCGGGAGATCGAGGTCCGGAGAGATGCTATAGAGGAGAACAATGCTGATCCATTCACAAAGGCCTTACCTCAGATTCAGTTCGAGAGGATACTCGAGATGATCGGTCTTCGATATGCCTATACATGGCCTCAGTGCAAGTGGGAGATTGTTAGTGTATATGCCCTAGGGGCCATTATTGTATCATACTAGCTTGTATATTACTTAATGGAAGCTTGGGATATTCACAGTTATATTAACAGTCTTGCTAAATATGGTAGTATGCTACTTGTTTATATCTATCTTAATATGTGTGTACGTATTGATAGAGCCCTTAGGATCTTGCTTGACTACCAGCGTTGTGATGGCAGTCACACTAATGGGGGCTGGGTAGTCTACAAGCACATCCTTTTTCAGGTGCCTAGTCGTAGGATTATCGAGACAGGGCATCAATATTCCGGAGTAGACTAGTGTGTACGCTTCTCATCCTAGTTGGGGAGATGGTCTATCCCACAGCCATCAGTACGTCGTACTGGAGAAAGTATACAGGTGCTCGTTGGGTTACGGGTACACCGGACAGGACTCGCGGGGAACTGTTGGTTGGTATTATACCCGTCGTCAGTTAACAGTTCCTAGGTGACATGAGTACAGCATAGTCCGCAGACTTGACACTGCTGCTTCGCCTTGAGTGTGTCCCACTGTTCTTAGATTGCTACCCTACCACGGCTCAAAGGAGTCATGCAAACAGGTAGCAGTTGGGCGCAGTCCTGAGCACTTGGAGGCAGTGGCGGTTAGACAGGATTCGTCTCTCCCGGTATTGGGAGTTGATATCGCGCTATGTCTGGAGAGCCATTACGCAAAGTCCCTGGCAGGGCAAGCGAGATTTACTGGTAGGTTTTCCAGTAGTTTCTCAAGGTGTAATGGGCTACGCTCCGACACGACTTATACCGCTTTTAGGGCACTGACGATTGCCGCCCTCTAGGCCCGATATGCAATAGTCCTAAACGAACAGACCAGACTGTACGGAGATTGTCACATCAGGCTCGGTAGGAGTTCGGATGGGTTTCCTCATCGGCCTTCTTATCGACATCTACCTGGGGACCGTTACGTACAGCTAGTGCTGCTTGCGGTCTGTGGTTAAACCCACTGCTAGCGTAGTAGTCGAGTCTTTAGAGTCCCACATAGAGAGTTTCCCTGCTCCGGGCGAAACGATATAGAGGTCGTATGGTTTTACGACACGGGTTCAGACGTATACGTGTTTTTACGCACGTACGATGTTCGGACAGTTTTTAGTAGCCGGCTTTGGTTTAAGCCAGATTCTAGTATCAGATTTTTGGATTTATACAGTCTAATGTTTTTCCGTGTTTTCACGGATAGGAGGGGCGTTCTCGTAAATTCTCGAGAAGCGTCTAGAAGGATGATGACTTGGGGGTTAAGGTGGCATTTGCATTTATTGATTTAGTAACTCATTTGTATGAATCATCCATGGAGTTAATGATGCATTTAATGGCTAATGACTCATGAGATGAATCACACAAGGTGAATGAATGAAGCATGGTTGATAAATCATTTGATTTATTCATTTAATAAATCATCATGCTTCATATATTCTAATGAGATCATTATTTCATTTCATTCTCACTCTCACCTTCTCTCTCCTCAAGCTCTCTCTCTTCAAACCCTAACCATAACCTCTCATGTGTTGAGATCAAGGGTTAGTAAGACATGTTAAACCATAATCACACTCTATATTCCCTAGGTGACTTTGATTAGCAATTGGAGTAACCTAGTTTCCTAAAGTTAGAGGCAAAGCTTGGAGTAGTAGATTTCGGGTGGATCGTCTATTACAAAGAGGAGGCCGACGAGGAGGTGGTTAACGAGAAGAAGAAGGACTTGGTTCATTAGGTATAATCTTCTTTCATAGTAGCTAACTACTCCTATGATTCTGGTAGTTTGTGTTCAGCAAAGATCCTTTCGGTTAGTTGATATTGTTTTAAACAAAAAGATTGTTTTTCATATTTCCTCCTAGCCGCAACTCGTGGGGTGTACAACGTCGACTTACAGAACAACGGATATTCAAAAATAAATATTTGCCATCCGGCAAAAACCCAGGTGATTTCCTCAAATATCACCAATTACAACGAATTCCGATATAATGAGGATGATCACCTAATTCCCAATAACTTACTCCCACTCATCATCTGTAAAACCATACAGATGTGAGAATCAAACCTGGTAAATACATACCCTGGAGTAAGGATCTAATTGGGAAATCAGTTTTCTTTTAACAACACATAGTGATTCTGAAACATGAAAATGTTTCGAAGGGGTATCCGGGTATTCATAATACTGCCTCTTCCATTATCAGATTCATGACTGTAACCGTATATTTCATTGCCATCTCTCCAAATCCCTTTATTCGTCTTTGCTCATTACCTTCTGTACACCCCCTTAGGCCAAATGGTTTTCTTCCTTCCCTACCGTTCGGCACCAGCCTGAGAGAAGGTAATGATAAAAGATAACTGAATAAACCTTATTCATATTTCTCCTGAACCAGAATCCATCCTCGAACTGGAACAAGTTCCTTCTATTTCGTATATAACCATACGATGGATTTATCCAATGGGAGTGGATGTTCGTAGTGATACGGGGTGTTCTGGAGAAATACAAAGGTGAAATAGGAGTGGCGATGAAATACTTGGTTTGGTCATGAATGATAGCTGTTGCAATTAACTTTGCCCTCTTTCTAATCCCTTTATTCGTCTTTACTTATTACCTTCTGTACATCACACTTAGGCTAATTGGTTTTCTTCTTTCCCTACCTTTCGGCACCTGCCTATGGTTTGGAAGAAGACTATCCAATAAGCGTAATGGGTGTACCCTCTCCTAATCCTAGGAGCCCTCAAAACCTGAGAGAAGGTAAAGGGAAAAGACAACCGAATAATCCTATTCAATCTCTCCAGAACCAGAATCCATCCTCGAATCTGGAACATGTTCCTTCGAGTTCGTATATAACCATACGATGGATTTATCCAATGGAAGTGGATGTTCATAGTGATACGGGGTGTTCTGGAGAAGTACAAAGGTGAAATAGGAGTGGCGATGAAATATGCAACTCAGACAATCCAAAAGCCAGTGTTTTAAGAATGTTCGGTTAAGTTGGTCACTAAGTCATAGTCTAGGGTCGGGCCATGGTCGCTGCCAAAGAGAGAGAGAGAAAAAAAACAATCTGCGTGCACTCTAAACTAGATCAGAATGGTTAATCACTTTATCTAATCAGGATGTCTCCCACTGTAACCTCAAATTCTCCTCCAAACCTGAAAGAAGAATTAGTCATGATCACCCGAGGAGTAAACCAACTCATCAGTGGGAATCGGGATCCAACTATCATCGCATGATAACGTGAAGGAATCCACTCACGTTATCACACTCCAGACGGTATGCGCATGCCTGGCAAGTTTCAGTTTCTTTAGAAACTCCCGATTTGATTTTTACCCCATGCTCTTATGACCTTGACTAAGGCCAACAAATCATAAGTCATATGTCAAGTTCTACCCGTCATTGTCCAGGTTAATTTGAACCCACCTGTACAAGACCTTAGCTAAGGCCAACAAGGCCGTACGACTGTCCCAAACCAACGCATTTATCTATGCAACAGAAAAGTAACAAATAGCTACCATACACCATGCCTTGACTAAGGCCAATAAACATAGCATGAATACTAAGTGCTACCCATCTGAAATGAAGGAGGGCTACGAATGGTTTTTGGCGAAAAACCTTTAATGTAATGAACTTGATATCGTTTAAGGAACCGGATAGATTTTTACAAAAATATAGTGGCGAAAACCTTTGCTAAAGAGGTCACTCCCGGTGAAGGGATCTCTGCTCTTTCCCCATAGAATGAGGTGTGGGATATTCCAACTGAATACCGCGATGCAAAGAAAAAAGTAATCGACTATAGTGAAGTTATTACCCTGATGTAAACTTCTGTCCAAGGGGTCACTCCCGGTGAAGGGATCTCGGCCCTTGCCTCGTCGAATGAGGTGCAGGATATTCATAACCGAATACCACTGTGCAAAACAAATGAGAACATCATTGTAATAACAACTTTTTGAAAATTATTTCAACAACTTCGAATAGGTATGTTTTCCTTACATTGATCTTGTTAGTTATATGTATGCTTTAAAGGTCATTACTATGCATGAGATGTATATTGTAGTGGATGCTTGGACATATATAGGGAGGACTTTCTTGCTCGACATGATAGTATGCTATCTGGTCACTCTTTACCTTAACGTGTACACTGATTGTCTCTCTGTTACATGTTGGTAAATCCCTTAGGATGTGTATTTGACTACCTGAACTATGATGCGGATCATACTAGTGGGGACATGGTAGTCCATAAGTACATCCTTCAAGGTCCCTAGTCGTGGGTGTATCGAGACGGGGCATCGATATACCAGAGTAGACTAGCGTATACCTTCTCGACCCATGTAGATGGACGATGGATGATCCCATATCCATTGGTGTTTGACATCAAAAATGATATACGCGTGCTCAGTAGAGACTAGGTACACCGGACGGACTCGCCGAGAACTCCCAGATGGTATTATACCTTACGTCAGATGGCAGTTCTCTGGTGACACTGGTGCAGATTAGTCTGTAGACCCGAGATCGTCATAGAGTCTTGTGTGATTCCCACTGTGCATTGATTTCCACCTTACCACGTCCAAGAGGGCGTGCAAAACGGTGGTTTTTGGGTACAATCCCGAGTCACATGGAGGCAATGAGCGATTGGAGGGGTTTTGTCTCTCCCGGTATTAGGGGTTGATGTTGCGCTATGCTCGATTGGCCATAACAGGGAAGTCCCTTGCCAAGGCTGGTTTAGAGATTTACTGTTAAGTATTACCAGTAGTTTCTCGACCCGTTATGAGCCTCATATCGGCATGACTTATCGGTTATTGGGGTCTGACGTTTACCACCCATAGACTTGATATGCGACATATCAGACGAGGAGACCGGACTGTACAGTAGTGTCACTGTCAGGCTTTTTGCAGGAGTTGGAGCGGGCTTTCTTGCTGATCTTCTGATCGCTCAATACCCGGGTAGCCGTTACGTCCAGCTAGTACCGCTGACGGCTTGTGGGTGCTTGATATGATCATCACCTACTGCCGACGTATTGACGAGTCTTTAGAGTCCTAAATAGAGGTTTTACTGGCTCAGGAAAAACGAAATAGGAGCGCATATGTGATATGTGCGGGACCGAGAATAGTGCGAGTATGTGATACCGTATTCAATTCTCGCGGCGTTTGTATCGATCTATTATATGCGATATAACCAGGTTATCGAATCAAGTGTTGATTCGATATGTTGGTATATTATGTGTTAGTCGGTTATATGTGACATAACCGGATAATTAAGTCAAGTGTTGATTTAATAATTTAGTGTATAATTGTATATGTGATATACTAATTTACATTAACTAACATTGGTTCACTTAAGCATTTGTTTTTCTCACGTGTACACAACTTAATATATATGTGATATATATTTATTTGTGTTCATTTTGTATCATGGTTGTTGATACAACTATCTTGGGTGTATAAGACTTATACCATACTAATTATAGTGTTAGGTTTTTATATTTAAAGTAATTCTAAAATTAATGGATAATGAGATCACATGCATGAAGCTTCATGAAGCTTATGGTTGCATTGACTTAGTCCACTAGTTTTGTTTTACTTAAAATATTAATTAACCTAACCACTATAATTAGCCATGGTTATGTCTCTACATGAGTTAGTATATGATACCCACTCACCCATGGTTAGCTCTCACTCTCTTGATTAGTTTTCATTCTCATTTTTGAGCTCATCTTCTTCCTCCTTCAAATGCTTTCTAGGGTTTGATAAAGAGAGAGAATTATAGTGAGAAAAGAAATTCTAAAGTGTACCCATTTACTATTTCATCATCCTCTACTAGACTAGCACTTTAGTTTAGGGTGTTTGCTTCACTTTGGTGAAGTGGTAGCTTGAGTTCGTATTCCCTCGATGTAGATCATCTTCGGCCTCGAAGACTTCAAGCAAAACCGTTGCCATCTTCTCATAGAGCCGTTCGAGAGTCGGAAGCACCATGATCGCAGCGATGGGACTACTACAAGGAGCTTAAGAAGTGAAGGACCGATCTACAAAGGTTGTATTTCGTATTCACTTAGTGTTAAAGTGTTTAACATGCTAGTTTTTGCCTAATCTCTAGTTTAAAGATCTAGTTTAGGGTTGTTCGGCACGACTAAAATTTTAATCCGGCATGGTTGATGCCTTATAGAACCTTATTAGAGTGCCTAGTAACCCTACAGTGGTATTAGAGCCAAGCTAGAGCTTTAGGCGAAGTCTAGACGAAGTTTAAAGTCCGATCGAACCCGGAATCCCACGATTTTACCCCTCTCTGGACAATTTTGAAAATGTTGGTTTTTTCTGGATTAAAAATGCTTAAAAAAATCAGCAGGCAATTATATGGAAAACTATGCAAAACGACAAAGTTTGGCGCCGAAAGCGCCGCGGAACCGCGGCACGAGCATGGCTCCCGCGGCGGTTCCGCGGCGATAAGGTGATGTCACGATTATCTTTTTGCATAGTAATGTTCCTGTTTAATTTCTTGATGTTTCTGAGTATTTTTAATTTATACTCAAGTGTTGAGTTTTCTGTGTTGTATTGGGAGCTCATTGATTCGATCGGAAAGTTTAACTTCGTCTATGTGTTTTTCCGGATAATTTAGAAAGTATTAATAAGTTCGAACGGATATCAATAACTCGCTTTTTCCCGACCCGGAAAATTTCCAAGTGTTGGATTTTTCCGTAGTTTAAGAACGTCTAAATCGTGCAAGTTACGCAATGGACCCTCTAGAAGACAACAAACCTTAACTCGATTATGTGACCGTCTTGAACTGCCTTTTGAACCTTAGGGTTTGGTGCAGTACGGCGTTGCCACATGTGAGGGGTTGGCTTGACCCTTCTACGGCTGGACCATTGGTACTGTGGCATGTGATGGATGTTTTCAAACTCCCCTCAAGTGTTGAGAACTATTTGTGAAAACTTGGGTGTTTGTTTATTCGATCGGAAAGTTTAACATTGTCTATTTATCTGGAATGTTCTACAATATTTGGAATCCACAAGTAGTTATGAGATAACTAATTTGAATGTTATAAACATAGAAGTTTAGTCTCAGATGATCGGTTGCAACGGGATTTTGACGCGATCAAAAGTCCGTTGCAATCACGTAGAGTATACGGATACTCGCCGGGTAAACTTAATAGACAGCCACACCCCAAAGCCCCGACCAAGTGACTGTAGGAGAACCCCGTCGCCAAATGCATCCGTTCGGGTGCTTGCGGCAGCGGTGTTCCGCCTTAGTGCACTTCGTCGACGGCTTCCGGGGGTGCGGCCGTCTACTAAAGTTTACGACGAGCATTCGATCAGGATATCGGGAATCTTGTTGAATTGACCGACTAGATATTGAAAAGTGTTTTCGATATAGAGACTAAAATGCGGGGTTTATAATTGTTAGGCATGTGATGTCTAAGGAGGTTGCGGATTCCAACTGTTGTAGTTTTACACTTTCTTTTCTACGACCGTAAGTGTAATATGTGATACCGCCGGTTTCGTTGCTATATGTCAACGACAATTGGGATGCGCATATTTACTTACGTTGATGACATGTGATGTTATGTGTTGCTGGATATGTTATATTAGATCGTCGCGTTCTGAATAACCGGGGGTTTTATGTGAGATGAGGATTTTTATTTTCATTCATGTTGTAAGTCCACGTTGCTCACCCCGGTTCTTACGAGGAGGCGGAAACGGCGAAAAATGATTTTTGGCGCAAGGCAACATGGACTAAAAGCCGGATCTTTGCTAAACTAGAAACTAACAAACTAGTAGAGGCTTTAACTACTATGCCGTAGAAAATATACCTCACGAAACCATTCCTTCGGGTCTTCTCTCCGCTGTCCTGCTCGTCCATCCACGCTCCGAGGGTCAATCCGGATCTTGGTCACCTCCACGGCCTTCTTGAGTCGAAGACGATCCACCCGAGAGTTGTACACCGAGCTCCACCTCGAGCCGAGGCAACTAGGGCAACGAGATCGCTAGTCTAGATGCCCTAGGTTGTGTGGTAGAGATATATGGAAGTGTTTGTCGTTGTGGGATCTTTTTCTCTCAACACATCATATCAAAAGAAGAAATCTAGAGGAGGAAGAAGGAGGAGCTAGAACCCATAAGAGCTTTTCTTTTCTTCTCACAAGAACAAGAGAGAGAAAATGAAAATGAAAAAATTGGCTATAGAAATGAACCATGGTTGTAATAATGCAAAAATGTCATCATTACCAATCCTTTCGTGATAAAGTTGATGCTACATTGAATTGACCATTTTCATAATCAAAAAGAAAAAGAAAATCCAAAGAAGAGTGTAGGCCTCTCAGGAAGGTCAATGGTCAACTCCGGTCAACGGGTCAACAAAGTCAAGAGAGGTCAAGGTGGTCAAATGGTCAATGCAATTAGCCATCACTAAACTATCACTAAAAAGATTAGTAAATAATGTCTCCGGCTCATAATGGTTTTGACCAAACGAATTGCCAAAACCCTAATGAGTCCACATCAAAATGGTTTTGGCCGAACCAACTATCAAATCCCTAATGAGGCACATCCTCCTTCATCGCTCCTCAAAACTGTACATACACACCCGCATCCGCATTCCGTAGAATGCGAATGCACAAAAGACAAAACAAATCCATCCGTGCAATACTAGGATCCGGATTAAACCAAAGCCCACTAGTATTGCCTTCCCGAACAGCATACGCACACAAGTGCACGTAAGTGATCGTAGCCTTGCCGTAAAACCATACGGCCTCTACACGTTTTGCTCAGTGCAGGGAAACTCTCTGTGTAGGACTCTAAAGACTCGACACTACGCTGGCAGTGGGTTTAACCACAGACCGCAAGCGACACTAGCTGTACGTAACGGTCCCCAGGTAGATGTCGATAAGAAGGCCGATGAGGTAAACCCATCCGAACTCCTACTGAGCCTGTATGTGACAATCTCCGTACAGTCCGGTTTGTTCGTCTGATACATCGCATGGCGGGCCTAGGGGGTGGTGAACGTCAGTCCCCTAATAGCGGTACAAGTCATGTCGGAGTGCAGCCCAGAACACCCTGAGATAACACTGGAAACCTACCAGTTTATCACGCTTGCCCTGGCCAGGGACTACTCATGTAATGGCTCTCCTAGACACAGCGCGATGTCAACCCCCAATACCGGGAGAGACGAATCCTGTCTAACCGTCACTGCCTCCAAGTGCTTCGGGACTGCACCCAACTACTACCTGTTTGCACGACTCCTTTGAGCCGTGGTAGGGTAGTAATCTAAGTACAGTGGGAACACACTCGAGGCGAAGTGACAGTTTCAAGTCAGCGGACTAAGCTGTACTCATGTCACCTGGGAACTGATAACCGACGATAGGTATAATACCAACCATTAGTTCCCGACGAGTCCTGTCCAGTGTACTCGTAACCCAACGAGCACCCGCATACTATCTCCAGTACAACGTACTGATGGCTATGGGACAGACCATCTCCCCTGCTGGGATGAGAAGCGCATACGCTAGTCTACTCCGGAGTATCGATGCCCCGTCTCGATAATCCTACGACTAGGGAGCTGTATAAGGATGTGCTTATGGATTACCCAGCCCCCACGAGTGTGACTGCCATCACAACGCTGGTAATCAAGCAAAGATCCTACTCTACTAATATGTATAAGCGATATGCTAAAAGAAACACATGCACATATTGAAGTAGAAACAAACCAAGTAGCATACTACCATTTTGAGCAAGATTGTCTATTCAACTGTGAATATCCCAAGCTTCCATTAAGTAATTTACAAGCTAGTATGATACAGTAATGGCCTCTAGGGCATATACACTAACAATCTCCCACTTGCACTAAGGCCATGTACTGGCGTATCGAAGACCTATCATCTCGATCAGCCGCTCGAACTGAGTCTGGGGTAGGGCCTTTGTGAGTGGATCTGCAATGTTGTTCTCCGTATTTACTCTCTTCACCTCGATCTGCCGGCGATCTACGATCTCCCGGCGATCTACGATCTCCCTGATCAGGTGGTACCGCCTTAAAATGTGCCTGGACTTCTGATGGGACCTGGGTTCCTTCGCTAAAGCTATAGCGCCGTTGTTGTCTCTATACAGCGGTATTGGATCAACAATGGTAGGAACCACCTGAAGCTCTGTGAGGAACTTCTTCATCCAGACAGCTTCCTTTGCGGCATCGCAAGCAGCTATGTACGCCGCTTCCATAGTTGAGTCTGCAACAGTCTCCTGCTTGGAACTCTTCCAGCAACCCGCCCCTCCATTGAGGGTAAAGACATAACCCGACATGGACTTGGAGTCATCCTTGTCACTCTGGAAGCTGGAGTCAGCAAAGGCCTCGAGCCGGAGGTCTTTTCCGCCATACACCAAGAACATCTCCTTAATCCTTCTGAGGTACTTGAGAATGTTCTTTACCGCTATCCATTGTTTCTCCCCTGGGTTCGACTGATACCGGCTTACAACGCTCAATGCGTATGCTACATCTGGTCTGGTACATAACATCGCATACATTATAGAGCCTACTGCAGAAGCGTAGGGTATAATAGACATGTGATCCCTTTCCAAATCAGTCTTGGGAGACATCTCTTTGGAGAGGGTGATCCCGTGATAAGCCGGTAAATTGCCGCGCTTGGAATCTTCCATACTGAATCTTTTCAGTATGGTGTCAATGTACCTGGACTGTGAAAATCCCAACATCCTCTTAGATCTATCATGATAGATTTGGATCTCCAGAATGTAGTTGGCATCGCCCAGGTCCTTCATGGAGAACCTCTGTGACAAGAATCCTTTGACTGACTGTAGCATATGAATATCATTTCCTATTAGGAGAATGTCATCCACGTACAAGACGAGGAATACCACAGTTCTCCCTACAATCTTACTGTAAATGAATGGTTCATCTGGGTTTTCGATAAAGTCGAATTCCTTGACAGTATCATCAAAGCAGATGTTCCAACTCCGCGATGCCTGCTTCAGTCCATAAATGGACTTTAGAAACTTGCACACTTTACCGCTGCTCCCACTCTGAATGAATCCCTCCGGCTGATCCATAAAGACGCACTCTTCCAAATTTCCATTTAGGAAAGTCGTCTTTACGTCCATCTGCCAGATCTCATAATCGTGGAAGGCGGCAATGGCAAGAAGGATCCGAATGGACTTCAGCATAGCCACTGGAGAAAAGGTCTCGTCATAGTCCAAACCAGGTCTTGGACGAAAACCCTTTGCAACGAGTCTAGCTTTATAGGTCTCAACCTGCCTATCTACACCAATCTTCTTTCTGAAGATCCATTTGCAGCCTACGGGTTTTACCCCTTCTGGAGCAAAGTCCAAAGTCCAAACTTTGTTGGTGTACATGGACTCCATCTCGGTCCGCATTGCATCCAGCCATTTTACTGAGTCACCGCTCTGAATGGCTTGCTGGAAGCTAGTAGGCTCACCATAATCCATAGTGCAATCCTCTCTATCCCCGTCTATGAGAAAACCGTAGTATCTCTCGGGCGGATGAGACTGCCTACTACTCCTGCGGAGTGACGTAGGAATGTCCTGTTCTTTTGAACCCTCTGGTTCTACTAAGCTTTCAGTAATAGCTCGTGGTTCTAGAATTTCTTCCATTTCTATTGCGCTCCCACTTATCTGGTTATCCAAAAACTCGGTTTCCAAGAAGCGGGCATGACGAGAAACAAAAACCTTTTGTTCTTCTGCGTAATAGAAAAGATACCCCTTGGAGTTCTTTGGGTATCCCACAAACTTACACGGTACTGAACGTGCCTCGAGCTTGTCCGCATGCTGCTTTTTTACAAAAGCTGGACATCCCCATGTCTTAAAGTGTTTAAGACAGGGTTTCTTCCCACTCCACATCTGATATGGCGTGGTAGGCACTGACTTAGTAGGAACTTGGTTCGAAAGATATGCAGCTGTTTCTAGTGCATAACTCCAGAAGGATCGCGGCAACTCAGCCTTACTCATCATGGAACGAACCATATCCAATAGGGTTCGATTCCGCCTTTCCGATACACCATTGTGTTGTGGTGTGTATGGAGGAGTAAGCTGAGAGAGAATTCCATTCTCTTTTAAGAAGTCCAGAAACTCGGCACTTAAGTATTCACCACCTCGATCAGATCTCAGTGTCTTGTTACTTTTGCCTGTTTGTTTTTCAACTTCATTCTTGTATTCCCGAAATTTCTCAAAGGCCTCGGATTTGTGCTTTATCAAGAAGACATGCCCATACCTAGAGAAATCATCTGTGAAAGTAATGAAGTATGAATAACCACTTCGCGCATGTGTAGACATTGGACCACACACGTCACTGTGTATGAGTCCCAAGAGCTCGCTCTTTCTTTCTCCGTGTCCAGTGAACGGAGTCTTTGTCATCTTTCCCATGAGACAGGATTGACAAGTGACATAAGACTGGTACTCGAACGGATCCAAGTATCTTTCTTTATGTAACTTTGTCAACCGTATCTCATTGATGTGACCCAGTCTACAATGCCATAAGAAAGCCTGATTTAATTCCGGAGACTTTCTTTTAAGTGTGTTCTGGACACTAAAGACCTGAGCTTGATTCAAAACATATATACTGTTTTTCAATGTACCTGACCCAATCAGAACTTGATTTAGGTGGATGTTTACTTTATCGCTTACAAAAGTAAAATCATATCCTTCCTTAGAAAGTAAGGATACAGATATGATGTTACAAGTCGCACCTGGTATATAAAAACAGTCACGCAGAATCAATATCTTCCCAGTTGTCAGTCCTAGATGATATTCCCCTACGGATTCAGCATACATGCTCATTCCGTTGGCAACCCTGAGAGTCATATCACCTTTCCTGATAACCCTACGGTTTCTCAGAGCCTGTAACGAATTACAGATATGAGATCCTGATCCGGTATCCAATACCCAGGAAGTAGGGTTAACTGACATACAGTTCTCTATTACAAACACACCCGAAGCCGAAGCCACAACATGGTTCGAATTCTGGCTACTGGCTTTGCAAGCCCTGCAATCTTTCTGCCCATGTTCATTCCCGTAACAATAGGAACATCCCTCTTTTACTGCATCCATTCCCGAAACTTCTGCCCTTCCCTTTCTTTCTACTTCCCTGGTTTCCTTCAGGGTAGTAGGTAGAGACTGTTGAACTAAGTCAGCATCTGACCCGTTCTTCAACGTGGTTTTCAGGTCCGAGAGCTCAAAAGAGCCGGTCTCTGCAAGGACGTTGCCCCTTACAGATGACCCGATAGCCAACCTCGCTGGAAGCAATTCGTTCGAGGTCTCATATCTTGCGATATGAGATTGCTCTCCATATAAATCTTTGTTATGGAGGAAGATAGAAACTGAGTCCATCTTCTCGTGCTGCCTCTGGTATGTACCATCAACTGAGGCTAACACGAGGCACTTGGCTTTCGCACAGTCTTCTTCCGATGTCCTACGGATATCAATATCCGTGACAGGGGAAACTGGACCTGAGACGGCAGGGGTTGGATCGGTCAAGAGGTGTCCCAGCTTGTCATGGGCAATGGACATCTGGACAGACCTTTGCCAGTCATAACTGTCTGATTCAGTCATTTTATTATCTAGATGTAACCTAGGTGCGGTCACTGGGTCGCTGCAATTAAGAGAGAGAGAAGAAAACACTTAGCATGATGCTCTTGCAAGTTTAGATTGGTTTTTAATTTATCTAAACATGATGGCTCCCACTGTCTCTCGAATCCCTCCTCAAACCATAAAGGAAGAATTAGTCGGGATCAATCTCACCGTACAATACTTGCTTAACCGTTCAGCCAGGCTGGTGTCGGTACTTCGAGGGAGGTTTTCCAATGCTTTCGCGAAGGTCCTTAATTAAGTAACCTCTTTTCCCTGGGGGCGTAGCCCCGCTGACACCTTTCTAGACACCTACTTGGTTTATAACATTGATCGTTAAGTGAGAAAGTTCCCGAGGAGCAGCATATACTCACAGTAGGATCGGGATCCAAATATCATCGCGTGACAAAACTGAAGGAATCCTACCAGAATCATCACACTCTAAATGGTATGCAGCGCTAGCAAGTTTCAGTACTTTTGAAACTCCCGATGTGGATTTTTGCCCCATACTCTTATGACCTTGACTTGGGCCAACAAATCATAAGTCACATGTCAAGTTCTACCCGTCGTTGTCCAGGTTGATTTGAACCCACCCGTATATACCCTTAACTATGGCCAACAGAGTAATACGATTGTCCCAAACCAACGCATTCTATATATGCAACATATGAATACCCACCAGCTACCAAACACTGTGCATTGACTAGGGCCAACAAACACAGCTTGAATACTGTTGAATATTCATATGAAACGACGGAGGGCTACGAATGGTTTTGGCGAAACCGTGAACGTAGTGAACTTGATATAATCGATGGAACGAGATAGCTTTTAAAAGGAGTGGTTCGAGCTCCGCGTTTAAAAGCTGGTTTTTGAAAAGAACCGTGTGGTTTTGAAAGTGTTCCAACGACTTTTACTTTGTTTATTTTCTTGCATTAATTCCAATGCGTCCCATCATTTAATCCTACCATTGCAGAAAACAACCAAAATATGGCGTACGCTTATGCCATCCGCATTCGCCACGGGCCCCGTCATCACCCGTTAGGTTACTTAACTAACGACAGAGCGGGGGCTGGACTAGCGCGGATGCAAAACATAAGCAACACCTAAATAGATATCATATATAGATATATAGAAATGATAGCCAATCCAGATCACAGATGAACACTTTGGATATACTAGGAACCCGCGATTCGTTCGAGCCTGCAACGAAAAGCGGATTACACGGTCGCGATGAATAGCCAAAACCCCACCCTAGACCCCTACGGGTGCGGCAAACTACCCGCCAAGTACCCGAAGCGAAGCAACCTCCCTCAACGCGTGAGTAGGCCACTCGGCACTTCGAGATACCCGGTAGTTTGTGCACCCCACCTTGGGTCTATCCTAGGAGCAAAAACAGTAAAAAGAAATTATACAATGACGGCTACAACCCCGACCCGGTTGTGCAGCCAAACAAATAATATTACATCAATTTACAAGTTTTACAATGAATGAAAGAAAAAGAAACTCTCATCTCACATCCACCCCGGCTATTCATCCGCGACAATCCACCGAGTTCATATACATAAACTATCAACATTACAGATCACAGATATGTATAACCCCCACTAATCGACGTATAGCGATTAGCAGACGTTCAATACATATATCACATCACAGAAAATATTCATTAGCCAAAGTGTACGGAATATCGATCAAAATACGGATTTGTAACCACCCCAAAAGTCAATTTGCTCTCTGAAAAAACTGGGTAGAAACAACATGCATTAAAAATCCCAAAACAGCCAAACTAAAACACTGCACAAAACCCGGTCCACGGCCGAGTCAAATCGGCCGCGGAACCGCGGCAAGAAGCATGTTCTTGCCGCGGAACCGCGGTGGTTTGATCGATTCAGTGGACCGTTTTTGTGCTGTGTTTTTACAAAACCCTGAGACGAATTTTCATGTATGTTAAATCATTTTTAGAGCAGTATAAAAATTCGACAGAAACATGGTTTTTTCCGAACTTGTTTTGCGATTTTTTTCCGATCGATATTCTTAACACTTTGCTAACTTGCTAGTTTATGTTTAGCTAGGCTCTGATACCACTGTAAGTCCACGTTGCTCACCCCGGTTCTTACGAGGAGGCGGAAATGGCGAAAAACGATTTTTGGCGCACGGCAACATGGACTAAAAGCCGGATCTTTGCTAAACTAGAAACTAACAAACTAGTAGAGGCTTTAACAACTATGTCGTAGAAAATATACCTCACGAAACCGGTCCTTCGGGTCTTCTCTCCGCTGTCCGGCTCGTCCATCCACGTTATGAGGGTCGATCCGGATCTTGGTCACCTCCGTGGCCTTCTTGAGTCGAAGACGATCCACCCGAGAGTTGTACTCCGAGCTCCACCTCGAGCCGAGGCAACTAGGGCAACGAGATTGCTAGTCTAGATGCCCTAGGTTGTGTGGTAGAGATATATGGAAGTGTTTGTCCTTGTGTGATCTTTTTCTCTCAACACATGAGATCAAAAGAAGAAATCAAGAGGAGGAAGAAGGAGGAGCTAGCAACCATGAGAGCTTTTCTTTACTTCTCACAAGAACAAGAGAGAGAAAATGAAAATGAAAAAATTGGCTAAAGAAATGAACCATGGTTGCAATAATGCAAAAATATCATCATTACCAATCCTTTCATGATAAAGTTGATGCTACATTGAATTGACCATTTTCATAATCAAAAAGAAAAAGAAAATCCAAAGAAGAGTGTAGACCTCTCATGAAGGTCAATGGTCAACTCCGGTCAACGGGTCAACAAAGTCAAGAGAGGTCAAGGTGGTCAAATGGTCAATGCAATTAGCCATCACTAAACTATCACTAAAAGGATTATTAAACAATGTCTCCGGCTCATAATGGTTTTGACCAAACGAATTGCCAAAACCCTAATGAGTCCGCCTCAAAATGGTTTTGGCCGAACCAACTGCCAAAACCATAATGAGGCACCTCCTCCTTCATCGCTCCTCAAAACTGTGCATACACACCCGCATCCGCATTCCATAAAATGCGAATGCACAAAAGACAAAACAAATCCATCCGTGCAATACTAGGATCCGGCTTAAACCAAAGCCCACTAGTATTGCCTGCCCGAACAGCATACGCACACAAGTGCACGTAAGTGATCGTAGCCCTGCCGTAAAACCATACGGCCTCTACATGTTTCACTCAGTGTAGGGAAACTCTCTGTGTGGGACTCTAAAGATTCGACACTACGCTGGCAGTGGGTTTAACCACAGACCGCAAGCGGCACTAGCTGTACGTAACGGTCCCCAGGTAGATGTCGATAAGAAGGCCGATGAGGTAAACCCATCTGAACTCCTACTGAGCCTGTATGTGACAATCTCCGTACAGTCCGGTCTGTTCGTCTGATACATCGTATGGTGGGCCTAGGGGGTGGTGAACGTCAGTCCCCTAATAGCGGTACAAGTCGTGTCGGGGTGTAGCCCAGAACACCCTGAGATAACACTGGAAACCTACCAGTATATCTCGCTTGCCCTGGCTAGGGACTACTCGTGTAATGGCTCTCCTAGACATAGCGCGATGTCAACCCCCAATACCGAGAGAGATGAATCCTGTCTAACCGTTACTGCCTCCAAGTGCTTCGGGACTGCACCCAACTACTACCTGTTTGCAGGACTCCTTTGAGCCGTGGTAGGGTAGGAATCTAATCTAAGTACAGTGGGAACACACTCGAGGCGAAGTGACAGTGTCAAGTCAGCGGACTAAGTTTTACTCATGTCATCTGGGAACTGATAATCGACGATAGGTATAATACCAACCATCTGTTCCCGACGAGTCCTGTCCAGTGTACTCGTAACCCAACGAGCACCCGCATACTATCTCCAGTACGACGTACTGATGGCTGTGGGACAAACCATCTCCCCTGCTGGGATGAGAAGCGCATACGCTAGTCTACTCTGGAGTATCGATGCCCGTCTCGATAATCCTACGACTAGGGACCTGTATAAGGATGTGCTTATGGATTACCCAGCCCCCACGAGTGTGACTGCCATCACAACGCTGGTAATCAAGCAAAGATCCTAAGGGCTCTACTAATATGTATAAGCGATATGCTAAAAGAAACACATGCACATATTGAAGTAGAAACAAACCAAGTAGCATACTACCATTTTGAGCAAGATTATCTATTCAACCGTGAATATCCTAAGATTCCATTAAGTAATATACAAGCTAGTATGATACAGTAATGGCCTCTAGGGCATATACACTAACACATGTAAAATTCATTGTATGTAATATTCTTTTATTGGGGAACTTCCGGGATGAGGTTGATGTCACCATTTGTATATTATTTACTTTTCCGCACTAGGATAGACCCAAGGAGGAGAGCACAAGTAACCGGGTTCTAGAGTCCAGTGGGAGACCAACTCGAGGAGTCGAGTCCGGGTCTCCAAACTCTAGAATTGGTAGGGTTGCTTGCCGCTCTCGTAGGGGTCTAGTGGTGTGGGTTTGGATTTTCTTCGTGACCGTGGAATCCGTGTTTTATAGAGGCTCAAAATAAAACGCGGACGTCCTAGTATATCCAATGTTTCATATGTTTCTTCTGCTGCGATATTTGTGATGTGATCATTTGATATGTTGTGATAGATACTGTATATAGTATATATGATATATTATATAGACGTTACTTATGTTTTACACCCGCGCTAGCCCTGCCCCGCTCTGCCGTTAGTTACCAAACCTAACGGTATACGAGGGGACATCTAGGCGAATGCGGATGGCATAAGTGTACGTCGTATTTATCTATGATGTTTAGGTGATTTAAATGATGGGAATTCATTAATATGATTAATGAAAGAAAAGAAACCTAAAAGATGTTGTGGAATCGAATTTTCAAAAACAGGTAGCTACAGTTCTTGCTTTGCATAGCGGTGTTCCTTGTAGAACATCCTGCACCTTATTCGATAAGGAAAGGACCGAGATCCCTTCACCGGGAGTGACCCCTTTAGCAATGACTGGCAGATGCTACAACACTCGGTTTGTCTTTTGATTGCTTTTGGTGTTTTTTTCTTGGCATAGCGATATATATGATATATCCTGCACCTTATTCCATAAGGAAAGAGCCGAGATCCTTTCACCGGGAGTGACCTCTTTAGCGAAACTACTAAAAGCCTAAAAAACACTCCATTTTAAAATCATTTGATTCTACAACGATATCAAGTTCATTACGCAATAGGTTTTCAGAAAAACCTGTCATAGCCCTCCGTCATTTCAGATAAGTCCTACTTAGTATTCGTGCTACGTTTGTTGAACTCCGTCAAGGCGTAGTGTGCGGTAGCTAACTAGTATTTATCTGCTTATGCATATGATGCAGATTGGATTAGGGTAGTCGTACGACCTTGTTGACCTCCGTCAAGAGTCGTGCGGGTGGGTTTGATTCAATCAAAAAATAACGGGTAGAACTTGACTTGCACCCTGTGGTTTGTTGACCTCCGTTAAGGTCATAGGATGCTTGGGGCAAAATATTATCGGGAATTTCAAGTGTTGAAATTTGCAATGAGATTGCATACCTTTTATGAGATAGTTGGATCCCAATACCCACTGCGAGTAATTGTTACTCCTGAGAGAGTTTTACACATTACAATTAGCCGATCAAGTAGGTGTCTAGAAAGGTGTCAACGGGGTTACGCCTCTGGGAAAGCGAGGTTTACTTTAATTAGGTCCGTGCGAAAGCACGGGGAACCTCCCTCAAAGTACCGAAACTGGCATGGCTGAAAGATTGGCGAAGTTGTAGGGTGTAATTAATCCCGGCTATTCTTTCCTTTTAGGGTTTGAAGGAAGATTTGATAAAAACAGTGGGAGCGATCCTGATTAGATAAAATAATAACCAATCTAATCTTGCAAGAGCGCACGCAGAGTGTTTTCTTCTCTCTCTCTCCAGGTAGAGACCATATCACGCCTTAATCAAGATAATAATACGGATGTATTGACCGAACCAGCTTGTTATACTGAGCTAGGGGAACGTTGGTCCTGCTCCAACTTATAAATGTTATAAGACAGAGCAGGAAACAAGGGATTACCAGAATTCCCGTGTCGCCCAAACAAAGAAAGTGCATGCTGATGCATCTTCTTCGGGTGTGTTCATTACAGAGAACTGTTTCTCAGTATCCTTTACGTCCTGGGTATGAGATACCCGATCAGGATCCTACATATGTAATTTGTTACATGGGCTACAGATAGGTAGAGAACTGAGAACGGGTGATAAGTTTCATGAGATAGAAATGGTGTAAGTGTTGCAGCCAAGTCTGTTGGTAGTTATCACCCTGTATTACCAGAATACATTGATTCTGAACGAATATTATTAGATACCGAACCTGATATACAACATCATATCCGTCTCTTTATTAGTAAAGAAAGGATATAATTTTGTATTGTTGGATAATGTTTTGAAAATTTCCTGTATCAAGAGTTGATCGGTTCAGGCGCGTTATCTAAAATCATTGACGTTCTAAATCAAACTACGGTTCTTAGTATACAGAACACACACAAGGGGAAGAGTTCAGAAATGAACGAATCCTTCTTGAGGTATTGTAGACTAGGTCATATCAATGCAACCCGACTAGCTGAAGTTACATACAGATGCATATTTAAATTAGTTTGAATTTACATCTTGTGAAACTTGCCAGTCATGTCACAGAGATAAGATGACCATAGCTCTGTTTATAAGAAGCAGAGAAAGAGTTAGTGAACTCTTGGGATGATACATGTTGATGTATGAAGGTCTCCTGTCTACATATGCCAAGACCGGTTCTTTGTACTTCATTACATTCTCCGATGATCTCTCAAGATTCAGACATATGTTCCTGTTGAAACACAAGTCCGAAGCTTTTGAGATATTCACAGAATATAAGTTAGAAAGTAGAGAACCAAAACGGGTATAAGTATTATGTCCTTTGATGTGATCAAGGAGGAGAATACTTGAGCATGGAATTCCTGGATTATTCTGAAGGAGAATGAGATTCTCTCTCAGCATTATTCCTCCGCATACACCACAGCACGTCGATGTATTGGGGCGGAGCAATCACACCTTATGTGATAAGGTGTGCTCTATGATGAGTACTACTGAGTTACCTATTTTCTTTTGGGAGTTATGCACTGGAGAAGTTGCATACCTATTGAATAGGCTTCCGATCAGATCAGTTGCCTACCACTTCATATGAGATATGGTAAGAGAAGAGCCCATCTCTTAAGTCAGTTAAGATTTTGGGGTTGTCCAGCCTATGTCTAAAAGCATAATCCGGACAAGCTCGAGACAAAGTCAGTTCTGTAGATGTTTGTTGGATATCCCAAGCATTCACAAGGGAATATCTTCTACCAAACCGAGGAACAAAAGATGTTTTGTTTCTCAGCATGCCACCTTTATGAAAGGGAATTTCTTGTGAAGAAAATAGTAGACATGAGGTAGAACTGGAAGGAGTTCCAGCTATACAAACTACAGCTGATGATTTGGTAGAACCAAAGAATTTAATAGTTTCGAATGAACCCCAGCCTCTCCGCCGATCTAGTAGGGTTCCTCACCCACCTGAGAGATACTTCAGTTTCTCTATGACAATGGGAGCGAGGATTGTATCATAAGATGATGACCCAACTAGTTTTGAGCTGGCCATCAGGAGTGGGACTCTATAAGACCGGCTGGATGCTTAGCGATCTGAGATGGAATCCTTATACACCAACAAAGTATGGACTTTGGTTGCTTTATCTGAAGGGTTAAATCCCCATCAGGAGCAAGTATATCTTAAGAAGATTCCTTGGTGTACATGGAAAAGTTGAGACTTTCAAAGCTATGCTTAAGTCCATCCAGATCCTACTTTCCACGGCTACATACCATGACTACGATATCTGGCGGTTGGATGTCATGACTGCTTTTCTAAATGATGTTTTAGAAGAGAGAGCCTATAAGTACACAGTCAGAGGGCTTCGTAGACAGTGGGAGCAGCGGAAACGTGTGCAAGATGTTTTATGTGATAAAGCAGGCATCGCGGAGTTGGAATGTCTGTTTTGATGTGTTAGTCAAAGAGTTTGACATCATCAAAATGGTAGATGAACCTTGTATATACAAAAAAGGTAGTAGAGAGTTTAGCAGAGATCCTCGTAGAGTACGTGGATAACATACTCTTGATAGGAAATGAGTTTCCTATGCTACGCTCAGTCAATCTCCGCTTATCACAATGATTCTCCATATAGGATCAAAATGATACCTACTAAATCCTGGGTTTTGGATCTATGAGATAGATCTAATTAGATGTTAGGATACTGACTAGTTGTAGTGAGATGGTATCAACTGATCCTGGGGAGAATCACTGGAAGAGTTCCAGGGTGATAAGGACGACTGAATGTCAGTCACAGGCATTGCCTTTACCCTTACTAAAGGGACGGTATGTTGGAAGAGTTCCAAGTCAGATACCGTGGCATACTAGACGATAAAGGCTAGATACATCGCTACCAAAGATGCTACCAAAGAGGCAGTCTGGGTGTATATATGTTCATGAGATGAACTTCGTTCCTACCATTGTGTGACAATGGAGTTGTGGCTTACTCCTAGGAACGCCCGTCCCATCAGTGATCCAGACATATTCTAAGGCAGTATCACCTGATCATGGAGATGGTTGATCTCCAGGGGATCGAGGTTAGGAGAGTAGACTCAGAGGACAACATGGCGGATCCACTCACAAAGGCCTTTTCCCAGAGAGAGACTATTATGGGATGGTTGAGTATGGGATACTTCAACCACTGTTATCAGATAGCCCTAATGCAAGTGGGAGATTGTTAGTTATATGTATGCCCTAGAGGCCATTACTATACATGAGATGTATATTGTAGTGGATGCTTGGACATATATAGGGAGGACTTTCTTGCTCAATATGATAGTATGCTATCTGGTCACTCTTTAACTTAACGCATCCACTGATTGTCTCTCTGTTACATGTTGGTAAAGCCCTTAGGATGTGTACTTGTCTACCTGGACTATGATGCGGATCATACTAGTGGGGACATAGTAGTCCATAAGTATATCCTTCAAGGTCCCTAGTCGTGGGTGTATCGAGACGGGGCATCGATATACCAGAGTAGACTAGCATATACCTTCTCGACCCATATAGATGGGCGATGGATGATCCAATATCCATTGGTGTTTGACATCAGAGATGATATACGGGTGCTCAGTAGAGACTGGGTACACTGAACGGACACGTCGAGAACTCCCAGATGGTATTATACCTTACGTCAGATGGCAGTTCTCTGGTGACACTGGTGTGCATTAGTCTGTAGACCCGAGATCGTCATAGAGTCTTGTGTGATTCCCACTGTGCTTTGATTTCCACCTTACCACGTCCAAGAGGGCATGCAAAATGGTGGTTTTTGGGTACAGTCCCGAGTCACATAGAGGCAATGAGCGATAGGAGGGGTTTCGTCTCTCCCGGTATTGGGGGTTGATGTTGCGCTATGCTCGATTGGCCATAACAGGGAAGTCCCTAGTCATGGCTGGTTTCGAGATTTACTGGTAAGTGTTACCAGTAGTTTCTCGACCCGTTATGAGCCTCATATCGGTATGACTTATCGGTTATTGGGGTCTAACGTTTACCACCCCTAGACTTGATATGCGACATATCAGACGAGGAGACCGGACTGTACGGTAGTGTCACTGTCAGGATTTTTGCCGGAGTTGGAGCGGGCTTGCTTGCTGATCTTCTGATCGCTCAATACCCGGGTAGCCGTTACGTCCATCTAGTACCGCTGACGGTTTGTGGGTGCTTGATATGATCATCACCTACTGCCGGCGTATTGACGAGTCTTTACAGTCCTAAATAGAGGTTTTATTGGCTCAGGCAAAACGAAATAGGAGCGCATATGTGATATGTGCAGGACCGAGAATAATGCGAGTATGTGATACCGTATTCAATTCTCGCGATGTTTGTATCGATCGGTTATATGCGATATAACCAGGTTATCGAATCAAGTGTTTATTCGATATGTTTGTACATTATGTGTTAGTCGGTTATATGTGATATAACCGGATTATTAAGTCAAGTGTTGATTTAATAATTTAGTGTATAATTGTATATGTGATATACTAATTTACATTAACTAACATTGGTTCACTTAAGTATTTGTTTTTCTCACCTGTGCACAACTTAATATATATGTGATATATATGTATTAGTGTTCATTTTGTATCATGGTTGTTGATACAACTATCATGGGTGTATAAGACTTATACCATACTAATTATAGTGTTAGGTTTTTATATTTAAAGTAATTCTAAAATTAATGGATAATGAGCTCACATGCATGAAGCTTCATGAAGCTTATTGTTGCATTGACTTAGTCCACTAGTTTTGTTTTACTTAAGATATTAATTAACCTAACCACTATAATTAGCCATGGTTATATGTCTAAATGAGTTAGTATATGATACCCACTTACCCATGGTTAGCTCTCACTCTCTTGATTAGTTTTCATTCTCATTTTTTAGTTCATCTTCTTCCTCCTTCAAATGCTTTCTAGGGTTTGATAAAGAGAGAGAATTATGGTGAGAAAAGAAATTCTAAAGTGTACCCGTTTCCTATTTCATCATCCTCTACTAGACTAGCACTTTAGTTTAGGGTGTTTGCTTCACTTTGGTGGAGTGGTTGCTTGAGTTCGTATTCCCTCGACGTAGATCATCTTCGGCCTCGAAGGCTTCAAGCAAAACCGTTGCCATCTTCTCATAGAGCCGTCCGAGAGTCGGAAGCACCATGATCGCAGCGAAGGGACTACTACAAGGAGCTTAAGAAGTGAAGGACCGATCTACAAAGGTTGTATTTCGTATTTACTTAGTGTTAAAGTGTTTAACATGCTAGTTTTTGCCTAATTTCTAGTTTAAAGATCTAGTTTAGGGTTGTTCAGCATGACTAAAATTTTAATCCGGTATGGTTGATGTCTTGTAGAACCTTATTAGAGTGCCTAGTAACCATACAGATCTGAATCAACGCAGTCCCATCAATAAATCACACCACAAAAGAACGAAAATATGATGTACGTATATGCCATCCGCATTCGCCACTGGGTCCCGTCATCACTCTTTAGGTTACTTAACTAACAACAGAGCGGGGACTGGACTAGCGCGAGTGTAAAACATATACAACATCTACTAGTGTATATATATATATATATCAATATATAATAATCGCTCTAGGCATGATAAAAGCAATATCACAGAAAAGTAATAAGCATCACAGAACAATACATATAATCTGGGAGCCCCGGGTTTCCTTTGAGCCGCAAGTGAAACCCGATGTTCCCCTGGTAGTGTGGATAGCCTGTGCAATGAAAACTTAGACCCCTACGAGTGCGGCAAGTTACTCGCCAAAACCAGAAGTGAGGAAGCCCCCTTCAACAAAGTGAATGGGAAACCCAGCACTTTACGGAATCCGGTAACTTGAGCACCCCTACTTGGGTCAACCTGTACCCCTTACGAGTGCGGCGCATAGCCCGCCAATTCTAGAGTGAAGCCTCCTCCGTCTCAAAGCCATGAGATGCGGGCCCGTTGCCCTCTAGAATCCGGCTATCCGTGCACTCCACCGCGGGGTAATCCTAGTACAGAAAAGAAAATATGTACAACGGTGACATCGACCTCAACCCGGTCGTGCCCCAAAAGAATAATATACAAACAGGAAGTGACGGCAGTCCACATGTCGGACGCTCGCCTCGCGATATTAAATGTAAAAATAAATCCAAACTGCACTACCATTGCACGCAAGCTATCTACCACGACAATCCGTAACATCACAGCACAAAACAGAACATCAACGTGAATGTCACATTCGCAAACCCGTCTAAAAGGACTATAGCAATTAGACAAGTTGTACCGATCAAATGACATTCACGGTCGCAGATAGTAATGTAAGTACTAAATACTTTAAATAATGTTCGATAATATCGACTTCGAAATAACCCCTGAATAACCCCAAACAACTAGATCAAATCATATCCAAACTGGGCTAAACAAACAATACCACTGAACCAACATTACACAGAATAAAGCACACTGAAAATTTCAAACCCAGAAGGCAAAAAGTGGCCGGCCTCCTCAGATTTTTGTCCAATGTGGCCGGTCCAAATTTTGAGTTAGGGGCTCGTGTTTTTAGTGTGTTCTAGTAGTCATCTAAGTAGTCTTCCGCAGTTGTTTAAATAAGTTTTGAAGACACTTTAAAATTCGACAGAAACTGCAATGTATCGGGTGATGTTTCGGGTCTGTTTGGATTTCGATACTTTAACATCGTCTAAACCAACTAGTATGCGGTTAATGTAAGGCTACGGCAGCGCCCCGGCCGTCAATCCGAGGACAAATGCGGAATAAAAACTTTTCAAAATGGCGCTAACATAACCCTAAAACCTGGATCGTGCCATTAACCGTAAACTAGTAAACTTTAAAAGAGTTTAGAGAGATTATACCGATCGATCCATGTCCTTCGGTCTACAACCTCTTCCCATGCTCCTCGCGGCTGCTTCAATGAAGTTCGCTCTCCGATATCGCTTGTCGAAGTGGCTCCACGTCAAGGATTCTTTATACGGGCTCCCGCTTCAAACCGAAGCAACTCGGACATGAAGTTTGCTAGCCGACATGTCCAAAATGAAGTAGAGACAGTGTGTGATTACATTGTCTCAATACACTCTAGGATTCTCAACACATGAGAGAGATAAAGTGGAGCTTAAAGAGTTGCCATGAAGTGAAGAAATTGTGAGCACAAAAGAAAATGAGCTAGTGTTGAATTTTTGTGAGTGTTGTAATCTTTTGTTTTTATAAGCTTCACTTAAGAATTTCCTCACTTCTAATTCCCAGCAGCCCCTTGCACAAATATCACAACACACCCACAAATATCTAGCCCAAAACAATGAGTCACCAAGTGTGCACATGCCTCATTAATGCACCATGCCAAAAAAAGAAATGAGTCACAATTTCCTCACTTAATAAAACATTTAAAACTAAATGTTTTAATCCAAATAAAATGGCAACCCTAAAGTAAACTCGTAATGGATTACAAGAATACCCCTCATCCGTATATACATACCTTCATCCGTATTCTAACTGAATACGAATACAAGGAGACGAAAATAATCCAACAATCTAATACTAGGATCCGGCTTAAACCAAAGCCCACTAGTACGATCCGTTCGATCATGATCCGTGCACAAGTGCACGTATATGATCGAAACCTGCCATAAAACCATACGGCCTCTACAACGTTTCTTCCGAAATTGGGAAACTCTCTGTGGGGGTCTCTAAATACTCGTCAATACGCTGGCAGTGGGTTTAACCATAAGCACGTCACTGGTACAAGCTGTACGTAACGACTGCTCAGGTATTGAGAAAAAGGGAGGCCGATGAGCGACATCATCCCGAAACCCTACTGAGCCTGTCAGTGACAATATCTATACAATCCGGTCCGTTCTTCTATGAGTATCGCATATCGGGCCTAAGGTGCTGATAAACGTCAGACCCCCAATACCGGTATAAGTCATGTTGGAGTGTAGCCCAAAACACCCTGAGAAACTACTGGAATACCTACCAGTAAATATCGCTTGCCCTCACCAGGGACTTTGTGTAATGGCTCTCTAGACATAGCGCGATCTCACCCCCAATACCAGGAGAGACGAATCCCCTGCTGATCCGCTCACTGGCTCCATGTGGCTCGGGACTGTACCCAACTAAAACCTGTTTGCACGACTCCTTTGAGCCGTGGTAGTGTAGTAATCAAAGCACAGTGGGAAATCACACGAGAAAAATGACAATTTCAGGTCGATAGATTAACTTGTACACATGTCACCAGGGAACTTCTATCTGGCGATAGGTATAATACCAACTAGCATGTTCCCAGCGAGTCCGTCCGGTGTACGCATAACCCAATGAGCACTTGTATACGTTTTAGTTGAACCAACTGACACCAATGGCTTGTGAGACCGGCCATCGCCCCTCGTCGGGGTCTCGATCCGTATACACTAGTCTACTCTCGGAGTATCGATGCCCAGTCTCGAAACTCCCACGACTAGGGACACTTTACGGATGTTCTTATAGACTACCCAACTCTCACGTATATGATCGCCATCATATTGCTGGTAGTCAAGCAAGAATCCTAAGGGCTCTATCAATGTATAACATTGATCTGTAATATCACCTAAAGCATGTACACGATGATATAGACAAACCAGATAGCATACTATCATCTCGAGTAAGACTGTCCTACCGGTATAGGTCCTCCCTCAATCATTGCAATCATGTGCTTGCGATCCAATAATTTACTTTGAGGGCACTATACCCAACAGTCATGTCCAGTGTACTCATAACCCAATAAGCACCTGCATACTATCTCCAGTACGACGTACAAATGGCTGTGGGACAGACCATCTCCCCTGTTGGGATGAGAAGCATATACACTAGTCTACTCTGAAGTATCGATGCCCCGTCTCGACAATCCAACGACTAGGGACCTGTATAAGGATGTGCTTGTAGACTACCCAGCCCCTACTAGTGTGACTGCCATCACAATGCTGGTAGTCAAGCAAAGATCCTAAAGGCTCTGCCAATATGTATAAGCGATATGCAAAAAACATATGCACATATTGAGATAGAAACAAACCATGTAGCATACTACCATTTTGAGCAAGACTGTTACTATATCCGTGTATATCCCAAGTTTTCATTAAGTAATATACAAACCGGTATGATACAATAATGATCTCTAGGGCATATATCGCTAACAATCTCCCACTTGCACTAAGGATATATATTGGCGTATCGCAGACCTTGTAGGGCTCCTAGGCACTCTTGTGAAGGTTCATAAGGCATCAAACATGCCCGGATAAAATTTTAGACGTGCCGAACAACCCAAAGCCGGGATCTTTGCTAGATTATTAGGGTTTAACATGCAAGATAACAACTTTATTACTAAGTGTGAGGGATTACAACCTTTGTAGTCCGCTCCTTTGCTTCATAAGCTCCGAGTAGAAGTCCCTTCGCCGCGATCCACGATCTCCCGGACTCAAGAGAGGCTCCATGACTCGAACGATCCATGCTAGCTTGTGGTATTCCTTTTCTCCGATGATCTACGTCGAAGTTGCAATAACTCAAGCTCTCTCTCTAATGAGGTGAACACCCTAATCTAATGGGCTAGATTAGATGAGGATGATGGAGTAGTATTTATGCTATCTTTATATATCATAATCTCACATGAAAACATCACAAAAGGAAAATCAAGTAAGCTTTCTCAAAGCTCAAGAGAGAAGAAGATGATGAATAATGAGATTAATCCTTTTGTGATGAATAATGAAAAGAGTATATCAATAATAATGCAACCATGGTTAATGATGACAAGGATAACCCTTGTAGAGAGTTAACTAAGGCTAGGGTTTGGTTGGGTTAAGAAATGAGTCATAAGAAAATATCTATCATAATATCTTCTTTATGACAAAAGGAATGCTTCTAGAAGGTGCAAGAAGAAGCTAACCCTATTCAAACCCTAATCTCTTTTTATCATCACTAAACATGTTTCATTATTAATCATATCATGTTACTTTAATATATATCACATATATATTATATATTTGTAACAAAAGAAATAATACCTTTAATATATATCGCATATATATCAATGTATTATAACGGTGAGAAAATGAAATAATAAAGCGAGCCAATATTAGATAATGTAATACAATATATTATATATATTATTATACATTAAATCATCAAATCAACATTTGATCCGACAATCCGGCTATATCGAATATAACCGACTAATATAACATGTACCGATTCATTGAATCAACACTTGATCCGATGACCTAGTTCATATCTAAATATCGCGAGCATATAATACGGTATCTCATATCGCATTATCCTCGGTCCTGCACATATCACATATGTGCCTCTACTCCGTTTTTCCTGAGCCAAGAAACCTCTGTGTAGGACTCTAAAGAATCTTCAATACGCCGGTAGCGGTGATGATCATATCAAACACCCACAAGCTGCAAGCGGTCAGCTAAACGTAACAGCCACCCAGGTATTGAGCGATCAGAAGATCAACAAGCTAGCCTGTACGTTCTCCTGTGAATCTAATCAGTAACACACCCGTACAGTCCGGTCTCTTCGTCTGATATGTCGCATATCAAGTCTAAGGGTGGTATACGTCAGACCACAGTAACCGATAAGTCGTGTCGATGTGAGGCTCATAACGGGTCGAGAAACTACTCGTAACACTTACCAGTAAATCTCTATATCAGCCCTGGCCAGGGACTTCCAGTTATAGCCAATCGAACACAGCACAACATCAACTCCCTATAACGGGAGAGACGAATCCCCTACTATCGCTCATTGCCTCCATGTGATTCGGGACTGTACCCAAAAGCCACCGTTTTGCACGCCCTCTTGGACGTGGTAAGCTGGAAATCAAAGCACAGTGGGAATCACACAAGATTCTATGACGATCTCGGGTCTACAAACTACCCTGTACCGGTGTCACCGGAGAACTGCCATCTGACGTGTGGTATATCACCATCTGGGAGTTCTCGGCGAGTCCGTCCAGTGTACCCAGTTTCCACTGAGCACCCGTACACCATCTCTGATGTCAAACACCGATGGATATGGGATCATCCATCGCCCATCATATGGGTCAAGATGCGTATACGCTAGTCTACTCTGTTGTATCGAGGCCCTGTGTCGATATACCCTCGACTAGGAACAGTTATAGGATGTACTCATCGACTACCATGGCCCCACTAGTATGATCTCATCATAGTCCCAGTAGTCGAGTACAGATCCTAAGGGCTTTATAAACATGTGAGAGAAAAATAGTAAACCAATACAAGTCAACATGTTAAGATAAAGTGAAACCAAATAGCATACTATCATGACGAGCAAGAAAGTCCTCTCTATATATATCCAAGCATCCATTATAATATACATCATATGTACAACAATGGCCTCTAGGGCATATACATAACTAACAGACCTATGATCTCGAATATTGTAACGTTTTAGAAATCGTTTAGGCGAATTTTCGGATATTCGGTAGAATAATTTGTGTTTTCCGTAAAAACCAAGATATAATTACATTTCAACATAGACTTCAATATACCTATTTTACCTATGTGATTGCTAGTATTTGGTATTTAATTGGTCACTTGTAAATTTCTAGTATACTTAAATATTTTCCTTAATTAATTATTTTTATTAGTGGTAATTACAAAATGGAATGGGTTAATCATTTATTAGTGAACCATTGCAATTATATAACAAGTTATAATATGTTTACTTGTTCTCATAATGTCTCCATAATTCTAGAGAATTCTAAGGGAGAAGTTAAATGAAAATTTAAAATAAATAGAAAAGATTGATGTGTGGTGTATTAATGAGCTTTGAAGTGTTTTTCTTGACTTGGATCTCTCTCACACACACACACACTTCCCTTACCTCACTTCGCCGAGCCTAGTGGTGGCAGCCCCCTCCATCTCTTTTCACCCATTTTTCCATCTCATTTCCCACTACTAAATTAATACAAATTAAATATTTGATGTTTGATGTGTGTGTGGGGTAAGGTTACTTCTCTCTCACTCACACACCCTCTCTCTCTCACTCACCCTCACTTTCTCCCCCTCAAATTTTGGCCAGCAGCCCTCTCCCCCTTTCCTTCATCTTTTTCACTCAAAAACTCTTGTAAAAATTTATCAAAACTCAATACAAAACCCTACTAATTCCTATTTAAACCTCTACCCATTTTTCCTTTTTCCAAACTAGCAAGGATCTTGGAGAAAAGTTAGCATTTTGGAGGCTATGTTCTCAAGTGTGGATCTCATTCCAAATGATTTTGAGATATAATCTAAACCCAACGGTTTCTTGATGTTCAATTACTTTAATTTAGTTAATTTTGATGTTTAATTATGGTTCTAATTGCTAACTTGAAATTTCATGAATAGGGTTTGAGTTCAAGTTAGGGTTTATGTTACTTGATTAAGGTTGCAATGTATAGTTTAACATCCTAAGACACGCAAAATCAAGTGTAGTTGTTAATTTGTAAATTGTTACTTTAAAATTGTTAAAATTAGATAATTTTCCAAACTAGGTTTTTAGAATTTATATAAATTGGTGAGAAAAAATTTATTAAAGGTTTGTGTGGCTTGATTAAGCTATTATGTGATTATTGTGGCCACTAGTTTTGTTAAAATATCTAGTTTTGGACTAAAATGGTAATCGATGCATACTAGGTTTTTTGAATAAACCGATTTTGATTAAGTTTTCGATTTTGATGATATACAACCTATTTCATATAATATTTATTGTCTTGTGAATGCGCGATTGTTGCGTTTGGGTTTTAGGCTTGGTGGTTTTCACGAATAGCGACCCTAGTTATGGGTTGTGGCGTTATCGCGAACGCGTTTTCTGCACCAAGTGTGTGCGCGTCTTATTGTGAGCTTGGTTTGAATTATGTCGTTTGTGTCCGCGACTATTTATGTATCTACTCTCGTATTGACTTCTGTGTGATTCTAGGATCGGGTCCAGAGGCGTCGGACGTGGCGCGGAAATGGCAGAGTTGAAATCGGATCAGATTAGCCAAGGCGTCCGAGTGAGTAGATTTAACATCTACGGGGAAATAGCCCGTATGGCGTTAAGCGTCAGGGCTAGATATGATATTATAGCCGCATGTTTTTATGCATATATATGGATTGTGCATGACCATCATTGCATACTATTACTTGTTGTGCCTTGACTTAGTACTTATTGGACACCGCACCATTACTGATGGTCCATGTTGCACGAGCACTAAATTGTATGCAACACACACCGTAGGTAATTTCCATGACACGCACAACATATACACCTATGTGGTATTGTGTTCGTTATTGACATTGAGACGTTGATTCTTGTTCTATTATGCATATGAAATGCATCATGCAAACATACTTACATGTATATACACATACCTTGCTATAGCCACATATACACCTATGTGGTATTGTGTTCGTTATTGACATTGAGATGTCGATTCTTATTCTATTGTGCATATGAAATGCATCATGCATACATACTTACATGTATATACACATACCTTGCTATAGCTACATATACGTCTGTCACGACCCGAAATTGGCAAGTGACGGCCCTAATACTACGCAACGTCTACAGGCGTAACGCAGTAAAAGAAATAAAAAAACCCAGAAATCTAGACCAGTAAAAGACAAGAAAAGATAAGAAATATTGTTTAAAAGTCTTTGAAATCACAACCCAAATTCTCTAAAAGTCCAACTTTATTTCCTTTAAAATTTTGGCAGCACCTCCTTTATAAAAACCAACCCCAAAAGTGGGAACAACATAAATAAAAAGTAAAGCATCCCCAACGGGAGCAAATCCACGCCCAAAGGCGGAAAACAACCACCACAATAAATATACGACGCCGTAGCGAAGAAATAAAAGACAATAGAAAGGAAACTGTATAAAAGACAACAAATCCAACATAATATACAACATCGTCCTCACCAAGTCTCTAAGTCAATATGAAAATAGTAGATGGAGAGTACAGGGATACAACGAATATACAATACAAAGAATAACCACAAAACCCACCTAAGCAAACTGTACACTGTGAGCTGATGCGGTATCCGTAGCAAAAGATGATAAGATGTGTGATAATAGCCTGCCTCTGACTATCCTGAGGAACACCTGCAAACACTGTGGCACAACGGGGGTGAGTTGCCAACTCGTGAATAGTAAATAACATATGCATGTAATCGCAAGTATGCACGTAAAGCGTGAATCTAAGATATGCAATTAACAGTAATAACATGTCATATGAATGCAGAATAATGGAAAGTACACTAGCAGGTACAACCAATATATAAAGCAATGATGATATGACAACAGTATGCAATAATCATGCAATAGGGATATGAGAAAGTAAATGTGCAACAATCATGAAAGGTACACTAACAGGTACTACTAATACATGAAGCAGTGTACAAACAGATAAAGGTGAGGTATGGAGTGAAGTATGTCATTTCCACGGAATCCTGACATCGTGGTAGGATCACAATCCAGCAAGACAATTCAAATCCTAATTCCTCAAATCAGCCCCCAAATTGGCTCTCATATCATCTAAGTATCACATCTCCTCAATTGTACAATATCAAGTAAATCTCGTATATCCCGAATGTACAACATCAAGTATATCTCACATATATCGAATGTACAACATCAAGTATATCTCACATATCTCGTATGTACAATATCAAGTATATCTCACATAATCGAATGTACAATCATCAAGTGGATCTCATATATCTATCCAGTATCCAATCTCAAATGAATCTCTTATATCCCGAATCAAATCTCCAGCAAAATTCTAACATCCTAAATATAATGACATAAATAAATATGATGATGTCAATACACATATATTAGCGTCCCATTCTACTAATATTGGTGTAAGGGTATATATAACAGCGGATAAATCTCCTGTTATATATACAAGGAGTAATTAGAAATATCATGAAACCAATGTGCCAAGCATCGACACAGAAATACTGATCTATCATATGTCGTCACCCACACTAACATCCTGATAGGTACGTATCATACGCTATCCCGAAAGCTCGAGTGCCTAGCTCTGACCCTCGCCCTTCGACGTATCCATACGTACATGACTCCCGTCGGTATCCACATGATAGCCGCTGAGTCATTGGTCCTGTCACCGGATAGTATGGTTCCTCTAAGCCTCATCGCCTGACACCACGACATCGTTCTTGCTTCGGGGTACCTCCGGGCCCCACCATGTACACGCACACGGACCCCTCCTTTCCTCGCGTGGTTTATACACATCGTAAACGACAAATCTCATGGTGGCTGCTGAAATATCATATCAAGGGAAACCGGGTTTTTCAAATAAAGCATAATTTCATGAACTACCACGGTTCCCAAATCCAGAAAACATCATGAAAAATCCATATCTCAATGCGAAAATCCATGAATAAAGTATACGCATCATAAATCTGAAATGCGAGCATATAGAGGAAAAGTAGCAATTAACTGTAACAAGTTAATGTAATATCATGCGGTTCCTAATCTCTCTAATTCTAAAATAACATCAAGTAAAGGTAAACATGTAGCTATAACCAGATATATGTGCAACATAAAGGTATAGCGAGATATATGTATCTACCTATAAGTAATGATGTAGTATACCCCCTGGGTATAGGTGAAATAGGTGTGCAAGGAATACCTGTAGCTATGTCATAAAGTGTGCATGTACCTATCACTAATGGTACAATACTCTATAGGTATACAGGTAACTAGCATGTAAGTATGTCAGAACATATGTGTAAGCATGTAGGTATACAGGTATGCTATAAGTCAATGCGTAAAGAAATATGAATCAAAGTCTCAATGTCCCTAACCAAGCAATATCATATCTATAAGTGGGTTGTGCGTGACATGGCAATTATTGACGGTGTGTGTAGCATACACTCGTGCAACATGAATCGTCAATAATATGTGCAGTGTCCTAAGGATACTAGTCCAAGCATAACAATATCTAAGTAATAGGGTAAATGCGCAATTCTAAATATGAAATAGAATATGCGACAGAAATAACATCTCTAGCCCAGACGCATAACGCCATGCGGGCGATTCCCTTGTAGATTTTAAATCTACTCACCAACGCTCCTGGCTAAGTAAAGCCTACCACCTGTTTTCCCTTGTCGTAGCATCCGAAGTCCCCGCTTGCGAACCTAAAATTTCACAGACACAACAAATAAGCAAATATCCTACATCGACGAAAAGACATCGAAACGCAAGAATGACACCCTGAAAATTACACTGCGCACGTAGCGCTTCTATCGCTCACGACATCGGCCAAAAACCCTAATTGGGGTCGCTAAACTACAAAACACAAGTCTAGACCCCGATCGTCCCGATCGCGCAACACAACACAAAAATTACGAGGAATACAATAGATATAACCTCGCAACGACCAATCGAACACACGTCGGAAAAACCCCGAAATCTAGTAAACAACTAATCGCAATATTTCGCACTAGTTTCAAGCTAACGCATATCTAGAGATTATAAATACCTTAAAATAGCTTAACTAAGCTATAAAAACCATTTCTATATTTTTAACACTTGCTAAATAAATTTTAGCAAAAACCTAGTAAGCAAAATTGCATAATTAAACAAAGTGTTCATTAGCAAAAATTAACATTTTCTACTAGGTTAATCTTCTCCAAAACACAAATTAACACTTCAAATAAACATTAAACACATAAATCAAGTTTTACCCTAACTAGATTATCATAAAAATCAAGTCTTGAATTTCAAACATGATATTAAAAGCTTAAATAAACAATTAATATACTAATTAGAAATTTAGAATCAACAAAAAGGATTAGGGTTTTATACCTCCACAAAAGATCAAAACCAAGAAACCAAACTCATCATCTTTTCCTCCAAAATGATGTTTTGAATGATGATCCAAGCTACTTTTGTGAAGAAGAATGAAGGAAAATGAATATATTTGAGTTTTTGTGATTTTATTTGGATTTCTCATGATTTATTTGATGCAAAATGAGTTGAAAATGGATGGAAATGATAAGGGGCAGCAAGGGGAAGGGAAGGGCCGGCTAAGGGGGTGAGGGGGTAGTTTTGTGAATTTTTTTGTGAAGAAATTGCTAGGAAAAAGAGTAATAAATGCTAATAAATGCTAATTGCCACCTTTACACCTTTTCTTTTCTTTTTAAAATAATTCATTTTGCACTCCAAAAATATCTAGATATTTAAAAAGAAGTTTCTAAAATATTCTAGTGACAAAAAAAATAATTTAATCTCAAGAGAAGAAATTTCCCGATTTACGTGCACCAAATACCGCTTAAAATAATATTTTATTTGGGAAAAATTCTATCTGAACCAAAACCTCCCAAATACCCCTAAAGTTCGCGCACAAGCTTTATTTTAGCTAAAAAAAGTGTCGGTAAGCTTATACGGACGTTTGATCGAAATCGGGTTAAAACGGGAAAAACCGACAATTTTGCCCTAAAACGGGAAAATTCGCAAAACGATTTCTGAAACGTTACAATCTCCCTTCCTTAAAAAAATTTGTCCCCGAATTGAATTTTTTACTAAGCGTACCTTCATAGAGAGGATTACTAAACTCTCATATCTCGTTCGCAGCCTCCCAAGTGATTACCTCACTATACGGCTACGTCCAAGAAAAACCCTTCACAGATGGCAAGACCCTTGACCGAAGTTTCTCCACCCGCCTAGCCATTAACACAATTGGCTGCTGGTGAACGAAAGATCGCGTCCAAACTAAATGGTCTGGTGCTGAATCATGTGAGAAAGGTCATGAAGGTAATTGCAAAGTATCGACACAAGGAATACGGGGTGAATACTCAATAATCTGGGCGGAAGTGCCAAATTAAAGACAACGGAACTAACTCACTTTAAGGATCTCGAAAGGACCTACAATTCTGGGTAAGCTTCCCAAAACTCAACACGTCCTTCATCGGAAAAATCCGTAGGAATACATGATCTCCCACTGCGAACTCGAGCCTGCGATCACCATGGTCGGCATAAGACCTCTGTCCGCACAGGACTGTCATCATCCTCACCAGAAACAGCTGGATCATTTCCGAAGTCTCTAGACTAGCTGGGGTCCAAAAATCCTACTACACAGAGTCAGAAAAACAGACTGGAGATCGACACCACCTAACAAACAAAACTTAAAGGTTGCCAATTGGAATGTCTACTGATAACTGCTATCGAAGGAGAGTCCTAACAATGGAAAGTGACGATCCCAACCGCCGACAACAATTAGTACGTATACACGAGTATAACCACTAGAGTCGGTATAGCCCGCTCTCACAAAACCATCATCCTGCGGATGGAAAGACGGAGCGAAAGCTCAACCAGTACCCAAGTCTTCCTGAAGCTCCTGCCCAAGATGGCAAGCGAACAGGGTGCCTTCATTGGATACGACCCATAAAGGAACTCCGTGCAACACACAAACTTAACAAAGAACAACTGAGCAAACTGAGTATAGCTGGACAACAAGCATCCGAATGGAGTCACACCCTGACTAAACCTGGGTATACGCCACAACGAATATTCATGGAGATCTGCTCCCATTCCCACTTCGAAACGGTTTAAGGTTGCAACTCTCCAGCCGGTCTCAGATGCTCAACCAAAACACACAACAAGACAACACCTTGAAACGAAATCCGAAACTTCTCTTTACATCCTTGCCCACACGTAACTATCTCACAAGTCACGTCAAATGCTGGTGGAACTTGAATGAGTACAGAGAGTTGACAGATGTGCCTGCTCTAGGATTTCAAGTCTCTACCCAATAGTATCAGGTACACAAACGCATCCCTAAACTCATCATACCCTTGTCACAAATCAAGGACTCCGAGTCATTACCCAGCCAAGTATGCTCAAGTATTTCTGACGAACGAGCATCGGCGGGCAGTGTCTCGCGAAAGCGATTAAGGAAAAGTGGTCGGGCGCGGACATGAGCAAGCTGTCCCCTCAGTATAGACGAACTTAAGATGTGCTCCACGATCGCACAAGAACTATGAATTTGCAGAAGACTATCTCAACAATCAAAATCTGTTGCAGGAAGGTGTACATTAAGCTCTGATAGTCCGTGAAAATCAGACACGACTCTCGAACAAGTAGTGTCTCCAAATTTGCAACGCAAGACCACCGCGGCTATCTCCAGATCGTGAGTGGAATATCCTGCTAGTACTTCCTCCAAATGTAGGGAAGCAAAAGAGATAACTCTATAGTGTCACCTCAGTACACAATCGAGCCCCACTCGCGAAACATCACAGTTAAAACAACAAAGTCGCCTGAACCAAAAAGCAAGAGGAACTGGTGCAGTTGTTAACCGAATCTCCAACTGCTGAAAAACTCCGCACGCATGCCTCAGTCCAAAGAAAAAGAAACCTCCTTTCAGGCCAGTCCAGTCAACGGTGCAGCACTACACTAGCAATCCTGCATGAAACGGCGGTAAAAACCTGCTAAGCCCAAAATCTGCGGACTTCCGTCCCGTATACAAGTCTGGGCCAAAGATGTATGGCCTCGATCTTCCTCGGAACCATACGAAAACCGTCTCCCGTAACTACAAGACCTAGGAGTCAACATAACAAGCCTAAAGGAACACTTTGAGAATCTAGCAAACCGCTGGGGCTCTCCCAGTATCTGCAAATCAAATCCTCAAGAGCTGCTCCTGTCCCTCAAGACACATTAAATAGACCAGAATGTCGTAAATAACACAACAATAACTGGTCGAGGAACGGCTTGAAAAAATCCGGTTCATCACATCTACGAGTGCTGCTAGGGCATTGGTGAGTCCAATGACACACCAGCACACACAAAGCCCGCAGCACACATAAGGCATTCTTCGGAATGTCATCACTCCGAACCCGCAACAATGATGACCTGATCCCCAAACAAACTTAGAAAAAATGTCTCGCACTTAGGAGCTGATCGAAGAAATCGTCAATGCGAGGTAAAGGATACCTGTCCGCACCGTAAGCCGGTTCAATTGACGATCCATCAATACACAACCTCAAACTATCGTCTTCCTCCTTGACGAACAGAAATAGGAGCTCCCCAATGCGAAACGCTCAAACGCACAAGCCCCCCAACAAACAACTCTGCAGCCGATCCTTAAGCTCCTTAAGCTCCGCCGGCTCATCTGGAACAACGTCGGAAAACTCTCGCACGATAAGAACCCGGTCAAACAAACCCACTGTGGCTCCGGTATCATGAATGAACGCCAAGAATCCTCGACATCCTCTCCTTAAAAGCCGACTAGCGAAAAAGGTTGAATTCGAGCTGTGAGAGGCGGCACCACTATCCCCCTGCACAACAAGAACTGACTTGCCGGAAAAACAAACCTGACTGTTTCCTCGCGGTAGTCCATAGACGCGTAGCACGTAACTAACCAGTCCATGCCCAGGAGAATGTCAAATCCAACATCTCTAGAAGGATCAAGTGACTGATGAATCTCCTAATCGATTGGCATACGACTGAAATACGTGTCGCGCAACAAAAGAATCACTGACAGAAGTTAACACAACAAACGGCTGATCTAGCTAACACGAATCCCCTCATCCCAAAACTCTGCTACTCCCGCAACGGTCACGAACCTATCTCGACGACTAGTCCTCTGTCTCTGGGTTGGTACACCGGTACGAGTCCTCCACTGTTCCGGAACTCTCAGTGTCTCTGGAATACGTGTCTTGTAAACTAGGGCTGCATCCACTGGTGCTATGTAGGTGACGGAATACTGTGTGCTGATCGCAAGGAACAACTGGGTAGCAGGGTTGAAAACCTCCTGTCGCTGCGCTCGAATGGCCTCAACCAATGAACTCATCGTCTAGCGCATATCCTGCATCTCTGCCACAAGCCTAGCGATACTATTTGTCGAAGGCGGATCGGTCTACACCTGTGCAACGAGCGTGCCATCCTGGTCAGTCCTTGACCAACCCGAGTCAACTCTGACCTCGGCCTTCGCTGCACCTCACTGAGTCCCCATAGTCGTCGGTGGCAAAGGCTATAAATAGGGATATGATTCGATATGAACACGGAAATCGAATCACAAGGATATGAATCATCAAGGAAGGAATTTCAAGTAATTGTACTTAGGTCACTTTAGGCGGAGTACTGCATCGTGAGTATGCTGCAGACATACACACACTACGTTACTCTGCTTAAGCTACCTACTCCATCATATCAAGGTCATCCTACACTCCTTAAGGTAAAAACCTAGCGCTCTGATACCAACTTTGTCAAGACCCGAAATTGGCACGTGACGGCCATAATACTACGCAACGTCTACAGGCGTAACGCAGTAAAAGAAAGCCAAAACCCAGAAATCTAAACCAGTAAAAGACAAGAAAAGATAAGAAATATTGTTTAAAAGTCTTTGAAATCACAACCCAAATTCTCTAAAAGTCCAACTTTATTTCCTTTAAAATTTTGGCAGAACCTCCTTTATAAAAACCAACCCCAAAAGTGGGTACAACATAAATAAAAAGTAAAGCATCCCCAACGGGAGCAAATCCACGCCTAAAGGCGGAAAACAACCACCACAACAAATATACGACGCCGTAGCGAAGAAATAGAAGACGATAGAAAGGAAACGATATAAAAGACAACAAATCCAACATAATATACAACATCGTCCTCACCAAGTCTCTAAGTCAATATGAAAATAGTTGATGGAGAGTACAGGGATACAACGAATATACAATACAACGAATAACCATAAAACCCACCTAAGCAAACTGCACACTGTGAGCTGATGCGGTATCCGTAGCAAAAGATGATAAGATGTATGATAATAGCCAGCCTCTGACTATCCTGAGGAACACCTGCAAACACTATGGCACAACGGGGGTGAGTTGCCAACTCGTGAATAGTAAATAACATATGCAAGTAATCGCAAGTATGCACGTAAAGCGTGAATCTAAGATATGCAATTAACAGTAATAACATGTCATATGAATGCAGAATAATGGAAAGTACACTAGCAGGTACAACCAATATATAAAGCAATGATGATATGACAACAGTATGCAATAATCATGCAATAGGGATATGAGAAAGTAAATGTGCAACAATCATGAAAGGTACACTAACAGGTACTACTAATACATGAAGCAATGCACAAACAGATAAAGGTGAGGTATGGAGTGAAGTATGTCATTTCCACGGAATCTTGACATCGTGGGAGGATCACAATCCAGCAAGACAATTCAAATCCCAATTCCTCAAATCAGCCCCCAAATTGGCTCTCATGTCATCTAAGTATCACATCTCCTCAATTGCACAATATCAAGTATATCTCGTATATCCCGAATGTATAACATCAAGTATATCTCACATATATCGAATGTACAACATCAAGTATATCTCACATATCTCGTATTTACAATATCAAGTATATCTCACATAATCGAATGTACAATCATCAAGTGGATCTCACATATCTATCCAGTATCCAATCTCAAATGAATCTTTTATATCCCGAATCAAATCTCCAGCAAAATTCTAACATCCTAAATATAATGATATAAATAAATATGATGAGGTCAATACACATATATTAGCGTCCCATTCCATTAATATTGGTGTAAGGGTATATATAACAGCGGATAAATCCCCTGTTATATATACAAGGAGTAATTAGAAATATCATGAAACCAATGTGCCAAGCATCGACACAAAAATACTGATCTATCATATGCCGTCACCCAGACAAACATCCTGATAGGTACGTATCATACGCTATCCCGAAAGCTCGAGTGCCTAGCTCTGACCCTCGCCTCTCGACGTATCCATACGTACATGACTCCCGTCGGTATCCACATGATAGCCGCTGAGTCATTGGTCCTATCACCGGATAGTATGGTTCCTCTAAGCCTCATCGCCTGACACCACGACATCGTTCTTGCTTCGGGGTACCTCCGGGCCCCACCATGTACCCGCACGCGGACCCCTCCTTTCCTCGCGTGGGGTATACACATCGTAAACGACAAATATCATGGTGGCTGCTGAAATATCATATCAAGGGAAACCGGGTTTTCAAATAATGCATAATTTCATGAACTACCACGGTTCCCAAATCCAGAAAACAACATGAAAAATCCATATCTCAATGCGAAAATCCATGAATAAAGTATACGCATCATAAATCTGAAATACGAGCATATAGAGGAAAAGCAGCAATTAACTGTAACAAGTTAATATAATATCATGCGGTTCCTAATCTCTCCAATTCTAAAATAACATCAAGTAAAGGTAAACATGTAGCTATAACCAGATATATGTGCAACATAAAGGTATAGCAAGATATATGTATCCACCTATAAGTAATGATGTACTATACCCCCTGGGTAAAGGTGAAATAGGTGTGCAAGGTATACCTGTAGCTATGTCATAAAGTGTGCATATACCTATCACTAATGGTACAATACTCTATAGGTATACAGGTAACTAGCATGTAAGTATGTCAGAACATATATGTAAGCATGTAGGTATACAGGTATGCTATAAGTCAATACGTAAAGAAATATGAATCAAAGTCTTAATGTCCCTAACCCAGCAATATCATATCTATAAGTGGGTTGTGCGTGACATGGCAATTATTGACGGTGTGTGTAGCATACAATCAGTGCTCGTGCAACATGAATCGTCAATAATATGTGCAGTGTCCTAAGGATACTAGTCCAAGCACAAAAATATCTAAGTAATAGGGTAAATGCGCAATTCTAAATATGAAATAGAATATGCGACAGAAATAACATCTCTAGCCCAGACGCATAACGCCATGCGGGCGATTCCCCTGTAGATGTTAAATCTACTCACCAACGCTCCTGGCTAAGTGAAGCCTACCACCTGTTTTCCCTTGTCGTAGCGTCCGAAGTCCCCGCTTGCGAACCTAAAATTTCACAAACACAACACATAAGCAAATATCCTACATCGACGAAAAGACATCGAAACGCAAGAATGACGCCCTGAAAATTACACTGCGCGCTTAGCGCATCTATCGCGCACGACATCGGCCAAAACCCCTAATTGGGGTCGCTAAACTACAAAACACAAGTCTAGACCCCGATCGTCCCGATCGCGCAACACAACACAAAAATTACGAGGAATACAATAGATATAACCTTGCAACGACCAATCGAACACACGTCGGAAAAATCCCAAAATCTAGTAAACAACTTACCGCAATATTTCGCACTAGTTTCAAGCTAACACATATCTAGCGATTATAAACACTTTAAAATAGCTTAACTAAGCTATAAAAACCAATTCTATATTTTTAACACTTGCTAAATAAATTTTAGCAAAAACCTAGTAAGCAAAATTGCATAATTAAACAAAGTGTTCATTAGCAAAAATTAACGTTTTCTACTAGGTTAATCTTATCCAAAACACAAATTAACACTTCAAATAAACATTAAACACATAAATCAAGTTTTACCCTAACTAGATTATCATAAAAATCAAGTCTTGAATTTCAAACATGAAATTAAAAGCTTAAATAAACAATTAATATACTAATTAGAAATTTAGAATCAACAAAAAGGATTAGGGTTAGGGTTTTATAGCTCCACAAAAGATCAAAACCAAGAAACCAAACTCATCATCTTTTCCTCCAAAATGATGTTTTGAATGAAGATCCAAGCTACTTTTGTGAAGAAGAATGAAGGAAAATGAATATATTTGAGTTTTTGTGATTTTATTTGGATTTCTCATGATTTATTTGATGCAAAATGAGTTGAAAATGGGTGGAAATGATAAGGGGCAGCAAGGGGAAGGGAAGAGCCGGCCAAGGGGGTGAGGGGGTATTTTTGTGAATTTTTTTGTGAAGAAATTGCTGGGAAAAAGAGTAATAAATGCTAATAAATGCTAATTGCCACCTTTACACCTTTTCTTTTCTTTTTAAAATAATTCCTTTTGAACTCCAAAAATATCTAGATATTTAAAAAGAAGTTTCCATAATATTCTGGTGACAAAAAAAATAATTTAATCTCAAGAGAAGAAATTTCCCGATTTACGTGCACCAAATACCGCTTAAAATAATATTTTATTTGGGAAAAATTCTATCTGAATCAAAACCTCCCAAATACCATTAAAGTTTGCGCACAAGCTTTATTTTAGCTAAAAAAAAGTGCCGGTAAGCTTCTACGGACGATTGATCGAAATCGGGTTAAAACGGGAAAAACCGACAATTTTTCCCTAAAACGGGAAAATTCGCAAAACGATTTCTGAAACGTTACAACACCTATGTGGTATTGTGTTCGTTATTGACATTGAGACGTTGATTCTTGTTCTATTGTGCCTATGAAATGCATCATGCATACATACTTAAATGTAGATACACATACCTTGCTATAGCTACATTTACACCTATGTTGTATTGTGTTCGTTATTGACATTGAGACGTTGATTCTTGTTCTATTGTGTATATGAAATGCATCATTCATACATACTTACATGTATATACACATACCTTGCTATAGCTACATATACACCTATGTGTTATTGTGTTCGTTATTGACATTTAGACGTTGATCCTTATTCTATTATGCATATGAATACATCATGCATACATACTTGTATACACCCATACCTTGCTATAGCTACATGTACACCTTTATATGATGTTGCATTGATTTTGGAGGAATTGGGAACCGCATGATATATTTAAAAACTGGAATCAGTTAAAAGAGCGGTTTTCCCTTGATATGCTCATACTACTGTTTTATGTTGCATATATCATATTTCATGGATTTACGCATTGAGATACAGATTTCATGTGATTTATGGATTTGAGAACCGTGGGAAATTCAAGAAAGTTTGCATTGTTTTGAAAATCCGGTTTCTCTTGATATGATATTTCGGTGCGTCCACCATAATTTTTCTCGGTTCTGAGACATGTGTTAGAAACCCGATTCGAGGAGCGATAGGCACCGTCTGCGGATACATGGTGGACCCGGTATGGTACCCCAGGGCAAGAAATGGATTTTGTGGTGTAGACGATGAGCCTGGCGGAGGCAGTACATTCTACCGGTGATAGTATAAAACCCGACGGATATCCGGAGGATATCGTGTAGGAGTTATGACATGAGATATATTAAGGGTCGATCTGGGTATGCCGCATCTGAGAGATGAGTATTTACGTGTCATTGATAGACACGGGTTTTCATGATGTTTCGAGTGTCGATGTTGGACATTCAGGTTCCATGAGATTTACAGATATGAGGGCCGATCAGAGTGACGGCGCCTGAGGTATTGGGATTTGGGGTGTCGTTGATGGACACCGGGATTTTTCACGATGATGATTCATTGATGATGTTATGTTTTATCCATACTCAGTATTTATTTGATATGCATTGCTTCATGTATTTGTAGTATCTTGATCATGATTGTTGCATATCCATATTGCTATATTTATGCTATCAGATTGCATGTTATAAATTATCGTTGTTCGTGCATTCCTTCGATTATCTGTATGATGTTACTTACTATTCACGAGTTGGTAACTCACCCCCATTGTTCCATAGTGTTTTGCTGGCTTGACCCTCAGAGTAGTCGCGGCAGGGCTTCTTATTGTATCTTTTTCAGCGGATACCGCTACGGTGGGCTCTGAGCCATTTTGTTGTAGGTGGGTTTACGGTTATCTGATTATCCATTGTATATTTCACTGTATCTAGTACTCTCCATCTACCACTTTCATGTATTGACTTAGAGACGAGTTGTGAGGACGATATTGTATATTTTGTGACTCTGGGTGTCGTACTCGTGTGAGCCGGCCTTTATTATGTTGCTTTATCTCTTTTATGTTGTTTTCATTATATTTTCTATTTCTTTCCTACAGCGTCGTATATATGCTTGTGGTCGTTGTTTCCACCTTTGGGCGTGATTTGCTCTCGTTTGGGGATACTTTACTTATATCTTATGGTTGTACCCGTTTTGGGGCTAGTTTTTACAAAGGAGGTGCTGCCGACATTTTTATGAAAATAAACTTAAGTTTAAATATTTTTACTTGAGATTTCCAAATGTTTTTAACAATGTTTTCATCACTTACTTCTTTTGATGGTTTAGATTTCTGGGTTTTTGTCTTACTTAAACTGTATTACTCCTGTTGATGTCACGGGGTTTAAGTGCTGGTCACGTGCCTAAATTTGGGTCGTGACAAAGTTGGTATAAGAGCGGTAGGTTTTACCTTTCTGAGTGTAGGATGAACATTGGTAGATGGAGTAGGCGACTTAAGTAGAGTGACGTAGCATGTGTATATTCCGCGGAATACTTACTATACGGTACTCCGCCTAAGTGACCTTAGGATATATATATTTTCTTTTATTTCCTTCTTTGGTTCCGGAAACCCTTTCATTCGATCGCAATGTTCCTATCAATCCTGTTCTTGCTCCAGACACTATGCCACCGGAGAATACGTGGGCCAGAGGGATACCGCCGTGGATGAGAATAGAGTAGACTCGTTTGAGACGAGGACTTATTGGGGCGGTATGCCTACCCCTCGGGGACAGAGTGATCCGCCTTCTCCAGGACAGATAGCTAGGATGGAGTCGAGTATTCAGGACTTGCGACAGATGGTTGGATTGTTAGTTGAGGCTATCCGAGAGCCGATGATGTCCCTCCTGCTGCAGGGAATGTGATTGTACCTGCTGCTCAGGAAGCTGTTTTTGTTGTTACCAAGATTATTTCCGTATCCTTATAGGAGTTTTTTAGGCCGAAGCCTCTAGGTTTTACAGGCACAGATCCAGCGGAGGATACGTAGACAATCCTCTACAGGATGGCTAGGAATTTTCGTTCACAGAGATGTTCTAACGAGATATATTGAGCTTGCGAGTTTTCATCTAGAGAAGTCTTGCTCAGACGTGATGCGAGTCAATTTAGAGTGGCCGAGCTGCAGACCTACTTCCTATGACTTGGGATGAGTTCATAGCTATATTTTTGCTCGTTTCCTTCCGGAGAGCGTTCGAGATGCCGAGCTCGTAGTTTCGAGCCTTTGCGTAAGACTTCAGGGATGACCGTGTCCGAGTACGACATTCAGTTTACTTAGCGGTCCGATATGCTCCTTACCTGGTGGACACTGAAGCGAAAAGGATAAAGAGGTTTGTATAGAGATTATACATGCAGTTATTTCTTGCCATCGGCACCGAGCATTTTGACACTTTTGCAGCCGCGATGGATGCAATGTAACACCTTAGGATGTGTTTAGTGGTTAATTATATTTAAATAAAGGGTTTTTAATAAAAAGTTTACCAAATTGGGTGTCAAATATTTTTCCAAATTTAATAAATATTTTCCTAGAATTTTCCTAGGCTTGCACACACTTGTGCATGTAAACTAGGGTTTAAAATGAGGTTATACCATGATTAGCAACCATGGTGGGTTTAATAATGGGGATTAAGTCTTTTGGGTTTTAATTAAGTTTATTTAGTTATTTGTTGTTTGTTTTAATTTGAATTTTTGTTTTGGGGTGTTGACTTGAGAGAATGAGAGAGAGAGAATGCATCATGGCAAAGCCCATGCTTGCATTTAATGATGAGAGAGAAAGGAGGGGTTGACATTGGGAGTTATCATTTTCCTCTCATTCTTGTGCTCATTTCTCTCAACCTCTCACTCTCATACTCACACACCCACACTCCCAGCAGCAGCAGCAAGCACAACAGCAGCAGCAGCAAGCACAGCAGCAGCACAGCACATCAGCAGCAACACAACACAACAGCAGTAGCAAAGCACAGCACAGCAGTAGCCGCAGTGAGCACCAGCAACAGCAACAACTTCAGCTGCAGCTCCTTTCCTCTACTCCTTCTTCCTCCTGCCTCCCAGGGTCGAGTGTGGGTTATACTTCTTGAACTTACCCCTTAGTTTGCTTAGTTAGTGAAGTTTAGCTTCGATTAGTGATAAATGGTGCGTTTTAGTGCGATAGGTGGTAATTCGTGGGAACTTTGTTCAAGAGAAGTGGGTATTGGTTAAACTGAGTTGATGGAGTGTTGTTAGGGCCATGATTAACCTAGCTTAGCCCCCAATTGCACTAAAATACCACCAGATTGCTGTTTGATGCAAAATTCTTCGCTTTTAAGCAAATTCTAGCGTTCTGCAAACTGCTATCTGTAAATGCACGGCGGCGCCCCGGCCGTCAATTCGACGCCGGAATGCGGAAACGAAACTTTTCTAGAACTTAGAAACCGGCACCACCGCGCACTAAAATCTCGGATCAGGCCATTAATCTAACTCTAGAAAGCTATAATAAGAGTAGAGAAGCTATACCAAGCGATCCGTGTCCTTCGGTTTTCGCCTCCACTCCGATCTCCTCGCGGAATCTCCGGTCGTCGCCTCCTTGTCGAAACGGGCACCACATCGCCGGGTTCTTTTACGGGCTCCCACCTCTGGACCGAGCCAACTCGGGCATGAAGTTGGCGAGCCGACGTGCCCAAGGAATGCTGTAGGCAAGTGTAGAATCCATTGTCTCTAGGGGTTGTGAAGTTGCCTTTGATGAAGGGAAGAAGAAGAATAAGCTTTGGAGATGGATATGGATTTTGTGGCAAATCATAGAATGAAATGAGAACAAGAAATTTCCCTCATCACAAAATGAATTCCCTCATACAAAAATGAAGCCCCCTCTACACACCCAAAGTGGCCGGCCTCTCTCAAATATGGGAGTGGAAAAAATCCATGAAAGGAGGTGAGTGTAGTAAAAGCAAAGGGTGACCATAACCAAATGTGATGATAACAATGTCATATCCATTTCTAATCTCATTAATGCTAAAGAGTTGATTCAAAAAGAATCTCGTTATGCAAGGAACCATCATGAAGCCACAAATACAAATAACACCTCCACAAAAGATAATTTGCACAACTGCAAATAACCCCCTCCATCGGAAAAGTCCGGCCGGGAAGGAACAAAGGAAAACTGGCCGGAACGGAATGCAAACTGGAAACTTCAGAAAACTGATCCCGTAATAAATTACAGGAAAACCCCGCGACTGTATATACATACCCGCATTTGTATTCCCACTGAATACAAATGCAAAGAGACAAAATCTACACTGTACAATACTAGGATCCGGCTTAAACCAAAACCCGCTAGTATTATCCGTCCGATCACGATCCGTGCAATACCGCACGTATCTGATCGAACCCTGCCATATCTCCATACGGCCTCTACAGCGTTTCGCCCGAAACTTGAGTAACTGTGTGTGTGGTGGACTCTAAAGACTCGTCAATACTATGGCTGTGGATTTAACCACTAGCACGTCAGAGTTATTAGCTACGTGACGGGCAACCATCTATTGACCAAAAGGGACGTCGATGAGCGAACTCATCCTGACACCCTACTGAGCCTGTCAGTGACAATATCCGTACAGTCCGGTCCGTTCGTCTATGAGCATCGCATGACGGGAATAGGGGGTTGGTAAAAGTCAGACCCCCAAAAGCGGTACAAGTCGTGTCGGAGTGTAGCCCAGAACACCCTGAGATACTACTGGAATACCTACCAGAAAATCTCCTACCTTGGCCAAGGACTTTCATGTACTGGCTCTCCTAGACACAGCGCGACCTCAGCCCCAATACCAGGAGAGACGAACCCCTGCAGATCCGCTCACTGCCTCCATGTGGCTCGGGACTGTACCCAACTAAAACCTGTTTGCACATCTCTTTTGAGCGTGGTAGGGTAGTAATCAAAGCACAGTGGGAACTCACACGAGACAAATGACGATCTCAGGTCGATGAACTAACATGTACACATGTCACCAGGGAACTGCTATCTGACGTCAGGTATAATACTAACTAGCATGTTCCCGGCGAGTCCTGTCCGGTGTACTCATAACCCAATGAGCACCTGTATACATCTTAGGTGAACCAACTGACACCAGTGGCTTATGAGACCGGCCACCGCCCCTCGTCGGGATCTCGACTGTATACACTAGTCTACTCTGGAGTATCGATGCCCTGTCTCGAAACTCCCATGACTAGGGATCTTTTAAGGATGTGCTTATAGACCCCAGCTCCCACGTATATGATCGCCCTCAAACTGCTGGTAGTCAAGCAAGAATCCTAGGGGCTCTATCAACGTGCAATAGTGACTTATATGGTCACCTAAAGCAGTACACGATGATAAAGATAAACCAGATAGCATACTATCATCTTGAGTAAGACTGTCCTATCGGGATAGGTCCTCCATCAATCATTGCAATCGCGTGCCTGTGATCCAATAATCGACTCTGAGGGCACTATCTCCAACAATCTCCCACTTGCACTCAAGGCTAATTATTGCGATGTCGCATACTCACAGCCCGTGTGATACCGAACACCCAACTCCTCTACTAGTCAGTCTCACAAAGCACGTTTGTGAAACTATTGCGTTCGAGGAATAGCCTCAGTGAGTGGATCTGCTGTGATGTTTCTTTCTATGTCTCTCTTTATCTTAAGTTAGCGGAGAAACCCATCTCCCGAAATGAGCAATACCTGTCTTAGAATATGATTGGATGTCTGATGGGACCTAGTTCATAAGTGAACTCCAAATCCAAACTTCTTAGACTGTATCGTCGACTGAGCTTAATCAGTTTCCTGCGCCATGCCTCCCTCAGTATCCGCCTGGACCACCTGTCCATAATACTGTTGGAGATAGTGCCCTCAGAGTCAATTATTGGATCAAAGGCAAGTGATTGCAATGATTGAGGGAGGACCTATCCCGGTAGGACAGTCTTACTCAAGATGATAGTATGCTATCTGGTTTATCTTTATCATCGTGTACTGCTTTAGGTGACCATATAGGTCACTATTGCACGTTGATAGAGCCCCTAGGATTCTTGCTTGACTACCAGCAGTATGAGGGCGATCATATACGTGGGAGCTGGGGTCTATAAGCACATCCTTAAAAGGTCCCTAGTCATGGGAGTTTCGAGACAGGGCATCGATACTCCAGAGTAGACTAGTGTATACAGTCGAGCCCCGACGAGGGGCGGTGGCCGGTCTCACAAGCCACTGGTGTCAGTTGGTTCACCTAAGATGTATACAGGTGCTCATTGGGTTATGAGTACACCGGACAGGACTCGCCTGGAACCTGCTAGTTGGGATTATACCTGATGTCAGATAGCAGTTCCCTGGTGACATGTGTACAGGTTAGTTCATCGACCTGAGATCGTCATTTGTCTCGTATGAGTTCCCACAGTGCTTAGATTACTACCCTACCACGGCTCAAAGGAGTCGTGCAAACAGGTTTTAGTTGGGTACAGTCCCAAGCCACATGGAGGCAGTGAGCGGATCTGCAGGGGTTCGTCTCTCCCGGTATTGGAGGTGAGGTCGCGCTGTGTCTAGGAGAGCCAGTACATGAAAAGTCCTTGGCCAAGGCAGGAGATTTACTGATAGGTATTCCAGTAGTATCTCAGGTTGTTCTGGGCTACACTCCGACACGACTTGTACCGCTTTTGGGGGTCTGACTTTTACCAACCCCCTAGGCCCGCCATGCGATGCTCATAGACGAACGGACCGGACTGTACGGATATTGTCACTGACAGGCTCAGTAGGGTGTCAGGATGAGTTCGCTCATCGACGTCCCTTTTGGTCAATAGATGGTAGCCCGTCACTTATGGCTAATACCTCTGACATGCTAGTGGTTAAATCCACAGCCATAGTATTGACGAGTCTTTAGAGTCCACCACACACACAGTTACTCAAGTTTCGGGCGAAACGCTGTAGAAGCCGTATGGAGATATGGCAGGGTTCGATCAGATACGTGCGGTATTGCACGGATCGTGATCGGACGGATTTTACTAGCGGGCTTTGTTTTAAGCCGGATCCTAGTATTAGACAGTGTAGTTTTGTCTCTTTGCATTTGTATTCAGTGGGAATACAAATGCGAGCATGTATATGCAGTAGCGGGGTTTTCCTATAATTTATTACGGGATCAGTTTTCTAAAGTTTCCAGTTTGCATTCCGTTCCGGCCAGTTTTCCTTTGTTCCTTCTCGGCCGGACTTTTGTGATGGAGGGGCTAATTTGTAAGTTCATAAATTAGCATTTGTGGAGGGTTTATTTGGATATGGAAAGATTATGAAAGCATCGTTTGATTCCATTCTTTTCTTTCATCATTTCTTTAGCATTAATGAGATTAGAATGGATGAGAGTTGATGTGAGGCTTGCTTTTGGATGTGGTCACCTCTTTTCATTCCTACACTCACCTCCATTCATGTTTTCATTCCCTCCACCATTTTATCATAGTGGGGCCGGCCACTTTGGAGGAAAGGGGTTTTTCATTTTTGGTGTGAGGAAATTATTCATTTCATATAGCTCATCCCAAGTTTCCTCACCTCTCTCCATAGTTCGTTCTCTACTCCACATCATTTCATGGCAACTTCATAATCCCAAGAGACAAAGCTTCTACACTAGCCTACAGCATTCCTTGGACGCTTCGGCTAGCCAACTTCGCGCCCGAGTTGCCTCGGTCCAGAGGTGGGAGCCCGTAAAAGAACCCGGCGATGTGGTGCCCGTTTCGACGAGGAGGCGACGACCGGAGATTCCGCGAGGAGATCGGAGTGGAGGCGAAGACCGAAGGACACGGATCGCTTGGTATAGCCTTCTAACCCATCTTGTAGTTTGCTGGAGTTAGGTTAATGGCCCGATCCGGGTTAAAAGTGCGCGGTGGTGCCGGTTTTTTACCTTTGAAACGTTTTTCGTTCCCGCATTCCGCCGTCGGATTGACGGCCAGGGTGCCGCCGTGCACTTACAGTGGTATCAGAGCCACGCCATTAACTTAGTCTAGCTTGCTCTAGTATGTTTAAAGACTCGATCGAACAAAAATCCCCAAAACCGTATTTTTCTTGCATCAGGTTTCTGTCGAAATTTTTTTTATCTCCAAAATTTTTTCATGATGTTGCAGAAATATGTGCAGGGTGTTCTAAGACTTCTGGAAAAATTTGGTGGCATGATTCGAATTTTCCACCGCGGAACCGCGGCCAAACACATGCATTGGCCGCGTTTCCGTGGCCATTATGACCCCTTGTTGCACCATTTTTTTCCAGTGGGTCCTAGTATGTGAAATGGGGTTTTTGGAATATTATTTTTTGGCCTAGATTTTCTGTGAGTGCTACAGTAGTGCTTGGGGACCACTTCGATAATTTTGATCGATCGAAAAGTTTAAACATGTTAGTTCACAGTATTTACATTATATCTGCGACTGTGAATGTCATTCGATCGGTAAATCCAGTCTATCTGCTATAGCCCTTTTAGACGGATTTGCGAACGTGACATTCACGTTGATGTTATGTGTTATGCTGTGATGTTGCGGATTGGTCGTGGGGATAGCCTGGATGCAATGTTAGTAGAGTTTTGTTTTATATGTACATTTGATATTGCGGGGCGAGCGTCCGACATGTGGACTGCCGTCACTGCCTGTTTGTATTATTCTTTTGGGGCACGACCGGGTCGAGGTCGATGTACCCGTTGTATATTTTACTTTCTGTACTAGGATTACCCAAAGGTGGGGTGCACGGATAGCCGGATTCTAGAGGGCAACGGGCCCGCATCTCATGGTATTGAGACGGAGGGGGATTTACTCAAGAATTGGCGGGCTATTCGCCGCACTCGTAGGGGGTACAGGTTGACCCAAGGAGGGGTGCCCAAGTTACCGGATTCCGTGAAATGTTGGGTGGTCCGTTCACGTTGCTGAAGGGGGCTGCCTTGCTTCAGGTTTTGGCGGGTAACTTTCCGTGCCCGTAGGGGTCTAGGATTTCATTGCACAAGCTATCCACACGACCAGGGGAATGTCGGGTTTCAATAGCGGCTCTATAAAACCCGGGGATCCCAGATATCTGTATTGTTTTGTGATGTTGTACATTTCTGTGATGTTGCATTTTATCACGCCTTGAGCGAAATATTATATATTGATATATATACTAGTAGATGTTGTATATGTTTTGCATCCGAACTAGTCCAGTCCCCGCTCTGTCGTTAGTTAAGTAACCTAACGGGTGATGACGGGACTTAGTGGCGAATGCGGAAGGCATATACGTACATCATTATTTTCGTTATTTTGTGGTGTGATCAATTGATGGGACTGCGTTGATTCGGATCAGTGCAAGCTAAACAAACCTATTCTGATGTTGTTGGAACATTTTTCAAAAAGTTGTTATTGCAAGGACGTTCACTTTTGTTTTGCATCGTGGCATTCAGTTGGAATATCCTGCTCCTCAGTCGACGAGGCAAGGGCCGAGATCCCTTCACCGGGAGTGACCCCTTGGACAAAAGTTTGCGTCAGGGCAATAACTTCACTATAGTCGTTTACTTTTTCTTTGCATCGTGGTATTCAGTTGGAATATCCTGCACCTCATTCTACGGGGAAAGAGCCGAGATCCCTTCACCGGGAGTGACCTCTTTAGCAAAGGTTTTCGTCACTATAATTTTAAAAAGCTATCCGGTTCCTTCAACGATATCAAGTTCATTACGTTAAAGGTTTTCGCCAGAAACCATTCATAGCCCTCCGTCGTTTCATATGAATAGTCAATAAGTATTCAAGCTGTGTATGTTGGCCAAAGTCAAGGCACAGTGATTGGTAGCTATTGGGTATTCATATGCAGCATAGATAGATGCGTTAGTTTGGGACAGTCGTACTACTATTTTGGCCAAAGTCAAGGGTATGTACGGGTGGGTTCAAATTAACCTGGAGAATGACGGGTAGAACTTGACATGTGACTTATGATATGTTGGCCAAAGTCAAGGTCATAAGAGCATGGGGCAAAAATCCACATCAGGAGTTTCAAAAGAAACTGAAACTTGCCAGATATGCGCATACCTTCTGGAGTGTGATAACGTGGGCGGATTCCGTCACGTTATCATGCGATGATAGTTGGATCCCGATTCCCACTGATGAGTTGGTTTACTCCTCGGGTGATCCCGACAAATTCTTCTTTCGGGTTTGGAGAAGAATTTGAGGTTACAGTGGGAGGTTTCCAGATTAGATAAAGTGATAACCATCTGATCTAGGCTAGAGTGCACGCTGAGCGTTTCTTTTCTCTCTCTCTGGCAGCGACCATTGACCCGACCCTAGACTATGACTCAGTGACCAAAATTAACCGAACCTTCTTAAACATTAGCTTTTGGATTGTCAGAGTTGCAAACCTCATTGCCACTCCTACTTTTACCCTTTTCTCCAGGACACCCCGTATTACTACAAACGTCCACTTCCATTGGACAAAACCATCGTATGGTTATATACGAACTCGAAGGAATTTATTCGAGGATGGTTTCTGGTTCTGGAGAAAACGAATAGGACTATTCAGTTGTCTTTTCCTTTTACCTTCTCTCAGGTTGCGAGTACTCCTTGGTTTAGGAAATAGTACACCTATTACGCAAATTGGATAGTCTTCTTCCAAACCTTAGGCTGGTGCCTAACGGTGGGGAATGAAGAAAACCAATTAGCATAATGATGGTGTACAGAAGGTATTAAGTAAAGACATATCAAGGGATTAGTAAGAGGGCAAAGTAAATTGCGACTACTATTCACGACCAAACTAAGTATTTCTTCGCCAATCCTAAATCACCTTTGTATTTCTCCAGGACACTCCGTATCACTACGAAGATCCACAGTTTATTGGATAGTACATCGTATGGTTATATACGAACTCGAAAGGAACTTGTTCCAGTTCGGGGATGGATTCTGGTTTAGGAGAAATAGGAATAAGGTTTATTCGGTTGTCTTTTATCTTCACCTTCTGTCGCATTGCGAGTGCTCCTAAGATTGGGACAGTACACCCATTATGCTTATTGGATAGTCTTCTTCCAAACCATCGGCTGGTACCGAACGGTAGGGAAGGAAGAAAACCATTTGGCCTAAAAGGGTGTGCAGAAGGTAACGACTAAAGACATATAAAGCGATTTAGAAAGGTGGCAAAGAATTATACGGTTACAGTTGTGAATATGGATAATGGAAGAGGCATTACTAGGAATACCGGGATACCCCATCGAAACATTTCATTGTTTCAGTTTCACTGTGTACTGTTAAAAGAAAACTGATTTCCCAATTAGACACTTGCTCCAGGGTATGTATTTACCAGGTTCAGATTCTCACATCTGTATGGTTTTACCGATGATGAGTGGGAGTAATTTATTGGGAATTAGGTGATCATCCTCATTATATCGGAATTCGTTGTAATTGATATTTGACGAAATCGCCTGGGTTGTTTGCCGGACGGCAAATATTTGGTTTTGAATATCCGTTATAATGCACCAATTTCAAATTGATATATCTGTACGTCTATTTTTATAGAGTGAGATGTACCGTTTTGAAATTATGTTTATGACATTTACCTATATCAGTGGATGGTTAGGCAATGAGCATTAAACAGCGGTGTAATTCTTCTTAACCATAAGTACAGTTTTCGACCTACGACACACAGGGAATGAGTCATTTGACTCAAGGGACTTATACAGAGTATTGTATGTTGTCCAGTGTCCATTAGGACAGAGGGGTATGTACTCGTACTATATTCTGTTTACTTGTGACTTCTCTATTTCTTAGACAAGTGTTTCGTAGAAACGCAGGGTCCAAGTTTTGAGAAGTTATAAGTATAAGATTAAAGTAGAGAACCAGGTATTGCAAGTATCGGGATTCTTCAAGGTGATCGAAGATGTAGATACTTGTGTATGGTATTCAGTTGATAGTAATGATTAAGAGAACTTGCTTCTCTTTCAGGCTACTCATAATTGGAAGTACTCCTAAGTTGAGTAACGTTGATCGGCCTCCTTCCATTTAGTTGGCATGCACTGGAGACAGCTGCATGATTTGAATCTGGTTCAATTAAATCAGTTCCTCTGTTTCTATATTTGATATAGAACAGTTCATATCTTAACGATGTTAAGGTACGGGGAGTTGTCCGGCTTATGCTTAAAACCAGGCTCTGGATAACTCAAGGCATGTTTCTGTAATGGCTGTTTGTGGGTTGACCCGGGCTATGACGAGGGTTGATTTTCTACCATCTGGAAGATCAATAGTGATATTGTTCTTGACTCGCCACAGTTTTAATAAAAATGAATTTTTTCAGAAAACATATTGTGGGAGTATGGTAGAACAGGAAGTGATTCCAGAACCGCAAATGATTACTGAAGATTTGATAAGAACCTAAAGATTCAATCGAGTTTGACATTCCATTGGCCACTCCGCAGATATGGTGGGTAACCTCAGGCGCTCGAGAGGTACTCCGGTAGCCTCGAGGACGGTGACAGGGAGGTTCTTGTTTACCCAGACTTGCCATTGCTGCTGTTCCAGACTGTGAGACCCGGCAGGAGGATGAGTATAGCGTCGTTCTAAACTAGCTTTAGAAGTGCACGCGTATATGACTCTGCCAGAGGATTGTCGTAGTCAGTGGGAGCAGCGGAAGCATTGGTGGACAAGAGGCTTATGTCTATTTATAGACTAAAGCAGATATAGCGGAGATAGATCATCTATTTCTGATGTAATAGTCATAGGTTTGACTTCATCAGAATAGGGGATGGATCTGTTAAGAAGGTATTAGGGTGTGATGTCCTGGTATTTGGATGACATAGACAGAGTAGGAAGTGATATTCCTATACAACGATCGGTTATACTTTGGTTGTCACACAGTAGTTTCTCCACATAGGAATTGGATCTTATATCGTACATTCTGGTTACTAGATCTATGGTTTTAGATCTAGATTTGGGAAGTGTCCCAATCAGGGTACTTAGACAGCATTCTAAGAGTATTTAGAATGGACGACTCCTGGCACGGTAGTATACCTGCAGGTGATGGAGTCACCCTCTCTAAAGGTGTCTTACAGACTCAAGGTGTCACGACCCGAAAGTACGGAACGTGACTGGCACTTAGATTACGAGACGTCTAAAGGCGTAACGTAACCTAAGTCAGCCAAAGCCCAGAAAAATCTAAACCAAAATCAAAAGAGAGTGAAGGAAAACCTTTCATGAAAACAACTTGAAATCAATTAAGTTGCATTGAACCCCTTTTTAAAAACATCAAAAATTTCCGAAAATTTCGGCAGAGTCTCCTTTGTAAATTCTATCCCCCAAAATGGGTACAACAAGAAATATAACCTGTAATCACAAAATGGCATCCCCAAGCAGGAGCTAGCTCTTCGCCCAAGGCGGATCACAACCACACCCAATATATATATGTAATCTCAAGAAAAGAGCATAAGGAAATGCAAAATACAAGAAAACGCAACGTCGGCTCAAGTGAGCTCGACCAAAAGAAACCACTTATACACAAATCTCTCAGTCTCATCACTAGGTCACATATACACATAAGAATTGGTAGATAGAGAATACTAGAAACAAAAAATAGTACAAAAAGAGATAATAGGGCTCTCGCAACCTACCTACGAACAATGTCGCGAGTCTGAGCAAAAGAAGTCACTAATAAGATAAGCCGCCGCTACTAGGCTGATGAGTCCGACCTGCCAGACACTATGGCACAACGGGGGTGAGTTGCCAGCTCGTGAGTAGAATATAACATCTAGTAAGGCTATCGTAAGAATGCACGCAAATGCGTCACAGCATGTATGACCAGATGTGATGTAATACCTCTAGTATGCATGCATATGTATGCGATGTCAATACTAAATCTTTAAGTATTTAAATGCTATGAGTTCTGCATTCATAACTTTTAAAAAAAATGTTTGTATGATAGCTAAATACCATCAAGAAATCATCTAAAACCCGTGTCAAGCATCGACACCAAATATGAAAACACATCTGTCCCAATGTCTCATTGTATCACTGTCTCAATACATCGGGCTCCGTCAGTCCGGATCGGCCCATATATCAAATCTCACGACAATGGTCGGTATCCTCCGGATATCCGCCGCGCCAGACATAACCGGTAGGTAGTCTTCCCCTGCCAGGCTCATCGTCTACAACTCGATCTTCTTGCCCCGGGGTACCATACCGGGCCCACCATATACCCGAGACGGTTCATCCACTCCTCGAATCGGGTCTCGAAATCCAACAGAAAACATGAAAACTCATGGTGGACGACACACACATCACGAGAAAACCGCAACTTTGTTTTTTTTTTTTAAAAATGATAAATATAAGCTTTGTTAAATTCTTGCGGTTTTCCCCAAAATCCAGAAATCGCAGCAATACTGAAATCCTCAAGAAAATCATAATGTCCAACATGTTGTATATGATAAATGTCTATGATATCAAGGTATGCGATGTGATTTGTGGCTAGAAATCTATGTAAGTATGATGATGATGCGAGGTATATATATGCTATGCGATTTCATATATCATGTGTGATGCAAGTGGTAATACTAAGCTAAACAGGTTCTATGGTGCTCGTGGCATGGCAATTACCAATGGCGTGTGTGTTACATGAATAGTGCGCATGCAACAAGAGCCAATGGTAATGGTGTTCGTATCCTACGAAGTGATATCGCACATGTGTATATGAATATCCATGCAATCTAGCAGACGATTAGCTATAAGGGTATGTAATGTAAATGAGGGGGAAAGCTAACTAACAATGCAAATCTTGCAAGAAATAAAGTAATCCTAACTAGGGGGCACCTCGCGCCATTCAGACGATTCCCCCATAGATGAATACATCTACTCACCTGAATGCCTTGCTAATCCGATCCGACCACCGCCTTGCCTTTGCGCGCCGCGTCTGATGTTTCCGCAACCATTCCGAGAATTGCATAACACACAATATAAGATTACAGATTCCTGAAATGTCGCAACTCACAATATGAAAAGATCGACACTCTCGAATTAATCACAACGTGCACTCGGTGCGCGGAAAACGCACGAAAATCGCTTAAACCTTAACTAAAATCGCCGTTTCGGGGCAATCGTCAAAACTAAACCCGACTAGAGAAAACCCCGCATTCGCGCACACTAATAGTCGTATAAGATGCTAATTATATCGCTAATATAACGCAATTAGATCACCTCCTAAAAATTTAGAAAAACTAGTAAGCATTGACATAGAAATATCGATGCAATCGTCGCGATTTAACGGTGTAGCGATCGCTACATCGCTCAAACAACCATTCTAACCTACTAGATAACCACTACCCTAGCTTAAACCCATTTGTCCTACAACAAACCCTAATTAGGGCATCAACACCTCTCTTGAATTTTCAAAAACCAACCATTACAATGAAATTAACACTTTAAAATACTAATTTAGATTATTTAAACTACAAATTTAACAACTAGTTTAGGATTTATACCTTACAAGAGTTGATTCCAAACTTCCACTAGCCTCCAAGACACCTCTTTTCTCCACTTTTTAAACAAATTAGGGTTAGGGAAGGGATGGATTAGGGTTTTGGTTTGAATTTATGAAGGAAAAGAGTGTATTTTTGTATGGATTTTGATTATTTTTGCAAGAATTGAAGCAAAAGAAGTGAGGGAAAAAGAGAAGTGCAGCAGCAGCAAGGTCGGACAGGTGAGGGGAGGTGGGGAAAAGTGTGAATTGTGTAGAAAATTCCACACATAAAGCATCTTCTAAGGTCATTTAATGCGCATTATATCAATTCTTTGCAAAAATACCCTTTTTCATTCATTTTTTTGCCATGAAACAACAAATCTTAGAAAGTTTTGGTAAAATTTTTGTTAATACTAAATTTTAGTTTATAATGGTTCCTAATTATGTAATTTGCCTCATTAAATTTGTATTTATCACTAATTAAATTTATTTTTAAAAGCTTAAAATAATATTAAAAATAATTAATTAAGGGAATTTTTTTTTAATTAACTAGAAAATTTTAAGTGACATTTTAGTGACAAATTTATAGTAATATCTTATCTAAATTTTGTATAATTAGTTCTATAATGAAAAATACCTATTTTGACTTTTTACGGAAAAGACTGCAAATTTAGCCGATTACCGAAAAACTGCCTACACGATTTTCGAAGCGTTACAATCTTCTCCCTTTAAAGAAATTCGTTCCCCGAATTTCGAATTTAACTACACGTACCTTCAAAAAGATGGGGATATCTATTCCTCATCTCTACCTCGGTCTCCCAGGTGACCTCCTCGCTGTTCGGGCCACGCCAAAGGACCTTGACGGGCGGTATAACCTTCGACCTCAATTTCTTCACCTGCTGATCCAAAATGACCACCGGCTGCTCGGTGCATGAAAGATCACGCTCTAGCTGGATCGTCTGATGCTGAATTGCATGGGAAGGATCATGAAGGTACTTGCGGAGCATCGAAACATGGAAATACGGGGTGAACATCAGGGAAGCTGGGCGGAAGAGCAAACCGATAAGCGACTGGACCAACACGCTCTAGGATCTCGAAGGGACCCACATATCTAGGACTAAGCTTCCCTTTCCGCCCAAATCTAATCACACTCTTCATCGGAGAGACCCTCAGGAAAACTTGATCGCCAACAGCGAACTCGAGTCAGCGACGGCGCCTGTCAGCATATGATTTCTGCCTACTCTGTGCCGCTCTCATCCTATCCCGAATCAGCTGTATCTTTTCGGTCGTCTCCTGTACGATCTGTGGCCCCAAAATACTGCTCTCCCTGAGCTCTGTCCAACATACAGGCGATCGACATCTCCTCCCATATAAAGCCTCGAAAGGTGCCATCTGAATCGTCTCCTGGAAGCTATTATTGTAGGAGAACTCGATCAAAGGCAAATGACGATCCCAGCTACCATCGAAATCTAAAGCACAAGCTCTGAGCATGTCCTTAAGAGTCTAAATAGTACGCTTTGACTGACCGTCAGTCTGCGGGTGAAAGGCTGTGCTAAAACTCAATCGGGTGCCCAAAGCTTCCTGAAGTTTCTGCCATAATCGGTTGGTAAACTAGGTGCCCCGTTCGGACACGATGCAAGTCGGAACGCCATGCAGTCGCACGATCTCATCAATATAAACCTGGACGTACTGAGAAAATCCAAAAGTGGTCTTCACTGGCAGGAAGTGAGCCGCTTTCGTCAGTCAATCCACAATCACCCAAATAGAGTCATACCCTCGACTGGTCCTGGGTAGACCCACAATGAAGTCCATGGAGACATGTTCCTACTTCCACTCAGGGATGGGCAAAGGCTGTAACTCGCCGGCTGGCCTCTGGTGCTCGGCCTTGACTTGCTGACAAGTCAGGCATCTCGACACAAAGTCTGTAACATCCTTCTTTATTCCGTCCCACCAGTAAACCTCTCTCAAATCACGGTACATCTTGGTGGAACCTGGATGAACACTGTATACTGATCTATGTGCTTCCTCGAGGATATCATGCCTCAGTCCTTCCGAATCTGGTACGCACAGTCGAGTCCCAAATCGAAGTATCCCCTGATTATCAATCATGAACTCAGAAACTCTGCCCTGCCGAATCTGCTCAATAATCTCTAAAATACGGGCATCGCCGGACTGTGCCTCGTGGATACGGTCAAGTAACTGTGGGCGTGCTCTGAAATGGGCCAGCTGTCCCCCTGTAGGAGTAAACTCGAACTGCACTCTGCTGTCACATAAAACCTGCCAATCCGCCGTCGACTGCATCTGTACTGCGCTCAAACAAGATAAGCTACCTCCGAGCCTCCTACTCAAAGCATCTGCCACCACATTCGCCTTGCCCGGATGGTATAGAATCTCGCAGTCATAATCTTTCACCAACTCCATCCAACGGCGCTTTCTCAGATTCAGATCTCGCCGCTGAAAGATATACTTCAAACTCTTGTGGTCAGTGAATATCTGGCACGACTTACCGTATAGGTAATATCTCCAGATCTTAAGTGCAAATACCACTGCAGCCATCTCTAAATCATGAGTAGGGTAGTTCTGTTCATGTTTCCTCAGCTGCCGAGAAGCATACGCGATAACTCTGTCGTGCTGCATCAATACATAGCCCAGCCCCACTCGAGAAGCATCACAATATACCACGAACCCGCCTGATCCTGAAGGCAATGCTAACACTGGTGCAGTAGTCAGACGAGTCTTCAACTGCTGGAAACTATCCTCACATGCCTGGGTCCAATCAAAAGGAGCCCCCTTCTGGGTTAACCCGGTCAGTGGTGCAGCAATACGGGAGAAATCCTGGACAAAACATCGATAATAGCCGGCCAGACCCAGAAAGCTGCGAACCTCTGTAACTGATACCGGTATAGGCAAACGCTGAACTGCCTCGATCTTCTTCGGGTCCACACAAATACCATCTCTCGTCACCACATGACCAAAGAAGTCGACACTTTCTAACCAGAATGCGCACTTGGAAAATTTGGCGAACAACTGATGCTCCCTCAAAGTCTGCAATGTGATATGTAAGTGCTGCTCATGCTCCTCCCGGCTCCGAGAATAAACCAAGATGTCGTCAATGAACACAATGATGAATTGATCGAGATACGGCCTGAATACACGGTTCATCAAGTCCATAAATGCTGCCGGGGCATTGGTGAGCACGAACGACATCACCAAGAACCCATAATGACCATAACGAGTACGGAAAGCGGTCTTCGGAATATCCTCCTTCCGAACCCGCAACTGGTGATAACCTGACCGTAAATCAACCTTCGAGAAAAACCCTGCACCCTGGAGCTGATCGAATAAGTCATCAATGCGGGATAGGGGATATCTGTTCCGCACAGTAACCCGGTTCAGCTGACGATAATCAATGCATAAGCGCATACTTCCGTCCTTCTTCTTAACAAACAGGACGGGAGCACCCCAAGGTGACACACTTGGTCAGATAAGCCCTTTGTCCAGCAAGTCCTGTAACTGATCCTTCAGCTCTCTCAGCTCCGCCGGGGCCATCCGATAAGGCGGTATAGAGATAGGCCCCGTGCCGGGGATCAAGTCGATGCAGAACTCAATCTCACGCTCTGGTGGCAGACCAGGCAGCTCGTCAGGGAATACATCAGGAAACTCTCTCACAACAGGGACCTGGTCCAACAGAACCTCTGTGGAGCTAGTGTCACAAACATAGGCTAAGAATCCCTGACACCCTTTCCTTAAGAGCTGACCAGCGCGAAGAGAAGAAATCAAGCTAGGAAGGGTAGCGCTACGGTCTCCCTGAATAACCAGAACCGGCTCACCAGGAAAACTGAATCTGACAGCTTTCTCACGGCAGTCCACGGATGCATAACAGGTGGCTAGCCAGTCCATACCAAGAAGAACGTCAAAGTCTAGCATATCGAGGAGAATCAAATAACCTGAAGAATCTCTCTCCCCGATACGAACGGAACATGATCGGTATACAAAACGAGCAACAAACGACTCGCCTACCGGTGTAATAACGACAAGCGGCTGATCTAACGGAGAAGACTCTCGGCCCAACCTCGGTGCAAAGTACGTGGATACATAGGAATGTGTGGAGCCTGGATCAAATAATACCCGTGTATCAAAAGAACATACTGGCAGAGTACCTGTCACGATGGCATTGGATGCCTGTGCATCCTGAGGAGTCAACGCGAACACTCAGGCCTGTCCACCACTAGTAGCTGGCTGTCCTCTGCCTCTACCTCGGCCTCTACCTCTGCCTCTGCCTCTGTCGCCTCGTCCTCTCTGAACCGAACCGCCACGCCCACGACCTATAGGATCATCTGGCTGGCATGGAGCCTCATCAGGAGTAGGAAGTAGAGCTCTTTGAGGAGGTGGTGAGGGTGGTAAGGTCACATGCGGGACTGTCGCCGTGCCCTGGCACCCCATGGTACAGTCTCTGATACGGTGGTACTGACTCCCGCACCGAAAACATCCCGGCGACGACTGCTGGGTCTATGGATATGAACCAAATAACTTACCTCGTCTCAATCCTCGGCCTCCACCATCTCCCGGAAATAATCTATCGCGGTGTCTACCCATCTGCCGCTGAGCTGGCGTATCAGTACGGATCCTCTTCGGCCCAGAAACGACCGGAGTCTCAGAAATACGCTCCTCCAAAAGTAAGGCTGTGTCCATCGCGGCTGCGTATGTATCAAAGTGCCGGGTGCCGACGGCAAGGAATAGCTGTGTATCAAGCCCTCGCACAAACCTCTTTATACTCTTCTCTTCTGTGTCTACTAGGTACGGAGCATATCGAGACAACTGGGTAAACTGTATATCATACTCCGAAACCGTCATCCCAGGAGTCTTGCGCAGAGACTCAAAACTACGGGCTCGAGCATCTCGGACACTCTCCGGAAGAAAACGGGCAAGAGACGCAGCTGTAAACTCATCCCTGGTCATAGAAGGTAGACCTGCAGCTCGGCCTCTCTCTACTGAATTGTACCATGTCTGGGAAAGACCCTCCAGACGAAAACTCGTGAACTCCACCAATCTATCATCAGAACACCTCAACGAACGGCAAATCCGAGCCATCCTATCAAGAAATGCTTGTGGGTCCTCTGTCGCATCCGTACCGGTAAAAGCTGGAGGTCTCAATCTCATGAACTCCTGTAGTGAAACAGGGATAGTCTCTGTAGCAGCAAGAGCGACCATCTGTGCAGCAGGTACAATCATGGTCTGTGCGGTGGAAGGAACGTCCTCGGATCTCTATGCCCGACTGGACTCAACTAAAGATCCCATCATCTGTCGCAACTCTTGCATGCCGGCCTCTAATCTGGCAATACGGTCTGGATAAGGTGGATCAATATGACCCTGAGGGGTAGGCGTATCATCCCGCTCGATCCTCGCCTTAGACGAGCCCGCTCGAATCTCATCCCTAGTGGAAGCCCGCTGAGCTCTCGTAGTCTTTGGCGGCATCGAAGCTGGAATAAGAAACAGGATCGATAAGAACATTTCAATTGAATAAAGGAATGCAGGGAATCAAGAAAGGAAATACAAGCAATTATTTCCTAAGGTCACTTAGGCGGAGTACCGTTTCGTAAGTATGCCGCGGATCATACCCATGCTACGCCACTCTGCTTAAGTCACCTACTCCATCTACCAAGGTCGTCTTACACTCAGAAAGGTAAAACCTACGCTCTGAAACCAACGTTGTCACGACCCGAAAGTATGGAACGTGACTGGCACTTAGATTACGAGACGTCTAAAGGCGTAACGTAACCTAAGTCAGCCAAAGCCCAGAAAAATCTAAACCAAATTCAAAAGAGAGTGAAGGAAAACCTTTCATGAAAACAACTTGAAATCAATTAAGTTGCATTGAACCGCTTTTTAAAAACATCAAAAATTTCCGAAAATTTCGGCAGAGTCTCCTTTGTAAATTCTATCCCCCAAAATGGGTACAACAAGAAATATAACCTGTAATCACAAATTGTCATCCCCAAGCGGGAGCTAGCTCTTCGCCCAAGGCAGATTACAACCACACGCAATATATATATATATATGTAATCTCAAGAAAAGAGCATAAGGAAATGCAAAATACAAGAAAACACAACGTCGGCTCAAGTGAGCTCGACCAAAAGAAACCACTTATACACAAATCTCTCAGTCTCATCACTAGGTCGCATATACACATAAGAAGTGGTAGATGGATAATACTATATAAAAAAAATAGTACAAAAAGAGATAATAGGGCTCTCGCAACCCACCTACGAACAATGTCACGAGTCTGAGCAAAAGGAGTCACTAATAAGATAAGCCGCCGCTACTAGGCTGATGAGTCCGACCTGCAAGACACTATGGCACAACGGGGGTGAGTTGCCAGCTCGTGAGTAGAATATAACATCTAGTAAGGCTATCGTAAGAATGCACGCAAATGCGTCACAGCATGTATGTCCAGATGTGATGTAATACCTCTAGTATGCATGCACATGTATGCAATGTCAATACTAAATCTTTAAGTATTTAAATTCTATGAGTTCTGCATTCGTAACTTTAAAAAAAATGTCTGTATGATAGCTAAGTACCATCAAGAAATCATCTAAAACCCGTGTCAAGCATCGACACCAAATATGAAAACACATCTGTCTCAATGTCTCACTGTATCAATGTCTCAATACATCGGGCTCCGTCAGTCCGGATCGGCCCATATCATCAAATCTCACGACAACGGTCGGTATCCCCCGGATATCCGCCACGCCAGACATCACCGGTAGGTAGTCTTCCCCTGCCAGGCTCATCGTCTACAACTCGATCTTCTTGCCCCGGGGTACCATACCAGGCCCACCATGTACCCGAGACGGTTCATCCACTCCTCGAATCGGGTCTCGAAATCCAACAGAAAACATGAAAACTCATGGTGGACGACACATACATCACGAGAAAACCGCAACTTTGTTTTTTTTTTTAAAAATGATAAATATAAGCTTTGTTAAATTCTTGCGGTTTTCCCCAAAATCCAGAAATCGCAGCAATACTGAAATCCTGAAGAAAATCATAATGTCCAACATGTTGTATATGATAAATGTCTATGATATCAAGGTATGCGATGTGATTTGTGGTTAGAAATCTATGTAAGTTTGATGATGATGCGAGGTATATACATGCTATGCGATTTCATATATCATGTGTGATGCAAGTGGTGATACTAAGCTAAACAGGTTCTATGGTGCTCGTGGCATGGCAATTACCAATGGAGTATGTGTTACATGAATAGTGCGCGTGCAACAAGAGCCAATGGTAATGGTGTTCGTGTCCTACGAAGTGATATCGCACATGTGTATATGAATATCCATGCAATCTAGCAGACGATTAGCTATAAGGGTATGCAATGTAAATGAGGGGGAAAGCTAACTAACAATGCAAATCTTGTAAGAAATAAAGTAATCCTAACTAGGGGGCGCCTCGCGCCATTCAGATGATTCCCCCATAGATGAATACATCTAGTCAACTGAATGCCTTGCTAATCCGATCCGACCACCGCCTTGCCTTTGCGCGCCGCGTCTGATGTTTCCACAACCGTTCCTAGAATTGCATAACACACAATATAAGATTACAGATTCCTGAAATGACGCAACTCATAATATGAAAAGATCGTCACTCTCGAATTAATCACAACGTGCACTCGGTGCGCGGAAAACGCACGAAAATCGCTTAAACCTTAACTAAAATCGCCGTTTCGGGGCAATCGTCAAAACTAAACCCGACTAGACAAACCCACGCATTCGTGCACACTAATAGTCGTATAAGATGCTAATTATATTGCTAATATAACGCAATTAGATCACCTCCTAAAAATTTAGAAAAACTAGTAAGCATTGACATAGAAATATCGATGCAATCGTCGCCATTTAACGGTGTAGCGATCGCTACATCGCACAAACAACCATTCTAACCTACTAGATAACCACTACCCTAGCTTAAACTCACTTATCCTACAACAAAACCTAATTAGGGCATCAACACCTCTCTTGAATTTTCAAAAACCAACCATTACAATGAAATTAACACTTTAAAATACTAATTTAGCTTATTTAAACTACAAATTTAACAACTAGTTTAGGATTTATTCCTTACAAGAGTTGATTCCAAACTTCCACTAGCCTCCAAGACACCTCTTTTCTCCACTTTTTAAACAAATTAGGGTTAGGGAAGGGGTGGATTAGGGTTTTGGTTTTAATTTATGAAGGAAAAGAGTGAATTTTTGTATGGATTTTGATTATTTTTGCAAGAATTGAAGCAAAAGAAGTGAGGGAAAAAGAGAAGTGCAGCAGCAGCAAGGTCGGCCAGGTGAGGGGAGGTGGGGAAAAGTGTGAATTGTGTAGAAAATTCCACACATAAATCATCTTCTAAGGTCATTTAATGCACATTATATCAATTCTTTGCAAAAAAAAACCCTTTTTCATTCATTTTTTTGCCATGAAACAACATATCTTAGAAAGTTTTGGTAAAATTTTTGTTAATACTAAATTTTAGTTTATAATGGTTCCTAATTATGTAATTTGCCTCATTAAATTTGTATTTATCACTAGTTAAATGTATTTTTAAAAGCTTAAAATAATATTAAAAATAATTAATTAAGGAATTTTTTTTAATTAACTAGAAAATTTTAAGTGACATTTTAGTGACCAATTTATAGTAATATCTTATCTAAATTTTGTATAATTAGTTCTATAATGAAAAATACCTATTTTGACTTTTTACGGAAAAGACTGCAAATTTAGCCGATTACCGAAAAACTGCCTAAACGATTTTCGGAGCGTTACAAAAGGGGAGAGGGATGTGCATGATTGGCAGATCACTTGCTTAGGCATTGAGTCAATTATAAGATATCAAGTACCACACCAGATGTTTTTCTTACAGTAGGTGCAATAAGTTGATATTGATCCAATCCTGGAGAAACGATCGGAAGCAGTTTTAGAACATAAGTGGATGTTCTAGGGATTTGATAACGGCAGCCTCCTTTGGGGGACAGTTATCACTCCAGGCTTCCAAGGTGACATGGATGACAGAGTTATAGTTTTCCCTCTGACAAAGGCAGTATTTGGACAGGTGGTCCAGGTGGATACTGAGGGAAGGCATGGCGCAGGATACTGATTAAGTTCAGTTGACGATACAGTCTAAGAAGTTTGGGTTTGGAGTTCATTTATGAACTAGGTCCCATCAGACATCCAGACACATTCTAAGACAAGTATTGCTCATTTCGGGAGATGGCTTTCTCCGCGAACTTGAGATATAGAGAGACATAGAAAGAAACATCATAGTGGATCCACACACTGAGGCTATTTCTCGAACGCAATAGTTTCGCAAACGAGTTTCGTGAGACTGACTAGTAGAGGAGTTTGGTGTTCGGAGTATGCGACATCGCAATAATTAGCCTTGAGTGCAAGTGGGAGATTGTTGGAGATAGTGCCCTCAGAGTCAATTATTGGATCACAGGCACGTGATTGCAATGATTGAGGGAGGACCTATCCCGGTAGGACAGTCTTACTGAAGATGATAGTATGCTATCTGGTTTATCTTTATCATCGTGTACTGCTTTAGGTGACCTTACGAATCGATATTACACCTTGATAGAGCCCCTAGGATTCTTGCTTGACTACCAGCAGTATGAGGGCAATCATATACGTGGGAGCTAGGGTCTATAAAGACATCCTTAAAATGTCCCTAGTCGTGGGAGTTTCGAGATAGGGCATCGATACTCCAGAGTAGACTAGTGTATACAGTCGAGACCCCAACGAGGGGCGGTGGCCGGTCTCACAAGCCACTGGTGTCAGTTGGTTCACCTAAGATGTATACAGGTGCTCATTGGGTTATGAGTACACCGGACAGGACTCGCCGGGAACCTGCTAGTTGGGATTATACCTGATGTCAGATAGCAGTTCCCTGGTGACATGTGTACAGGTTAGTTCATCAACCTGAGATCGTCATTTGTCTCGTGTGAGTTCTCACTGGGCTTTGATTACTATCCTACCATGGCTCAAAGGAGTCGTGCAAACAGGTTTTAGTTGGGTACAGTCCCGAGCCATATGGAGGCAGTGAGCGGATCTGCAGGGGTTCGTCTCTCCCGGTATTGGGGGTGAGGTCGCGCTGTGTCTAGGAGAGCCAGTACATGAAAAGTCCTTGGCCAAGGCAGGAGATTTACTGGTATGTATTCCAGTAATATCTTAGGGTGTTCTGGGCTACACTCCGACACGACTTGTACCGCTTTTAGGGGTCTGACTTTTACCAACCCCCTAGGTCCGCCATGCGATGCTCATAGAAGAACGGATCGGACTGTACGGATATTGTCACTGACAGGCTCAGTAGGGTGTCAGGATGAGTTCCCTCATCGACGTCCCTTTTGGTCAATAGCTGGTAGCCCGTCACGTATGGCTAATATCTCTGACGTGCTAGTCGTTAAATCCACAGCCATAGTATTGACGAGTCTTTAGAGTCCACCACACACACAGTTACTCAAGTTTCGGGTGAAACGCTGTAGAGGCCGTATGGAGATATGGCAGGTTTCGATCAGATACGTGCGGTATTGCACGGATCGTGATCGGACGGATTTTACTAGTGGGCTTTGTTTTAAGCCGGATCCTAGTATTAGACAGTGTAGTTTTGTCTCTTTGCATTTTTATTCAGTGGGAATACAAATGCGGGCAAGTATATGCAGTAGCGGGGGTTTCCTATAATTTATTACGAGATCAGTTTTCTGAAGTTTCCAGTTTGCATTCCGTTCCGGCCAGTTTTCCTTTGTTCCTTCTCGGCCGGACTTTTGTGATGGAGGGGCTAATTTGCATGTTCACAAATTAGCATTTGTAGAGGGTTTATTTGGATATGGAAAGATTATGAAAGCATCTTTTGATTCCATTCTTTTCTTTCAACATTTCTTTAGCATTAATGAGATTCGAATGGATGAGAGTTGATGTGAGGCTTGCTTTTGGATATGGTCACCTCTTTTCATTCCTCACTCACCTCCTTTCATGTTTTCATTCCCTCCACCATTTTATCATAGAGGGGCCGACCACTTTGGAGGAGTTTTTTTTTTCATTTTTGGTGTGAGGAAATTATTCATTTCATATAGCTCATCCCAAATTTCCTCACCTCTCTCCATAGTTCATTCTCTACTCCACATCATTTCATGGCAACTTCATAACCCCAAAAGACAAAGCTTCTACACTAGCCTACAGCATTCCTTGGACGCGTCGGCTAGCCAACTTCGCGCCCGAGTTGCCTCGGTCCAGAGGTAGGACCCCATAAAAGAACCCGGCGATGTGGTGCCCGTTTCGACGAGGAGGCGACGACCGGAGATTCCGCGAGGAGATCGGAGTGGAGGCGAAGACCGAAGGACACGGATCGCTTGGTATAGCCTTCTATCCCATCTTGTAGTTTGCTGGAGTTAGGTTAATGGCCCGATCTGGGTTAAAAGTGCGCGGTGGTGCCGGTTTTCTAGGTTTGAAAAGTTTTTCGTTTCCGCATTTTGGCGTCGGATTGATGGCCGGGGTGCCGCCGTGCACTACAAATACTGCCCCTCGTCAGAGGGAAAACTATAACTCTGACTGCCACTCTGTCATCCAGGTCACCTTGGAAGCCTGGAATGATAACTGTCTCCTAAAGGAGGCTGCCGTTATCATTTCCCTAGAACATCAACTTATGTTCTAAAAATGCTTCCGATCATTTCTCCAGGATTGGATTAATATCAACTTACTGCATCTCGTGCAAAAATAACATCTTGTGTTGTACTTAACATCTCATGATCGACTCAATTGCCTACGCAAGTGATCTGCAAATCTTGTACAACCCTTTCCTCTTTAGTCTGTAAGACTCCTTTAGAGAGGGTGACTCCATCACCTGCAGGTACACCACCATGCCTGGATTCGTCCATTCTAAATACTTTTAGAATGTTGTCTAAGTACCCAGATTGGGAAACCACCCAAATCTAGATCTAAAACCATAGATCTAGTGACCAGAATGTCTGATATAATATCCAAGTCCTTTATGGAGAAACCACTGCGTGACAACCAAAGTATAACCGACCGTAGTATAGGAATTTCACTTCCTACTCTGTGTATGTCATCCAAATACCAGGACATCACACCCTACTACCTTCTTAACAGATCCATCCCCTATTCTGAAGAAGTCAATCCTATGACTGTCACATCAGAAATAGATGATCTATCTCCGCTATTTCTGCTTTAGTTTATAAATAGACATGAGCCACTTGTCCATTATGCTTCCGCTGCTCCCACTGACTAAGAAAACCCTCTGGCAGAGTCATATAGACGTACACTTCTAAAGCCAGTTTAGAACGACGCTATACTCATCCTCTTGCCGGGTCTCACAGTCTGGAACAACAGCAATGACAAGTCTGGGTAAACAAGAACCTCTCTGCCACCGTCCTTGAGCATACCGAAGTACCTCTCGAGCGCCTGAGGTTACCCACCATATCTGCGGAGTGGCTAATGGAATGTCAAACCAGATTGAATCTTTAGGTTCTTATCAAATCTTCAGTATTCGTTTGCGGTTCTGGAATACTTCCAGTTCTACCATACTCCCACTACTTTTTCTGAAAAAAATCCATTTTTATTAAAACTGTGGCGAGTCAAGAACAATATGACTATTGATCTTCTAGATGGTAGAAAATCAACCCTCGTCATAGCCCGGGTCAACCCATAAATAGCCATTACAGAAACGTACCTTGAGTTATCCGGAGTCTGGTTTTAAGCATAAGCCGGACAACTCCCCGTATCTTAATAATGTCAAGATATGAACTGTTTTATATCCAATACAGAAACAGAGGCACTGATTTAATTGAACCAGATTCAAATCATGCAGCTGTCTCCAGTGCATGTCAACTAAATGGAGAGAGGCCGATCAGTGTTACTCAACTTAGGAATGCTTCCAACTATGAGTAACCTGAAAGAGAAGCAAGTTCTCTTAATCATTACTATCAACTGAATACCATACACAAGTATCTACATCCTCGATCACCTTGAAGAATCCCGATACATGCAATACCTGGTTCTCTACTTTATTCATATACCTATAACTTCTCAAACTTAGACCTTGCATTTCTACGAAACACATGTCTAAGAAATAGAGAAGTCACAAGTAAACAGAATATAGTACGAGTACCAACCCCTCTGTCCTGATGGACACTGGACAATATACAATACTCTGTATAAGTCGCTTGAGTCTACTAACTCATTCCCTGTGTGTCGTAGGTTGAAAACTGTACTTATGGTTAAGAAGAATTACACCGCTGTTTAATGCTCCTTACCTAACTATCCACTGATATAGGTAAATGTCATGGACATAATCTCAAAAAGGTATATCTCACTCTTTAAAAATAGACGTACAGATATATCAATTTGAAATTGGTGCACAACAACGGATATTCAAAACCAAATATTTGCCGTCCGGCAAACAACCCAGGCGACTTCCTCAAATATCACCAATTACAACGAATCCCGATATAATGAGGATGATCACCTAATTCCCAATATCTTACTCCCACTCATCATTTGCAAAACCATATAGATGTGAGAATCAAACCTGGTAAATACATACCCTGGAGCAAGTGTCAAATTGGGAAATCAGTTTTCTTTTAACAGTACACAGTGAAACTGAAACATTAAAATGTTTCGATGGGGTATCCGGGTATTCCTAGTAATGCCTCTTCCATTATCAGATTCACAACTGTAACCGTATATCTCTTTGCCATCTCTCCAAATCCCTTTATATGTCTTTAGTCATTACCTTCTGTACACCCTTTTAGGCCAAATGGTTTTCTTCCTTCCCTACCGTTCGGCACCAGCCTATGGTTTGGAAGAAGACTATCCAATAAGCATAATGGGTGTACTGTCCTAATCCCAGGAGCACTCGCAATGCGAGAGAAGGTGAAGATAAAAGACAACCGAATAAACCTTATTCCTATTTCTCCTGAACCAGAATCCATCCCCGAACTGGAACAAGTTCATTTCGAGTTCGTATATAACCATACGATGGAGTATCCAATAAATTGTGGATCTTCGTAGTGATACGGAGTGTCCTGGAGAAATACAAAGGTGATTTAGGATTGGCGAAGAAATACTTGGTTTGGTCGAGAATAGCAGTCGCAATTTACTTTGCCCTCTTACTAATCCCTTGATATGTCTTTACTTAATACCTTCTATACACCATCGTTATGCTAATTGGTTTTCTTCATTCCCCACCCTTCGGCACCAGCCTAAGGTTTGGAAGAAGACTATCCAATTTGCGTAATAGGTGTACTATCTCCTAAACCAAGGAGTACTCGCAACCTGAGAGATGGTAAAAAGGAAAAGACAACTGAATAGTCCTATTCGTTTTCTCCAGAACCGAAACCATCCTCGAATAAATTCCTTCGAGTTCGTATATAACCATACGATGGTTTTGTCCAATGGAAGTGGACGTTCATAGTAATACGGGGTGTCCTGGAGAAAAGGGTAAAAGTAGGAGTGACAATGAGGTATGCAACTCCGACAATCCAAAAGCCAGTGTTTAAGAAGGTTCGGTTAATTCTGGTCACTGAGTTATAGTCTAGGGTCGGGTCATGGTCGCTGCCAAAGAGAGAGAGAAAAGAAACACTCAGCGTGCACTCTGACCTAGATCAGAATGGTTATCACTTTATCTAATCAGGAAACCTCCCACTGTAACGTCAAATTCTTCCCCAAACCTGAAAGAAGAATTAGTCGGGATCACCTGAGGAGTAAACCAACTCATCAGTGGGAATCGGGATCCAACTATCATCGCATGATAACGTGACGGAATCCGCTCACGTTATCATACTCCAGAAGGTATGCGCATATCTGGTAAGTTTCAGTTTCATTAGAAACTCCCGATGTGATTTTTACGCCATGCTCTTATGACCTTGACTTTGGCCAACATATCATAAGTCACATATCAAGTTCTACCCATCATTCTCCAGGTTAATTTGAACCCACACGTACCTACCCATGACTTTGGGCAAAATGGCAGTACGACTGTCCCAAACCAACGCATCTATCTATGCTGCATATGATACCCAATAGCTACCAATCACTGTGCCTTGACTTTGGCCAACATACACAGCTTGAATACTTATTGACTATCCATTTGAAACGATGGAGGGCTACGAATGGTTTCTGGTGAAAACCTTTAACGTAATGAACTTGATATTGTTGAAGGAACTGGATAGCTTTTTTAAAATTATAGTGACGAAAACCTTTGCTAAAGAGGTGTCACGCCCCACTCCTAATACAGAGAGTATTGTCCGCTCTGGCCGAAGCCGCACGGTTTTTTCCTTCGGAGCGAACCGGACCCGACCAGGGGCCACTTCCCAGGAGGTCACCCATCCCAGAACTTCCCTGGCTCGTGCACGCTTAACTATGGAGTTCTCAAGCTCCTGTAGTGCCAGTTCACTTAAAAGGCGCCTCTGCTCCTGTGGCCTCTGCTATGGCGGTCCAGAACCTCCCTGTATCTCTGCTCGCTCAGGGCAACTGCTAATCTTGTGCTGACTGGATCCGTAAATCCAGCACTGTCCCTTGGCACGGCGACAGTCCTTCTGGGTATGCCCACCTCTACCGCAATAGCCGCAAACTACGCCCTGTCTCTGGAGGCGATGCTGTGGTACGAACGGGCGCTTCATTTGTGTCGTTCCTGGCCTGTGAACCGGTATGGCTCCTCGAGAAGGCGCGTGGGTACGTGCTGGAACGACCGGGGGTCTCCTGAACTTGTTAATCAATTGCTCCTGAACACTCACCGCATTGAGTACCTATGCGAAAGTCTGCAAATCCAACGATGCAATCAACTGCTGCAACTCGAAATCTAACCCCTGAAGGAAGCGTCTGGCCCTGGTGGCCTTTGATTTGACCATGTATGGAGCAAAGCGGCTCAGACGGTTGAACTCTGCCGCATATACGTCCACCAGGCGTCCATTCTGCTTCAAAAGAATAAACCTTCCCTCCATTTCTGCCTTGGCTATGGAAGGGAAATAATGATCTAGGAAACATTCCTTAAATTTGGTCCATTCAATCGGTCCGTCTAGCCTGCTTTCTTCCACCGACCACCATGTACGGGCTTCATCTTCCAATTGTATCTTTATCACGTCCACCCAATCTTCCTCTGGAACCCTGGCGGCTGTCAATAAGTTCTCCATGTTCACCAGCCATTGCTCAGCCTCAAGGGGTTCGGGATGAGAGCCATGTCCTGGACCATTCGGAGCTAGTTTTAGGTACCGATTTATCGTACGAGGAGCAGCCTACTACCATCCTCGACCGCAGAGAGAAAGTGCTGAAGAATAAGATCATTCCTTTAGTCCGAGTGTCTTGGGGCGGTCGTTCCCCAGGAGAATCCACCTGGGAGCAGGAGGAAGTTATCCGTGATCGTTATCCACATCTTTTTGTTTAGTACATTGTATTCTTGTATCCTTGTTAAATTTCGAGGATGAAATTTTTGTTAAGGGGGGTATGATGTAAATCCCCGTTACCATCTTAATAAAAGTTTTTCCTATTTTCTAAATCCCAGAGATTTACTTTTTCCTCGTATATTTTTTTGAAGAAGGTGGTTGCTTGAATCCCAATATTTATATTTTACCAAACCCTAAAAGTTAAAACCCAAGATTTAAAACCAAATTGGAAAACCAAACACAAACCAAAAGTTAAAAACAAATAAAATATTTTACAAAACCCCAAACCCAAAACTATATTACATATTCCTTAAGCCCAACTCAAATTAAATTAATTTAACATTCAAAATTCTCAGCTTAATAATTTTAGCCAGCCCTTCCTTTCACTTCTCAGCCCACTCACCATTTTCTAAATAAAATCCTTATTAAAATTACCCAGCCCGTTTCCCTTTCCTCAGCCCATGAAAGATTTATTATGATTTCCTATAAGAATTGTCGGCCCAGCCCACTCCCTCTCGGCCCAGCACCCTTCCCTCTTCACCGCGCCCGCTTCACCCGACCCGACCCGCTCCTGTTTATCTCCCTTTCACCTCCAACGGCTCTTTTCTTTTCCCCCATTCCCGCTCGGGAACGCCTCCTCCGCCGCAGCTCGCGCCCACGCCCACGCCCACGCCCGTTATTGCGACGTTACACCCACGACTTCAACCCTCGTTCTCTTCCTCACACCCTCACTTCTCTCTTCTCTGCCATTTTCAAATTTTCCCCACTTCTCTCTTCTCTGCCATTTTCAAATTTTCCCCACTCCTCTCCACTCACGAAAACTCACCGAGCGCCATTGTCCTCACTCCGCCGCCGGCGACGACCCTCAACAACCCTCGGCGATCCCTCGCTCACTCCTCCTCCACCAACAGAACTCCTCACCACCACAATACATCAACCCGAGCACCCCTGCCGAGCACCCCTGCACACCAACCCTGCACCGAGCTCGGCCACCTTGCACCCTCGACGCCGGCGAACTTCCCACCACATTGCCGACCACCCAACGACCTCCTCGCCATCAGCATCAACACCCCCTAAACCTACACAACCAAGCCCACTATCCCTCTCTCTTTCAAGTCCTAACCACCAAGCCTACGAGCTCACTGTTGCTCTTCGCCGGAACACCGTCGTCGACCGCCGGCAATCCCAGCACTACTCAGGAGATCCACAGAGCCTACTTCACCCTTCCAGCGAGCACAAGAAGTCTCCGGGCAATTCCGACACAATTCCGTATCGCAAGCCAAGCTCGCGCAAATCGTTTCGCGACGTACATCGCGCGATCGTGACGCCGCTGCTGCCGTACGACCCCGAGACATTTCCAGGCAAGTGTTTTACTTTCTACATGCTAAGATAATTGTGATACAAACCTGAATCATTTAGTTTATAAATTACCGATTCCCGATATAATATGCGACCTATGTGTTCGATGCTAGACCCCAATGAAAATACTTGTTTAATTTGGCAGAAACCGATGTTTTCTGTTGGCCCATATGATAACGAATAACGTCTAAGAATCTCACTGGAAAATACGACTGTTAGTGGCTAGAATTGATACCCCCAAATATGCCGATAAAACTAGAATTTTTCCGTATCTGAAAACGATTAAAATCATTGTAAATTATTTACATACTGGAATGTTACGTTCGAGGGCTTAAATCGAAGCCGACTCGACGAACTTTAACCCTATGTAAACTTCTAATGATTTCTGTTCTGTAACTGCGATGATATCTAGATCGGAGTGCGACTCGGGACTGCAGTCCAGAACGACTCTGATTATTGTGTACTGTCCCAAAATGTGTGTCACTGTGTTTCCTGATGTCGTATGTTACGTAACTCTGCAGTAGATTAAAGATAATTCTGTTAGCTAAACAAAACAAGTGGTTCCATTCCGTTTCATTGCCGTTTGCTATTTTAAACTGTAAATAAAATGGCAGAACGTATAACTGTCCAGAACAGATTCAGAAGTGATATACTGATGTTAAACTGTGTATAACTTTCAACGTACAGATGCGATTGAGGATCCGTATGATGCGTTGAATACTATATTGAAAACCCTAGATTTCATTCAAATGTATCATCGCTAAAATCTGAACCCAACTGGGTGCAATTCGTGTCGTGAAACGGACGTTCAGTTCTGAAACTGAATTTCCAGCCGCGAGCACTTAAAATGAAACAGCTGTATCTTGAATACCGGAATCCCGATTGAACTGAAAATAATTTTGATGAATTTCTGAATGAATGTTCTATTTATTGTATTTGTATCATTCCGTTAAATTCCAAACATATGAATTTACTGAATTTTTGTAAGTTAATTTTGATGAATTGCTGACATGCATATTGATTCATAACATACTCAGTTTATTAATGGAATATCCACATATATCATACCCCAATTGCCATATACTTAGTGTTAGCGCGTGTTAGGATCAGTGGACATTGAATTATCATGCGTGATTGATGATGGTTTAGGAGTGACGAGTACACCAATGGAAAGTGAATATTCGTGACAGTGATTGATACAGTGAATAGTGATAGAATAGTGCCATTGGTATACTTGTACACGACTAAATCAAGATCAAAAATAGTGTAAACCTGGGGATAAAGGGGAAATCGAAGTTGAAAGAGAATCGTATTTAGCGGGACCGTGTTTTAGAGGATGATCATTCGAGCAGTGATATATATATTAGGTAGGATCTAGCGATCCGGCTGACAGGGTTATGTCCCGGGCATGTGGGCTGTTGTCTCGGGTATGTACGAGACTCCTGTTAAACATGATCCTCCTTCCACTATGCGATTTCAAACATGTCTTAGAGACCGATAGGGACACAGAACATATTCTGCATCATATAGTGACATAGTGATTACTTGCATTGTTCTTACACTAGTATTACCTCATTTACCTGTTTCATCTTATTATAATAATATTGTTATTGTGTCGCTCTGACGACCAGAGTATGCATGCTCAGATTCCGTGGAAGGACCAGCACAGGAGACGGATCTACCCTTCGAGTTCAGGGAGATATAATCTGGTGTACTTTCTTCATTTACTGCTTTCCATAAAAGTGATCGTGAGATTCAACTTGGTTAATAATTGCTCTTGTTATCTGTAATTCGTGAACAATGGATTTTAATGTAATAAATTAGTGATGTACTTCCTTTACTACTGTGCTTTATTTACTGATTACCATGTAATGCTAGAAGCCGAAGTGTGACTACGGCGGGATGATTCCTTGACCGTAGGAGCATGGCTGATCTAGTCATCCCTCGTTTTCCGTATTTTGGGAAGCGGGGCGTGACAAGTGGTCACTCCCGATGAAGAGATCTCGGCTCTTTCCCCGTAGAATGAGGTGCAGGATATTCTAACTGAATACCACGATGCAAAGAAAAAGTAAACGACTATAGTGAAGTTATTGCCCTGACGCAAACTTCTGTCCAAGGGGTCACTCCCGGTGAAGGGATCTCGGCCCTTGCCTCGTCGACTGAGGAGCAGGATATTCCAACTGAATACCACGATGCAAAACAAAAGAGAACGTCCTTGCAATAACAGCTTTGTGAAAAGTGTTCCAACAACATCAGAATAGGTTTGTTTAACTTGCATTGATCCGAATCAACACAGTCCCATCAATTGATCACGCCAATAAAGAACGAAAATAATGATGTACGTATATGCCATCCGCATTCGCCACTGGGTCCCGTCATCACCCGTTAGGTTACTTAACTAACGACAGAGCGGGGACTGGACTAGCGCGGATGCAAAACATATACAACATCTGCTAGTATATATATCAATATATAATATTCGCTCAAGGCGTGATAAAATGCAACATCACAGAGAGTAATAAGCATCACAGAACAATAAAAATATCTGGGATCCCCGGGTTTCATAGAGCCGCTACTGAAACCCGACATTCCCATGGTCGTGTGGATAGCCTGTGCAATAAAATCCTAGACCCCTACGGGCGCGGCAAGTTACCCGCCAAAACCTGAAGCAAGGCATCCCCCTTCAGAAACGTGAATGGACCACACAGCACTTCACAGAATTCGGTAACTTGGGCACCCCTCCTTGGGTCAACCTGTACCCCCTACGAGTGGGGCGAATAGCCCGCCAATTCTAGAGTGAAGCCCCTCCGTCTCAACGCCATGAGATGCGGGCTTGTTTCCCTCTAGAACCCGGCTATCGGTGCACCCCACCGCAGGGTAATCCTAGTACAGAAAGTAAAATATACATACAACGGGTACATCGACCTTAGCCCGGTCGTGCCCCAAAAGAATAATATACAAACAGGCAGTGACGGCAGTCCACATGTCGGACGCTCGCCCCGCAATATCAAATGTACATATAAAACGAAACTGTACTACCATTGCATCCAGGCTATCCTCCACGACCAATCCGCAACATCACAGCACAACACAGAACATCAACGTGAATGTCACGTTCGCAAATCCGTCTAAAAGGGTTATAGCAGTTAGACAGGATTTACCGATCAAATGACATTCACGGTCGCAGATATAATGTAAATACTGTGAAATAACATATTTAAAATTTTTGATCGATCAAATATACCGAAGTGGGCCCCAAGCACTACTGTAGCACTCACAGAAAATCTGGGCCCAAACAGAACATTCCAAAAACCCTATTTCCATGTAAAAAGCCCTCTGTAAAATTTTGGCACAGCGTTGACTTTTTCTCACCGCGGAACCGCGGCCAAACCAGGGGTTTGGCCGCGTTTCCGCGGTCGTACTGAAGCGTCACCTCACCAAATTTTTGCAGAATGCTTAAAATTCCCTGCACATGTTTCTGCAATGTACTGAAAAATTTTCTGAGCTAAAAAAAATTTCGACAGAATGCTGATGCAATGAAAACACTGTTTTTGGAAATTCCGATCGATCGAACTTGTAAACACGTTAGAGAAAGCTAGAATTGGTTAATGGCGAGGCTCTGATACCAAAGTAAGTGCATGGCGGCGCCCCGGCCGTCAATCCGACGCCGGAATGCTGTAGCGTCTTGAAAAGTCGTTTTGGTGTTTTCTTGAAATTCGGTGAAAATTCGGTATTTTTCCGAAAACCGCCTTTCTCGATATTTTGCAGTTTAGGGCTAATTATACCTAAAATGGATAGGTAATTGGTTGTTTTTAGTAGATAATGAGTTATTTATGAAATTTTGGTCATTTAAAAAAATTTCCCTATTTTTCATTTTTTAATATTATTTTAAGCCGGTAAGAAAATACATTAAATAAGCGATAAATACAAATTTTTCCGGGCTAATTTTAATCTCTAAAATTATGATAATTATAATCTAGTGATAACATGAATTTTTAGTAATTTATTTTGATTTTTAACAAATTTTTATGTTATGAAACGAATTTATTGAATTTTGAGCTAAAACTTGCAATTTTTGAGTTGTAGGGGGCCTTTTTGCATAAAATTTCTTTTGTAAAACCCCTCTCTCTTTTCCTTCAGCCCTAGGACAGCCCAACCCTGACCAAGTCCAGAAAATTCTGATCTCTTTTCCCTAGTTGCTTTCTTGAGTTGATTTAAGGGGTTTTTTTGATTTATTTTAAATATAATGGTTAAAGTATGATACATTGACTTTTGTGGACTTGACCATGACTTTCCCCACTTGCCCACACCCTCCCCCATTCCTCCTCTGGCCGAAATTCCTGCACACCCTCTTCTTCCTCTCTTTTCTTTTCATTTTCCTTCAATTTCTTCAAAAAACCACATCAAAATCCACACTTTATTCAAAAATCCAAACAAATCCTTATGCTATCATTTTCCTTAGCCATTCTAACTTGGATCTTGGTGCTTGAGGCCATCAATTGGAGCAAAATTTTCTTGCTTGATCCATAGATCAAGAGGTATAATTTCTATCATGTTAAATTCTTTTGTTTAAGTTCTTATGTTAGATGGTTTAGTGTTAATTTAATGTAGTTTAATCTAGTTTCTTAGGTTTTGCTTGAAAATTTTAGCTAGGGTTTTGAAGCCATAATACTTAATTAGATTTTTTTATAGTTAATCAAATGGTTAATTAACTAATCTATATAGTTACCTTGTTGATGTAGTCTTTAATTATGCTTTATTGTAGTCGTTTTGTCGCAAATCGGCGATTTTTGCACCGATTTTGGGATGCAATGCTTACTAGTTTTGTATATAAATTATGTGATGAATTATTTTTGAGATCTTGATGATTGTAATGTCTTGTCCTACGACTTTTAGGATGCGTGAGTGCTGATTTTTGGGTAGTCGGGTTTTAGTTTTGCCGGGCGACCAAATCGGCGTTTTTGGCAGTTTTTGCGATTTTCGCGTGTGTTCCGCGCACTTTGTGCACGTTGTACCTAGCTAGCGAACTTTAGTAGTTTCGTTGGGGTTTTGCATCGTTCTTGATACGTAACTTGATATTTGGTATTGATGTAAATTCCAGGTTCGGTCGCGGAGACGTCAGACGCGGCGCGAAAGGGAAAGGCGGTGATTGGACACAGCTAGCCAGGGATCCCAGTGAGTAGATTTAACATCTACGGAGGACGATCGTTTGGATGGCGCAAGTCGCCCGATAGATTTAGTAAACTGGAAAATAGTAAATTGGATAATCACTTGTGACATTAGAATAATAATACTGGCATGATAATTGCTGCAATTAGATCAATATGTTATATCCATATACGCAAACTCAATTGTCGGACACATGCACCATTACCAGGTTTTTATATGCAGCACGAGCACTATTCATGTTTACACACACACCCTGGTAATTTCCATGCCACCACACTAGATAACCTTTAATTTAAACCTTTTACTAATTGATACTTAAATTGTGCTATTTCCTTAAAATGAAACCGTAGGATTGCTATTCATGTGCATGTACTTCATCATATTCATTGTTCATGCTTAATACATTAATCACACATCGCAACTTGATTATTGATATCATACGCACTCATTATCATTGATATATGCACTTAAGAGGATTTCTTGAGATTTTATGATATTGCTGGATTTCGGGGGAAAGCCGCAAAATTTCTAAACTTATTATATTTTTAAAATATGTAAATTGCGGTTTTCTAGTGATGTAAGTGTCGTCCACCATGAGTTTGCTGTGGATTTGGAAATCCGTGTCAAGGAGTGGAGGAACCGGCACGGGTACATGGTGGGCCCGGTAAGGTACCCCGGGGCAAGAGGAATGTGGTGATGACGTTGAGCCTGGCAGGGGACGGATTACCTACCGGTGACTTCATTGGGCACGGCGGATATCCAGAGGATACCGACCGGGGCCGCGAGAGGATGATATATTGATACTGAGATGGGTCAGCCGGATGGCTGAGGCCAGAGACACTATGACATGGATTTATGAGATTTGAGACAGCTTTTGGGTGTCGTTGCTGGACACCGATTTTCGTCGATTCATTGACATTATGCTGGCATTCTAAAAGAGTTTCAAAAACAAAAAGAGATAAAATATTTTTTATATATACCTATTGAGACCTCAGATATTCATGTTGCATACATATTAGTACACTGATGTTATATACACACCTGCTAGTGCATCCAGTCATACCCGTATTATAGATGCTAGGATGCTTGTGTGCATGCATACGATAGCCTTTGCAGATGTTATTTATTACTCACGAGTTGGCAACTCACCCCCGTTGTGCCACAGTCTTTTGCAGGTCCGCTCCGTCAGTTCAGTAGCGGCGGGCGCACTTGTCTTTTGCCTCTTTTGCCTAAGCTCGAGATTTGCTCATAGGTGGGTTATGTTATTATTTTGTACCACTTGTATATTCTTTGTATCTAGTGTACTCCATCTACTGTTTCTACCAGATTATTGTATATTGACCTAGAGATGAGACTGTGAGGTTTGTGGATTTTATGCTGTATTTTGGGGTCGAGCTCACTTGAGCCGACATGCTACTTTTCTCATGCTTCCTTATGCTTTATTATGCTTGCTGTCATTTACATTGCGTGGGATTTGTGACCACCTTGTGGCGAAGAGCTAGCTCCCGCTTGGGGATGCCCTTTTTGGTTGGATTCATGTATATATTTTGTTGTACCCATTTTTGGGGGCCAGTATTTACAAAGGAGACTCTGCCGAAATTTTCGGAAAAATTAGCATTGTTTTTAAAAGGGGTTTTATATGACTTACTTGATAAACTTGCTTTAAAATGTTTGGGTTTTCTTCACTCTTTTGCTTAATTGGTTTTGTTTTCTGGGCTTTGGCTTACTTATTTTACGGACGTCTTTAGACGTTTCGTAAACTTAAGTGCCAGTCACGTTCCGTACCCTGCGGGTCGTGACAAAGTTGGTATCAGAGCGATAGGTTTTACCTTTGTGAGTGTAGGATGACCCTTGGTAGATGGAGTAAGTGACTTAAGCAGGGTAACGTAGCGTGCGTATGTCCGCGGCATACTTACGATACGGTACTCCGCCTAAGTTACTTTAGGATACTTGCTTGAAATTCCTTCTTCAATTCCGTGTATCCTATGATCCTATTGCACTGTCCTTACTATCCGTTTTCCTATAATAGCCACTATGCCGCCGAAGGCTACGAGGGCACAGAGGGCTGCCGCCAGAGACGAGATTCGAGCTGGCTCGTCCGAGACTAGGACTGAGCAGGGTGGTATGCCTACGCCGCAGGGACAGACCGATCCACCTTCCCCAAGCCGTATGGATAGGCTCGAGACCGGTATGGAGGAGTTGCGACAGATGATGGGAGGCATGCAGGAGCTACGTCAGATGGTAGGATCCCTAGTTGCAGCCAGTCGTACACCGAGGCCGGATGACGTACCTACTACATCACAGACGACCATGATACCTGCTCCTACTACTACCACCGTGGCCATTCCGGTTTCACTACAGGATTTCATGAGGCTGAGACCTCCAGTATTCACCGGCACTGAGGCAGCGGAGGACCCACAGACGTTTCTTGACAGTTTAGCCAGGATCTGCCGTTCGCTGAGATGTTCGGATGATCGATGGGTAGAGCTAGCGAGTTTCCGACTAGAGGGTCTCGCGCAGACATGGTGGGAGTCAGTCTTGAGAGGTCGAGCTGCAGATCTACCGCCTATGACTTGGGTCGAGTTTACAGCGGTCTTTCTGGCCCGTTTCCTTCCAGAGAGCGTTCGTGACGCCAGAGCTCGTAGCTTCGAGGCCTTAGTCAAGACACCTGGGATGACAGTGTCTGAGTATGACATCCAGTTTACACAGTTATCCCGATATGCTCAGTATTTGGTGGATACCGAGGAGAAGATGGTGAAGAGGTTCGTACAGGGACTTGATGCCCAGCTATATCTTGCCATTGGCGCCCAGCACTATGACACCTATTCAGCTGCTATGGATACGGCATTGCGGATGGAGGCACGCATATCACGGACTTCGGCCGTTTCTGGGCCGAAGAGGATGCGCACCGATGTACCGTTTCAGAGGCAGCGCGCCAGATTCTTTCCGAGAGATAGGCCTGGCAGAGGATTTGGGCAGGGACAGTTATATGGTTCTTATCCCCAGGGGCAGCAGCCGTCGCCAGGATGTTTTGGGTGCGGGAGTCTGCACCATCTTATCAGAGACTGTCCGGTGAGACGACAGGGAGCAGCGACAGTTCCGCATGTAACCCTACCACCATCACCACCCCCTCCTCAGAGAGCCCTACTTCCTACCCCAGGCAATGCTCCACGCCAGCTAGATGCACCCAGAGGCCGTGGACGCGGCGGTCCTGTTCAGAGAGGACGAGGAGGCAGAGGCCGAGGTCGAGGTCAGCCCGCTATCGGTGGAGGACAGGCCCGAGTATTTGCTTTGACACCGCAGGATGCGCAGGCATCCAATGCCGTTATGACAGGTACTTTGCCAGTTTGTTCTTTCGACGCACGGGTATTATTCGACCCAGGTTCCACACATTCGTACGTCTCTACACACTTTGCACCGATGTTGGGCCGTGAGTCGTCGTCGTTAGATCAGCCGCTTGTTGTTGTTACTCCGGTAGGCGAGTCGTTTGTCGCTCGGTTTGTATTTCGTTTGTGTTCCGTTCGTATCGGGGAGAGAGATTCATCAGTTGATTTGATACTCCTCGATATGTTGGACTTTGATGTGCTTCTGGGCATGGATTGGCTAGCCACTTGTTATGCTTCGGTGGACTGCCGTGAGAAGGCAGTCAGATTTAGCTTTCCGGGAGAGCCAGTCCTTGTTATTCAGGGAGACCGCAGTGTCACCCTTCCCAGCTTAATTTCGTCTCTTCGCGCTGGTCAGCTCTTGCGGAAGGGATGTCAGGGATTCTTAGCGTTTGTTTGTGATACTCGAGCTGCAGAGGTTCCGTTGGACCGGGTCCCGGTAGTTTGTGAGTTCCCTGATGTTTTCCCTGATGAGCTACCTGGGCTACCGCCTGAGCGCGATGTTGAGTTCTGCATTGATTTGATTCCCGGTTCGGGGCCTATTTCTATACCGCCTTATCGGATGGCCCCGGCAGAGCTTCGAGAGCTGATGGATCAGTTGCTGGATTTGTTAGATAAGGGGCTTATTCGACTGAGTGTTTCTCCGTGGGGTGCTCCGGTCCTGTTTGTCAAGAAGAAGGATGGAAGTTTGCGCTTATGTATCGACTACCGCCAGCTGAACAAAGTTACCGTTCGGAACAGATATCCGTTGCCGCGCATTGATGATTTGTTCGACCAGCTTCAGGGTGCGGGGTATTTTTCGAGGATCGACTTGCGATCAGGATACCATCAGCTGCGAGTTCGACAGGAGGATATACCGAGGACAGCTTTCCGTACACGCTATGGCCACTACGAGTTTTTGGTGATGTCGTTCGGACTCACCAACGCCCCAGCAGCATTTTTGGATTTGATGAACCGTACATTCAGGCCGTATCTTGACTTGTTCATCATCGTGTTTATCGACGATATCTTGGTGTACTCCCGGAGCAGAGAGGAGCACGAGCAGCACTTGCGGATTACGTTACAGACTCTGAGGGAGCATCAGCTGTTCGCGAAGTTCACCAAGTGTGCGTTCTGGCTAGACAGCGTCGGATTCTTGGGTCACGTGGTTACGAGAGACGGCATTTGTGTGGACCCGAAGAAGATTGAGGCTGTTCAGCAGTGGCCTCGACCTACATCGGTTACTGAGATCCATAGTTTTCTAGGCTTGGCGGGCTACTACAGGCGTTTTGTTCAGGACTTCTCCCGTATAGCTGCACCGTTGACCGGTTTGACCCGGAAGGGAGTTCCTTTCGTTTGGACAGAGGAGTGCGAGCGCAGTTTTCAGCAGCTGCGGACATGTTTGACTACGGCGCCAGTATTATCTTTGCCTTCGGGATCAGGCGGATTTGTTGTCTACTGTGATGCTTCGCGAGTGGGTTTAGGATGCGTTTTGATGCAGCATGGCCGGGTGATCGCTTATGCTTCTCGGCAGTTGAAGAAGCATGAACAGAACTACCCCACTCATGATTTGGAGATGGCTGCAGTGGTCTTTGCACTGAAGATTTGGCGACATTACCTTTACGGCGAGTCATGTCAGATATTCACCGATCACAAGAGCTTAAAGTACATATTTCAGCAGCTAGACCTGAACCTCAGACAGCGTCGTTGGATGGAGTTGGTGAAAGACTACGACTGCGAGATCTTATATCACCCCGGCAAGGCAAATGTGGTGGCAGATGCGTTGAGTAGGAGGCCCGGGGGTAGTCTATCCTTTTTGCGCGCAGTGCAGAGGCAGTCGTCAGCAGATTGGCAGATGTTATGCGACAGCCGAGTTGAGTTCGAGTTCACTCAGACAGGGGGACAGCTCGCGCATGTTCGTGCATGCCCACAGTTGCTTGACCGTATATATGAGGCACAGCGCAGTGACGACCGTTGCTCAGAGATCATGGCACAGATGGGACAGGGCAGATTTTCCGAGTTCATGGTTGACGATCAGGGGATTTTACGATATGGATCTAGACTGTGCGTACCAGATGATGATGGATTGCGGCGCGACATTCTTGAGGAGGCACACCGATCAGTGTATAGTGTCCACCCCGGTTCCACCAAGATGTACCATGATATGAGAGAGACCTACTGGTGGGACGGGATGAAGAGGGACATTGCGGAGTTCGTTTCGAGATGCCTGACTTGTCAGCAAGTCAAGGCCGAGCACCAGAGGCCCGCAGGAGAGCTACAGCCATTACCCATTCCAGAGTGGAAATGGGAGCAGATTTCGATGGATTTCGTTGTGGGTCTACCCAGGACCAGTCGAGGGTACGACTCCATCTGGGTGATCGTGGATAGATTGACGAAAGCGGCTCACTTCCTACCAGTGAAGACGACTTTCAGCGTCGCTCAGTATGCTCAGCTCTATATTGACGAGATCGTGCGACTACATGGCGTACCGACTTGTATCGTGTCAGATCGAGGCACTCAGTTCACCAGCCGACTTTGGCAGAGACTTCAGGAGGCTTTGGGCACTCGTTTGAGCTTCAGCACAGCGTTTCATCCGCAGACAGACGGACAGTCAGAGCGGACCATTCAGACTCTCGAGGACATGCTCAGAGCGTGCGTTTTAGACTTTGGTGGTAGCTGGGATCGTCATTTACCTCTAGTGGAGTTCTCCTACAACAACAGCTTCCAGGATACTATTCAGATGGCACCTTTCGAGGCATTGTATGGGAGGAGATGCAGATCGCCCGTTTGTTGGACAGAGCTCAGTGAGAGCAGCATTTTGGGGCCGCAGCTTGTTGAGGAGACGACATCGAAGATCCAGTTGATCCGAGACCGGATGAGAGCGGCTCAGAGCATGCAGAAATCGTATGAAGACAGGCGCCGTCGCAGATTAGAGTTCGCAGTTGGCGACCATGTTTTTCTGAGGGTCTCTCCGATGAAGGGCGTGATGCGTTTTGGGCGAAAAGGGAAGCTTAGCCCTAGATTCGTAGGTCCCTTCGAGATCCTCGAGCGTGTTGGCGCTGTTGCTTATCGTTTGGCTCTTCCACCCATCTTTCCCGATGTTCACCCCGTTTTTCATGTTTCGATGCTCCGCAAGTACTTTCACGACCCTTCGCATGCGATTCAGCACCCGACAGTCCAGCTAGAGCGCGACCTTTCTTTTGCAGAGCAGCCGGTGGCCATCCTGGATCGGCAGGTGAAGAAGTTGAGGTCGAAGATTATACCAACCATCAAGGTCCTTTGGCGTAGCCCGAGCAGCGAGAAGGTTACCTGGAAGACCGAGGGCGAGATGAGGAAGAAATATCCCCATCTCTTCTAAGGTACGCGTAGCTATATTTTTAAATTCGGGGACCGAATTTCTTTAAGGGGAAAGATTGTAGCGTCTTGAAAAGTCGTTTTGGTGTTTTCTTGAAATTCGGTGAAAATTCGGTATTTTTCCGAAAACCGTCTTTCTCGATATTTTGCAGTTTAGGGCTAATTATACCTAAAATGGATAGGTAATTGCTTGTTTTTAGTAGCTAATGAGTTATTTATGAAATTTTGGTCATTTAAAATTTTTTCCCTATTTTTCATTTTTTAATATTATTTTAAGCCGGTAAGAAAATACATTAAATAAGCGATAAATACAAATTTTTCCGGGCTAATTTTAATCTCTAAAATTATGATAATTATAATCTAGTGATAACATGAATTTTTATTAATTTATTTTGATTTTTAACAAATTTTTATGTTATGAAACGAATTTATTGAATTTTGAGCTAAAACTTGCAATTTTTGAGTTGTAGGGGGCCTTTTTGCATAAAATTTCTTTTGTAAAACCCCTCTCTCTTTTCCCTCAGCCCTAGGACAGCCCAACCCTGACCAAGTCCAGAAAATTCTGATCTCTTTTCTCTAGTTGGTTTCTTGAGTTGATTTAAGGGGTTTTTTTGATTTATTTTAAATATAATGGTTAAAGTATGATACATTGACTTTTGTGGACTTGACCATAACTTTCCCCACTTTCCCACACCCTCCCCCAATCCTCCTCTGGCCGAAATTCCTGCACACCCTCTTCTTCCTCTCTTTTCTTTTCATTTTCCTTCAATTTCTTCAAAAAACCACATCAAAATCCACACTTTATTCAAAAATCCAAACAAATCCTTATGCTATCATTTTCCTTAGCCATTCTAACTTGGTTCTTGGTGCTTGAGGCCATCAATTGGGGCAAAATTTTCTTGCTTGATCCATAGATCAAGAGGTATAATTTCTATCATGTTAAATTCTTTTGTTTAAGTTCTTATGTTAGATGGTTTAGTGTTAATTTAGTGTAGTTTAATCTAGTTTCTTAGGTTTTGCTTGAAAATTTTAGCTAGGGTTTTGAAGCCATAATACTTAATTAGATTGTTTTATAGTTAATCTAATGGTTAATTAACTAATCTATATAGTTACCTTGTTGATGTAGTCTTTAATTATGCTTTATTGTAGTCGTTTTGTCGCAAATCGGCGATTTTTGCACCGATTTTGGGACGCAATGCTTACTAGTTTTGTATATAAATTATGTGATGAATTATTTTTGAGATCTTGATGATTGTAATGGCTTGTCCTACGACTTTTAGGATGCGTGAGTGCTGATTTTTGGGTAGTCGGGTTTTAGTTTTGCCGGGCGACCAAATCGGCGTTTTTGGCAGTTTTTGCGATTTTCGCGTGTGTTCCGCGCACTTTGTGCACGTTGTACCTAGCTAGCGAACTTTAGTAGTTTCGTTGGGGTTTTGCGTCGTTCTTGATACGTAACCTGATATTTGGTATTGATGTAAAAAATCCAGGTTCGGTCGCGGAGACGTCAGACGCGGCGCGAAAGGGAAAGGCGGTGATTGGACACAGCTAGCCAGGGATCCCAGTGAGTAGATTTAACATCTACGGGGGACGATCGTTTGGATGGCACAAGTCGCCCGATAGATTTAGTAAACTGGAAAATAGTAAATTGGATAATCACTTGTGACATTAGACTAATAATACTGGCATGATAATTGCTGCAATTAGATCAATATGTTATATCCATATACGCAAACTCAATTGTAGGACACATGCACCATTACCAGGTTTTTATATGCAGCACGAGCACTATTCATGTTTACACACACACCCTGGTAATTGCCATGCCACCACACTAGATAACCTTTAATTTAAACCTTTTACTAATTGATACTTAAATTGTGCTATTTCCTTAAAATGAAACCGTAGGATTGCTATTCATGTGCATGTACTTCATCATATTCATTGTTCATGCTTAATACATTAATCACACATCGCAACTTGATTATTGATATCATACGCACTCATTATCATTGATATATGCACTTATGAGGATTTCTTGAGATTTTATGATATTGCTGGATTTCGGGGGAAAGCCGCAAAATTTCTAAACTTATTATATTTTTAAAATATGTAAATTGCGGTTTTCTAGTGATGTAAGTGTCGTCCACCATGAGTTTGCTGTGGATTTGGAAATCCGTGTCGAGGAGTGGAGGAACCGGCACGGGTACATGGTGGGCCCGGTAAGGTACCCCGGGGCAAGAGGAATGTGGTGATGACGTTGAGCCTGGCAGGGGACGGATTACCTACCGGTGACTTCATCGGGCACGGCGGATATCCAGAGGATACCGACCGGGGCCGCGAGAGGATGATATATTGATACTGAGATGGGTCAGCCGGATGGCTGAAGCCAGAGACACTATGACATGGATTTATGAGATTTGAGACAGCTTTTGGGTGTCGTTGCTAGACACCGATTTTCGTCGATTCATTGACATTATGCTGGCATTCTAAAAGAGTTTTAAAAACAAAAAGAGATAAAATATTTTTTATATATACCTATTGAGACCTCAGATATTCATGTTGCATACATATTAGTACACTGATGTTATATACACACCTGCTAGTGCATCCAGTCATACCCGTATTATAGATGCTAGGATGCTTGTGTGCATGCATACGATAGCTTTTTTAGATGTTATTTATTACTCACGAGTTGGCAACTCACCCCCGTTGTGCCACAGTCTTTTGCAGGTCCGCTCCGTCAGTTCAGTAGCGGCGGGCGCACTTGTCTTTTGCCTCTTTTGCCTGAGCTCGAGATTTGCTCATAGGTGGGTTATGTTATTATTTTGTACCACTTGTATATTCTTTGTATCTAGTGTACTCCATCTACTGTTTCTACCAGATTATTGTATATTGACCTAGAGATGAGACTGTGAGGTTTGTGGATTTTATGCTGTATTTTGGGGTCGAGCTCACTTGAGCCGACATGCTACTTTTCTCATGCTTCCTTATTCTTTATTATGCTTGCTGTCATTTACATTGCGTGGGATTTGTGACCGCCTTGTGGAGAAGAGCTAGCTCCCGCTTGGGGATGCCCTTTTTTGTTGGATTCATGTATATATTTTGTTGTACCCATTTTTGGGGGCCAGTATTTACAAAGGAGACTCTGCCGAAATTTTCGGAAAAATTAGCATTGTTTTTAAAAGGGGTTTTATATGACTTACTTGATAAACTTGCTTTAAAATGTTTGGGTTTTCTTCACTCTTTTGCTTAATTGGTTTTGTTTTCTGGGCTTTGGCTTACTTATTTTATGGACGTCTTTAGACGTTTCGTAAACTTAAGTGCCAGTCACGTTCCGTACCCTGCGGGTCGTGACAAATGCGAAAAAGAAACTTTTCAAGAACTTAGAAACCGGCACCACCGCGCACTAAAATCCCGGATCGGGCCATTAATATAACTCTAGCAAACTAGAATAAGAGTAGAGAAGCTATATCAAGCGATCCGTGTCCTTCGGTTTTCGCCTCCACTCCGATCTCCTCGCGGAATCTCTGGTCATCGCCTCCTCGTCGAAACGGGCACCACATCGCCGGGTTCTTTTACGGGCTCCCACCTCTGGACCGAGGCAACTCGGGCACGAAGTTGGCGAGCCGACGTGCCCAAGGAATGCTGTAGGCAAGTGTAGACTCCATTGTCTCTACGGGTTGTGAAGTTGCCTTTGATGAAGGGAAGAAGAAGAATAAGCTTTGGAGATGGATATGGATTTTATAGAAAATCATAGAATGAAATGAGAACAAGAAATTTCCCTCATCACAAAATGAATTCCCTCATACAAAAATGAAGCCCCCTCTACACACCCAAAGTGGCCGCCCCTCTCAAATATGGGAGTGGAAAAAATCCATGAAGGGAGGTGAGTGTAGTAAAAGCAAAGGGTGACTATAACAAAATGTGATGATAACAATGTCATATCCATTTCTAATCTCATTAATGCTAAAGAGTTGATTCAAAAAGAATCTCATTATGATAGGAACCATCATGAAGCCACAAATGCAAATAACACCTCAACAAAAGATAATTTGCACAACTGCAAATAACCCCCTCCATCGGAAAAGTCCGGCCGGGAAGGAACAAAGGAAAACTGGCCGGAACAGAATGCAAACTGGCAAATTCAGAAAACTGATTCCGTAATAAATTACAGGAAAACCCCGCGACTGTATATACATACCCGCATTTGTATTCCCACTGAATACAATTGCAAAGAGACAAAATCTACACTGTACAATACTAGGATCCGGATTAAACCAAAACCCGCTAGTATTATCCTTCTGATCATGATCCATGCAATACTGCACGTATCTGATCGAACCCTGCCATATCTCCATACGGCCTCTACAGCGTTTCGCCCGAAACTTGAGAAACTGGTCTCTGGAGGACTCTAAAGACTCGTCAATACTTTGGTTGTAGATTTAACCACTAGCACGTCAGAAGTATTAGCCAATACTTAACGGGCTACCAGGTATTGACCAAAAGGGACGTTGATAAGCGAACTCATCCTGACACCCTACTGAGCTTGTCAGTGACAATATCCGTATAGTCCGGTCCGTTTGTCTATGAGCATCGCATGGCGGGCCTAGGGGGTTGGTAAAAGTCAGACCCCTAAAAGCGGTACAAGTCATGTCGGAGTGTAGCCCAGAACACCCTGAGATACTACTGGAATACCTACCAGTAAATCTCATGCCTTGGCCAAGGACTTTCATGTACTGGCTCTCCTAGACACAGCGCGGCCTAACCCCCAATACCGGGAGAGACGAACCCCTGCAGATCCGCTCACTGCCTCCATGTGGCTCGGGACTGTACCCAACTAAAACCTGTTTGCACGTCTCCTTTAAGCGTGGTAGGGTAGTAATCAAAGCACAGTGGGAACACACATGAGACAAATGACGATCTCAGGTCGATGAACTAACCTGTACACATGTTACCAGGGAACTGCTATCTGACGTCAGGTATAATACCAACTAGCATGTTCCCGGTGAGTCCTGTCCGGTGTACTCATAACCCAATGAGCACCTGTATACATCTTAGGTGAACCAACTGACACCAGTGGCTTGCGAGACCGTCCACCGCCCCTCGTGGAGGTCTCGACTGTATACACTAGTCTACTCTGGAGTATCGATGCCCTGTCTCGAAACTCCCATGACTAGGGACCTTTTAAGGATGTGCTTATAGACCCTAGCTCCCACGTATATGATCGCCCTCATACTGCTGGTTGTCAAGCAAGAATCCTAGGGGCTCTATCAATATGCAATAGTGACCTATATGGTCACCTAAAGCAGTACACGATGATAAAGATAAACCAGATAGCATACTATCATCTTGAGTAAGACTGTCCTATCGGGATAGGTCCTCCATCAATCATTGCAATCGCGTGCCTGTGATTCAATAATCGACTCTGAGGGCACTATCTCCAACACTATCGACCCAGTGAGTTCAGAATAAATTTGAGATAACTGCAGTATAGTTGTTAGGTTCTGATCCCATGTGCAGAACACGACCCCCATTTTCCATGTTTGGGCCGCCGAAATATTAGTTCTGGCCGCAATTTACGGCCAGATGGGGGGGACATGGGTTTGGGTTTGGCTCTATAGGTGTCTTCTGCTATCCTTAGACTCATGGTGTGTGCAATTTTATTTAATTGTTGTTATAGAAAAATCTGTAGCTAAATACCTGTTTCTCGTATTTTTAAACCATTAGGACACGCGTGATACGTTTGTGGGTTTGGGGTTTCTGCGTATCGCGACGCGTCGGGGTAGTTTCAGGCGCGTAATCACACGTTTTAGCGTATCGCGCACACGCGCGCTTGGTTTGCGACGCGGGTTTCTAGTTTAACCTTAATATCGCGTTTTTGTGGATTTGAGCTTATGTGTGATATAATGTGTAATTCTAGGTTCGCAGGCGAGTGAGACAGACGCTGCAAAGTGTAAGTGCACGGCGGCGCCCCGGCCGTCAATCCGACGGCCAAACGCGGAAGCGGTGATAAACTTTAATTTTGCGGACTTTGCAAACCGGCACCCCCGCGCACTAGACTCCGAATCGTGCCATTAAACTAGTCCAAGCTAACAAGAGAATGAGTTAGAGATATACCGACTGATCCGAGTCCTCCGGTCTTCATCTCCACTCCGATCTCCTCGCGGGATCTCCGGTCGTCGCCTCCTCGCCGGAAGGGCACCACGTCGCCTGCATCGTTTACGGGCTCCCGCCTCTATACCGAGGCAACTCGGGCATGAAGCCGGCAACTCGACATGCCCAAGGTTGGCTGTAGAATGTAGTGTAGATGATACTAGTCTCATTTGGGGTTTGTAGTTGCCTTGATGGAGGAATGGGGTTAGGAAAAATGGTGCTTTCATTTTTCCAAAACAAGAAGAAGAAGGAGATGAAGAATTCCTCACAAATCAAAGATGAACTCTCTCATTCTTTTCTTTCTCTCATTGTTCTTTCTTTTTATCAAGTGAGAATGATCATGGTGAAGGAATGAGAATATCAACCATAACATGAAGGGAGGTGAGTGTAGGAGATAGAAATGGTGACCACATCCAAGACAAGAAAACATCAACCATGCTTACACTTTAATCACATCAAATCTCATTAATGCAAAAGCATGGATGAAAGATATCATAATCCCACAATTGCAAGAAAACCCCTCCACAAATGTTATTTGCACGAATGCAAATAACCCCCTCCATCGGAAAAGTCCGGCCGGGAAAGAACAAAGGAAAACCGGCCGGAACGGAATGTAAACTGGCAACTCCAGAAAACTGGTCCCGTAATGAATTACAGGAAAACCCCGATACTGTGCATACACACCCGCATCTGTATTCCGTCCGGATACAAATGCAATGAGACAAAATCTACACTGTACTAAACTAGGACCGGCTTAAGCCAAAGCCGGCTAGTAAAATCCGTCCGATCCTGATCCGTGCAATACCGCACGTGTCTGATCGAACGCTGCCATATAACCATACGGCCACTAGTACAAACTGTCCGATCCTGATCCGTGCAATACCGCACGTATCTGATCGGACCCTGCCATATCTCCATACGGCCTCTACAGCGTTTCGCCCGAAAGCTTGAGTAACTGAAAGTGTGGTGGACTCTAAAGACTCGTCAATACTATGGCTGTGGATTTAACCACTAGCACGTCAGAGGTATAAGCCAATACGTGACGGGCCACCAGCTATTGACTAAAAGGGACGTCGATGAGGAAGCTCACCCCGACACCCAACTGAGCCTGTCAGTGACAATATCCGTACAGTTCGGTCCGTTCGTCTATGAGCATCGCATGTCGGGCCTAGAGGGTTGGTAAAAGTCAGACCCCCAAAAGCGGTACAAGTCGTGTCGGAGTGTAGCCCAGAACACCCTGAGATACTACTGGAATACCTACCAGTAAATCTCCTGCCTTGGCCAAGGTCTTCGTGTAATGGCTCTCCTAGACACAGCGCGACCTCACCCCCAATACCGGGAGAGACGAAACCCCCGAAGATCCGCTCACTGCCTCCATGTGGCTCGGGACTGTACCCAACTAAAACCTATTTGCACGACTCCTTTGAGCCGTGGTAGGGTAGTAATCAAAGTACAGTGGGAACTCACACGAGACAAATGACGATCCCCAGGTCGATGAACTAACCTGTACACATGTCACTTGGGAACTACTATCTGACGTTAGGTATAAGACCAACTAGCATGTTCCCGGCGAGTCCTGTCCGGTGTACTCATAACCCAATGAGCACCTGTATACATCTTAGGTGAACCAACTGACACCAGTGGCTTGTGAGACCGGCCACCGCCCCTCGTCGGGGTCTCGACTGTATACACTAGTCTACTCTGGAGAATCGATGCCCTGTCTCGAGACTCCTATGACTAGGGACCTTTTAAGGATATGCTTATAGACTCCAGCTCTCACTTATATGATCGCCCTCATACTGCTGGCAGTCAAGCAAGAATCCTAGGGGCTCTATCAACGTGTAATAGCGACATGTCATGTCACCTAAAGCAGTACACGATGATAAAGGTAAACCAGATAGCAAACTATCATCTCGAGTAAGACTGTCCTACCGGGATAGGTCCTCCCTCAATCATTGCAATCACGTGCCTGTGATCCAATAATCGACTCTGAGGGCACTATCTCCAACAATCTCCCACTTGCACTCAAGGCTAATTATTGCGATGTCGCATACTCACAGCCCGTGTGATACCGAACACCCAACTCCTCTACTTGTCAGTCTCAGAAAACTCGTTTGTGAAACTATTGCGTTCGAGGAATAGCCTCAGTGAGTGGATCCGCCTGTGATGTTTCTTTCTATGTCTCTCTATATCTCATGTTCGCGGAGAAAGCCATCTCCCGAAATGAGCAATACCTGTCTTAGAATGTCTGGATGTCTGATGGGACCTAGCTCATAAATGAACTCCAAATCCAAACTTCTTAGACTGTATCGTCAACTGAACCTAATCAGTATCCTGCGCCATGCCACCCTCAGTATTGCCTTGGACCACCTGTCCAAAATACTGCCCCTCGTCAGAAGGAAAACTATAACTCTGACAACCTCCTTGTCGTCCAGGTCACCTTAGAAGCCTGGAATGATAACCGTCTCCTAAAGGAGGCAGCCGTTATCATATCCCTAGAACATCCACTTATGTTCTAAAAATGCTTCCGACTGTTTCTCCAGGATTGGATCAATATCAACTTATTGCATCTAGTGCAAGAACAACATCTGGTGTGGTACTTGACATCTCATGATTTACTCAATTGCCTAAGCAAGTGATCTGCCAATCATGCACATCCCTCTCTACTTTAGTCTACAAGACACCTTTAGAGAGGTGACTCCATTACCTGCAGGTATACTACCGTGCCAGGAGTCGTCCATTCTAAATACTCTTAGAATGCTGTCAAAGTACCCAGATTGGGAAACCACCCAAATCTAGATCTAAAACCATAGATCCAGTAACCAGTATGTCTGATATAATGTCCAATTCCTTTGTGGAGAAACCACTGTGTGACGACCAAAGTATAACCGATCGTAGTATAGGAATATCACTTCCTACTAACTTCTCAACAGATCCATCCCCTATTCTGATGACGTCAAACCTATGACTGTCACATCAGAAATAGATGATCTATCTCCGCTACATCTGCTTTAGACATGAGCCTGATGTCCACCAATGCTTCCGCTGCTCCCACTGACTACGACAACCCTCTGGCAGAGTCATATAGACGTGCACTTCTAAAGCTAGTTTAGAACGACGCTATACTCATCCTCCTGCCGGGTCTCGCAGCCTGGAACAACAACAATGGCAAGTGTGGGTAAACAAGAACTTCCCTGTCACCGTCCTTGAGGCTACCGGAGTACCTCTCGGGTGCCTGAAGTTACCCACCTTATCTGCGGAGTGGCCAATGGAATGTCAAATCAGATTGAATCTTTAGGTTCCTTATCAAATCTTCAGTAATCGTTTGCGGTTCTGGAATCACTTCCAGTTCTACCATACTCCCACTGTTGTTTTTGAAAAAATCCATTTTTTTAATAAAACTGTGGCGAGTCTTGAACAATATTTCTATTGATCTCCCAGATGGTAGAAAGTCAACCCTCGTCATAGCCTGGGTCAACCCACAAACAGCCATTACAGAAACGTGCCTTGAGTTGTCCAGAGTCTGGTTTTAATCATAAGCCAGACAACTCCCCGTACCTTAACATCGTTAAGATATGAACTGTTCTATATCCAATATAGAACCAGAGGCACTGATTTAATTTAACTAGATTCAAATCATGCAGCTGTCTCCAGTGCATGTCAACTAAATGGAGAGAGGCCGATCAGTGTTACTCAACTTAGGAATGCTTCCAATTATGAGTAACCTGAAAGAGAAGTAATTACTATCAACTGAATACCATACACAAGCATCTACATCTTCGATCACTTTGAAGAATCCCGATACTTGCTACACCTGGTTCTCTACTCTATTCAAATACCTATAACTCCTCAAAACTTAGACCCTGTGTTTCTACGAAACACATGTCTAAGAACTAGAGAAGTTAAAAGTAAACAGAATATAGTATGAGGACCAACCCCTCTGTCCTAATGGACACTGGACAACATACAATACTCTGTATAAGTCCGCTGAGTCTAACAACTCTTTCACTGTGTGTCGTAGGTTAAAAACTGTACTTATGGTTAAGAAGAATTACACCGCTGTTTAATGCTCCTTACCTAACCATCCACTGATATAGGTAAATGTCGTCGACATAATATCAAAAGGTATATCTCACTCTATGAAAATAGACGTACAGATATATCAATTTGAAATTGGTGCACAACAGCGGATATTCAAAACCAAATATTTGCCGACCGGCAAACAGCCCAGGTGATTTCCTCAAATATCACCGATTACAACGAATCCCGATATAATGAGGATGATCACCCAATTCCCAATAACTTACTCCCACTCATCATCTGTAAAACCATACAGATGTGAGAATCAAACCTGGTAAATACATACCCTGGAGCAAGTGTCTAATCGGGAAATCAGTTTTCTTTTAACAGTACACGGTGAAACTGAAACATTGAAATGTTTCGATGGGGTATCCCGGTATTCCTAGTAATGCCTCTTCCATTATCCAGATTCACAACTATAACCGTATAATTCTTTGCCACCTCTCCAAATCCCTTTATATGTCTTTAGTCATTACCTTCTGCACACCCCTTAGGCCAAATGGTTTTCTTCCTTCCCTACCGTTCGGCACCAGCCTATGGTTTGGAAGAAGACTATCCAATAAGCATAAAGGGTGTACTGTCCTAATCCTAGGAGCACTCGCAATGTGAGAGAAGGTGAAGATAAAAAACAACCGAATAAACCTTATTCCTATTTCTCCTGGACCAGAATCCATCCCCGAACTGGAACAAGTTCCTTTCGAGTTCGTATATAACCATACGATGGATTATCCAATAAAATGGGATCTTCGTAGTGATACGGAGTGTCCTGGAGAAATACAAAGGTGATTTAGGATTGGCGAAGAAATACTTGGTTTGGTCGTGAATATCAGTCGCATTTTACTTTGCCCTCTTACTAATCCCTTGCTTTGTCTGAACTTAATACCTTCTGTACACCATCATTATGCTAATTGGTTTTCTTCATTCCCCACCGTTAGGCACCAGCCTAAGGTTTGGAAGAAGACTATCCAATTTGCGTAATAGGTGTACTATTTCCTAAACCAAGGAGTACTCACAGCCTGAGAGAAGGTGAAAAGAAAAGACAACTGAATAGTCCTATCCGTTTTCTCCAGAACCGGAAACCATCCTCGAATTCCTTCGAGTTCGTATCTAACCATACGATGGTTTTGTCCAATGGAAGTGGACGTTCGCAGTAATACGGGGTGTCCTGGAGAAAAGGGTAAAAGTAGGAGTGGCAATGAGGTCTGCAACTCTGACAATCTAAAAGCCAGTGTTAAGTAGGTTCGGTCAACTTGGTCACTGAGTCATAGTCTAGGGTCGGGTCAATGGTCGCTGCCAGAAAGAGAGAAAAGAAACACTCAGCGTGCACTCTAACCAAGATCAGAATGGTTACCAATTTATCTAATCTGGAAACCTCCCACTGTACCTCAAATTCTCCTCCAAACCTGAAAGAAGAATTAGTCGGGGTCACCCGAGGAGTAAACCAACTCATCAGTGGGAATCGGGATCCAACTCTCATCGCATGATAACGTGACGGAATCCGCTCACGTCATCACACTCCAGAAGGTATGCGCATATCTGGCAAGTTTCAGTACTTTTGAAACTCCCGATGAGATTTCTGCCCCATGCTCTTATGACCTTGACTTTGGCCAACAAATCATAAGTCACATGTCAAGTTCTACCCGTCATTCTCCAGGTTGATTCGAATCCACCCGCACAAGCCCTTGACTTTGGCCAACAAGGCTATACGACTGTTCCAAACCAACGCATCTATCTATGCTGCATATGAATAACCAACAGCTACCAAACACTGTGCCTTGACTTTGGCCAACAAACACAGCTTGAATACTATTGACTACCCATATGAAACGACGGAGGGCTACGAATGGTTTCTGGCGAAAACCTTTAACGTAATGAACTTGATCTCGTTGAAGGAACGGATAGCTTTTTAGAAAATATAGTGACGAAAACATTTACTAAAGAGGTCACTCCCGGTGAAGGGATCTCGGCTCTTTCCCCGTAGAATGGGGTGCAGGATATTCCAACTGAATACCACGGTGCAAAGCAAAAGTAATCGGCTATAATGAAGTTAATGCCCTGACGCAAACTTCTGTCCAAGGGGTCACTCCCGGTGAAGGGATCTCGGCCCTTGCCTCGTCGACTGAGGAGCAGGATATTCAAACTGAATACCACGATGCAAAACAAAAGAGAACGTCCTTGCAATAACAGCTTTTTGAAAAGTGTTCCAACAACATCAGATTAGGTTTGTTTAACATGCATTGATCTGAATCAACGCAGTCCCATCAATTGATCACACCACAAAGAACGAAAATATACTGACGTACGTATATGCCATCCGCATTTGCCACTGGGTCCCGTCATCACCCGTTAGGTTAGCTAACTAACGGCAGAGCGGGGACTGGACTAGCGCGGATGAAAAACATATACAACATCTACTAATATATATACCAATATATAGTATTTCGCTCAAGGCGTGAATAAAATGCAACATCACAGAAATGTACAGCATCACAGAACAATACAGATATCAGGGATCCCCGGGTTTCACAGAGCCACTACTGAAACCCGACGTTCCCCTGGTCGTGTGGATAGCCTGTGCAATGAAAACCTAGACCCCTACGGGCGCGGCAAGTCACCCGCCAAAACCTGAAGCGAGGCAGCCCCCTTCAGCTCCGTGAATGGACCACCCAGCACTCCACGGAATCCGGCAACTTGGGAACCTCTCCTGGGTCAACCTGTACCCCCTACGAGTGCGGCGAATAGCCCGCCAATCCCAGAGTGAAGCCCCCTCCGTCTCAATGCCATGAGATGCGGGCTTGTTGCCCTCCAGAACCCGGCTATCCGTGCACCCCACCGCGGGGTAATCCTAGTACAGAAAGTAAAATATACATACACCGGGTACATCGACCGCAACCAGGTCGTGCCCCAAAATAATAATACAAACAGGCAGTGACGGCAGTGCACATGTCGGACGCTCGCCCCGCAAAAACAAATGTACATAATACAACAGCACTGTACTAGCATTGCATCCAGGCTATCCCCACGACCTATCCGCAACATCACAGCATAAACATAGAACATCAACGTGAAAGTCACGTTCGCAAATCCGTCTAACCGGGCTATAGCAGTTAGACCGAATTTACCGATCGAGTGACATTCACGGTCGCAGATATAATGTAAATACTGTGAAAAATGTGTTTAAAATTTTCCGATTGACCAAAAATTAACAAGTGGGCCCCCAATCAAAACTGTAGCACTCACAGAAATCCTGGGCCCAATTTTAATATTCCAAAACCCATATTTTAATCCCAGAAGGCCTCTGAAAAAATTTGGTGAAGTGATCTCCACAGTGTGCGGCGGAAGGGCGGCGGGAAGGGGGTTTTCGCGGCGCTTCCGCGCTCCCACTGTGGAGTTACTTCGTCGAATTTTTACAGAGTTCTTATATTTTCCAGTACATCAATATTTTACAACCTGAAAAATTTTTGGACTTCAAAAAATTTCAACAGAAACTGATGTGAAGGAAAAATACGGTTTTTGGAATTTTGGTCGATCGGAACTGAAAAACACATTAAACCAAGCTAGACGAAGTTAATGGCGAGGCTCTGATACCACTGTAAGTGCACGGCGGCGCCCCGGCCGTCAATCCGACGGCCAAACGCGGAAGCGGTGATAAACTTTAATTTTGCGGACTTTGCAAACCGGCACCCCCGCGCACTAGACTCCGGATCGTGCCATTAAACTAGTCCAAGCTAACAAGAGAATGAGTTAGAGATATACCGACTGATCCGAGTCCTCCGGTCTTCATCTCCTCTCCGATCTCCTCGCGGGATCTCCGGTCGTCGCCTCCTCGCCGGAAGGGCACCACGTCGCCTGCATCGTTTACGGGCTCCCGCCTCTATACCGAGGCAACTCGGGCATGAAGCCGGCAACTCGACATGCCCAAGGTTGGCTGTAGAATGTAGTGTAGATGATGCTAGTCTCATTTGGGGTTTGTAGTTGCCTTGATGGAGGAATGGGGTTAGGAAAAATGGTGCTTTCATTTTTCCAAAACAAGAAGAACAAGGAGATGAAGAATTCCTCACAAATCAAAGATGAACTCTCTCATTCTTTTCTTTCTCTCATTGTTCTTTCTTTTTATCAAGTGAGAATGATCATGGTGAAGGAATGAGAATATCAACCATAACATGAAGGGAGGTGAGTGTAGGAGATAGAAATGGTGACCACATCCAAGACAAGAAAACATCAACCATGCTTACACTTTAATCACATCAAATCTCATTAATGCAAAAGCATGGATGAAAGATATCATAATCCCACAATTGCAAGAAAACCCCTCCACAAATGTTATTTGCACAAATGCAAATAACCCCCTCCATCGGAAAAGTCCGGCCGGGAAAGAACAAAGGAAAACCGGCCGGAACGGAATGTAAACTGGCAACTCCAGAAAACTGGTCCCGTAATGAATTACAGGAAAACCCCGATACTGTGCATACACACCCGCATCTGTATTCCGTCCGGATACAAATGCAATGAGACAAAATCTACACTGTACTAAACTAGGACCGGCTTAAGCCAAAGCTGGCTAGTAAAATCCGTCCGATCCTGATCCGTGCAATACCGCACGTGTCTGATCGAACGCTGCCATATAACCATACGGCCACTAGTACAAACTGTCCGATCCTGATCCGTGCAATACCGCACGTATCTGATCGGACCCTGCCATATCTCCATACGGCCTCTACAGCGTTTCTCCCGAAAGCTTGAGTAACTGAAAGTGTGGTGGACTCTAAAGACTCGTCAATACTATGGCTGTGGATTTAACCACTAGCACGTCAGAGGTATAAGCCAATACGTGACGGGCCACCAGCTATTGACTAAAAGGGACGTCGATGAGGAAGCTCACCCCGACACCCAACTGAGCCTGTCAGTGACAATATCCGTACAGTCCGGTCCGTTCGTCTATGAGCATCGCATGTCGGGCCTAGAGGGTTGGTAAAAGTCAGACCCCCAAAAGCGGTACAAGTCGTGTCGGAGTGTAGCCCAGAACACCCTGAGATACTACTGGAATACCTACCAGTAAATCTCCTGCCTTGGCCAAGGTCTTCGTGTAATGGCTCTCCTAGACACAGTGCGACCTCACCCCCAATACCGGGAGAGACGAAACCCCCGAAGATCCGCTCACTGCCTCCATGTGGCTCGGGACTGTACCCAACTAAAACCTGTTTGCACGACTCCTTTGAGCCGTGGTAGGGTAGTAATCAAAGTACAGTGGGAACTCACACGAGACAAATGATGATCCCCAGGTCGATGAACTAACCTGTACACATGTCACTTGGGAACTACTATCTGACGTCAGGTATAAGACCAACTAGCATGTTCCCGGCGAGTCCTGTCCGGTGTACTCATAACCCAATGAGCACCTGTATACTTCTTAGGTGAACCAACTGACACCAGTGGCTTGTGAGACCGGCCACCACCCCTCGTCGGGGTCTCGACTGTATACACTAGTCTACTCTGGAGAATCGATGCCCTGTCTCGAGACTCCTATGACTAGGGACCTTTTAAGGATGTGCTTATAGACTCCAGCTCTCACTTATATGATCGCCCTCATACTGCTGGCAGTCAAGCAGGAATCCTAGGGGCTCTATCAACGTGCAATAGCGACATGTCATGTCACCTAAAGGAGTACACGATGATAAAGGTAAACCAGATAGCAAACTATCATCTCGAGTAAGACTGTCCTACCGGGATAGGTCCTCCCTCAATCATTGCAATCACGTGCCTGTGATCCAATAATCGACTCTGAGGGCACTATCTCCAACACAAAGAAGGGGAAGCAAGTCGTCGGCTACACTTAGCGCGAGACTTTGGTGAGTAGATTTAACATCTACGAGGATATCGCCCGCATGGCGTTATGCGTCAGGGCTGATAGGACATTATAGATATATGTTGCATTTACCTACATTGACTGTCATGGATACTGTTGTTGCATACTGCATTCCCTGCTATATGTATGTAAACTTAGAATTGATAGAACACCGCACTATAACTAACGGTTCATGTTGCACGAGCACTAATCTGCATGTTACACACACACCGTTAGTAATTGTCTTGACACACTCACTGTAGAATTGCCATGGTTATTATGCTATAGTTCATTTCACCTATGATTCGATATGATTTTCATAGAAATTGGGAGCCGCATGCTGTCTTTGAAAACTGAAACTATTTTAAGAAAAGCGGTTTCTCCCTTGTACCTATATTATGGCTTGATGTACATAGCACATCGCATTTGATTTACTCATTGGTGTTGGATTTTCATGTGATTTCTGGTTTTGAGGACCGTGGGATTATTTATGAAAAGATTCACTATTTGAAAACCTGGTTCCTCGTGATATGATATTTTGGTGCGTCCACCACGCGTTTTCTCGGTGCTGAGACGTGTGCTTAAAACCCGATTCGAGGAGTGGATGATCCGTTTGCGGGTTCGTGGTGGACCCAGTATGGTTCCCCTCGGCAAGATGATCGATGGACTTTTCCGATTGAGCTTGGAGGTGAGCGAGTACCCACCGGTGATTGGTTGGACCTGGCGGTTATCCGGAGGATACTGACCAGAGTCGAGAGATGGATGCGGGATGATCCGTACTGCCGGGGCCAAGGACCGATACCGCAGACGGAGCCCGTGGGCTGATCCGAACTTACGGAGCCTGATATATGAGGATTTGCGTGTCGATGCTGGACACGAGTATTTTATGATATTTTGAGTGCCGATGTTTGGCACTCATGATTCTCAGAGATTTACACGATTTGAGGGCCGAGGAGAGTGCCGTCGCCTGAGTTTATTTGGGATTTAGGTGCAGTTTTGGGCACCGATTATTTTTTTCCACGTTGATATTCCGTGTAGATGTTGTTTATCCCATGCTCAACATTGATTATCATGTATCTCATCCTATAGTTATTTTACCTGACAGAGCATTTGCATGATCATTGCACCTACTGCTTGTCGCATATAGATCTTACCTGATGGCATATGATAGAGTAGCGCAGTATGTGCATGCTCGCGATTAGCTTTATATGTTATCTCTATTCACGAGTTGGCAACTCACCCCTGTTGTGCCACAGTATTTGCAGGTTGCCCCTCAGAGTAGTCGCGGCAGGCTTCCTTTTGCATCTTTTGGCTACAGATACCACTACAGTTGGTGCGAGAGATGTTTAGCTATTAGGTGGGTTATGGTATCTGATTACTTTTATTGTACCCCCTATTGTATCTAGTATTCTCCATCTACCATATATGTACTGGACTTATAGACAGTGTGAGGATGATGATGTATATTTTTGTATTCTGGCGTCGACCTCGTTGGAGCTGACTGTTTATATATGCAGTTTATTATTCCGTGATGTTTACTTATTGCTCATTCTTCGCTACGACGTCGTATTTTACTCTTGTGGTGATGGTTTCCGCCGTTGGGCATGATTGCTCCGATTTGGGGATGCTTTGTTTCATTATATCTCATTTTCACTTATATCCTGTTTTATACTCGATTTCGGGGTTACTTTTACAAAGGAAATGCTGCCAAAATTATTTAAATGATGACGTAACTTTTAAAGAACTTATTGAACTATTTAAGGTTTTCTAAATATTTTAATTAATTGTTTTCAACACTCGCTACTTTTAAATGGTTTTGATTTCTGGATTCGGCTTACTTAGTCGCGTTACGCCTGTAGACGTTGCGTGGTTAAGTGCCGGTCACGAGTCGAAACATTCGGGTCGTGAAAAAGTTGGTATCAAAGCGTAGGTTTTACATTTCGGAGTGTAGGATGACCTTGGTATGATGGAGTAGGTAGCTGAAGCAGAGTGGCGTAGCATGTGTATGTTCCGCGACATACGCACGACACGGTACTCCGCCAAGGCGACCTTAGGACTTATTGATTTAAATTCCTTCTTGAGTATATATATTCTTGCGATTCGATTTCTGTATTCTTATAGAATCCTAATTTCCTTTCAGCCATTATGCCGCCAAAGACTACGAGGGCGCAGAGAGAGGCCGCGAGGGCTGAGATTCGAGTTGATTCGTCTGAGACGAGGACTGATCCGGGCAGTACACCGGTTGTACCCGAGCAGGCTGTTCCTCCTGTGACAGATCAGATCGCCACGCTAGGGGCTGGTATGCAGGAGATGCGCCAGACGGTGGGATCCAGCATGCAGGAGATGCACCAGATGATAGGATCGCTAGTTGAGACGCTTCGAGCGCAGCGACCAGAGGCAGCTCCACCCGTTACAGAAACCGCGATGGTACCTACTGTACAGCCAGTTGCCCTTGCAGCCACGGAGGTGATTACAGTATCTCTATCAGAGTTTATGAGGCTGAAGCCTCCGGTCTTTACAGGCACCGATACAGCCGAGGACCCACAGTCTTTCATTGATAGGATGGCTCGGATATGTCGTTCCCTCAGATGCGCAGATGCGAGATGGGTTGAGTTCGTGAGCTTTCGCCTGGAAGGTCTTGCGCAGAAGTGGTGTGAATCAGTCGAGAAGGGTAGAGCGGCAGGTCTTCCTCCTATGACCTGGACAGAGTTCGTGGCACTATTCCTTTCCCGCTTTCTCCCACTGAATGTCAGAGATGCTAGAGCACGCAGGTTCGAGTCTTTATGCCAGACTCCGGAGATGTCAGTGGCAGAGTATGACGTGCTGTTTACAGAGCTATCAGTTTAAGCCCCGTATTTAGTGTCTACCGAGGAGCTGCGAGTCAAGAGATTTGTTCGAGGCTTACCTACACCACTGTTCCTTGCGATCAGCGCACAGCATTAAGAGACATATGCAGCAGCGGTAGACGCAGCCCTATTAGTTGAGGAGCGCCTTGCTGAGACTTCGGTAGTTCCAGAGCCGAAGAGAGTTCGTACTGGTATATCAGCACGGAGACAGACATTCAGACGCCGCGGCAGATATCGTTCAGATACGACGAGTGGCAGAGATTCGGGACGAGGCCAGATGTTTAGTTCGTATCCACGGGATAGTCAGCAGTCGTCGCGGGGTTGCTATAGATGCGGCAGTCTACTTCACCTCGTCAGAGATTGTCCAGAGATACACCGGAGGGATACAGCAGCACCGCATGTTACCGTACCACCTTCACCACCCCAGAGGGCGTTGCATGTTGTACCTATTGTCGCTCCGCGTCAGACTCATACACAGAGAGGTCGTGAGCGTGGAGGAGTTGCTTAGAGAAGACGGGATGGCCGAGGCAGAGGGCAGTCTGTCACCGGTGGAGGACTGGCGCGGGTTTTTTCTTTGACGCATCGGGGCACGCAGGCGTCCAATGCGGTGGTCTCAGGTATCCTTCCAGTATGTTCTGTTGATGCACACGTGTTGTTCGATCCCGGATCCACGTACTCGTATGTATCCACACACTTTGTGCCGAGTTAGGGTAGAGCGTCCGGTTTGCTTGATCAGCCGCTTGTTGTGACCACTCCTGTGGGAGAGTCGTTTGTTGCTAGGCACGTGTTCCGATCCTGTACTGTCTGTATTGGCGAGAGAGAGTTGCCTGTCGACTTGATCCTTCTAGATATGTTGGACTTCGACGTTCTTTTGGGCATGGATTGGTTAGCCACGTGCTATGCTTCTGTGGACTGCCGTGAGAAGACAGTTAGATTCTGTTTTCCCGGCGAGTCGGTTTTTGTTGTGTTGGGGGACCGTGGTGCCGCCCCTCACAGTGTGATTTCTTCTTTTCACGCTGGACAGCTTTTGAGGAAGGGATGTCAGGGATTTCTCGCCTATGTTTGCGATGCTAGCGCTACAGGGGTTCCATTGGATCAGGTTCCGGTTGTTAGCTAGTTTCCTGATGTGTTCCCTGACGAGCTTCCTGGGCTACCGCCCGAGCCCGACATTTCTTTCTATATTGATTTGGTTCCTTGCACGGGGCCTATTTCCATATCGCTTTATCGGATGGCCCCGGCGGAACTTCGAGAATTGAAGGGTCAGTTGCAAGATTTGCTGGATAAGGGACTTATTCGACCCAGTGTTTCTCTTTGGGGTGCTCCAGTCCTGTTCGTCAAGAAGAAGGACGGCAGTTTGCGTCTGTGTATCGACTACCGCCAGCTGAACAAGGTGACAGTGCGGAACAGATATCTTTTTCCACGTATCGACGATTTGTTCGACCAGCTTCAGGGGGTAGGATACTTTTCGAGGATCGATTTACGATCGGTCTATCATCAACTGCAGGTTCGACAGGAGGACATTCCTACGACAGCTTTCCGTACGCGCTACGGCCATTATGAGTTTTTGGTGATGTCGTTCGGACTCACCAATGCGCCAGCAGCATTCATGGACTTGATGAACCGTATTTTCCAGCCATATCTGGATCTGTTCATCATAGTATTCATTGACGATATCTTGGTGTATTCCCGGAGTAGTGAGGAGCACGAGCAGCACCTGCGGATTACACTGCAGACTTTGAGGAAGCACCAACTTTACGCGAAATTCTCCAAGTGTGCTTTCTGGATGGACAGCGTAGACTTCTTGGGGCATGTGATTTCACGAGACGGTATATGTGTAGACCCGAGGAAGATCGAGGCTGTTCAGCATTGGCCCAGACCCACATCAGTTACGGAGATTCGCAGCATTTTGGGGTTGGCCGGTTACTACAGGAGATTTGTGCAGGACTTCTCCAGTATTGCTACACCTTTGACCGGGTTGACCCGGAAGGGAGTTCCTTTCGATTGGACGGAGGAGTGCGGGCACAGTTTTCAGCAGCTACGGACTCGGCTGACTACGGCACCGGTGTTATCATTGCCTTCAGGATCAGGCGGATTTGTGGTCTTTTGTGATGCTTCTCGAGTGGGGATAGGGTGAGTATTAATGCAGCATGACAGGGTGATCGCGTATGCTTCGCGACAATTTAAGAAACATGAACAGAACTACCCTACTCACGATTTAGAGATGGCTGCAGTGGTCTTTGCACTTAAGATCTGGCGACATTACCTATATGGCGAGTCGTGCCAGATATTCACCGATCACAAGAGCTTAAAGTATATATTTCAGCAGCGAGACCTGAACCTTAGACAGCGCCGATGGATGGAGTTAGTGAAGGACTACGATTCGAGATCTTGTACCACCCGGGCAGGGCAAATGTAGTGGCGGATGCTTTGAGCAGGAGGCCCGGGGGTAGTCTATCTTGTTTGAAAGCAGTACAGGGGCAGTCGTCGGCAGATTGGCAGATTTTATGTGACAGCAGGGTACAGTTCGAGTTCACGCCGATCGGAGGACAGATTGCGTATGTTCGTGCACGCCCACAGTTGCTTGACCGTATACATGAGGCATAGCACAGTGATGACCGATGTTCAGAGATCAGGACGCAGATTGGACAGGGCAGATTTTCCGAGTTCGTGATCGATGATCAGGGGATGCTGAGATTTGGGACTAGACTGTGCATACCAGATGCTGAGGGGCTGCGGCATGAGATTCTTGAGGAGGCACATCGATCGGTGTACATCGTCCATCCCGGTTCCACCAAGAGGTATCATGCTATGAGAGATGTTTACTGGTGGGACGGAATGAAGAGGGACATCGCAGATTTCGTGTCGAGATGCCTGACTTGTCAGCAAGTCAAGGCCGAGCACCAGAGGCCCGCGGGAGAGCTACAGCCGTTACCCATTCCGGAGTGGAAATGGGAGCAGATTTCGATGGATTTTGTTGTGGGTCTACCCAGGACTAGGCGATGGTATGACTCCATTTGGGTGATCGTGGATCGTTTGACGAAAGCGGCTCACTTCCTGCCAGTGAAGATAACTTTCGGATTTGCTCAGTACGCCCAGATTTACATCGATGAGATAGTACGACTGCATGGAGTCCCAATGTGTATCGTGTGGGACAGAGGCACCCAGTTTACCAGCCGACTACGGAAGAGACTTCAGGAGGCTTTGGGCACACGCTTGAGTTTCAGCAAAGCATTTCATCCGCAGACCGACGGCCAGTCAGAGCGGACGATTCAGACTCTCGAGGACATGCTCCGAGCATGCGTTTTAGACTTTGGTGGTTGCTGGGATCATCATTTACCCTTGGTGGAGTTCTCCTACAACAATAGTTTCCAGGATACTATTCAGATGGCACCTTTCGAGGCTCTGTATGGGAGGAGATGTAGATCGCCCGTCTGCTGGACAGAGCTCAGTGAGAGCAGTATTTTGGGGGCCCAGATTGTATATACAACTGTGAATATCCCAAGCTTCCATCAAGTAATGTACAAACTATTATGATACAGTAATGGCCACTAGGGCATATACACTAACAATCTCCCACTTGCACTAAGGCCATGTACTGGCGTATCGAAGACCTATCATCTCGATCAGCCGCTCGAACTGAGTCTGGGGCAAGGCCTTGGTGAATGGATCTGCAGTGTTATCTTCTGAAGAAACCCTCCGAACCTCGATCTCCTGGCGATCCACGATCTCCCTGATCAGGTGATACCGCCTCAAGATGTGTCTGGATTTCTGATGGGACCTGGGTTCCTTCGCTAAAGCTATAGCCCCGTTGTCGTCGCAATACAGAGGTATTGGGTCAACAATGGACGGAACCACCTGAAGTTCTTTTAAGAACTTCCTCATCCAGACAGCTTCTTTTGCGGCATCAGATGCAGCGATGTATTCCGCTTCCATAGTCGAGTCAGCAACGGTTTCCTGTTTGGAGCTCTTCCAACACACCGCCCCTCCATTGAGGGTAAAGACAAAACCCGACATGGACATGGAATCATCCTTGTCACTCTGGAAGCTGGAGTCAACAAAGGCCTCAATCTGGAGGTCTTTTCCGCCATACACAAACAACATCTCATTAGTCCTTCTCAGGTACTTGAGAAAGTTCTTTACCACTATCCAATGTTTCTCCCCATGGTTTGCCTGATACCTGCTTACCACACTCAGTGCATAAGCAACATCCGGTCTGGTACACAACATCGCATACATTATAGATCCTACCACAGAAGCGTAGGGTATAATAGATATGCGATCCCTCTCCAAATCATTCTTGGGAGGCATCTCTTTGGAGAGGGTGATCCTGTGACAAGCCGGTAGATTACCGCGCTTGGAATCTTCCATACTGAATCTCTTCAGTATGGTGTCGATGTACCTGGACTGTGAAAGTCCTAATATCCTCTTGGATCTGTCACGGTAGATCCGGATACCCAGAATGTATGAGGCATCACCCAGGTCTTTCATGGAGAACCTGTGTGACAAGAACCACTTGACAGATTGTAGCATAGGAATGTCATTTCCTATTAAGAGAATGTCATCCACGTATAAAACGAGGAATACTACAGTTCTCGCTACAAATCTACAATAGATGCATGGTTCATCTGGATTTTTGATAAAGCCAAATTCCTTGACCGTTTCATCAAAACAGATGTTCCAACTCCGCGATGCCTGCTTTAGTCCATAAAAGGACTTAAGCAACTTGCACACCTTTCCGCTGCTCCCACTCTGAATGAAACCCTCTGGCTGGTCCATATAGACACACTCCTCTAAATGTCCATTTAGAAAAGCTGTCTTTACGTCCATCTGCCAAATCTCATAATCGTGGAAGGCAGCAATGGAAAGAAGGATCCGAATGGATTTCAGCATAGCTACTGGAGAAAAGGTTTCGTCATAGTCCAAACCAGGTATTTGACGAAAACCCTTTGCAACCAGTTGTTCAGACTATATTGCATTATTATATTCCCCATTCTTATTCTTTTTATAAATAAATGGGTGCTTTTGACGCATGTCTGCTACGTGTTACAGGTTACAGGTTCTTGGACAGAAAACAGTGAAAACGAGGTAAAGACGATGAAAAAGTGGACTTTAACCAATAAACAAAAGATCTTGATCAAGCCTACATAAGAAACAATTCACAAAGCAAGGTTCAAGACATCGACACAAAGCCACGGTTAAGTCCACAACAATGTTCACTGCAAAATCTGGAAGAGAGTCAGAAGTTAAATTAAGAAAAGAAATAAAGAAGTAGGAAGACCAGAGAGCCAGGAACCAAGACAAGAAATTTCAGCAGCCAACTCATCATTTTGGCCACGGAACCGCGGCCAAACCAGGCCTTGGGGTGCGGTTCCGCGGCAACCTTGAGAGATTGAAAAATAAACTTTTTACCATTTTTTTGGTGCGGTGCTGACTAGTCAACCTAAGGGCTGTTTTTATAATTTCAGACATACGAGTCATTGTAACCCTAGGGTTTCCTATTCTCTATAAATAGGAACCCAAAAACATTGTAATTCTTTATGCCTCCCTTCATTAATAAATTTCAGCATTCTTTTGGAGAGCATCATTTTTTGTAGGTAAATTATTTTCTTGCCTTAGTTTAATTTAGTTTAAGAATTTTATTAACTTGCAATAGATGTTTCTTCTCTTTAATAAAATCATGTCTTTCTTCATTCCTTCAATGAGCGAGTAGTTTCCTCGCTTGTTAGGGTTAGGAAGAGGGAAGGATTTGAGAGATGAAGATCTCTCATCTCTTTTCTTTGCCAATCTTTTATGAAAATTAGAACTCCATGCATACCTTCTTATTCCGCTCCCTACAGCACTCTACCCTCGAGGTAATGGTAATTCCGTAGTCTAAAGGCCCGGATTTTAAGGTTTTCCATGGAGGTTAGGGTAAAGATTAAGAAAGGAAGGACAAGGATCTAGAGGAAGAATCAATCTTTCCAATCATCCTAATCCCCTTTGTTAAGATTTACCATAACACTAATATGATATCTTTAATTAAAGGCAATAGAAAGAGATGTAGATCTTTGTTTACCAAATTTTCCCTAAACCTAATCCTAGCAAGTCTCTAATCCTAGTATCATACAACTTCAATTTTTAGATTTAATAATCAATCCGAACACCCTTCGGAATTAACTCGTTTGCGCGATTAGGAAATTCACAAAATCCCTGTGGACCGACCCGTACTCACCGGCTAACTTCATGCGACGCCGTTCTTGATTGCGGTTACAAATATTTTTGACCTATCTTTTAGAAAGCGCAAGCACGCTAAATCAAATCAATCAAACGGCGCCGTTGCCGGGGATGGCGTAGAACTTTCCTTTTCGCAATTTCGGGTTAATCATAAAATTTAAAAAATCATAAAAATCTAAAAAAATAAAAAAAAAATTTAAAAAATATATATTTTGTTATTTTTGGAAGGGATACTTTGTTATTTGAATTTTGCAGGATATACAAATTCGGATCTGTAGATTTTCAGAAAGCAAAACAGGAAATAAAATATCAGAACAGAAGAGATTTTGAACAACAGAACAGTGCGAATTTTTTGGAGCAGTGAACCCCCCATACCGCCGCGATTCCGCGGCCAAAACCTACCTTAGGCCGCGGAACCGCGGCCGTCTCGTCGAGTCGTCGCTTCAAAAATTTTCTGGGGACCCGAGCTGGCTTTTTCAACGCGGATTCGCCGCACAATACCTATTCTAACCGCGGAAACGCGGCCATTTGGTGTCTTCGGTTGATGGAATTTGCACTGTAAGCTCCCTGTTATTTTTCCTCTGTAAATTTTGAGATATTTTCTGAAAATTGCCTGTAGGATTTTGTGCACATTAAAATATATATTCCCTTCCAAATAACGATCTTGTGCAGGATTTTTGGGCCCCGCTCAAAATTGAAATTGATTGCAAGTAATCTTTTTTGTTGCATATCTTTTCTCGAATATCGTTTTGCAACAAGTTTTTCCAAATAAAGATTCTTGTGATATGCTTCAAATAATAACCAATTGCAAGTAATATTTTGCTGTTGCATATCTTTTCTCTAAAATCTTTTTGCAACAAAATTTTTTTCCAAAGAAAGAAAAAAAAATTAATGAAAAATGAAAATAAAAAGGACAAATATTTTATAGAACTTGCAAAATTTTTTTAGCCCTAAATAAATCCTTGCACCACCCAACCTTCCTTCTTGTCACCTTTCTTCTTCTAACATGGGTACCCCACATAAAAAATCATTAGCCGAACTTTGGTATCCCGAACCTAATTTTGCGTCATATGTCAATGTGTTTGGTCAATTTAAAGACGATCCTTCCATGCCTAAAAAATCTTTGAAAGATCACATAGAAGAGTCTAGGAGAAACAGTTTGACTTTTCAGCCCACTTTGTGTCAACCCAGTCAACTTTCACCACTTCCATATGTTGATACCACTTCTTCAAGTCCTTCTGTCACTCCTAAGCCGATGTCCATTGCTGAGCATATTGCTCAAGCTCGCAGTCGATCTTTCACCCCTCTCCACTCATCTAGTTCTAGGGATCCACACGACTATTCACCTTCTTATCCATATGTTGACCCTACCCCTGTCCTACAACCCACTTCCTATCAATCCTACCTGACTTTTCCACCATCACTAGACACTGTTTCTTCACAGCCATTAGGGAGTTTCACATATCCAACCAATTTTGAATCTTTTACTGAAACCCCCTTACCACCAAAGTCTAGTTTGGAAGAGGCGTTGGAGGCGTATATCGCAGCAACAAACAAAATGGTTAGGAATGTGGAAGCGTCCGTGGCCACCCTTATGCAACCTGCTGAACCGGTAGCTAGTTTTCCGCTAGCTCCAAATTTTTCAATGTATGAGGCGGAAGTTGGACAGAGTGAGAATGAGAGAGGATTTTCAAATCAAACCTACCCTTACCCAATTGAAGTCCACAACTCCCGTTTTCCATCGATTGCCCTAAATAGTTCACCTGTTGAAAATAAAAATCAGTTGTGTGATTTTGTAGTGTTTGATTTGCCAAATTGTGAGGAACCCCTTTTGAGTGAAACCGCACCTAATCCTTTCGATCTTTACACCTCCACTCTAGAACCTACATTGATAAATATCCATGCTGTGGATGAAGTGTCTAAAGAAATTGATTTTCACTTGATTGAGGATATAGACGCCGGGAATATTTCGGATGATGAACCTGTCGATTTAATTGAAATTTTATGTTCAAATCATCATCCTGAGTTATTAAATGTTTCTCCCGAATTTCATATGCGTCTAGATTTTGATGATAATGGCATGGATGAGTTAAATATTGAGGAGAGTCTTGAAGATAATATTGAGGTTGAATCATTTTTGTTTGATGTGTCTGATTTTCCAATTCATCCTCCTGAACCTTTGACTGTTATATCACCCTCCCTCCTCCCCATCGTTCCGACCCCGCTTGAAGACTGTGAGCTTGAAATATTTTCCTTTGAATCTGACATAGATCTCACAGACGATGACACCTACGAGTGTTTCACTTGTTCGGACGATGTTGATGACTCACCACCCGAGTTTGAGTCCTTTACATTTTCAGATGAGCCATCAGACTCGGTTGATTATAGTAGTTTCGAACCATTAATGGAATCTTTCAAGTTCGAAACAGTTTACTACGGTGAGAAAGATACTATCCCTAATTCACTCCCTTTCGTCCGTCCTATCATTCCGACCGGGCAAATGACCGTTACGCTTTCATCTCCTATACCAAGTTCGGCGTACCCATGTTTTCTTGCGAATCTTGAGGGATTTGACCCCATTTCCCGACGGGTTGATAGGTTAGCGCAATCGCTTATAACATATCGGTCATCACATATTGCGCTAATTTATTCACTCAATTTACACCCTCAAGATCGTACTCCACTTCTTTCTCCTTTCCGCCCTTCTTCTCCCCCACCGAGACCATATTCTACCACTCTTCTTTCCACACGGTCTCGCGTGTTTCTCATTTTCTTGCACCAACTATACCATTACAACGATAAGATTTTTGAATGGTTGGTGCTAACCTTTGGCTTGTGCAAGGCCAAGCTTAAGTTTGGGGGATTCTTTGTATATATGTATATATTTTTTGTTTTCTTTTTCTATAAAAAATAAAAAAAAAATTCAAAACATTAAAAATATAAAAAAATTTAAATAAATAAACAGGGGAGTATCGGCATTTTGACCCTCTTGGTTTAGCATGACAGTAAGGACACTGTCAAGTTCAAGTTTGGGGGTATGCTCGGTACGTCTTTTTTCCTTCGCATTCATTTGTACATATTTTTTTTGCATTTGCATACTTATTTGAAAACCCATAAAAATTTGAAAAATTCCAAAAATTATAAAAATTAATGTATTCAATTTTGGCTAATTGACTTGAGTTTGACAAATAGGTTAACTGGCTAGGAACAACTAGATCTTAGACTTAGTAAATTAAAAACCCTAAAAATAACATTCCTTAAAGTTTAACGGTAGAAAGTATATGCCTTTGTAGTTTATTTAGAAATAGGCAAATTTTGGGTTCACTTCTTGGGCTAACTCGAAACAACGGAAGAGTATTGATGTTCTTATTAGAGTATAAGTTTGAAAAATAGTTCCTAGTGTAAGTCTAGATTCTGAAAATGTATACCCTACAAATTGCACAATCACGCACCTTGAAACTTGGATTAGTAGAAGAGACCTTGAAATGCTCTTGTCTAAAGTCCTTAGTACAATGAAAATAAAAGAAAAAAGTGTGAATAAAGAATAAAAAAATGGACACTGGTTTTTGTGATTACTTAAGACAGCAAAAATAGAAAAAAATTTAGCGAGGGTGCTTCATCACCTAGTGCCTTAGACCAACTGGTTTGGGAGTCACTGCTAAAAGCCTTGGGTGTTGCAAGACTAGGAATTACGCTTAAATGTGCAAACACATTTTGTAATCGGTCGTTGGTACCTCAAGAAGTATTAACGGTCGCATGAAGGATGTGTAAGCGAAATTCAATTAAAAATTCACTAATAAGTGCTTTGGACAAAGGACGAGAGTACGATTGCTTGATTTGAATTTCCAAGTGTAAGGGTGATCTATACACACACGTAGGGGTATGTGATTGGAATTTAGAAAAGAGAGAGGAATGAAAAATAGAACTTATATCTTTAATAGAGTTGATAGAAATTCCTAAGTCGAGATGGAATCCTAGAAGGAAAACTTAAGAGATGCCGAAAGCTAAGTAAGTCTATAAGATATATATAATCTTAAGTTAAATAATGAGGAAGTGTGAAGAATGTGGGTGAATAATTTGCGAGTCAAAAGATAATAGAATTCCTTGTTAGAAAACCTAATTGGAGAACAAAAGTCAATGGGCCGAGTTGATAGGATTTTGTGGGTGTAATCCACTGAAAACCCTCAGGAGACAACACTCCTCCTACTAGGGACACCTAGAGTTTTAACGGATTGTTGCACGCGCTCAGTGCAATCGCGTTTCCCTGCGAAAGTGCGGTTAGATTAGGATTTTAGTGAATAAAATAAGTTTGCTCGAGGACGAGCAAAAGATAAGTTTGGGGGTATTTGTTCAGACTAGAATATTGCATTATTATATTCCCCATTCTTATTATTTTTATAAATAAACGGGTGCTTTTGACGCATGTCTGCTACGTGTTACAGGTTACAGGTTCTTGGACAGAAAACAGTGAAAACGAGGTAAAGACGATGAAAAAGTGGACTTTAACCAATAAACAAAAGATCTTGATCAAGCCTACATAAGAAACAGTTCACAAAGCAAGGTTCAAGACATCGACACAAAGCCACGGTTAAGTCCACAACAATGTTCACTACAAAATCTGGAAGAGAGTCAGAAGTTAAATTAAGAAAAGAAATAAAGAAGTAGGAAGACCAGAGAGCCAGGAACCAAGACAAGAAATTTCAGCAGCCAACTCATCATTTTGGCAGCGGAACCGCGGCCAAACCAGTCCTTGGGCCGCGGTTCCGCGGCAACCATGAGAGATTGAAAAATAAACTTTTTACCATTTTTTTGGTGCGGCGCTGACTAGTCAACCTAAGGGCTGTTTTTGTAATTTCAGACATACGAGTCATTGTAACCCTAGGGTTTCCTATTCTCTATAAATAGGAACCCAAAAACATTGTAATTCTTTATGCCTCCCTTCATTAATAAATTTCAGCATTCTTTTGGAGAGCATCATTTTTTGTAGGTAAATTATTTTCTTGCCTTAGTTTAATTTAGTTTAAGAATTTTATTAACTTGCAATAGATGTTTCTTCTCTTTAATAAAATCATGTTTTTCTTCATCCCTTCAATGAGCGAGTAGTTTCCTCGCTTGTTAGGGTTAGGAATAGGGAAGGATTTGAGAGACTAAGATCTCTCATCTCTTTTCTTTGCCAATCTTTTATGAAAATTAGAACTCCATGCATACCTTCTTATTCCGCTCCCTACGGCACTCTACCCTCGAGGTAACGGTGATTCCGTAGTCTAAAGGCCCGGATTTTAAGATTTTCCATGGAGGTTAGGGTAAAGATTAAGAAAGGAAGGAAAAGGATCTAGAGGAAGAATCAATCTTCCCAATCATCCTAATCCCCTTTGTTAAGATTTACCATAACACTAATATGATATCTTTAATTAAAGGCAATGGAAAGAGATGCAGATCTTTGTTTACCAAATTTTCCCTAAACCTAATCCTAGCATGTTTCTAATCCTAGTATCATACAACTTCAATTTTTAGATTTAAGAATCAATCCGAACACCCTTCGGAATTAACTCGTTAGCACGATTAGGAAATTCACAAAATCCCTGTGGACCGACCCGTACTCACCGGCTAGCTTCATGCGACGCCGTTCTTGATTGCGGTTACAAATATTTTTGATCTATCTTTTAGAAAGCGGAAGCACGCTAAATCAAATCAATCACCAGTCTAGCTTTATAGGTCTCAACCTGTCCATTTACACCAATCTTCCTTTTGAAGATCCACTTGCATCCTACGGGTTTTACCCCATCTGGAGCAATGTCCAACGTCCATACTTTGTTGGTGTACATAGACTCCATTTCGGTCCGCATTGCATCCAGCCATTTTACCGAGTCGACGCTCTGAATGGCTTGCTGGAAGTTAGTAGGCTCATCACAATCTATGATGCAATTCTCTCTATCCCCGTCTATGAGAAAACCATAGTATCTCTCGGGCGGATGAGACTGCCTACTACTGCGGAGTGACGTGGGAATGTCCTGATCTTTCGAACCCTCTGGTTCTACTAAGCTTTCAGTAATAGCTCGTGGTTCTGGAATTTCTTCTAGTTCTATTGCGCTCCCACTCAGTTCTTTTTTTATGAACCGATGTTCTAGAAAGTGGGCATGGCGAGAAACAAAAACCTTTTGTTCCTCTTCGCAATAGAAGAAATATCTCTTGGAGTTCTTTGAATATCCCACAAACTTGCACTGTACTGAGCGTGCCTCGAGCTTGTCCGCATGCTGCTTTTTTACAAAAGCTGGACATCCCCATGTCTTAATGTGATTAAGACAGGGTCTCTTCCCACACCACATCTGATATGGTGTAGTAGGCACAGTCTTAGTTGGAACTCGGTTCAAAAGGTATGTAGCTGATTCTAGCGCATATCCCCAGAACGATCGCGGTAACTCAGCGTTACTCATCATGGACCGTACCATATCTAATAGGGTTCGGTTCCGTCTCTCCGATACACCGTCATGTTGCGGAGTGTATGGAGGAGTAAGCTGAGAGAGAATTCCATTCTCTTTTAAGTAACCCAGGAACTCGGCACTCAAGTATTCACCACCTCGATCAGATCTCAGTGCCTTGATACTTTTGCCTGTTAGTTTTTCTACTTCATTCTTATATTCCTGGAATTTTTCAAAAGCCTCGGATTTATGTTTCATTAAGAAGACATAACCGTACCTTGAAAAGTCATCCGTAAAAGTAATGAAGTAAGAATAACCGCTTCGCGCATGTGTAGACATTGGACCGCACACGTCGCTGTGTACGAGTCCCAAAAGCTCGCTCGCTCTTACTCCGTGTCCAGTGAATGTAGTCTTTGTCATCTTTCCTTTGAGACAGGATTGACAAGTTGCATACGATTGATATTCGAACGGATCGAAATATCCTTCTGTATGTAACTTAGTCAACCTTCTCTCATTGATGTGACCCAGTCTACAATGCTATAAGAAAGTTTTATTGATTTTTGGAGACATTCTTTTGTGTGTATTCTGGACATTGAAAATCTGTGGTTGGTTTAATACGTATATACCGTTGTTCAATGTACCTGACCCAATAAAAACTTGATTAAGGTGAATGTTCACTACATTACTTACATATGCAAAGTCATAACCTTCTTTAGATAATAAAGATACAGAAATGATATTACAGGTTGCATTTGGTACATAATAACAACTGCGCAAAACCAAAAAGTGTCCATCCGACAATCCCAGGTGATAGTGCCCCACGGCCTCAGCATCCATGCTAGCACCGTTTGCAACTCTGAGGGTCATGTCACCTGCCTTCAAAATTCTACGCTTTCTCAATGCCTGTAAAGAATTACAGATATGAGATCCTGATCCGGTATCCAATACCCAGGATGTAGAGTTTATTGATAGACAGTTTTCAATAACATACACACCTGAAGCTGAAGCCGCAACTCGCTTCAAATCCTGTGTTCTGGCCTTCCAAGCCTTGCAATCCTGTTTCCAGTGTCCACTTTTGTGATAATAGAAGTATTCTTCCTTCCCCACCAGCTTTCCCGCTACCTTTGTTGCTTTTCCTTTTCCCTTCGTATCCACTTTACCGACACCGCCTCTTGGTTTGGCGGGGGCTTTCTTCTTCTTACCCTTGGCTTTCGCCCTGGATCTAGAAGAGGAAGATCCTCCTACAAACAAAGTGGATGTCTTCCTACCCTTCTGTAGGGTGCCCTCAGCACTCCTCAACATGTTCAGAAGTTCGGAAAGTTCAACCTCCTTTCCTTGCATGTTGAAGTTAAGGATAAACTGGGCGTAAGTGGAAGGAAGGGACTGGAGAATCAAATCAGTATAGAGTTCATTCTCCAACGTGGTCCCAAGGTCCGCGAGCTCCTCTATGTAGCCAATCATCTTAAGCACGTGTTCCGCTACCGATGATCCGACGGCCAATCTTGCCGAAAAGAGCTTCTTCGACACTTCGTATCTGGAGATACGAGACTGCTCTCCATACAGTTCTTTTGTATGGAGAAATATGGACTCCAGGTCCATATTCTCATGCCTCCTCTGATGTTCGTTGTCCATCGAGGCAAGCACGAGTCATTTGGCCTTCGCGCAATTGATCTCCCATGTCTTACGGATTTCTTTATCCGCGACGCTGGAGGTGGGACCTGGGACAGGGGTAGCTTTGGTGGTAAGGACATACCCCAACTTGTCGTAAGTGATTGCCATCTTGACATTCCTGAGCCAATCTTTGTAGTTTGGCCCTGTCAGTATGTTTTTATCTAGTAATAACTTAAGTCCGGTCATGTTGAATGGTCACTGCAATTAGGAGAGAGAAAAGAAACACTTTAGCATGATGCTCTTGCAAGTTTAGAGTGGTTTTTAGTTTGTCTAAACTAGATGTCTCCCACTGTTTCTCGAATCCCTTCTCAAACCGTAAAGAAAGAATTAGTCGGGATCAATCTCACCGTACAATACTTGCTTAACCGTTCAGCCAGGCCAGTGTCGGTACTTCGAGGGAGGTTTTCCAATGCTTTCGCGAAGTTCCTTAATTTAAGAACCTCTTTTCCCTGGGGGCGTAGCCCCGCTAACACCTTTCTAGACACCTACTAGGTTTATAGCATTGATCGTTAAGTGAGAGTTTTCCCGAGGAGTAGCATATACTCACAGTAGGATCGGGATCCAAATATCATCGCGTGATAAAACCGAAGGAATCCTACCAGAATTATCACACTCCAAATGGTATGCAGCGCTAGCAAGTTTCAGTACTTATGAAACTCCCGATGTGGATTTTTGCCCCATGCTCTTATGACCTTGACTTTGGCCAAAATATCATAAGTCACATGTCAAGTTCTACCAGTCATTCTCCTGGTTAATTTGGACCCACCCGTACCTACCCTTGACTTTGGCCAAAATGGCAGCACGACTGTCCCAAACCAACGCATCTATCTATGCTGCACATGAATACCCAATAGCTACCAATCACTATGCCTTGACTTTGGCCAAAATACATAGCTTGAATACTTTTTGACCATTCATGTGGAATGACGGAGGGCTACGAATGGTTTTGGCGAAACTGTGAACGTAGTGAACTTGATATAATCGATGGAATGAGATAGCTTTTAAAAGGAGTGGTTCAAGCTCCGCGTTTAAAAGTTTAGTTTTAAAAAGAACCGAGTGGTTTTCAAAGTGTTCCAATCGACTTTTACTTGGTTTATTTTCTTGCATTAGTTCTTTTAATGCGTCCCATCATTTAATCCTACCATTGCAGAAAACAACCAAAATATGACGTACGCTTATGCCATTCGCATTCGCCACGGGGCCCCGTCATCACCCGTTAGGTTACTTAACTAACGACAGAGCGGGGGCTGGGCTAGCGCGGCTGTAAAACATAAGCAACGCCTAAATAGTTATCATATATAAATATATAGCAATGATAGACACTACAGATCACAGATGAATACATTGGATATACTAGGAATCCGCAATCCGTTCGAGCCTGCAACGAAAAGCGGATTACACGGTCGCGGTGAATAGACAATACCCTACCCAAGACCCCTACGGGTGCGGCAAACTACCCGCCAAGTACCCGAAGCGAAGCAACCTCCCTCAACACCGTGAGTAGGCCACTCGGCACTTCGAGATACCCGGTAGTTTGTGCATCCCCTCCATGGGTCTATCCTAGGAGCAAAAACAGTAAAAAGAATTATACAATGACGGCTACAACCCCGACCCGGTTGTGCGGCCATACAAATAATAATACATCAATTTACATGTTACAATGAATGAAAGAAAAAGAAACACTTATCTCACATCCACCCCGGCTATTCACCCGCGATAATCCAACGCATTCATATACACATACTATCATCAAACACATATCACAGATATGTATAACCCCCACTAATCAACCTATAGCGATTAGCAGACGTTCAATACATATAAACATCACAGATATAACCCATTAGTCAAAGTGTAGTGAAGTTCGATAAAAAATACGGATTTATAGGTCCCCAAAAACAAATTTCTTTTCTGGAAAACCTGGGCACAAATAAACCATCTTAAAAATCCCAAAACCAAGCCAGAAGAACACCGCACCAAACCCGACCCAGAACAGAGTCAAAACGGCCGCGGTTCCGCGGCAATAGGCATGCTTTTGCCGCGGAACCGCCGCGCTTTGAGCGATTCACTGGATCGTTTTTGGTGTCTTTCTTCACAAAACCCTGAGATGATTTTTGACGTAAGATTTATTTTATTTTGAAAAGAAAAAATTTCAACAGAAACTTAGGGTTTTGATGTTTTGGTTTTTCGATTTTTCCGATCAAACTTCCATACACTTTTACTACCTAGCTAGTTTATGTTTAGTTAGGCTCTGATACCACTGTAAGTCCACGTTGCCCACCCCAGTGCTTGCGGGGAGGCGGAAAACGGAATAAAAAACGGCCTTTTATCGTGCTAGGCAACATAGACTAGACAAAGGAGGATCTTTGCTAAACAAAAACAAGCTAAAGCTAACTAGAAACTAGCTAAAGGTTAGAATGGTTATACCTAGGGCTTTATGTCCTTCTCTCCTTGCTCCTTAGAGTAGTAGAAAGGGATCACCTTTGTCGTCTTCTCACGTCGAAGAAGGATCCACCCGAAAGCCTCAACCTTTGGCTTCAACTTCAAGCTAGAAGTAACTAGGGTGCTAGAAGTGCTAATCCTAGAACCCTAGATGAGAGTAGAGATTATCAAGAAGTGGTTTTCTCAAGCTCAAGTGTTTCTCAACACATGAGAGGGGAGAGCTTGAGGAAGAGGAAGAGCAAGAGAGAGAAAGTATATGATAGAATGAGAGAATTATGAAGCATTCTCACATATATGTGTGAATTATTGTAAATAGATAATTAGTGAGATAATTGTCATGGCTTAATCAAGACATGAACATTATCATTTCATTTTTAATGCAAATTGCAAGGATCAAAGAGCATCTTCCAAATGAAATGATGATGGTCAAAGTGTCAACCTAGGTCAACAAGTCAAGAATGTCAAATGGTCAACAACCATAACCATGCACAATTATATTAAACTAATATCAATTAACCATAATACACACATAAGTATTAGGGTTAATAAAATGACAATGGTCATTAACCTTAATCAAAGTCCTCTCCCTCTGTCTCAAGCAACTGTGCATACGCACCCGTATTCGTGATCCGAGGAACACGAATACAAAGAGATAAAACCAATCCCAAATCATATACAAGGATCTGGCTTAAACCAAAGCCCGCTAGTATAAGCTGTTCGGACAACAAACGTGCATAAGTGCGCGGATGTGAATGAACCCTGTCGCAAAACCATGCGACCTCTACTCATTTTGCCTAAAGGCGAATAGCTCTCTGTGTGGGACTCTAAAGACTCGACACTACGCTGGCAGTGGGTTTAATCACAGACCGCAAGCGACACTAGCTGTACGTAACGGTCCCCAGGTAGATGCCGATAAGAAGACCGACGAGGTAACCCCATCTGAACTCCTACTAAGCCTGTATGTGATAGTCTCCGTACAGTCCGGTCTGTTCGTCTGATACATCGCATGGCGGTCCTAGGGGGGCGGTGAACGTCAGTCCCCTAATAGCGGTACAAGTCGTGTCGGAGTGTAGCCCAGAACACCCTGAGATAACACTGGAAACCTACCAGTATAACTCGCTTGCCCTGGCCAGGGACTACTTGTGTAATGGCTTTCCTGGACACAGCGCGATGTCAACCCCCAATACCGGGAGAGACGAATACTATCTAACCGTCACTGCCTCCAAGTGCTTCGGGACTGCACCCAAAAACTACCTGTTTGCACGACACCTTTGAGCCGTGGTAGGGTAGTAATCAAAGTGCAGTGGGAACACACTCGAGGCGAAGTGACAGTGTCAAGTCAGCGGACTAAGCTGTACTCATGTCACCTGGGAACTGATAACTGACGATAGGTATAATACCAACCAACAGTTCCCGACGAGTCCTGTCCAGTGTACTCGTAACCTAACGAGCACCCGCATACTATCTCAAGTACGATGTACCGACGGCTGTGGGACAGACCGTAACGCTGGGATGAGAAGCGCATACGCTAGTCTACTCCGGAGTATCGATGCCCTGTCTCGATAGTCCAACGACTAGGGACCAGTATAAGGATCTGCTTATGCATTACCCAGCCCCCACGAGTGTGAGCGCCATCACAACGCTGGTAATCAAGTAAAGATCCTAAGGGCTATACTAATATGTATATCAGCGATATGCTAAAAGAAACACATGCACATATTAAATCAGAGACAAACAAAGTAGCATACTACCATTTCGAGCAAGATTGTATATAGAACTGTGAATATCCCAAGCTTCCATCAAGTAATATACAAACTAGTATGATACAGTAATGGCCTCTAGGGCATATACACTAACATTACAGTTGTATCAGAGCCTCACCATTAACCTAGTCTAGCTTTGTCTAATGTGTTTACATTTTCGATCGAACGAAAAATTCCAAAAACCGTGTTTTCATGTGCATCAGTTTCTGTCGAATTTTTTTTTGCTCCAAAAATTTTTCAGGTAGTTGCAGAATGATGTGCAGGGAATTCTAAAACCTCTATAGAAATTTGATCACGTGAGCTCACTATACGACCGCGGAACAGCGGCCAAACCCATGCTTGGGCCGCGGTTCCGCCGCAGTCCTTACTGTTCAGTGTGTCAAATTTCTACAGAATGTCTCTGTGTTGAAAATAGGGGTTTTGGAACATTCTTTTTGGGCCCAGACTTTCTGTGAGTGCTACAGTAGTGCTTGGGGCCCACTTGGGTAAATTTGATCGATCGAATATTTTAAACACATTAGTTAACAGTATTTACATTATATCTGCGACCGTGAATGTCACTTGATTGGTAAATCCTGTCTAACTGCTATAGCCCGGTATGACGGATTTGCGAACGTGACATTCACGTTGATGTTCTGTGTTGTGCTATGATGTTGCGGATTGGTCGTGGGGGATAGCCTGGATGCAATGGTAGTACAGATTTGGTTGTATTATGTACATTTGATATTGCGGGGCGAGCGTCCGACATGTGGACTGCCGTCACTGCCTGATTGTATATTATTCTTTTGGGGCACGACCGAGTCGAGGTCGATGTACCCGTTGTATGTGTATTTTACTTTCTGTACTAGGATTACCCCAAGGTGGGGTGCATGGATAGCCGGGTTCTAGAGGGCAACGAGCCCGCATATCATGGCATTGAGACGGAGGGGGCTTCACTCTAGAATTGGCGGGCTATTCGCCGCACTCGTAGGGGCGCCCAAGTTATCGGATTCCGCACTCGTGGGTACAGGTTGACCCAGGAGGGGCGCCCAAGTTATCGGATTCCGTGAAGTGCTTGGTGGTCCATTCATGTTACTGAAGGGGGCTGCCTCGCTTCAGGTTTTGGCGGGTGACTTGCCGCGCCCGTAGGGGTCTAGGATTTCATTGCACAGGCTATCCACACGACCAGGGGAACGTCGGGTTTCAGTAGCGGCTCTGTGAAACCCGGGGATCCCAGATATCTGTATTGTTCTGTGATGCTGTACATTTCTGTGATGTTGCATTTTATCACGCCTTGAGCGAAATATTATATATTGATATATATACTAGTGGATGTTGTATATGTTTTGCATCCGCGCTAGTCCAGTCCCCGCTCTGTCGTTAGTTAAGTAACCTAACGGGTAATGACGGGACCCAGTGGCGAATGCGGATGGCATATACGTACATCATTATTTTCGTTCTTTATTGGTGTGATCAATTGATGGGACTGCGTTGATTCGGATCAATGCAAGTTAAAGACAAACCTATTCTGATGTTGTTGGAACACTTTTCAAAAAGCTGTTATTGCAAGGACGTTCTCTTTTGTTTTGCATCGTGGTATTCAGTTGGAATATCCTGCTCCTCAGTCGACGAGGCAAGGGCCGAGATCCCTTCACCGGGAGTAACCCTTTGGACAGAAATTTGCGTCAGGGCAATAACTTCATTATAGCCTATTACTTTTGCTTTGCACAGTGGTATTCAGTTGGAATATCCTGCACCTCATTCTACGGGGAAAGAGCCGAGATCCCTTCACCGGGAGTGACCTCTTTAGCAATGGTTTTCGCCACTATATTTTTAAAAGCTATCCGGTTCCTTTAACGATATCAAGTTCATTACGTTAAAGGTTTTCGCGAGGAAACATTCGTAGCCCTCCGTCGTTTCAGAAGGGTAGCACGTAGTATTCATGCTATGTTTGTTGACCTTCGTCAAGGCATAGTGAATGGTAGCTGCTTGTTACCTTTCTGCTGCATAGATAGATGCGTTGGTTGTGGACAGTCGTATAGCCATGTAGACCTTCGTCAAGGGATTGTACGGGTGGGTTGAAATTAACCTGGACAATGATAGGTAGAACTTGACATGTGACTTATGATTTGTTGACCTTCATCAAGGTCATAAGAGCATGAGGTAAAAATCACATCGGGAGTTTCTAAAGAAACTGAAACTTGCCAGATATGCGCATACCTTCTAGAGTGTGATAACGTGAGCGGATTCCGTCACGTTATCATGCGATGATAGTTGGATCCCGATTCCCACTGATGAGTTGGTTTACTCCTCGGGTGATCCCGACTAATTCTTCTTTCAGGTTTGGAGGAGAATTTGATGGTACAGTGGGAGGTTTCCAGATTAGATAAATTGGTAACCATTCTGATCTAGGACAGAGTGCACGCTGAGTGTTTATTTTCTCTTTCTCTTTGGCATCGACCAATGACCCGACCCTAAGACTATGACTCAGTGACCAAAATTAACCGAACCTTCTTAAAACACTGGCTTTTGGATTGTCAGAGTTGCAAACCTCATTGCCACTCCTACTTTTACCCTTTTCTCCAGGACACCCCGTATTACTACGAACGTCCACTTCCATTGGACAAAATCATCGTATGGTTATATACGAACTCGAAGGAATTTATTCGAGGATGGTTTCCGGTTCTGGAGAAAACGGATAGGACTATTCAGTTGTCATTTCATTTTACCTTCTCTCAGATTGCGAGTACTCCTTGGTTTAGGAGATAGTACACCTATTACGCAAATTGGATAGTCTTCTTCCAAACCTTAAGCCGGTGCCAAACGGTGGGGAATGAAGAAAACCAATTAGCATAACGATGGTGTACAGAAGTTATTAAGTAAAGACATAACAAGGGATTAGTAAGAGGGCAAAGTAAATTGCGACTGCTATTCACGACCAAACCAGATATTTCTTCGCCAATCCTAAATCACCTTTGTATTTCTCCAGGACACTCCGTATCACTATGAAGATCCACAATTTATTGGATACTCCATCGTATGGTTAAATACGAACTCGAAAGGAACTTGTTCCAGTTCGGGGATGGATTCTGGTTCAGGAGAAATAGGAATAAGGTTTATTCTGTTGTTTTTTATCTTCACCTTCTCTCGCATTGCGAGTGCTCCTAGGATTATGACAGTACACCCATTATTCTTATTGGATAGTCTTCTTCCAAACCATAGGCTGGTGCCGAACTGTAGGGAAGGAAGAAAACCATTTGGCCTAAAGCGGTATACAGAAGGTAATGACTAAAGACATATAAAGGGATTTGGAAAGATGGCAAAGAATTACACGGTTACAGTTGTGAATCTGGATAATGGAAGAGGCATTACTAGGAATACCGGGATACCCCATAGAAACATTTCAATGTTTCAGTTCCACTGTGTACTGTTAAAGGAAAACTAATTTCCCGATTAGATACTTACTCCAGGGTATGTATTTACCAGGTATGATTCTCACATCTGTATGGTTTTACAGACGATGAGTGGGAGTTAGTTATTGGGAATTGGGTGATCATCCTCATTATATCAGGATTCGTTGTAATCGGTGATATTTGAGGAAATCGCCTGGGTTGTTTACCGGACAGCAAATATTTGGTTTTGAATATCCGCTGTTATGCACCAATTTCAAATTGATATAGCTGTACGTCTATTTTCATAGAGTGAGATATACCTTTCTGAAATTATGTCTATGACATTTACCTATATCAGTGGATGGTTAGGTAAGGAGCATTGAACAGCGGTGTAATTCTTCTTAATCATAAGTACAGTTTTCAACCTACGACACACAGGGAGTGAGTTATCAGACTCAAGGGACTTATACAGAGTATTGTATGTTGTCCAGTGTCCATTAGGACAGTGGGGTTGGTCCTCGTACTATATTCGGTTTACTTATGACTTCTCTAGTTTTTAGACAAGTGTTTCGTGGAAACACAGGGTCCAAGTTTTGAGAAGTTATAGGTATATGGATAAAGTAGAGAACCAGGTGTTGCAAGTATCGGGGTTCTTCAGATTGATCGAAGATGTAGATACTTGTGTATGGTGTTCAGTTGATAGTAATGATTAAGAGAACTTGTTTCTCTTTCAAGTTACTCATAATTGGAAGCATTCCTAAGTTGAGTAACGCTGATCGACCTCCTTCCATTTAGTAAACATGCACTGGAGAAAGCTGCATGATTTGAAACTGGTTCAATTAAATTAGTGCCTCTGGTTCTATATTGGATATAGAACAGTTCATATCTTAACGATGTTAAGGTACGGGGAGTTGTCTGGCATATGCTTAAAACCAGACTCTGGATAACTCAAGGCACGTTTCTGTAATGGCTGTTTGTGGGTTGACCCAGGCTATGGCGAGGGTTGACTTTCTACCATCTGGAAGATCAATAGTAATATTGTTCTAGACTCGCCACAGTTTTAATAAAAATGGATTTTTTTTCAGAAAACAGTAGTGGGAGTATGGTAGAACTGGAAGTGATTCCAGAACCACAAACGATTACTGATGATTTGATAGGAACCTAAAGATTCAATCTGGTTTGACATTCCATTAGCTACTCCGCAGATAAGATGGGTAACCTCAGGCACCCGAGAGGTACTCCGGTAGCCTCAAGGACGGTGGCAGGGAGGTTCTTGTTTACCCAGACTTGACATTGCTGTTGTTCCAGACTGTAAGACCCGGCAGGAGGATGAGTATAGCGTCGTTCTAAACTGTCTTTAGAAGTGTATGTCTATATGACTCTGCCAGAGGGTTGTCGTGGTCGGTGGGAGCAGCGGAAGCATGGTGGACAAGTGGCTTATGTCTATTTATAGACTAAAGCAGATATAGCGGAGAGAGATCATCAATTTCTGATGTGACAGTCATAGGTTTGACTTCATCAGAATAGGGGATGGATCTGTTAAGAAGGTAGTAGGGTGTAATGTCATGGTATTTGGATGACATACACAGAGTAGGAAGTGATATTCCTATACTACGATCGGTTATACTTTGGTCATCACACAGTGGTTTCTCCACATGGGACTTGGACATTATTTCAGACATACTGGTTACTAGATCTATGGTTTTAGATCTAGATTTGGGTGGTTTCCCATTCAGGGTACTTAGACAGCATTCTAAGAGTATTTAGAATGGACAACTCCTGGCACGGTGGTGTACCTGCAGGTGATGTAGTCACCCTCTCTAAAGGTGTCTTACAGACTAAAGGGGAGAGGGATGTGCATGATTGGCAGATCACTTGCTTAGGCAATTGAGTCAATCATGAGATGTCAAGTACCACACCAGATGTTGTTTTTGCACTAGATGCAGCAAGTTGACATTGATCCAATCCTGGAGAAACAGTCGGAAGCAATTTTAGAACATAAGTGGATGTGCTAGGGATATGATAACGACAGCCTCATTCGGGAGACAGTTATCATTCCAGGCTTCCAAGGTGACATGGACGACAAGGAGGTTGTCAGAGTTATAGTTTTCCTTCTGACGAGGGGCAGTATTTTGGACAGGTGGTCCAAGGCAATACTGAGGGAGGCATGGCGCAGGATACTGATTAAATTCAGTTGACGATACAGTCTAAGAAGTTTGGATTTGGGGTACATTTATAAGCTAGGTCCCATCAGACATCCAGACATATTCTAAGACAGGTATTTCTCATTTCGGGAGATGGGTTTTCTCCGCCAACATGAGATATAGAGAGACATAGAAAAGAAACATCAAAGCGGATCCACTCGCTGAGGCTATTCCTCGAACGCAATAGTTTCGCAAACGGGATTTGTGAGACTGACTAGTAGTGGAGTTGGGTGTTCGGTATCATACGGGCTGTGAGTATGCGACATCGCAATAGTTAGCCTTGAGTGCAAGTGGGAGATTGTTGGAGATAGTGCCTTCAGAGTCAATTATTGGATCACAGGCACGTGCTTGCAATGATTGAGGGAGGACCTGTCCCAGTAGAACAGTCTTACTCAAGATGATAGTATGCTATCTGGTTTATCTTTATCATCATGTACTGCTTTAGGTGACCTAACAGGTCACTATTGCACGTTGATAGAGCCCCTAGGATTCTTGCTTGACTGCCAGCAGTATGAGGGCGATCATATACGTGGGAGCTGGTAGTCTATAAGCACATCCTTAAAAGGTCCCTAGTCGTGGGAGTTTCGAGACATGGCATCGATACTCTAGAGTAGACTAGTGATACAGTCGAGACCCCGACGAGGGGCAGTGGCCGGTCTCACAAGCTACTGGTGTCAGTTGGTTCACCTAAGTGTAAGTCTACGGTAGCGCCCCGGCCGTCTACAGACACCAAATACGGAACAAAAAACTTTTAACTGGCTCTATCGTATACTTTAACCCGGATCTGCCATTATTGCTAAACTAACAAACTGTAAAGAGTGTAGAAAGGTTATACCGAACGATCCGAGTCCTTCGTTCTTTAACCATCATCCCACGCTCCGTTGCGGCTTCTCCGATCTCGTCGATCTCCGATCTGCTAGTCCAGGTGGCACCACGTCACTGATTCTTTAAACGGGCTCCCGCCTCTGACTCGAGGCAACTCGGTCGTCAAGTTTGCTAAAAGAGACGACCAAGATTGATGTAGAGAATGAGTAGATGACTTTGTCTCACTTCGTCCAAATCTGTGGACGATCGGTTAATGAAGTTGCCGAGGGAATCGGGTGATGGAATGAAATGAGCTGTGAATTCCATACACCCCAAAATCTATCATATCTTTTGTAACCAAATGAAAACCTCAAGTCTAAGTGAGAGAGAGGAGGGGGAAGGGGCCGACCACTTATAGGGATGGGGAGGTGAGTGTAGGAGAAGGGGGGTGACCACAAGAAATGATCCTTATCATAACAAAAGATCTTAAGCAATCCAAAAGACATTAATTAAAACCATGAGTCACAAAAACCTAGTCACCATTTAATAAATGCAAAGAAAGATGCATGAATCTAGTCACCAATCTAGAAGCTTCTAGAAGCACGACTCACCTCATCCAAGAAAAGATAAATCCGTCTTTAACCGAATGTTAAAAGACGGCTGATAGAAAACTGGAAACCGGCAACTTCCAAAAGTGATCCTGAAACGACTTTCAGGACAACCCCGAAACTGTATAAATATACCCGCATTTGTATTACGACCGAATACAAATGCAACTGAGACAAAGATATTATATCTACTCAATATAATACTCGGATCCGGCTTAAACCAAAGCCGACCAGTATCATCTGCCCGAAAAATAACACGAGCGTAAACGCAGGTGCATTTTCCGAACCCTGCCATAAAACCATACGGCCTCTACAACGTTTCGCCCGAACTTGGGAAACTTTCTGTGGGGAACTCTAATGACTCGTCAGTACACTGGCAGTGGGTTTAACCACAAATCGTCAGCGGCACTAGCTATGCGTAACGGCTGCCCATGGACTGACCTCAAGGGAGGCCGATGAGCGAACTCATCCGGAAACCCTACTGAGCCTAACAGTGACAATGAATATACAGTCCGGTCCGTTCGTCTATGAGTATCGCATATCTGCCTAGGGGGCAAGTAACGTCAGACCCCCAATAGCAGTATAAGTCGTGTCGGAGTGTAGCCCAATAACACCCTGAGATACTACTGGAGTACCTACCAGTAAATCTCCTGCCATGGCCATGGACTATGTGTAATGGCTCTCCTAGACACAGCACGACCTCGCCCCCAATACCGGGAGAGACGAATCCCCTGCCGATCCGCTCACGTGCCTCCATATGGCTCGGGACTGTACCTAAAAACTACCTGTTTGCACGACTCCTTTGAGCCGTGGTAGGGTAGAAATCAAAGCACAGTGGGAACACACACGAGACAAATGACGACTTCAGGTCGATGAACTAACCTGTACACATGTCACCAGGGAACTGCTATCTGACGATAGGTATAGTACTAACTAGCAGATTCCCGGCGAGTCCTGTCCGGTGTACTCATAACCCAATGAGCACCTGTATACATCTTAGGTGATCCAACTGACACCAGTGGCTTGTGAGACCGGCCACCGCCCCTCGTCGGGGTCTCGACTGTACACACTAGTCTACTCCGGAGTATCGATGCCCTGTCTCGAAACTCCCACGACTAGGGACCACAATTAAGGATATGCATATAAACTACCCAACTCTCACGTATATGATCGCCATCATACTGTTGGTAGTAAAGCAAGATCCTAAGGGCTCTATCAAAGTGTAACATGTAATCAGTCACCTGAATATGTACACGACTGATAAAGGCAAACCAGATAGCATACTATCATCTTGAGTAAGACTGTCCTACCGGTATAGGTCCTCCGCAATCATTGCAATCACGTACCTGCGATCCAATAATTGACTCTGAGGGCACTATCTCCAACAATCTCCCACTTGCACTCAAGGCTAATTATTGCGATGTCGACTACTCACAGCCCGTGTGAAACCGAACATCCAACTCCTCTACTAATCAGTTTCACAAAGCCCGTTTGTAAAACTATTGTGTTCGAGAAATAGCCACAGTGAGTGGATCCGCCTAGATGTTTCTTTCTATATCTCTCTTAATCTCAAGTTCGCGGAGAAAGCCATCTCCCGAATTGAGTAATACATGTCTTAGAATATGTCTGGATATCTGATGGGACCTAGTTCATAAATGAACTCCAAATCCAAACTTCTTAGACTGTATCGATCACTGAACCTAATCAGTATCCAGCACCGAGCCTCCCACAGTATCCTCTTGGACCACCTGTCCATAATACTGTCCCTCGTCAGAGGGAAAACTATAACTCTGACAATCACTCTGTCAACCATGTCACCTTTGAAGCCTGGAATGATAATCTTCTTCCGAAGGAGGCTGCCGTCATCAAATCCGTAGAACATGTACTTATGTTCTATAACTGCTTCCTTATGTTTCTCCAGGATTGGATTAATACAAACTTATTGTTTCTAGTGCAAATACAACATTTGGTGTGGTACTTGACATCTCATGATTGACTCAATTGCCTAAGCAAGTGATCTGCCAATCATGCACATCCCTCTCCCCTTTAGTCTGTAAGAAACCTTTAGAGTGGGAGACTCCATCACCTGCAGGTACACCACCATGCTAGGAGTCATCTATTCTAAAAACCATTAGAATACTGTCAAAGTACCCACATTGGGAAACTACCTAATTCCAGATCTAAAACCATAGATCTAGAAACCATAATGTCAAATATTATATCCATATCCTGTCTGGAGAAACAACTGTGTGACGACCACAGTACAACCGATCGTAGTATAGGAATTTTACTTCCTACTCTGTGTATGTCATCCAGATACCATGACATCACACCTTACTACCTTCTTAACAAATCCATCCCCTATCCTGATTGAAGTTAAACCCATGACTGTCACATCAAAATTAGATGATCTATCTCCGCTATAACTGCTTAAGTCTATAAATAGATATAAGCATCTTGCCCACTATGCTCCAGCTGCTCCCACTGACTACGACAACCCTCCTACCGGGTCTCATAGCCTGGAACAACAGTAGTGTCAAGTCTGGGTAAACAAGATCCTCCCTGTCACCGTCCTTGAGGCTACCGGAGTACCTCTCGGGTGTCAGAGGTTACCCATCATATCTGCGGAGTGGCTATTGGAATGTCAAACCTGATTGAATATATAGGTCCTATTAAATTTTTCGTAATCGTTCGCGGTTCTGGAATCACTTCCAGTTCTACCATACTCCCACTACTGTTTTCTGAAAAAGATCCATTTTACTAAAACTGTGGCGAGTCAAGAACAATATCACTATTGATCTTCCAAATGGTAGAATATCAACCCTCGTCATAGTCAGGGTCTACCCACAAACAGCCATTACAGAAATGTGCCCTGAGTTATCCAGAGTCTGGTTTTAAGCATAAGCTGGACAACTCCCCGTACCTTAATATCTTTTAAGGTACGAACTATTCTATATCCAATATAGAAACTCTGGCACTAATTTAATTGGAACCATATTCAAAACATGCAGCTGTCTCCAGTGCATATCAACTTAATGTAAAGAGGCTAATCAGCATTACTCAACTTAGGAATCCATCCAATTATGAGCAACCTGAAAGAGAAACAAGTTTCTCAAAACCATTACTATTATCTGAATACCAATCACAAGAATCTCCATCTTCGATCTCTTTGAAGAATCCCGATACTTGCGATACCTGGTTCTCTACTTTATACTTATACCTACAACTTCTCAAAACATAGACCTTGTATTTCCACGAAACACTTGTCTAAAGACTAGAGAAGTCATAAGTAAACAGAACATAGTACGAGGACCTACCCCTTTGTCCTGATGGACACTTGGACAACATACAATACTCTGTATAAGTCCGCTGAGTTTAAACAACTCAAAACCTGTGCGTCGTAGGTTAAAAACTGTACCCTGGCGATTTCCTCAAATATCACCAATTACAACGAATTACGATATAATGAGGATAATCACCTAATTCCCAATAACTTACTCCCACTCATCATCTGTAAAACCATACAGATATGAGAATGAAACCTGGTAAATACATACCCTTGGAGTAAGTATCCAATCGGGAAAACAGTTTTCCTTTAACAATGCACTGAAACATGAAAATGTTTCGTAGGGGTATCCTGGTATTCATAGCAATGCCTCTTCCATAATCCAATTCATGACTATAACCGTATATTTCTTTGCCATCTCTCCAAATCCCTTTATTTGTCTTTAGTCGTTACCTTCTGTACACCATCGTTAGGCTAAATGGTTTTCTTCCTTCCCTACCGTTCGGCACCAGCCTATGGTTTGGAAGAAGACTATCCAGTAAACATAATAGGTGTACCCTCCTAAACCAAGGAGTACTCGCATCTTGAGAGAAGGTGATGATAAAAGACAACTGAATAATACCTTATTCCTTTAAAGGTGAAATAGGAGTGGCGATGAAGTACGCGGTTTGGTCGTGAATGATAACCGTCGCAATTTACTTTACCCTCTTTCTAATCCCTTTATTTTGTCTTTACATATTACCTTCTGCACACCCTACTTAGGCTAATTGGTTTTCTTCATTCCCTACCTTTCGGCACCTGCCTATGGTTCGGAATAAGACTATCCAATAAGCGTAATAGGTGTACTCTCCTAAACCAAGGAGCCCTCGCAACCTGAGAGAAGGTGATAATAAAAGACAACTGAATAAACCAATTCTATTGCTCCTGAACCTGGATCCATCCTTGAAGAAGTCCCTCCGAGTTCGTATATAACCATACGATGGATCTATCCAATGGAAGTGGATATCCATAGTAAAATGGGTGTTCTGAGAAATGCAAAGGGTAAAAGAAGGAGTGGCAATGACTTATGCAACATAGGCAATCCAAAAGCCAGTATTTTAAGAAGGTTCGGTCAACTTGGTCACTGAGTCAAAGTCTAGGGTCGGTCAAAGGTCGCTGCCAAAGAGAGAGAGAAAAGAAACACTCTGTGTGCACTCTAACCTAGATCAGAATGGTTATCACTTTATCTAATCCGGAAACCTCCCACTGTCCTGTCAAATTCTCCTCCAAACCAGAAAAAAGAATCAATCGGGTCACCCGAAGAGTAAACCAACTCATCAGTGGGAATCGGCATCCAACTCTCATCGCATGATAACGTGATGGAATGCATCCACGTTACTCATACTCCAGAAGGTATGCGCATACTTGGCAAGTTTCAGTTTCTTTAGAAACTCCCGATATGATTTTTGCCCCATGCTCTTATAACCTTGGCGTTGGTCAAAATATCATAAGTCACATGCCAAGTTCTACCCGTCACTATCTTGTCAATTTGAACCCACCCGCACATGCCCTTGACGTTGGCCAAAATGGCAGAACGACTGTCCCAAACTAACTCATCTATCTATGGAACAATTGAAAACCCAGCAGCTACCAAACACTATGCCTTGGCGTTGGTCAAAATACATAGCTTGAATACTATTGAATACCCAAAAGAAGTGACGGAGGGCTACAGCTGATTTTTGGCGAAAAACCTTTAACGTAACGAACTTGATATCGCTGAAGGAACCTGATAGCTTTTTTTAAAATATAGTGGCGAAAACCTTTTGCTAATGAGGTCACTCCCGGTAAAGGGATCTCGGCTCTTTCCTCGTGGAATGAGGTGCAGGATATTCCACTGAATACCGCTATGAAAAGCAACTTGTAATCAACTATAGTGAAGTTATTACCCTGACGCAAACTTCTGCCCAAGGGGTCAGTCCCGGTGAAGGGATATCGGCCCTTGCCCCGTCGAATGAGGTGCAGGATATTCCACTGAATACCGCTATGCATAACAAAAGGAAACGTCTTTGCAATAACACATTTTAAATTTGTTCCAACAACTGTAAACAGGTTTGCTTTACTTTGCATTGATCAGAATCAACGCAGTCCCATCAATCAATCACACCAGAAAAGAACGAAAATAAAATGTATGTATATGCCATCCGCATTCGTCACTGGGTCCTGTCATCACCCGTTAGGTTTCTTAACTAACGACAGAGCGGGGACTGGACTAGTGCGGGTGTAAAACATATACAACATCTAATAGTATATAAACCAATATACTATAATCGCTCCAGGCGTGATAATATGCAACATTACAGAAAAGTAATAAGCATCACAGAACAATACAGATAATCTGGGATCCCCGAGTTTCACAGAGCCGCTGCTGAAACTCGACGTTCCCCTATCGTGTGGATAGCCTGTGCAATGAAACCTAGACCCCTACGGGTGCGGCAAGTTACCCACCAAAACCTGAAGCGAGGTAGCCCCCTACAGCATAGTGAATAGACCACCCAGCACTTCACGGAATCCGGTAATCTTGGGCACCCCTCCTTAGGTCAACCTGTACCCCCTAAGAGTGCGGCGAATAGTCTGCCAATTCTAGAGTGGGGCCCCTCTGCCTCTCAAAGCCATGAGATGCGGACCCGTTGCCCCTCCAGAACCCGGCTATCCGTGCACTCCGTCGCGGGGCAAAACCTAGTATAGTAATGAAAAAAAAAGTACAACAGGTACATCGACCGCAACCTGGTCGTGCCCCAAAAGAATATTATATAACAGGCAGTGACGGCAGTCCACAAGTTGGACGCTCGCCTCGCAATATCAAATGTACAAATAAACTCAAACTATACTACCGTTGCACACTGCTATCCACCACGACAAATCCGCAACATCACAGCACAACACAGAACATCAACACGAATGTCACGTTCGCAAACCCGTCTAAAAGAACTATAGCAATCAGACGCGGTTTACCGATCAAATGACATTCCCGGTCGGAGATATAATGTAAGAACTGTAAACTAACATGTTTAAATTTCGATCGACTAAATATCATGAAGTGGGCCCCACGAACATCTGTTGAACAGTAACAAAATCTGGGTCCAAAAGATATATACCAAAAACCCCAAATTCCATCAGAGAAGACACTGTGCAAATATGGTGCATTGATCCTATAGAATGGCCGCGGATGTGCGGCCAAACCATGGGTTTGGCCGCGATTCCGCGGCAATCTTGAGAGATCACTTCCACAAATATTCACAGCGTTCTTAGAAAACCCTGCACAACTTTCTGTGATATGTAGAATAATTTTAGGACCCCTTTAAAAATCGACAGAAACTGTGAACTTGGATTTTGCAGTTTTTGATTTCCGGTTTGATCGATGTTTTAAACGCGTTAGCACAAGTTAGTATAGCAAAATGGTGAGGCTCTGATACCACTGTAAGTCTACGGTAGCGCCCCGGCCGTCTACAGACGCCAAATGCGGAACAAAAAACTTTTAACTGGCGCTATCGTATACTTTAACCCGGATCTGCCATTATTGCTAAACTAACAAACTGTAAAGAGTGTAGAAAGGTTATACCGAACGATCCGAGTCCTTCGTTCTTTAACCATCATCCCACGCTCCGTTGCGGCTTCTCCGATCTCGTCGATCTCCGATCTGCTCGTCCAGGTGGCACCACGTCACTGATTCTTTAAACGGGCTCCCGCCTCTGACTCGAGGCAACTCGGTCGTCAAGTTTGCTAAAAGAGACGACCAAGATTGATGTAGAGAATGAGTAGATGACTTTGTCTCACATCGTCCAAATCTGTGGACGATCGGTTAATGAAGTTGCCGAGGGAATCGGGTGATGGAATGAAATGAGCTGTGAATTCCATACACCCCAAAATCTATCATATCTTTTGTAACCAAATGAATGTAAGTCCATGCTACCTCTCCCGGTACATTCGGGAATGGGGAATTTGGCAAAAAACGATTTTTACGGAGGTGGTAACATGGACCTATAACCCGGATCTTGGCTAAACATCTATCTAACAACCTAACTATGAGTTTCTAGCTACTCGGTTAGGGGGTTATACCTTGCTTGTCTTGAACTCCTTCGTCTTCAAGCTCCGATGGTGGTCCGATTGGCTTCTTCTCGTCGTCTCCGTACGCCGAAGATAGATCCACCTGAAAGCTCCAACCTTTAGCTCCTTCTTCGTTCTTTGAAGAAACTAGTTCATTTGGTTTGCTAAACCTAGTGAACTAGAATGAGTAGAGAAGAATTAGAATGGGATTTTATCTATGGTTCTTGATTCTCAACTTATGAGAGATATTAACCATAGAGTCAAGAGAGGGAGCAAGAGGATGAGGGTGAGAGCAAAAGGATAGCTCAAGAACAAGAGAGAGAATGAGCAAGAAAGAATGAGCAAGTATTTTGTCTCTCACCCTCTCATAATCCAAAGTCATGATAACTCATCATATCAAAAAAGTCTTATGTGATGGTTGAAGCAACCATAACCATATCATATCATGCACTCATTTTACACAAATGAGCAAGCAAGTAAAAGTCTTTGCCATGAAATGATGGCTATGGTTATCATGATGGTCAACTAGTCAAGCCTAGTCAACCGGTCAACAAAGTCAACAAGTCAGCAAAAGTCAACAAGTCAACAAAGTCAACAAAAGACAACAACCATGTCACCATAATACTTAATTAATATAATAGTTAATCACATATCATATTCTCATTAGGGTTGAGCAAAAAGTCAAATAGTCAACGGTCAACTGTCAACAACCCTAATGAGAATCCGCTGCCTCTGCCTCCCTGTCAACTGTGCATACACACCCGCATCCGCGTTCCGAGGAACACGAATGCAAACTGGATAAATCCAATCCCATAAGGTACACTAGGATCCGGCTTAAACCAAAGCCCGCTAGTGTAAACTGTCCGGACACTGTACGTGCACAAGTGCACGGATGTGACCGAACCCTGTCGCAAAACCATGCGACCTGTCGCAATACCATGCGACCTCTACTCTTTTGCATAAAGGCGAAAAGGTTTCAGTGTGGGACTCTAAAGACTCGACACTACGCTGGCAGTTAGTTTAACCACAGACCGCAAGCGGCACTAGCTGTGCGTAACGGTCCCCAGGTAGTGCCGACAAGAAGACCGACGAGGCGAAACCCATCTGAACTCCTACTGAGCCTGAGTGTGACATTCTCCGTACAGTCCGGTCTGTTCGTCTGATACATCGCATGGCGGGCCTAGGGGGCGGTAAACGTCAGTCCCCCAATAGCGGTACAAGTCGGGCCGGAGCGAAGCCCAAAACACCCTGAGATAACACTGGAAGCCTACCAGTATATCTCGTTTGCCCTGGCCAGGGACTACTCGTGTAATGGCTCTCCTAGACACAGCGCGATGTCAACCCTCAATACCGGGAGAGACGAATCCTGTCTAACCGTCACTGCCTCCAAGTGCTTCGGGACTGCACCCAACCACTACCTGTTTGCACGACTCCTTTGAGCCGTGGTAGGGTAGTGATCAAAGTACAGTGGGAACACACTCGAGGCGAAGTGATAGTGTCAAGTCAGCGGACTAAGCTGTACTCATGTCACCTGGGAACTGATAACTGACGATAGGCATAATACCAACTAGACAGTTCCTGACGAGTCCAGTCCAGTGTATCCGTAACCTAACGAGCACCCGCATACTATCTCAAGTACGACGTACTGACGGCTGTGGGACAGACCGTCTCCCACACTGGGATGAGAAGCGCGTGCGCTGGTCTACTCCGGAGTATCGATGCCCTGTCTTGATAGTCCTGTGACCAGGGACCTGCATAAGGATGTGCTTATAGATTACCCAGCCCCACTAGTGTGACGGCCATCACATCGCTGGTAATCAAGCAAAGATCCTAAGGGCTCCACTAATGTGTATAGGCGATATACAAAAATAAACACATGTACACATTGAAGTAGAAACAAACCAAGTAGCATACTACTATTTTGAGAAAGATAGTATATACAAGGTGAATATCCCAAGCATCCATTAAGTAATATACAAACTAGTATGATACAGTAATGGCCTCTAGGGCATATACACTAACAATCTCCCACTTGCACTAAGGCCATGTACTGGCGTATCGAAGACCAATCATGTCACGACCCGAAGTTTGGGCCGTGACCGGCAACTTAACCACGTAACGTCTACAGGCGTGACGCAGCTAAGTGAACCGAAAAACCCAGAAAATCAAACCAGTTAAAGTATAGAGTGATAGAAGTTTTAAATGGAAAACACTTACGAACATGATAAGAATTCTAAGTAAACAAGCACCAGATAGTAATATACGACGCCGTAGCGAAGATCAAGATCCACAGGTGGGAACATCACAGATAGAATAAACTGAAAGTACAGCCGGCTCACAACGAGCTCGACACCAGAATACAAAATAATACAACATCGTCCTCACACTGTTTCTAAGTCAAATACATACATGGTAGATGGAGAATACTAGATACAACAATGTACATACTGAAAGATAAACAGATACCGCACAAAACCCACCTATCAGCAAAAGAGCTAGTACACCAACTGTGGGGGTATCTGTGTCAAAAGATGCAAGGCAGCCTGCCGCGACTACTACGAAGGGCAACCTGCAAACACTGTGGCGCAACGGGGGTGAGTTGCCAACTCGTGAATAGAGATAACATATAAAGGTAATCGCGAGCATGTACGTACTACACTACTCTATCATATGCCAACAGATGATATCAATATGAGATGAGCAGTATGTGCAAAAATCATGCAAGTGCTCTATAGGGTACTGTACTATCAGATGGGGTACAAATGCTCTAACAGGTAATGCATCTACAGGATGAGGTACAAAAGTAATACTGAGCAGGGGCAATATAATATCTACACGGAATGTCAACGTGGAACATCTACAATCGGCTTCTCAATGCACCCAGACCTCCCAAAATAGCTCATGCGCCGGCACTCTCCTCGGCCCTCAAATCCTGTACATCTCTAAGAATCCCGAGTGCCCAACATCGGCACCCAAATATCATTAATACTCGTGTCTAGCATCGACACGCAAAACATCCTGTATCGGGCATCCGTCAGTCCGGGTCAGCCCCCTCTCAAGGTATATATCGGGAATCCGTCAGTCCGGGTCATCCCTCTCTCAATACATCGGGCATCCGTCATTCCGGGTCAGCCCTATATCAATCCATCGGGCATCCGTCATTCCTGGTCAGCCCTGTGTCAATACATATCGGGAATCCGTCATTCCGGGTCATCCCTCTCTCAGTACATGTCTCTAGCACCGAGAAAAAAACACGGGGCGGTGCCCCAAATATCATATCAAGGGAACCGGGTTTTCAAATGATTATTTATTTGAAAAGGCCACGGTTCCCAAATCCAGAAATCACATGAATCTCAACCAAGGATACAAGTAATTGTGATGTGATATGTGTATCAGGTATGAATATCAAGTCATGTCACATATAGATAAGCTACACTGCAATGATCCAATGTGATATAGGTATCAAATATGAGTATCAAGTCATGTCACATATAAATGAGCTACAATGCAATGATCCAATGTGATATAGGTATCAAATATGAGTATCAAGTCATGTCACATATAAATGAGCTACAATGCAATGATCCAATGTGACATAGGTATCAAATATGAGTATCAAGTCATGTCACATATAAATGAGCTACAATGCAATGATCCAATGTGATATAGGTATCAAATATGAGTATCAAGTCATGTCACATATAAATGAGCTATAATGCAATGATCCAATGTGACATAGGTATCAAATATGAGTATCAAGTCATGTCACATATAAATGAGCTACAATGCAATGATCCAATGTGATATATGTAGTAGGTATGCCATGCACGAGCTAGTAACTATGAACATGCAATATATATATAGAACACTATAAGGTCCTATCAGCCCTGACGTAGAACGCCATGCGGGCGATACCCCCGTAGATGTGAAATCTACTCACCGTAGCCTTCCACTAGGTATAGCCAACAACCTGTGTCCCCTCCTGCGCGGCGTCCGTTGTACTCGCCTGCGAACCTAGAGTTACACAATATATCACACGTAAGCTTGAAATCATGAAAACGCGACATTTAAGCCGAACCAAAAACTCGTGTCGCGAACCAAGCGCGCGTGTGCGCGATACGCTAAAACGTGTGGTTACGCACCTAAACGCATCCTGACGCGTCGCGATACGCAGAAACCCAAAACCCACACACACGTATCACGCGTGTCGCGAAAGGTTGAAAATACGGGAAAATAGGTATTCTACCCCAGATTTTGATACAGGAAAGATATTGAAAATCTATATATGCCAAAACAACACAAATACCAGCAGAAACCTACACCCCAAACCCCAACCCATGGATTCCCCATCTGGCCGCAATTTGCGGCCAGAATGCCAATTTTGGCGGCCAGACTTGGGAATTGGGTTCCCAGGTTTGGTTGGTGCACTCAATTCTCCCCATACATGCTGCAGTAATATCTAGATTTAAACTGAAAAGTCTCGGGTAGTAGCAGATTCCTACAGTGCCTATTTCTAGTTAAAAACCCCACTTTTGCACTAAATTGAAACTTTATGGTATTTTCCTGAAATCTGGAACAAACCTAGGTCTAATCACACACTAACAACTTGTTAACAAGCTAATCAAACCACAACAACATAAGTTTTAACATGTTACACTAAACCCCCTCCAAAAGCACTAAAACAGAACAAAAATGTGATATTTCCTAACTAAACATACAAGTTATGGAAATTGGGTGCTAGGATTAGGATTTTATACCTTAAAATGACCTTAAAACACCAAGGGTTCCAGCTTTTTCCCTCAATTGCAGATTAGCTCCCCAAACACCTCAAAACTTCATTTTTTCCTAAGGTTTAGTGAAGAAAAGAGTTGATTGTGTAGGGTTTTTGGTGTAGGATTCAAAGAGGAAAGAAAAGAGAGAGAAGAGAGGAAGAAAGAGATGTTTGTTATGCTGATTTTCTGCAGAGAATTCAGATGAGGGAAAGAGAGAGAGAGAAGAGAAGAAAATGGTCAAAAGGGTCCACCCTTCACCTAACCACCATACCTATTTGTTTATTTGGATTTGACCTATAAAAAGAATGGTTTATGCAAGGATTAATTGATGGGGAAAAAATAAACTTGCAACCATGCACCAAGAATGGTTAACAAGTTACAAAAAGCCAAAGTATGCAAGGTGCTCCCTACAAGGAAAAACATCCAAAAAGCTAACACTACCAATAAGAACTATAAATAATAATTCTAAGAACCCATATATAAATATAAACATGCACGACTACTAACTATCATCAAAACAAACAAACAGGAAAAAATCAAAGTGTTACAATCTACCCCCCTTAAAGAAATTCGGTCCCCGAATTTAAAATCCAACTATACAAACCTTCAAAAAGACGGGGATACGTCTTCATCATCTCGCTTTCGGTCTCCCAAGTTATCTCCTCCCGGTTCTGACCACGCCAAAGTACCTTAACTGACGCGATGTCCTTCGATCTCAATTTCTTCACTTGTCGATCTAAGATCATCACCGGCTGCCCCGCATAGGAAAGGTCGCGCTCAAGCTGGATCGTCGGGTGCTGAATCGCATGCGAAAGATCATAAAGATATCTGCGGAGCATCGAAACGTGAAATACGGGATGCATGTCTGGAAAATTGGGCGGAAGGGCTAATCGATACGCAACTGCATCAAAAAGCTCAAGGATCTCCAATGGGGCCCACATATCTGGGACTAAACTTCCCCTTCTTTCCAACCTCATTACGCCCTTCATTGAGGAGACCCTCAAGAAAACAAGATCACCAACAGAAAACTCAAATCTGCATCGACGACGGTCCGCATAAGATCTCTGCCTACTCTGGGCTGCTCTCATCCCAGCGCGAATCAACTGGATCCTTGCTGTCGTCTCCTCTACTATCTGTGGCCCCAAAAATACTGCTCTCACTGAGCTCCGTCCAACAGGTGGGCGATTTGCATCTGCTCCCATAAAGAGCCTCAAACGGTGCCATCTGAATGGTCTTCTGGTAGCTGTTGTTGTAGGAGAACTCTACTAAGGCAAATGATGATCCCAGCTACCTCCGAAGTCTAAAACGCATGCTCTGAGAATGTCCTCGAGAGTCTGAATGGTCCGCTCTGACTGCCCGTCGGTCTGCGGATGGAATGTTGTGCTGAAGCTTAAGCGAGTGCCCCCAAGCCTCCTGAAGCCTCTGCCATAACCGGTTGGTAACTGGGTGCCTCTATCGGACACGATGCATGTCGGAACTCCGTGCAGTCGTACAATCTCATCAATGTAAATCTGGGCATACTGAGAAAATCCGGAAGGCGTCTTCGCCGGTAGGAAGTGAGCCGCTTCCGTCAAACGATCCACGATCACCCAGATGGAGTTATACCCTCGACTAGTCTTGGGTAGACTCACAATGAAATCCATAGATATTTGTTCCCATTTCCACTCCGGAATGGTTAACGGCTGTAGCTCTCCCGCTGGCCTCTGACGCTCAGCCTCGACTTGTTGACAAGTCAGGCATCTCGATACAAAATCTGCGATGTCCCTCTTCATACCGTCCCACCAGTAAACATCTCTCAAGTCGTAGTACGTCTTGGTGAAACCGGGATGAACACTATATACCGATCGATGTGCCTCCTCGATAATCTCGCGCCGCAATCCCTCAGCATCTGGTACACACAGTCTAGCTCCAAATCGTAGTACTCCCTGATCATCGATCACGAACTCAGAAAATCTGCCCTGTCCAATCTGTGCCATGATCTCTGAACATCGGTCATCACTGAGCTGTGCCTATTATATACGGTCAAGCAACTGTGGGCATGCACGATCATGCGCAACCTGTCCTCCGATCGGCGTAAACTCGAACTGTACCCGGCTGTCGCATAATATCTGCCAATCTGCTGATGACTGCTCCTGTACTACGCTCAAGCAAGATAACTGCCCCCGGGCCTCCTGCTCAAAGCATCCGCCACCACATTTGCCTTGCCCGGGTGATATAAGATCTCGCAGTCGTAATCCTTCACTAACTCCATCCATCGACGTTGCCGAAGGTTCAGGTCCCGCTGCTGAAATACATATTTCAAACTCTTGTGATCCGTGAATATCTGGCACGACTCGCCGTATAGGTAATGTCGCCAGATCTTAAGGGCGAAGACCACTGCTGCCATCTCCAAATCATGAGTGGGGTAGTTTTGTTCATGTCTCTTCAATTGTCACGAAGCATACGCGATCACCCTATCATGCTGCATCAGAACGCATCCCAGCCCCACTCGAGAAGCATCACAGAAGACCACAAATCCGCCCGGTCCGGAAGGTAAAGATAACACCGGTGCCGTCGTCAGCTGAGTCCGTAACTGCTGGAAACTGTGTTCGCACTCCTCCGTCCAATCGAAGGGAACTCCCTTCCGGGTCAACCCGGTCAATGGTGTAGCAATTCGTGAGAAGTCCTGCACAAAACGCCTGTAGTAACCGGCCAACCCCAAAAAGCTGCGAATCTCCGTCACCGATGTAGGCCTGGGCCAACGCTGAACGGCCTCGACCTTCCTCGGGTCTACACATATACCGTCTCGTGAAATCACGTGTCCCAAGAAATCTACGCTGTCCAGCCAACAAGCACACATGGAGAATTTCGCATAAAGCTGGTGCTCCCTCAATGTCTGCAATGAAATCCGCAGATACTGCTCGTGCTCCTCACTACTCCGGGAATACACCAAGATATTGTCAATGAAGACTATAATGAACAGATCCAATAAGGCCGGAAAATACGGTTCATCAAGTCCATGAAGGCTGCTGGCGCATTGGTGAGTCCGAACGACGTTACCAAAAACTCATAATGGCCGTAACGAGTACTGAAAGCTGTCCTAGGAATGTTCTCCTGTCTAACCCGCAGCTGATGGTAGCCCGATCGCAAATCGATCCTCGAAAAGTATCCTGCCTCCCCGAAGCTGGTCGAACAAATCGTCGATGCGTGGCAAAGGATATTGATTCCGCACTGTCACCTTATTCAGCTGGCGGTAGTCAATACACAAACGCAACAGCCGCCTTTCTTCTTGACGAACAGGACTGGAGCGCCCCAAGAAGAAACACTAGGTCGAATAAATCCTTTATCCAGCAAGTCCTACAACTGACCCTTCAACTCTCTAAGTTCCGCCGGGGCCATCCAATAAAGCGGTACCGAAATAGGTCCCGTGCCAGGAACCAAATCAATGCAGAAAGAATTATCACGCTCGGGCGGCCGTCCAGGAAGCTCGTCAGGGAACACATCAGGGAACTCGCTACCAACCGGAACCTGATCCGAAAGAAACTCTATAGCCCTAGCATCGCAAACATATGCGAGAAATCCCTGACATCCTTTCCGCAAAAGCTGTCCAGCGCGAACAGAAGAAATCACACCGTGAGGGGTGGCACTACGGTCCCCCAACACAACAACAACAACCAGCTCTCCCGCAGGAGCAGTCACAACTAGCGGTTGACCAAGCAAACCGGACTCTCTACTCGAACTCAGCACAAGGTGTGTGGATACATACGGGTACGTGGAAACATATGAGCACAAGGATCCGGATCAAACAATACGTGTGCAACAAAGGACAAACTGAAAGAGTACCTGAAACCACAGCATCGGATACTCGCGCGCCCCGATGAGTCGAAGCGAAAACTTGTGCCTGTCCTTCATTTGCGACTGACCGAACTCCTCTTCTACTAGCCTGACCCCTCTGTGCAAACCCTCCACGTCCACGACGTCTCAGAACACGACCCTGACGTGCTGTGAAGAAACACTGCCTGATGAGGTGTTGAAGGCTTCCGCATCGTAAACACCTACGCACTGAATGCCGTCCTGCCTGGGGATGAAAGCCAAACGGCTGTCCTCGTCCTAAGCCTCTGCTCTGGGCTGGTACACTAGTATAATTCCACAACCGTTCCGGAATTCTCACGGTCTCTGGAAGACGTGTCTCGTACACGGGAGCTGCCTCTACCGGTGCTATGTAGGGAACGGAATACTGCATGATGATTGCCAGGAACAACTGGGTAACAGGGGTGGCAACCATCTGTCGCTGCGCTCGAACGACCTCTACCAATGAGCTCATCGCCTGGCATAGGCCCTGCATCTCTACCACTAGTCTAGCGACCTGAGCTGCCGTAGGGGAAACAATCTGTCCTGGTGCAACAGGAGTACTACTCGGATTAGTCCTTGTCTCAGATGAATCAACTCGAGCCTCGGCCCTCACGGCCGCTCTCTGCGCCCTCGTAGTCCTTGGCGGCATATTGGCTATCAGAAACAACAGGATTCGATAAGGATACGGAAAATCGAATCACAAGAATGTATATACTCAAGGAGGAATTTAAATCAACAAGTCCTAAGGTCGCGTAGGCGAAGCACCGTGCCGTGAGTATGCCGCGGAACATACACACGCTACGCTACCATGCCGCAGCTACCTACTCCATCATACCAGGGTCGTCCTACACTCCGAAAGGTAAAACCTACGCTCTGATACCAACTTTGTCATGACCCGAAGTTTGGCCCGTGACCGGCAACTTAACCACGTAACGTCTACAGGCGTGACGCAGCTAAGTGAACCGAAAAACCCAGAAAATCAAACCAGTTAAAGTATAGAGTGATAGAAGTTTTAAATGGAAAACACTTACGAACATGATAAGAATTCTAAGTAAACAAGCACCAGATAGTAATATACGACGCCGTAGCGAAGATCAAGATCCACAGGTGGGAACATCACAGATAGAATAAACTGAAAGTACAGCCGGCTCACAACGAGCTCGACACCAGAATACAAAATAATACAACATCGTCCTCACACTGTTTCTAAGTCAAATACATACATGGTAGATGGAGAATACTAGATACAACAATGTACATACTGAAAGATAAACAGATACCGCACAAAACCCACCTATCAGCAAAAGAGCTAGTACACCAACTGTGGGGGTATCCGTGTCAAAAGATGCAAGGCAGCCTGCCGCGACTACTCCGAAGGGCAACCTGCAAACACTGTGGCACAACGGGGGTGAGTTGACAACTCGTGAATAGAGATAACATATAAAGGTAATCGCGAGCATGTACGTACTACACTACTCTATCATATGCCAACAGATGATATCAATATGAGATGAGCAGTATGTGCAAAAATCATGCAAGTGCTCTATAGGGTACTGTACTGTCAGATGGGGTACAAATGCTCTAACAGGTAATGCATCTACAGGATGAGGTACAAAAGTAATACTGAGTAGGGGCAATATAATATCTACACGGAATGTCAACGTGGAACATCTACAATCAGCTTCTCAATGCACCCAGACCTCCCAAAATAGCTCATGCGCCGGCACTCTCCTCGGCCCTCAAATCCTGTACATCTCTAAGAATCCCGAGTTCCCAACATCGGCACCCAAATATCATAAATACTCGTGTCTAGCATCGACACGCAAAACATCCTGTATCGGGCATCCGTCAGTCCGGGTCAGCCCCCTCTCAAGGTATATATCGGGAATCCGTCAGTCCGGGTCATCCCTCTCTCAATACATCGGGCATCCGTCATTCCGGGTCAGCCCTATATCAATCCATCGGGCATCCGTCATTCCGGGTCAGCCATCTCTCAATACATATCGGGAATCCGTCATTCCGGGTCATCCCTCTCTCAATACATCGGGCATCCGTCATTCCGGGTCAGCCCTATATCAATCCATATCGGGAATCCGTCATTCCGGGTCATCCCTCTCTCAGTACATGTCTCTAGCACCGAGAAAAAAACACGGGGCGGCGCCCCAAATATCATATCACGGGAACCGGGTTTTCAAATGATTATTTATTTGAAAAGGCCACGGTTCCCAAATCCAGAAATCACATGAATCTAAACCAAGGATACAAGTAATTGTGATGTGATATGTGTATCGGGTATGAATATCAAGTCATGTCACATATAGATAAGCTACACTGCAATGATCCAATGTGATATAGGTATCAAATATGAGTATCAAGTCATGTCACATATAAATGAGCTACAATGCAATGATCCAATGTGATATAGGTATCAAATATGAGTATCAAGTCATGTCACATATAAATGAGCTACAATGCAATGATCCAATGTGACATAGGTATCAAATATGAGTATCAAGTCATGTCACATATAAATGAGCTACAATGCAATGATCCAATGTGATATAGGTATCAAATATGAGTATCAAGTCATGTCACATATAAATGAGCTACAATGCAATGATCCAATGTGACATAGGTATCAAATATGAGTATCAAGTCATGTCACATATAAATGAGCTACAATGCAATGATCCAATGTGATATATGTAGTAGGTATGCCATGCACTAGCTAGTAATTATGAACTTGCAATATATATATAGAACACTATAAGGTCCTATCAGCCCTGACGTAGAACGCCATGCGGGCGATACCCCCGTAGATGTGAAATCTACTCAACGTAGCCTTCCACTAGGTATAGCCAACAACCTGTGTCCCCTCCTGCGCGGCGTCCGTTGTACTCGCCTGCGAACCTAGAGTTACACAATATATCACACGTAAGCTTGAAATCATGAAAACGCGACATTTAAGCCGAACCAAGAACTCGTGTCGCGAACCAAGCGCGCGTGTGCGCGATACGCTAAAACGTGTGGTTACGCACCTAAACGCATCCTGACGCGTCGCGATACGCAGAAACCCAAAACCCACACACACGTATCACGCGTGTCGCGAAAGGTTGAAAATACGGGAAAATAGGTATTCTACGCCAGATTTTGATACAGGAAAGATATTGAAAATCTATACATGCTAAAACAACACAAATACCAGCAGACACCTACACCCCAAACCCCAACCCATGGATCCCCCATCTGGCCGCAATTTGCGGCCAGAATGCCAATTTTGGCGGCCAGACTTGGGAATTGGGTTCCCAGGTTTGGTTGGTGCACTCAATTCTCCCCATACATGCTGCAGTAATATCTAGATTTAAACTGAAAAGTCTCGGGTAGTAGCAGATTCCTACAGTGCCTATTTCTAGTTAATGTAACATTTTCAAAAATATAAAATATTAATTTTGGGAATTTTTAAGATTTAATATTATTTTATTGATTATTTTAATATTAAATTAATAATTAATGCAAATAAATGGAGAAAAATTATGAAAAATTATGGAAAATTCTAAAATGGGTTAATTATTGGAATTATGACATTTTTAAGTTGTTGTGATCATTTTGACACTAATTTAGTGCTAATCGCGATTAAAATCGCTAATCGGGTTTTTCGGCAGTTTTGTGCAAAACTTGCACATATCACATTTTCTACACTTGTGCATTTTTCTAGCCATGGATTTCTTTTTGTGTTCACTATTGAGGTGAGAAGGTTTGGTTTAAGGATTAAAAGGAAAAGAAAAGAGAAAAGAAAAGAAAATGAGGGTAGGTGAGAGAGAGAGGTGGACTTTGACTTATACCCTTAGCCATACCCCTTCATTCCTCATTTCTCTCCCTCTTCTTCCTCCTCCTACTGCTGCTGCCCCTTCCTCATCTCCCTCCCCTCTTCAAAGCCTAAAAACATCTCAAAAACAACCCCAAAACCCTAGGTCCGTTTCATTAAAAGTGTGCACGAGCCCGAGATCTACAAGATGGACTAGGAAAGTTGCTGTTTTGGTGCTGTGGGAAGATTCTTGAGTCTCTTTTGAGGTAATTCTTTCACAAATATTGTAGTATTTCAAGTGATTTATCCTCTTTTAAAGTTTGATGTCGATATCGGGTGAATTGTGGGTATTTGGACAAAATTAGAGGAGATGAGGGTAATGTTGAGTTTTGACCTTGCAATTGAGTTTAGAGAGTGACCTTAGACCCTAATTGACCAATTCCCTGCCCTAAAACAACCTGAAACCCAAAATACGGAATTACGGGACTTTCATGTCGGTTTGTGAGTGTTTAGAGTGTGCAGGGAAATCTGGAACACACTGGGACTTTTTCAGGGAAAATCAACAATACCAGGGACCAAATTGAGACCATAGGAGGCCACCCTGACCAAACGGACCCCATTGGGCATAGTGGGGCCGGCGAGGCCGGTTTTGGGAGGGTTGTGGCCGGCCAAGTAGTGAGGGAATGCTTCGGGGTTGGTCCAGTAGCTCAAATACATCATATATAGCACCCTAGAGTTGTTTATTTGCCCTGATTTGGCCTGAGATGAAATCTGGGATCGTTTTCTTGGGTTGCTGCCTTACTTTCAGTATTTGGTGTTACGTATTTTGATTTCCACATTTTGGTGTTTGTACGTTATCTCGATCGTGTGACGTTTGTACGACTGCATCGAGTGATTTCGGGTTGTTTTGCGAAGGTAACCGTAGGTTCTAACCTATAAGCCTTTTAGCGTATCGTGTTGGTTTTAGCGTATCGTTTTGGATTTAGTGTGTGTCGTATCAAGTTTTGATTTGGTTTTGATGCGATGCGATACGTGTGATATGTGTAGGTACACCGCGACGATCCGAGGCGATGCGGAAGATGACGGTGACATCGACACCGACACGCAGGATTCAGGTGAGTAGATTATATCTACAGGGGGAAGTCGGGTGGATGGCGTATAGCACCCCCGCAGTCCGTAATTAGTATTATGTAGTATATTTATGTGTGTGATAGCTTTAGTGTGTCTTGGTTAGTTAGGGGTAGAAATAACCAGCATAGCTCCTAGTTGCGAACCATAGGATAGATTTGCAACCACACGTATACACTTGTGTGTTTCTTATACTTGCACTGTGTTTGATGATATGGGATGACTTTGGAGATGAGTCGATGGTGTGGGCTTGTGCCGTGAGATCGGTGATGTGATACGATTCATATGTAGGATATGACTTGTGTTTCTTGCGGGCTTGGGATATGTGTTTACCCCCGCATGCATACTTCATTGATGGTATCGATTGTACTAGACATAGAGTAGTACCCCAGACTATTTGATCTGATGATAGTGATACCTATTATGTGATGAGACAGTGAGATGTTGAACCCTACCCAGCTATTGGGGATGCCGTACGATGATTTACCGTATGAGCCGATATTGATGATAGATCCGCACTCATAACTCGAGGATATCTTACGATATGACATTGAGGCGGGATCACAGACTATATATCTATATATATATATCGACTCAGATGTTAGGCGGTTTCCTTACCTATAGTTCAGCTTGTTAGTTCAGCCGTATAATTAGTGTAGTTGTTAGAGTAGATTTGACTTCTTACCTATTTCAAAAACTGACGAATCGTGGGTATTTTTAAAGATAGCTCAAGGGAATCTACGGATATTTCAAAAACGACGTACCTTTTCATAAAAACACCGTAGCCCCTATTTTCAAAACCCCATGATTCGTGTTATTTCAAAAGGCACCAATTGTAGGACTTATGTTAGATTAATGCAGATAAGTTTTGGTTACGTCTAGTTTCAGCTCCCACTCCCTTTTGTGGTTCGTTTTGCATCGCATTTTTATACTATGTTTCATACTCCAGTATTAATATCATGCTGATAGGACACCAGCACCATTACCGATGATGCGTATGTACCACGTACACTTACTTGCCAGCTCACACACATCTTCATCGGTAATTGCCATGTCACGTACACCTTAGAAAGTATATTATTGCTTGACATAGCCTTTTAGCTAGTAGTTTAGACATTGTAGTTATTACCTGCTACTCTTGCACACTGTTATTCATTGTTATGCCGCATTCATGGATTCTCATGCATATATTCCCTATTTTGCATGCTATTGAAGTTTGGATTTGGATTTCTATGAGATTTTCTGGATTTGCAGGAAAACCGCAAAAACACAAATAATCATATTCTCTCTTTTAAAATAAAAACTGCGGTTTTTCCATGATGTATGAGTCGTCCACCATGAGTTTGCTGATGGATTTGGAAACCCGATTCGAGGAGACGGATGAACCGTTTCGGGTACATGGTGGACCCGGTAAGGTACCCCGGGGCAAGAAGCGCGTGGTGATGACGATGTGAGCCTGGCAGGGGAGCACTACCTACCGGTGATTTTACCCGACGCGTCGGATATCCGGAGGATACCGTCGTGGTCTTGAGATGGATGGTAGGGGCCGGTCTGGACTGACGGCGCCCTAGATATTGTGGTTGAGACCTTGAGATATCAGGATATTTGGATTTCGTTTGTGCCGATGCTAGGCACAGTTTTATGCTGATTTCATTGTGGTACCTTATTTTTAAAATACAGGGGAAATCTCACTAAAGTATGAAAACAGTTGTTTCAAGTGAATGTATTCTGTTTTCACGCATTCATATCTCATTGATATGCTATATTGTTATCTGAGGCACTGACACAGACACATGAGATTGCACTCGGGTTAGATATTTACCCTAGCCTTGCTATAGGCTGCATGTGTTATATTGAGGATTTTCTATATTGATCGTATTGACCTAGGATTATGTATTGTATTCGGTTTCTGCTTGTAGATGTTTCTATTCACGAGTTGGCAACTCACCCCCGTTGTGCCACAGTTCTTGCAGGTTCTGCCGTACAGGTTCCAGTGCGGCATTTCTGGCACACTTTATTCTTGCAGGTGATTTGCTTTGGTAGGTGGATTCTTTCGTATCAAGAATCACCATTGCATGTATTTATTTCATTGTATCTAGAAATTGTCCATCAACCAAAACTTGTATATTCTTTCAGACTTAGAGACAGTGTTGTATTATTTCGACCTTAGAGTCGCGCTTAGTAGTATTGCGGTTTCTTTTTGCCTTTGAGTTTTTCTTTGGATTTGATCCTCGCCACTTGGCGTTGTATATTATATCTTGTGTGGTTGTGACCGTCGTTTGACGAAGAGCTAGCTCCCGCTTGGGGATGCCTTTATCATTGCATATATATTGTTATTCTTGTTTTACCCCATTCGGGGCCAGTTTTACAAAAGAAACTCTGCCGAAATTTTTAGAAAAGACTGTACTGTTTTTAAAATGCACATTCGGCTTAGTTATTTAAAAACCTTGATTTCAAACATGTTTTCTCACTTCTTTAAACCAGTTTTCTTTACTTATTCTTAAAAATGGTTTTAGATTTCTGGGTTTTCGGCTTACTTAGTCGCGTTACGCCTGTAGACGTTACGTGGTTAAGTGCCGGTCACGGGCCAAACTTTGGGTCGTGACAAAGTTGGTATCAGAGCGCTAGGTTGACCTTGGTTCGAGTCTAAGTTTGACTATGTGGAGCCTAGGGCGTTTATATATATACGGAACTTAGGCTTGACCTTACGGAACTTAGACTTGGTCGAAGGGGTATTAGACCCGAACTTTCGTCGTATTAGGATGACCCTTGGTTGATGGAATAGGTGACTAAAGTAGAGTGACGTACCGTTGGTATGTTCCGCGGCATACTTACGACACGCCACTCCGCTTAAGGAACCTTAGGCTGTGCATATTTTTCGAGATCAGTGATCCTCCTTATATCCAGGATTATACATCCATTTGAGATCCCCGATTCTACTAGTTTCATGATCATACCCTTATTGATGCTGTTCCTTCCTATGATCATGTATCCACTCTGGATCTGTTGTTCCCTTTCTTGCCATTTGATGTGCTCTTGTGATACTCGATTGAGGTTCCTGTCACCGTGTTTTAGCGCAGTTTGGGCTGCTGCTAGGGTTACGGCCGGTGTGAGCTCGTTTGGTACGAGGGCCGACCATTGTGTTTTCTGGTGACATGGGAACGTCTCGAGTTAGTGTTGGTGATTGTGACCTCTAGTGGAGGCGAGTGCTTGGTCTTGCACCAGATGATCGAGTCATTGTTAGAGCTGCCAGTTGAGAGAGAACTGTTGATGTACAGCATACCTCAGAGATTGTGATGTCGCCTACCGTGCAGACAGATGGACCAGCTGTTGCTGAGTTTGACAGGATGTTGCTTCCGAAGCTTACGAGCTGAGATTGACGGAGCTTTCAGGCAGATATGAGACAGATGATAGCTAGTCTACCCGATTGAGAGACGAAGGTGATTCGTCCGATTTTGTGCCGGAGCGGGCCCAGTTGAGTTGAAGAATTCCAGTGTGGAGAATCTTACTCAGATCTAGAGCAGACCGATTCAGAGATGACCGCCTATGTATTGCCCTTCCTGGAGGATTGAGGCATTGTTCAGCGTACAGGCGTATGAACCAGTTGTTGCTGCAAATGATGAGATATCGCCCAGATGATTGGAGCTGTTGCAGCATGAGCATGTTCTTAGAGAGATGATAGCGAGTTGCTAGTCACCGAGGATGAATGACTAGGACGTGTGGTGAGTTCGCTTACCCCGATACGAGGTCATCAGATAGATTGTTTCCAGCTAGAGACGACTTCACGCAGGTTCGTTGAGAGTCGATAGAGACGATCGAATGTCAGGAGCCCATTTTCCAAGTTTAAAGTATACGGAAAGACATGCAGGTGATTCTATGGACCCTCTAGAAGAATGAAACCCTAACTCGACTTAATGACCGTGTGACAGCCTTTGAACCTTAGGGTTTACGGCGGTTCCACGGCGCCATTAGTGAGGCTTGGGTTTGCCCTTCTACGGCTGGACCACCGACGCTGTGGCATGTACTCGATACTATTAAACTGTACCCGAGATATGAGCTCTCGGGGGATGGTGAGGATCTGACGAGTCGATCGGATGGTTCGACATCTTTCGGATATCGTGATGGGACACTGCTTGGGAGACTCCAGATGCGAGCATAGCCGTCGGAGCGCAGTTCGTGTAGCCACGATGAGACGAGTCCGAGTCAGTCGACATTTGAGCAAGGTGGAGTAAAGAGTTCGTACGAGATTTCGACGAGATGACGTCCCACTCCGCTGACATTAGAGATGTGTTATGCACCCCGAGGCGTGGTATATGGATATATCTTCCAGAAAGAAGCGCGATAAGTATGCAGCCGTTCCGGAATAAGCTTTAGCTTCAGCATTGGATGATGACTTCCGGGCATTTCGGCAGGATTGAGATTTGTGAAAGGGACCTCGACAGGACCTTTCTGGAGTACGATACGAGAAGACCTAGACCAGGAGTGGTCGTGTTGCGCACACCCAGCAGGCCAGAGTTCGGCATTGTCGACGAGGTAGTTGACCAGGATCGGATAAAGGAACTTAGCCAGATGCGTTGCGAATTGATCAAGGACGGACGAGTGATGAGTTTTCCTCCGATGGAGGGACGTGTTCCCGAGGACCTGTTCGACCAGACAGCTTCTACAGAATGATGAAGCTACAGAGTACGCGATTTCGAGCCCGTGCGAGAGACTTCAGATTGACCGTGGCCGAGGACAGTGCAGTGCGTAGTAGCTTGGCGTGACACCATAGTGGACGACGATAGAGACAAGTGGAACAAGAGGTTCGTGTGAGACACTGACGAGCTGTCATTACTTTCCGTCGAGACCAGAGACTTGATATGCTTACAGAGGCGTTGGGATGCGGCCAATTTCCGAGAAAATGTTGTGCTGAGGACACAGGTGTCTTTTGAGCGAGAAGAGGTTGTACAGGAGAGCCAGCCTCCGTACAGATCGGCATAGGCATGATCGGAAGAGACCTTGAGCAGGATTCCTTCCAGGACATTGCTGCGATGATGTTTGCACCCAGGATCAGATGTGTGACGTGCACTCAGAGAGCCAGAGGCCGACGTCAGTGATATGCTGCCCTACGAGTGGTCGTGAGGTTTGACCGAGAGGTGACCAGAGAAGTGCCAGAACGGAATCGTCCCCGTTAGCACACCTGACAGGGCCGATGAGCCGATTGACTGCGAGAGAGGAAATCCGCAGAGAAGATAAGGACCCAGAGTTAGAGGACGCCAGACCGTGAGTAAGAGGCAAGTAGATATCCTGCGCTGCTAGCAGTGGATGCACCGAATCCTTCTCGACCTCGAAGGAGGGACTACCGATGACGGTATTTATGATTTGTGATTTTGTGATTTGATATCACATATCCGTCATTTTGGATTTCGGTATTTTGGGCGTTCTGTTTGCATGATTTAGTTTTGATGACTGAGTTTCATGATATTGGTTTCACGCACCCACTGGATATTTATATATTTTGCGCTGAGTTGTTATATTTGAGATATTGATTGAGATTTCATGCCTACAGTATGCAGTGATTTGATTTGCACTTCCAGCGTGGTTTTCATGCACCTTTAGTGTTTTGATATACGGTTTTGGTGCACGCCAGATGCACTAAATCGGGATTCTTCGTGCATGTCACATGCACCTGATTTATTTTTCTGTCAGGCACATACGTTGCCTACGACAGATGTTTCGTGCACACCAGTTGCACCTAGATGTTGTTTTGTACCTCTGTTTGACACATTTATGGATTTTTGATTCCTTGCGCACCAGACGCATAGGATATTCTTATATATGCATTTTGGGGATTGATTTCTAGTAGAGCAGTACGTTTTTATGATATTGCTATGTGTTTTCGTACTGAGCAGGACTAGTCAGAGGACAGTACCTGAATATATTTTACATGTATAGTTTCGAGTTATATCATATTGGTTTTGCTTTGGATTTGGTATTGACGTCTTCCCCATGACTCCGATGATTGCGGGATGCTTGACGGAGTTCTGATTTGAGTTATATGCTCATTTTTCATGCGCATTGCGTTGCGCTACGATTGTTTTATGCATTGCTATTTTCGGAGCCCCGATAAAATGGATTATTACTGGAATTGTTTTAGTAGTGGGGGTTTAAATTTAAATTCGGGGACCGAATTTCTATAAGGGGGGTAGATTGTAACATTTTCAAAAATATAAAATATTAATTTTGGGAATTTTTAAGATTTAATATTATTTTATTGATTATTTTAATATTAAATTAATAATTAATGCAAATAAATGGAGAAAAATTATGAAAAATTATGGAAAATTCTAAAATGGGTTAATTATTGGAATTATGACATTTTTAAGTTGTTGTGATCATTTTGACACTAATTTAGTGCTAATCGCGATTAAAATCGCTAATCGGGTTTTTCGGCAGTTTTGTGCAAAACTTGCACATATCACATTTTCTACACTTGTGCATTTTTCTAGCCATGGATTTCTTTTTGTGTTCACTATTGAGGTGAGAAGGTTTGGTTTAAGGATTAAAAGGAAAAGAAAAGAGAAAAGAAAAGAAAATGAGGGTAGGTGAGAGAGAGAGGTGGACTTTGACTTATACCCTTAGCCATACCCTTTCATTCCTCATTTCTCTCCCTCTTCTTCCTCCTCCTACTGCTGCTGCCCCTTCCTCATCTCCCTCCCCTCTTCAAAGCCTAAAAACATCTCAAAAACAACCCCAAAACCCTAGGTCCGTTTCATTAAAAGTGTGCACGAGCCCGAGATCTACAAGATGGACTAGGAAAGTTGCTGTTTTGGTGCTGTGGGAAGATTCTTGAGTCTCTTTTGAGGTAATTCTTTCACAAATATTGTAGTATTTCAAGTGATTTAGCCTCTTTTAAAGTTTGATGTCGATATCGGGTGAATTGTGGGTATTTGGACAAAATTAGAGGAGATGAGGGTAATGTTGAGTTTTGACCTTGCAATTGAGTTTAGAGAGTGACCTTAGACCCTAATTGACCAATTCCCTGCCCTAAAACAACCTGAAACCCAAAATACGGAATTACGGGACTTTCATGTCGGTTTGTGAGTGTTTAGAGTGTGCAGGGAAATCTGGAACACACTGGGACTTTTTCAGGGAAAATCAACAATACCAGGGACCAAATTGAGACCATAGGAGGCCACCCTGACCAAACGGACCCCATTGGGCATAGGGGGGCCGGCGAGGCCGGTTTTGGGAGGGTTGTGGCCGGCCAAGTAGTGAGGGAATGCTTCGGGGTTGGTCCAGTAGCTCAAATACATCATATATAGCACCCTAGAGTTGTTTATTTGCCCTGATTTGGCCTGAGATGAAATCTGGGATCGTTTTCTTGGGTTGCTGCCTTACTTTCAGTATTTGGTGTTACGTATTTTGATTTCCACATTTTGGTGTTTGTACGTTATCTCGATCGTGTGACGTTTGTACGACTGCATCGAGTGATTTCGGGTTGTTTTGCGAAGGTAACCGTAGGTTCTAACCTATAAGCCTTTTAGCGTATCGTGTTGGTTTTAGCGTATCTTTTTGGATTTAGTGTGTGTCGTTTCAAGTTTTGATTTGGTTTTGATGCGATGCGATACGTGTGATATGTGTAGGTACACCGCGACGATCCGAGGCGATGCGGAAGATGACGGTGACATCGACACCGACACGCAGGATTCAGGTGAGTAGATTATATCTACAGGGGGAAGTCGGGTGGATGGCGTATAGCACCCCCGCAGTCCGTAATTAGTATTATGTAGTATATTTATGTGTGTGATAGCTTTAGTGTGTCTTGGTTAGTTAGGGGTAGAAATAACCAGCATAGCTCCTAGTTGCGAACCATAGGATAGATTTGCAACCACACGTATACACTTGTGTGTTTCTTATACTTGCACTGTGTTTGATGATATGGGATGACTTTGGAGATGAGTCGATGGTGTGGGCTTGTGCCGTGAGATCGGTGATGTGATACGATTCATATGTAGGATATGACTTGTGTTTCTTGCGGGCTTGGGATATGTGTTTACCCCCGCATGCATACTTCATTGATGGTATCGATTGTACTAGACATAGAGTAGTACCCCAGACTATTTGATCTGATGATAGTGATACCTATTATGTGATGAGACAGTGAGATGTTGAACCCTACCCAGCTATTGGGGATGCCGTACGATGATTTACCGTACGAGCCGATATTGATGATAGATCCGCACTCATAACTCGAGGATATCTTACGATATGACATTGAGGCGGGATCACAGACTATATATCTATATATATATATCGACTCAGATGTTAGGCGGTTTCCTTACCTATAGTTCAGCTTGTTAGTTCAGCCGTATAATTAGTGTAGTTGTTAGAGTAGATTTGACTTCTTACCTATTTCAAAAACTGACGAATCGTGGGTATTTTTAAAGATAGCTCAAGGGAATCTACGGATATTTCAAAAACGACGTACCTTTTCATAAAAACACCGTAGCCCCTATTTTCAAAACCCCATGATTCGTGTTATTTCAAAAGGCACCAATTGTAGGACTTATGTTAGATTAATGCAGATAAGTTTTGGTTACGTCTAGTTTCAGCTCCCACTCCCTTTTGTGGTTCGTTTTGCATCGCATTTTTATACTATGTTTCATACTCCAGTATTAATATCATGCTGATAGGACACCAGCACCATTACCGATGATGCGTATGTACCACGTACACTTACTTGCCAGCTCACACACATCTTCATCGGTAATTGCCATGTCACGTACACCTTAGAAAGTATATTATTGCTTGACATAGCCTTTTAGCTAGTAGTTTAGACATTGTAGTTATTACCTGCTACTTCTTGCACACTGTTATTCATTGTTATGCCGCATTCATGGATTCTCATGCATATATTCCCTATTTTGCATGCTATTGAAGTTTGGATTTGGATTTCTATGAGATTTTCTGGATTTGCAGGAAAACCGCAAAAACACAAATAATCATATTCTCTCTTTTAAAATAAAAACTGCGGTTTTTCCATGATGTATGAGTCGTCCACCATGAGTTTGCTGATGGATTTGGAAACCCGATTCGAGGAGACGGATGAACCGTTTCGGGTACATGGTGGACCCGGTAAGGTACCCCGGGGCAAGAAGCGCGTGGTGATGACGATGTGAGCCTGGCAGGGGAGCACTACCTACCGGTGATTTTACCCGACGCGTCGGATATCCGGAGGATACCGTCGTGGTCTTGAGATGGATGGTAGGGGCCGGTCTGGACTGACGGCGCCCTAGATATTGTGGTTGAGACCTTGAGATATCAGGATATTTGGATTTCGTTTGTGCCGATGCTAGGCACAGTTTTATGCTGATTTCATTGTGGTACCTTATTTTTAAAATACAGGGGAAATCTCACTAAAGTATGAAAACAGTTGTTTCAAGTGAATGTATTCTGTTTTCACGCATTCATATCTCATTGATATGCTATATTGTTATCTGAGGCACTGACACAGACACATGAGATTGCACTCGGGTTAGATATTTACCCTAGCCTTGCTATAGGCTGCATGTGTTATATTGAGGATTTTCTATATTGATCGTATTGACCTAGGATTATGTCTTGTATTCGGTTTCTGCTTGTAGATGTTTCTATTCACGAGTTGGCAACTCACCCCCGTTGTGCCACAGTTCTTGCAGGTTCTGCCGTACAGGTTCCAGTGCGGCATTTCTGGCACACTTTATTCTTGCAGGTGATTTGCTTTGGTAGGTGGATTCTTTCGTATCAAGAATCACCATTGCATGTATTTATTTCATTGTATCTAGAAATTGTCCATCAACCAAAACTTGTATATTCTTTCAGACTTAGAGACAGTGTTGTATTATTTCGACCTTAGAGTCGCGCTTAGTAGTATTGCGGTTTCTTTTTGCCTTTGAGTTTTTCTTTGGATTTGATCCTCGCCACTTGGCGTTGTATATTATATCTTGTGTGGTTGTGACCGTCGTTTGACGAAGAGCTAGCTCCCGCTTGGGGATGCCTTTATCATTGCATATATATTGTTATTCTTGTTTTACCCCATTCGGGGCCAGTTTTACAAAAGAAACTCTGCCGAAATTTTTAGAAAAGACTGTACTGTTTTTAAAATGCATATTCGGCTTAGTTATTTAAAAACCTTGATTTCAAACATGTTTTCTCACTTCTTTAAACCAGTTTTCTTTACTTATTCTTAAAAATGGTTTTAGATTTCTGGGTTTTCGGCTTACTTAGTCGCGTTACGCCTGTAGACGTTACGTGGTTAAGTGCCGGTCACGGGCCAAACTTTGGGTCGTGACAGTTAAAAACCCCACTTTTGCACTAAATTGAAACTTTATGGTATTTTCCTGAAATCTGGAACAAACCTAGGTCTAATCACACACTAACAACTTGTTAACAAGCTAATCAAACCACAACAACATAAGTTTTAACATGTTACACTAAACCCCCTCCAAAAGCACTAAAACAGAACAAAAATGTGATATTTCCTAACTAAACATACAAGTTATGGAAATTGAGTGCTAGGATTGGGATTTTATACCTTAAAATGACCTTAAAACACCAAGGGTTCCAGCTTTTTCCCTCAGTTGCAGATTAGCTCCCCAAACACCTCAAAACTTCATTTTTTCCTAAGGTTTAGTGAAGAAAAGAGTTGATTGTGTAGGGTTTTTGGTGTAGGATTCAAAGAGGAATGAAAAGAGAGAGAAGAGAGGAAGAAAGAGATGTTTGTTATGCTGATTTTCTGCAGAGAATTCAGATGAGGGAAAGAGAGAGAGAGAAGAGAAGAAAATGGTCAAAAGGGTCCACCCTTCACCTAACCACCATACCTATTTGTTTATTTGGATTTGACCTATAGAAAGAATGGTTTATGCAAGGATTAATTGATGGGGAAAAAATAAACTTGCAACCATGCACCAAGAATGGTTAACAAGTCACAAAAAGCCTAAGTATGCAAGGTGCACCCTACAAGGAAAAACTTCCAAAAAGCTAACACTACCAATAAGAACTATAAATAATAATTCTAAGAACCCATATATAAATATAAACATGCACGACTACTAACAATCATTAAAACAAACAAACAGGAAAAATCAAAGTGTTACAAATCATCTCGATCAGCCGCTCGAACTGAGTCTGGGGCAAGGCCTTGGTGAATGGATCTGCAGTGTTGTCTTCTGAAGCGACTCTCCGAACCTCGATCTCCTGGCGATCCACGATCTCCCTGATCAGGTGATACCGCCTCAAGATGTGCCTGGATCTCTGATGGGACCTGGGTTCCTTCGCTAAAGCTATAGCCCCGTTGTTGTCGCAATACAGAGGTATTGGATCAACAATGGACGGAACCACCTGAAGTTCTTTCAAGAATTTCCTCATCCAGACAGCTTCTTTTGCGGCATCAGATGCAGCGATGTATTCCGCTTCCATCGTCGAGTCTGCAACGGTTTCCTGTTTGGAACTCTTCCAACACACCGCCCCTCCATTGAGGGTAAAGACAAAACCCGACATGGACTTGGAATCATCCTTGTCACTCTGGAAGCTGGAATCAGCAAAGGCCTCGATCTGGAGGTCTTTTCCGCCATACACCAAGAACATCTCCTTAGTCCTTCTCAGGTACTTGAGAATGTTCTTTACCGCTATCCAGTGTTTCTCCCCAGGGTTTGACTGATACCGGCTTACCACACTCAGTGCATAAGCTACATCCGGTCTGGTACACAACATCGCATACATTATAGAGCCTACCGCAGAAGCGTAGGGTATAATAGACATGCGATCCCTCTCCAAATCAGTCTTGGGAGACATCTCTTTAGAGAGGGTGATCCCGTGACAAGCCGGTAGGTTACCGCGCTTGGAATCTTCCATACTGAATCTCTTCAGTATGGTGTCGATGTACCTGGACTGTGAAAGTCCTAATATCCTCTTGGATCTGTCACGGTAGATCCGGATACCCAGAATGTACGAGGCATCACCCAGGTCTTTCATGGAGAACCTGTGTGACAAGAACCCCTTGACAGATTGTAGCAAAGGAATGTCATTTCCTATTAAGAGAATGTCATCCACGTATAAAACGAGGAATACTACAGTTCTCGCTACAAATCTACTATAGATGCATGGTTCATCTGGATTTTTGATAAAGCCAAATTCTTTGACCGTCTCATCAAAGCAGATGTTCCAACTCCGCGATGCCTGCTTTAGTCCATAGATGGACTTAAGCAACTTGCACACCTTTCCGCTGCTCCCACTCTGAATGAAACCCTCTGGTTGGTCCATATAGACACACTCCTCTAAATTTCCATTTAGAAAAGCGGTCTTTACGTCCATTTGCCAGATCTCATAATCGTGGAAGGCAGCAATGGCAAGAAGGATCCGAATGGATTTCAGCATGGCTACTGGAGAAAAGGTCTCGTCATAGTCCAAGCCAGGTCTTTGACGAAAACCCTTTGCTACCAGCCTAGCTTTATAGGTCTCAACCTGTCCATCTACACCAATCTTCCTTTTGAAGATCCACTAGCATCCTACGGGTTTTACCCCGTCTGGAGCAATGTCCAACGTCCATACCTTGTTGGTGTACATGGACTCCATTTCGGTCCGCATTGCATCCAGCCATTTCACCGAGTCAACGCTCTGAACGGCCTGCTGGAAGCTAGTAGGCTTATCATAATCTATGATGCAATCCTCTCTATCCCCGTCTATGAGAAAACCGTAGTATCTCTCGGGCGGATGAGTCTGCCTACTACTTCTGCGGAGCGGCGTAGGAATGTCCTGTTCTTCCGAACCCTCTGGTTCCACAAAACTTTCAGTAATAGTCCGTGGTTCTGGAATTTCTTCCAGTTCTACTGCGCTCCCACTTATTTCCTTTTCTATGAACTGGTGTTCTAGAAAGTGGTCATGATGAGAAACAAGAACTTTTTGTTCCTCTTCACAGTAGAAGAAATATCCCTTGGAATTCTTTGGATATCCCACAAACTTGCACAGTACTGAGCGTGCCTCGAGCTTGTCCGCATGCTGCTTTTTGACAAAAGCTGGACTTCCCCATGTCTTAATGTGATTAAGATGGGGTCTCTTCCCACACCACATCTCAAATGGCGTGGTAGGCACATTCTTAGTGGGAACTCGGTTCAAAAGTTATGCGGCTGATTCTAGCGCATATCCCCAGAATGATCGCGGTAACTCAGCGTTACTCATCATGGACCGCACCATATCCAATAGGGTGTGGTTCCGTCTCTCCGATACACCGTTATGTTGCGGGGTGTATGGAGGAGTAAGCTGAGAGAGAATTCCGTTCTCTTTTAAATAGTCCAGGAACTCGGCACTTAAGTATTCTCCACCTCGATCCGATCTTAGAATCTTAATACTTTTGTCGGTCTGTTTCTCTACTTCATTCTTATACTCCTGGAATTTTCCAAAGGCCTCGGACTTATGTTTCATTAAGAAGACATAACCGTACCTTGAGAAGTCATCCGTAAAAGTAATGAAGTAAGAATATCCGCTTCGCGCATGTGTAGACATTGGACCGCACACGTCACTGTGTACGAGTCCCAAGAGCTCGCTCGCTCTTACTCCATGTCCAGTAAACGGAGTCTTTGTCATCTTTCCTTTGAGACAGGATTGACAAGTGGCATACGACTGATATTCGAACGCATTCAAATACCCTTCTGTATGTAACTTCGTCAACCTTCTCTCATTGATGTGACCCAGTCTACAATGCCACAAGAAAGTCTGATTTATTTCCGGAGACTTTCTTTTGTGTGTATTCTGGACATTGAAAATCTGTGGTTGGTTCAATACGTATATACCATTACTCAATGTACCTGACCCAATCAAAACTTGATTAAGGTGAATGTTTACAACATTACTTACAAACGCAAATTCATAACCTTCTTTAGAAACTAAAGATACAGAAATGATATTACAAGTTGCGTTGGGTACAAAAAAGCAATTACGCAAAACCAAAACATGTCGATCTGACATTCCCAGGTGATAGTCCCCCACAGCTTTAGCATCCATGCTAGCTCCGTTCGCAACCCTGAGGGTCATGTCACCTGCTTTCAAAACACTACGGTTTCACAACGCCTGCAAAGAATTACAGATATGAGATCCTGATCCGGTATCCAATACCCAGGAAGTAGAGTTTATTGAAAGACAGTTTTCAATAACATACACACCTGAAGCTGAAGCTGCAACCTGCTTCAATTCCTGTGTCCTGGCTTTCCAAGCCCTGCAATCATTTTTCCAGTGTCCTTTCTTATGACAATAGAAGCACTCTTCCTTATCCACAAGCTTCCCCGCTATCTTTGTTGCTTTTGCTTTTCCCTTCGTATCCACTTTACTAACACCGCCCCTTGGTTTGGCGGGGGCTTTCTTCTTCTTTCCCTTGGCTTTCGCCTTGGACCTAGAAGAAGATGATCCTCCTACAAACAAAGTGGATGTTTCCCTACCTTTCTGTAGGGTGCCCTCTGCGCTCCTCAGCATGTTGAGGAGCTCTGAAAGTTCAACCTCTTTTTCTTGTAAGTTGAAGTTCAGTATGAACTGGGCGTAAGTGGAAGGAAGGGACTGGAGAACTATATCCGTATAGAGTTCACCCTCCAATGTGGTCCCTAGGTCCGCGAGCTCCTCAATGTAGCCGATCATCTTTAGCACGTGCTCGGCTACCGATGATCCGACGGCCATCTTTGCCGAAAACAACTTTTTCGACGCTTCGTATCTTGCGATACGTGATTGCTCTCCATACAGTTCTTTTGTATGGAGAAATATGGATTCAAGGTCCATATTCTCGTGCCTCCTCTGATGTTCGTTATCCATCGAGGCAAGTACGAGGCACTTGGCCTTCGCGCTATCAATCTCCCAAGTCTTGCGGATTTCCTTATCCGCGACGCTGGAAGTGGGACCAGGGACAGGGGGAGCTTTGGTGGTAAGAAGATACCCCAGCTTTTCGTAAGTGATTGCTATCTTGACATTCCTGAGCCAATCTTTGTAGTTTGGCCCTGTCAGTTTGTTTTTATCTAGGAGTAACTTAAATCCAGTCATGTTGATTGGTCGCTGCAATTAGGAGAGAGAAGAAGAAACACTCAGCATGATGCTCTTGCAAGTTTAGAATGGTTTTTAGTTTGTCTAAACAGGATGGCTCCCACTGTTTCTTGAATCCCTCCTCAAACCATAAAGGAGGAATTAGTCAGGATCAATCCCACCGTACAATACTTGCTTAACCGTTCAGCCAGGCCGGTGTCGGTACTTCGAGGGAGGTTTTCCAACGCTTTCGTGAAGTTCCTTAATTAAAGAACCTCTTTTCCCTGGGGGCGTAGCCCCGCTAACACCTTTCTAGGCACCTACTAGGTTTATAGCATTGATCGTTTAGTGAGAAATTTCCCGAGGAGTAGCATATACTCACAGTAGGATCGGGATCCAAATATCATCGCGTGACGAAACTGAAGGAATCCTACCAGAATCATCACACTCCAAATGGTATGCAAATCTAGCAAGTTTCAGTACTTATGAAACTCCCGATGTGGATTTTTGCCCCATGCTCTTATGACCTTGACTTTGGCCAAAATATTATAAGTCACATGTCAAGTTCTACCCGTCATTATCCAGGTTAATTTGGATCCATCCGCACCTACCCTTGACTTTGGCCAAAATGGCAGTACGACTGTCCCAAACCAACGCATCTATCTATGCTACACATGAACACCCAATAGCTACCAATCACTGTGCCTTGACTTTGGCCAACATACACAGCTTGAATACTATTGACTATTCATGTGAAACGACGGAGGGCCACGGATGGTTTTGGCAAAACCGTGAACGTAGTGAACTTGATTTGGTCGATGGAACGAGATAGCTTTTAAAAGGAGTGGTTCAAGCTCCGCATTTAAAAGTTGGTTTTGAAAAGAACCGAGCGGTTTTTCGAAAGTGTTCCAACGACTTTAACTTGGTTTTATTATCTTGCATTAGTTCTTTTAATGCGTGATATTCTTGCATTAGTTCTTTTAATGCGTCCCATCATTTAATCCTACCATTGCAGAAAACAACCAAAATATGACGTACGCTTATGCCATTCGCATTCGCCACGGGGCCCCGTCATTACCCGTTAGGTTACTTAACTAACGACAGAGCGGGGGCTGGGCTTGCGCGGCTGTAAAACATAAGCAACGCCTAAATAATATCATATATAGATATACTGCAATGATAAACATTTCAGATAACAGATGAATACATTGGATATACTAGGAATCTGTAATTCGTACGAGCCTGTAACGAAAGACAGATTACACGGTCGCGGTGAATAGCCAATACCCCACCCAAGACCCCTACGGGTGCGGCAAACTACCCGCCAAGTACCCGAAGCGTAGCAACCTCCCTCATCTCCATGAGTAGGCCACTCGACACTTCGGCATACCCGGTAATTTGTGCACCCCCTCCATGGGTCTATCCTAGGAGCAAAAACAGTAAAAAGAAATTATACAATGACGGCTACAACCCCGACCCGGTTGTGCGGCCATACAAATAATTATTACATCAATTTACAAATTTACATGAATTGAAAGAAAAGAAAACTCTCGTCTCACAACCCCCGGCTATTCACCCGCGACAATCCAACATATTCATATACACATTCCAGCAACATTACAGATCACAGATTTGTATAACCCCCACTAATCGACATATAGCGATTAGTAGACGTTCAATACAAATATCACATTACAGAAAAACCCGTTAGCTTAAGTCTTTTAGAAGTTCGATCAAAAATACGGATTTTCGGGACCCCAAAATAAAATTTTCGTTCTGGAAAATCTGGGTTGAAAATACATGTACCAAAATTCCCAAAATACCCCCAGATGCACACTGTAGCAAAGAAACACCAGAGAGGCGCCAAGGAGGCCGCGGAACCGCGGCAATAGCAAGCTATTGCCGCGTTTCCGCGGTCGTTTAGGGGGATCGGTTGGTGATTTTTCTACAGTGGCTTCTAAAAACCCTGAGCCGATTTTAGGTGTTAAAATAATCAACTTTTGAACAGTAAAAAAATCGACAGAAACTCGAATTTTTGGGGTTCGTTTTCGGGACATTTTCTTTGATCGATCTTCTAGTTACTTGCTAACATGCTAGATAGAGTTTAACTAGGTTTTGATACCACTGTAAGTCTATGCTACCTCTCCCGGTACTTTCGGGAATGCGGAATTTGGCAAAAAACGATTTTTACGGAGGTGGTAACATGGACCTATAACCCGGATCTTGGTTAAACATCTATCTAACAACGTAACTATGAGTTTCTAGCTACTCGGTTAGGGGGTTATACCTTGCTTGTCTTGAACTCCTTCGTCTTCAAGCTCCGATGGTGGTCCGATTGGCTTCTTCTCGTCGTCTCCATATGCCGAAGATAGATCCACCTGTAAGCTCCAACCTTTAGCTCCTTCTTCGTTCTTTGAAGAAACTAGTTCATTTGGTTTGCTAAACCTAGTGAACTAGAATGAGTAGAGAAGAATTAGAATGGGATTTTATCTATGGTTCTTGATTCTCAACTCATGAGAGATATTAACCATAGAGTCAAGAGAGGGAGCAAGAGGATGAGGGTGAGAGCAAAAGGATAGCTCAAGAACAAGAGAGAGAATGAGCAAGAAAGAATGAGCAAGTATTTTGTCTCTCACCCTCTCATAATCCAAAGTCATGATAACTCATCATATCAAAAAAGTCTTATGTGATGGTTGAAGCAACCATAACCATATCATATCATGCACTCATTTTACACAAATGAGCAAGCAAGTAAAAGACTTTGCCATGAAATGATGGCTATGGTTATCATGATGGTCAACTAGTCAAGCCTAGTCAACCGGTCAACAAAGTCAACAAGTCAACAAAAGTCAACAAGTCAACAAAGTCAACAAAAGACAACAACCATGTCACCATAATACTTAATTAATATAATAGTTAATCACATATCATATTCTCATTAGGGTTGAGCAAAAAGTCAAATAGTCAACGGTCAACTGTCAACAACCCTAATGAGAATCCGCTGCCTCTGCCTCCCTGTCAACTGTGCATACACACCCGCATCCGCGTTCCGAGGAACACGAATGCAAACTGGATAAATCCAATCCCATAAGGTACACTAGGATCCGGCTTAAACCAAAGCCCGCTAGTGTAAACAGTCCGGACACTGTACGTGCACAAGTGCACGGATGTGACCGAACCCTGTCGCAAAACCATGCGACCGGTCGCAATACCATGCGACCTCTACTCTTTTGCCTAAAGGTGAAAAGCTTTCTGTGTGGGACTCTAAAGACTCGACACTACGCTGGCAGTGGGTTTAACCACAGACCGCAAGCGGCACTAGCTGTGCGTAACGGTCCCCAGGTAGTGCCGACAAGAGGACCGACGAGGCGAAACCCATCTGAACTTCTACTGAGCCTGAGTGTGACATTCTCCGTACAGTCCGGTCTGTTCGTCTGATACATCGCATGGCGGGCCTAGGGGGCGGTAAACGTCAGTCCCCCAATAGCGGTACAAGTCGTGCCGGAGCGAAGCCCAAAACACCCTGAGATAACACTGGAAGCCTACCAGTATATCTCGTTTGCCCTGGCCAGGGACTACTCGTGTAATGGCTCTCCTAGACACAGCGCGATGTCAACCCCCAATACCGGGAGAGACGAATCCTGTCTAACCGTCACTGCCTCCAAGTGCTTCGGGACTGCACCCAACCACTACCTGTTTGCACGACTCCTTTGAGCCGTGGTGGGGTAGTGATCAAAGTACAGTGGGAACACACTCGAGGCGAAGTGACAGTGTCAAGTCAGCGGACTAAGATGTACTCATGTCACCTGGGAACTGATAACTGACGATAGGCATAATACCAACTAGACAGTTCCCGACGAGTCCTGTCCAGTGTACCCGTAACCTAACGAGCACCCGCATACTATCTCAAGTACGACGTACTGACGGCTGTGGGACAGACCGTCTCCCACACTGGGATGAGAAGCGCATGCGCTGGTCTACTCCGGAGTATCGATGCCCTGTCTCGATAGTCCTGCGACCAGGGACCTGCATAAGGATGTGCTTATAGATTACCCAGCCCCACTAGTGTGACGGCCATCACATCGCTGGTAATCAAGCAAAGATCCTAAGGGCTCCACTAATGTGTATAGGCGATATACAAAAATAAACACATGTACACATTGAAGTAGAAACAAACCAAGTAGCATACTACTATTTTGAGCAAGATTGTATATACAAGGTGAATATCCCAAGCATCCATTAAGTAATATACAAACTAGTATGATACAGTAATGGCCTCTAGGGCATATACACTAACAATGAAAACCTCAAGTCTAAGTGAGAGAGAGGAGGGGGAAGGGGACGGCCACTTATAGGGATGGGGAGGTGAGTGTAGAAGAAGGGGGGTGACCACAAGAAATGATCCTTATCATAACAAAAGATCTTAAGCAATCCAAAAGACATTAATTAAAACCATGAGTCACAAAAACCTAGTCACCATTTAATAAATGCAAAGAAAGATGCATGAATCTAGTCACCAATCTAGAAGCTTCTAGAAGCACGACTCACCTCATCCAAGAAAAGATAAATCCGTCTTTAACCGAATGTTAAAAGACGGCTGATAGAAAACTGGAAACTGGCAACTTCCAAAAGTGATCCTGAAACGACTTTCAGGACAACCCCGAAACTGTATAAATATACCCGCATTTGTATTACGACCGAATACAAATACAACTGAGACAAAGATATTATATCTACACAATATAATACTCGGATCCGGCTTAAACCAAAGCCGACCAGTATCATCTGCCCGAAAAATAACACGTGCGTAAACGCACGTGCATTTTCCGAACCCTGCCATAAAACCATACGGCCTCTACAACGTTTCGCCCGAACTTGGGAAACTGTCTGTGGGGAACTCTAATGACTCGTCAGTACCATGGCAGTGGGTTTAACCACAAACCGTCAGCGGCACTAGCTATGCGTAACGGCTGCCCATGGTCTGACCTCAAGGGAGGCCGATGAGCGAACTCATCCGGAAAACCTACTGAGCCTAACAGTGACAATGTATATACAGTCCGGTCCGTTCGTCTATGAGTATCGCATATCTGCCTAGGGGGCTAGTAACGTCAGACCCCTAATAGCAGTATAAGTCGTGTCGGAGTGTAGCCCAATAACACCCTGAGATACTACCGGAGTACCTACCAGTAAATCTCCTGCCATGGCCATGGACTATGTGTAATGGCTCTCCTAGACACAGCACGACCTCGACCCAATACCGGGAGAGACGAATCCCCTGCCGATCCGCTCACGTGCCTCCATATGGCTAGGGACTGTACCCAAAAACTACTTGTTTGCACGACTCCTTTGAGCCGTGGTAGGGTAGAAATCAAAGCACAGTGGGAACACACACAAGACAAATGACGACCTCAGGTCGATGAACTAACCTGTACACATGTCACCAGGGAACTGCTATCTGACGATAGGTATAGTACTAACTAGCAGATTCCCGGCGAGTCCTGTCCGGTGTACTCATAACCCAATGAGCACCTGTATACATCTTAGGTGATCCAACTGACACCATTGGCTTGTGAGACCGGCCACCGCCCCTCGTCGGGGTCTCGACTGTACACACTAGTCTACTCCGGAGTATCGATGCCCTGTCTCGAAACTCCCACGACTAGGGACCACAATTAAGGATATGCAAATAAACTACCTAACTCTCACGTATATGATCGCCATCAGACTGTTGGTAGTAAAGCAAGATCCTAAGGGCTTTATCAAAGTGTAACATGTAATCAGTCACCTGAACATGTACACGACTGATAAAGGCAAACCAGATAGCATACTATCATCTTGAGTAAGACTGTCCTACCGGTATAGGTCCTCCGCAATCATTGCAATCACGTACCTGCGATCCAATAATTGACTCTGAGGGCACTATCTCCAACAATAAGATGTATACAGGTGCTCATTGGGTTATGAGTACACCGGACAGGACTCGCCGGAAAAATGCTAGTTGGTCTTATACCTGACATCAGATAACAGTTCCGTGGTGACATGTGTACATGTTAGTTCATCGACCTGAGATCGTCATTTGTCTCGTATGAGTTCCCACTGTGCTTTGATTACTACCCTACCACGCTCAAAGGAGACGTGCAAATAGGTTATAGTTGGGTACAGTCCCGAGCCACATGGAGGCAGTGAGCGGATCTGCAAGGGTTCGTCTCTCCCGGTATTAGGGGTGAGGTCACGCTGTGTCTAGGAGAGCCATTACACGAAGTCCTTGGCTAAGGCAGGAGATTTACTGGTAGGTATTCCAGTAGTATCTCAGGGTGTTCTGGGCTACACTCTGACACGACTTGTACCGCTTTTGGGGGTCTGACTTTTACCAACCCCCTAGGCCCGCCATGCGATGCTCATAGACGAACGGACCGGAATGTACGAATATTGTCACTGACAGGCTCAGTAGGGTGTCAGGATGAGTTCGCTCATCGACGTCCCTTTTGGTCAATAGCTGGTGGCCCATCACGTATTGGCTGATACCTCTGACGTGCTTGTGGTTAAATCTACAGCCATAGTATTGACGAGTCTTTAGAGTCCCCTACAAAAGCGGTACAAGTCATGTCGGAGTGTAGCCCAGAACACCCTGAGATACTACTGGAATACCTACCAGTAAATCTCCTACCTTGGCCAAGGACTTCGTGTAGTGGCTCTCCTAGACCCAGCGCGACCTCACCCCCAATACCGGGAGAGACGAACCCCTGCAGATCCGCTCACTGCCTCCATGTGGCTCGGGACTGTACCCAACTAAAACCTGTTTGCACGTCTCCTTTGAGCGTGGTAAGGTAGTAATCAAAGCACAGTGGGAACTCACACGAGACAAATTACGATCGCATGTCGATGAACTAACCTGTACACATGTCACCAGGGAACTGCTATCTGACGTCAGGTATAAGACCAACTAGCATGTTTCCGGCGAGTCCTATCCGGTGTACTCAAAACCCAATGAGCACCTTTTTACATCTTAGGTGAACCAACTGACACCAGTGGCTTGTGAGACCGGCCACCGCCCCTCGTCGGGGTCTCGACTGTATACACTAGTCTACTCTGGAGTATCGATGCCCTTTCTCGAAACTCCCACGACTAGGGACCTTTTAAGGATGTGCTTATAGACTACCAGCTCCCACGTATATGATCGCCCTCATACTGCTGGCAGTCAAGCAAGAATCCTAGGGGCTCTATCAACGTGCAATAGTGACCTGTAAGGTCACCTAAAACAGTACACGATGATAAAGATAAACCAGATAGTATACTATCATCTTGAGTAAGAGTGTTCTACTGGGACAGGTCCTCCCTCAATCATTGCAATCACGTGCCTGTGATCTAATAATTGACTCTGAGGGCACTATCTCCAACATGGTTAAGTGCTGGTCACGAGTCGAAACATTCGGGTCGTGATATGCAGCCTTACTGCTAGAGGAGCTCATTTCTGAGACTTCGGTCATTTCTAGGATCGAAGTGGATTTGTACCGGTATGCCAGCTCCGAGGCGATTAGACAGACACCGTTGCGACAGTCATTCTTTCGGTGTTTTCTTCCGATACGTATTTCTTTTGTTGTTTAAACTTGTATCTACGCACATTGTACCGAGTTTAGACCGAGAGTCATCCTTGTTTGATCCGCCGCTGATTGTTATTATTCCAGTAGGCGAGTCATTTGTCGCTCGAAATGTTTTTCGTTCGTGTTTGTTTTGTTCGTATCGGAGATAGGGATTCTTCTGTCAATATGATTTTCTCGATATGTTTGACTTCAAAGTTCTTCTGACCATAGTTTGGTTAGTTGCGTGTTATGTATTCGTAGACTGCCGTAAGAAGGCAGTCAGATTTAGTTTCCGGGTGAACCAGTTCTTGGTTGTTTTCGAGGAGACCGTAGTGTCGTCTTTCCCCGTTTGATTTCTTCTTTTCGTACTAGTCAGCTTATGAGAAATGGATGTCAAGAATTCTTGGCGTATGTTTGTAATGTTAGAGCCGCAGAGGTTCCGTTAGACCAGGTCCCGATTGGAAGAGAGTTTCTGGATACTTTCCTAACAAATTGATTGGTTTGTCGCCAGAGCGCGATATTGAGTTCTGCTTTGACCTGATTTTTGGCACGGAGCCTTCTCTCTACCGCCATATCGGATGGACCCGGCGGAGCTTAAAGAACTGAAGGATTAGTTGCATGATTTGTTGTATAAGGGCTTGTTCGTCCGAGTGCGTCACTTTGGGGAGCTCTTGTTCTGTTCGTCAAGAATAAAGACGGCAGTTGTGTTTGTGCATCGATTTTTGTCAGTAAAATCGGGTTACTGTGCGGAACAGATATCCCTTACCTCGTATCGACGATCTATTTGATTAGCTCCACGGTGCGGGACATTTCTCGGAGAATGAATTGCGATCAGGTGACCATTAGTCGCGGGATGATATTCCGAACACTGCTTTTCGCAACCGTTACGTGCATTATGAGTTCTTGGTATTGTCGTTCGGGCTCACCAATGCCCTGGCAGCGTTTATGGATTCGATGAACCGTATATTCAGGTCGTTTCTTGATCAGTCTATCATCGTGTTCGTTGATGACGTTTTAGAATAATTTTGGAACCGAGAGGAGCCTAGGAAGTAATTGAAGATTTCGTTGCAAACTTTGAGGGAGCACCAGCTATTCGCTAAAATTAATCCAAGTGTGTTTTCTGGTTGGATGATGTTGACTTCTTGGGTCACGTAGTTACGAGAGATGATAAATATGGAACCGAAAAAGATCGAGGCCGTTTAGCACTGGCCCAGACCTGTATCAGTGATGGAGGTTTGCAGCATTTTGGTTTTGGATGGATGCTATTGATATTTTGTACAGAATTTTTCATAGATAGCTGCAACGTTGACCGGGTTGACCCGGAAGAGAGTTCCTTTTCTTTAGACCGGGGTTTATGAACAGAGTTTTCAGCAGTTGAAGACGCGTTAGACGACAGCACAGTTTTATCTTTGCCTTTAGGATCAGGCGGTTTTGTTGGTTATTGCGATACTTCTCGGTAGTTGAAGATGCGTGAGAAGAACTATTCCATGCAGGATTTAGAGATGGCTGCGGTGAAGATTTGGAGACAGTCGACGACAGATTAGCAGATTCTTTGTGCCAGCCGAGTACAGATCGAGTTTACGTCGACCAGGGGACAACTTCTCCGTGTCCGTGCACATCCACAGTTATATGATTATATCAGTGAGGCACGGTCCGATGACGTCTGTTTACTAGAGATCATGGAGCAAGTTCAATAGGGAAGAGATTTACAGTTTATGATTGATGGTCAGGGAGTACTAAGAATTGGGATTCGACTGTATGTGCCAGATTCCGAGGGACTGAGATACGAGATCTTAGAGGAGGCGCATCAGTCAGCTTATATGAATTGTTGATTTGAGAGAAATCTACTAGTGTGAAGGGATGAAGAGAGGCGTCACAGATTTTGTTTCGGGCTGCTGACTTGTCAGCAAGTCAAGGCTGAGCATCAGAGGCCAGCAGAAGAGTTACAACCTTTGCCCATTCCGGAGTAGAAATAAGAGCTGATTTTTTTGGAATTTATTGTGGGTCTACCTAGGACCAGTCGAGAGTATGGCTCAATATGAGTGATCGTAGACCGATTGATGAAGGCAGCTTACTTTCTGCCAGTAAGGACCATTTTCGGATTCGTTCAGTATGCTCAGATATATGTTGATAAGATGGTGTGACTACATGGAGTTCCAACTTGTATTGTGTCTGACAAAGGCACCCAGTTCACCAGCCGACTACTGTAGAAACATTAAAAGTCTTTGGACACCCGATTGAGTTTCAGTGCAGTTTTCTATCCGCAGACCGACGGTCGATCATAGCGGACCTTTCAGACTCGTGGGGACATGCTCCGAGCTTGAGTCCTAGATTTCTTGGCTGTTGGGATCGCCACTTGCCGTTGATATAGTTTTCCTATAATAACAGCTTCCAGGAGACGATTCAGATAGCACCCTTCGAGATATTATATAAGAGGAAATGTCGATCACCAGTTGTTGGACAGAGCTCAGTGAGAGCAGTATCTTGGGGCCACAGATTGTGTAGGAGATGACCGAAAAGTTTCAGTTGATTTGGGATAGGATGAGAGCGGCATGGAGGAGGCAAAAATCTTATGCAGACCGATGTCGGCGCAGACTTGAGTTTACAGTAGGCGATCATGTTTTCTTGAGGGTTTCTCCGATGAAGGGCGTGTTGAGATTCGGAAAGAAAAGGAAGCTTAGTCCCAGATATGTGGGTCCCTTTCGATATTCTCGAGCGTATCGGTGCAGTTGCTTATCGTTTGGCTCTTCCACCCAGCTTTCCAGATATTTCCCCCATGTTTCATGTATCAATACTCCGCAAGTACCTTCATGACCCGTCTCGCACGATACAGCATCAAACAATCCCGCTGGAGCGCAATCTTTCTTTCACCAGGCTGCCGATAGTCATTCTAAGTCGGCAGGTGAAGAAACTGAGGTCCGAGGTCATACCGTCTAGGGTACGTGTAGTTAGATTTTAAATTCGGGGATCGAATTTCTTTAAGGGGGAAGATTGTAACGTTTTAGAAATCGTTTAGGCGAATTTTCCAATATTCGGTAAAATAATTTGTGTTTTCCGTAAAAACCAAGATATAATTATTTTTCAACATAGACTTAAATATACCTATTCTAGCTATGTGATTGCTAGTATTTGGTATTTAATTGGTCACTTGTAAATTTCTTGTTTACTTAAATATTTTCCTTAATTAATTATTTTTTATATTATTTTAAGCTTTCACTAATACTTTTAATTATTGGTAATTACAAATTGGATCGTGTTAATCATTTATTAGTGAACCATGGCAATTATATAACAAGTTATAAAATGTTCACTTGTTCTCATAATGTCTCCATAATTCTAGAGAATTCTAGGGGAGAAGTTAATTGAAAATTTAAAATAAATAAAAAAAGATTGATGTGTGGTGTATTAATGAGCTTTGAAGGGTTTTTCTTGACTTGGATCTCTCTTACACACACACACATCCCTCACCTCAGTTGGCCGAGCCTAGTGGTGGCAGCCCCCCTCTCTTTTCACCCATTTTTCCATCTCATTTCCCACTTATAAATTAATAGAAATGAAAGATTTGATGTTTGATGTGTGTGGGGGGTAAGGTCACCTCTCTCTCACTCACACTCCCCCCTCTCTCTCACTCGCCCTCACTTTCTCCCCCTCAAATTTCGGCCAGCAGCCTTCTCCCCCTTTCCTTCATCTTCTTCACTCAAAAACTCTTGTAAAAATTCATCAAAAATCAATACAAAACCCCACTAATTCCTATTTAAACCTCTACCAATTTTTCCTTTTGCCAAACCAGCAAGGATCTTGGAGAAAAGTTAGCATTCTGGATACTAAGTTCTCAAGTGTGGATCTCATTCCAAATGATTTTGAGGTATATTCTTAACCTAATAGTTACTTGATGTTTAATTACTTTAATTTAGTTAATTTTGATGTTTAATTATGGTTCTAATTGCTAACTTGAAATTTCAAGAACAGGGTTTGAGATCAAGTTAGGGCTTATGTTACTTGATTATGGTTGCAATGTATAGTTTAACATCCCAAGACATGTAAAATCTAGTCTAGTTGTTAATTTGTAAGTTGTTACTTTAAAATTGTTAAAATTAGATAATTTTGCAAACTAGGTTTTTAGAATTTATATAAATTGGTGAGATAAAATTTTAGAAAAGGTTTGTGTGGCTTGATTAAGCTATTATGTGATTATTGTGGCTATTAGTTTTGTTGAAATATCTAGTTTTGGATTAAAATGCTAAATCGATGCTGACTAGGTTTTTTGAATAAACTGATTTTGATTAAGTTTTAGGTTTTGATGATATACAACATATTTCATATAATATTTAGTGTGTTGTGAATGCGCGGTTGGTGCGTTTGGGTTTTAGGCTTGGTGGTTTTCACGAATAGCGACCCTAGTTATGGGTTGTGGCGTTGTCGCGAGCGCGTTTTGTGCACCAAGTGTGTGCGCGTCTCATTGTTTGCGTGGTTTGACCTATGTCGTTTGTGTCCACGACTATTTATGTATCTATTCTCGTATTGACTTATGTGTGATTCTAGGATCAGGTGCAGAGGCGTCGGATGTGGCGCGGAAATGGCAGAGCTGAAATCGGATCAGATTAGCCGAGGCGTCCGAGTGAGTAGATTTAACATCTACGGGGAAATCACCCGTATGGCGTTAAGCGTCAGGGCTAGATATGATATTATAGCCTCATGTTTATATGCATATATATGGATTGTGCATGAGAATCATTGAATATTATTACTTGTTGTGACTTGACTTAGTACCTATTGGACCCCGCACTATTACTGACGGTTCATGTTGCACGAGCACTAAATTGTATGCTACACACACACCGTTGGTAATTGCCATGACATGCACAACATATACACCTATATGGTATTATGTTTGTTATTGACATTGAGACGTTGATTCTTTTTCTATTGTGCATATGAAATGCATCATGCATACATACTTACATGTATATACACATACCTTGCTATAGCTACATATACACCTATGTGGTATTGTGTTCGTTATTGACATTGAGACGTTGATTCTTTTTCTATTATGCATATGAAATGCATCATGCATACATACTTACATGTATATACACATACCTTGCTATAGCTACATATACACCTATGTGGTATTGTGTTCGTTATTGACATTGAGACGTTGATTCTTGTTCTATTGTGCATATGAAATGCATCATGCATACATACTTACATGTATATACACATACCTTGCTATAGCTATATATACACCTATGTGGTATTGTGTTCGTTATTGACATTGAGATGTTGATTCTTGTTCTATTGTCTATATGAAATGCATCATGCATACATACTTACATGTATATACATATACCTTGCTATAGCTACATATACACCTATGTGGTATTGTGTTCGTTATTGACATTTAGACGTTGATCCTTATTCTATTACGCATATGAAATGCATCATGCATACATACTTACATGTGTACACCCATACCTTGCTATAACTACATGTACACATTTATATGATATTGCATTGATTTTGGAGGAATTGGGAACCACATGATATATTTAAAAGCTGGATTCAATTAAAAGTGCGGTTTTCCCTTGATATGCTCATACTACTGTTTTATGTTGCATATATCATATTTCATGGATACGCATTGAGATACGGATTTCATGTGATTTATGAATTTGAGAACCGTGGGGATATTTTAAGAAAGTATGCATTGTTTTGAAAAACCGGTTTCTCATGATATGATATTTTGGTGCGTCCACCATGGGTTTTCTCAGATCTGAGACTTGTGTTAGAAACCCGATTCGAGAAGTGGTAGGCACCGTCTGCGGGTACATGGTGGACCCGGTATGGTACCCCGGGGTAAGAAATGGTTTTTGTGGTGTAGAAAATGAGCCTGGCGGAGGGAGTACTACCTACCGGTGATAGTATAGAACCCGACGGATATCCGGAGGATACCGTGTGGGAGTTATGACATGAGATATATTGAGGGCCGATCTGGGTATGCGACGCCTAAGAGATGAGTATTTACGTGTCGTTGATGGACACGGGTTTTCATGATGCTTCGAGTGTCGATGTTGGACACTCAGGTTCTATGAGATTTACAGATATGAGGGCCGATCAGAGTGACGGTGCATGAGGTATTGGGAATTGGGGTGTCGTTGATGGACACCGGGGATTTCCACGATGATGATGTTATGTTTTATCCCATACTCAGTATTTTTTTGATATGCATTGCTCCATGTATTTGTAGTACCAGATTGTAACACCCTAGATTTGTGTTTAGTGGTAATTTTGTGTTAATGTGGGGTTTTTGGTAAAAAGTTTACCAAATCGGTTTTTAAATATTTTATCTGGTTTTATGATTATTTTATTAGAATTTTATCTGGACTGCACACACTTGTGCATGTTAACTAGGGTTAAGACTAGGGTTAAACCATGTTTAGATAAGCATGATGGGTTAACCATTTAGTTAAGTTAATTTGATTTTATTTAAGGGTTTTACTTTTAAAATTTGAATTAGTATAGGGGTTGACTAGTTTAGGGTGAGAGAGGGAGGCCATGATGGCTTGAGCATGCTTGCAATTAATGAGGAGAGAGGGTGAGGGGGTTGACTCTCATGGTTAGTTTTCAAATCAATTGCATTTTTCTCTCACACTCATTTTCATTCAAATCTCTCCCTCTCACTCTCACACAACACCACCACCATCACAACAACAACAGAAGTAGCAGCTGCAACATAGCAACAGCAGCAGCAGGAGTGGCAACAGCAGCAGCAAAAAACACAGCAGTAGCTCAGCAGCAACTGCATCAGCAACACCCACACCCGCACACCAACAACAACAACAAGCAGCAACACAGCAGCAGCCTCAGCAATAACATTGCATCAGCATCAGCACATCAGCAGCATCTGCATCAGCAACAAGCAGTAGCAATAGCCAGCAGTAGCAGCAACTGCAACAGAGCTCACATAGTCTTCTCCTTCTTCTCTTTTTTCCTACATCCTAGGATCTCTAGATGTATAATCACTTAACATGACTTCTTTCCTTGCTAGGTTTTGGTTGCTAAGCTTAAGTTTAGCGTTTATTATATGAATTAGTGCTAGTTTTGGGTAATTTGAGTGAGATATGGCAAAGTGATGGTTTTAATTGTTAGTGTAGCCTTACTAAGTGCTGTTAAGACAAGTTAACCCAATAATTATCCAAGATTTCTGTAAAATACCCGATTGTTTCGAGTTGGTGTAATTTAGCGTTTAAATTGGACTTTTTAACTTTTCTGGAATCTGCTCTTGACCCGGGCAATTCAGGAAAAAGTTGTGAGTACTGTAGCATGGTGACCATGTCAGACATACACACACAAAGCACGGGGAACCCTCTCCCCTTCCCGGCCGAAGATTTAATAGATCTGGCCGCAAATTGCGGCCAGAGGGTGGGCTTGGGTGCTGAGGTTTTGTCTGTAGGTGTTTGCTGTGTATCTAGGGTTTTTGGTATGTGCATCTTTTTCTGTTTTGACTCGAGTAAAAATATGGAGCATTAAACCTTGTTTCGATGCTTTTAACCTGTGCGACACGTGTGTGATCTGTGTGGTTCTGTGGCGCACTGCGCGACACAGAGTGTCAGGTTGGTTTCTGGTGAGGATACGCACGTCGCGACGTATCGAGTGCACGCGCGTTTAGTTTCACACACGAGTTATTCTTTTGATTGATATATCACGTTTTGCAGGATTTGCCTTATGTGTGTGACTTTTTGTAAATTCTAGGTTTGCCGGCAGGAACTTCAAGCACCGTAGTGAATGGAAAGCAGGTGGTCGGGCACACCTAGCGCAAGATCACGGGTGAGTAGATATAACATCTACGGGGGAAAATCGTTTGGATGGCGCAAGTCGCCCGATAGTTTAAGTAGTTTAAAAATATTCCTAGTGACATTAGTAATTAGGAGTATAATACTTGCATGATATCTGCTATATTCATGAGCTATGTTTTACCTACATATGTGAACTCATTCCATAGGACACCTGCACCGTTTCCAGGGCTTTTATATGCAGCACGAGCACTATTCATGTGTACACACACGCCGTGGAAATTGCCATGCCACGACACTAGATAACTTATAATCTAGAACATTGTCACCATATTTGATGCTTAAACCTGTGCTATTGCATTAAATCCTTAAATTAAAATTGTAGAATTGTTATTCACGTGCATGTACCTCATTACATCATTTGTTCATGCCTAGTCTATTAATCATACATTGCAACTTGATTAGTGATACCATATGCATTCATTATCATTGACATATGCACTTATGATGATTTCTTGAGATTTATGATATTTCTGGATTTCGGAGGAAAGCCGCAAGAATTTATAAATTTATTACCTTTTTAAAATATGCAAAGTTGCGGTTTTCTAGTGATGTAAGTGTCTTCCACCATGCGTTTGCTTTGGTTTTCGAGACCCGTTTCGAGGAGTTGGATGAACCGTCTCGTGTACATGGTGGGCCCGGTAAGGTACCCCGGGCCGAGAAGGTCGTGTTGCTGACGTTGAGCCTGGCAGGGGATGGACTACCTACCGGTGACTTTTTGGCACGGCGGATATCCAGACTATACCGACCGTGACCGCGAGATAATGAGATATTGACATTTGAGATGGGTCAGCCGGACGGCTGAGGCCAGAGATACTGTGACATGGATACATGAGATTGAGACAGTTTTAAGGTGTCGATGCTGGACACAGATTCTTATTGATTCTATTGGTATTGTGCAGATATTTCAAAAGAGATTCCTAAAGGAAAAACATGATTTCTTATACTTACACATTCAGATCACGAGTCGATTCATATTGCATACATACCTGCTCGTATATCCTGCCATACCTGTACTATAGATGCTAGGATGCTTGTGTGCATGCTTGCGATAGCCTCTATAGATGTTATTCATTACTCACGAGTTAGCAACTTACCCCCGTTGTGACACAGTCTTTTGCAGGTCCGCTCCGTCAGCACACTAACGGCGGGCGCACTTGCTTCTTTTGCCTCTTTTGCCTGGAATCGAGGCTTTTGCTCGTAGGTGGGTTGTATTATTATTTTGTACCATCTTGTATATTCTTTGTATCTAGAGTACTCCATCTACTGTATCTACCAGTATTGTTGTATATTGACCTAGAAACGAGACTGTGAGATTGGTGGGCTTTTTATGTTGTATTTTGGGGTCGAGCGCACTTGAGTCGACATGATGTTTTACTTGTGCTTCTTATATTTATTTTTGCACATTGCTGATTTACATTGCATGGTATTTATGACCGCCTTGTGACGAAGAGGTAGCTCCCGCTTGGGGATGCCTTATTTGTTGTATTCATATATATTCTTGTTGTACCCATTTTGGGGGCCAGTATTTACAAAGGAGACTCTGCCGAAATTTTCTGAAAAATTGATATTGTTTTTAAAAAGGCTTGATATGACTTATTTGATAAACTCGCTTTCAATTGATTGGTTTTCCTTTACTCTTCTGCTTTTTGGTTTTGATTTCTGGGCTTTGGCTTACTTATTTTACGGACGTCTTTAGACGTTTCGTAACTTAAGTGCCAGTCACGTTCCGTACCCTGCGGGTTGTGACAAAGTTGGTATCAGAGCGATAAGTTTTACCTTTCTGAGTGTAGGACGACCTTTGGTAGATGGAGTAAGTGACTTAAGCAGGGTAACGTAGCGTGCGTATGTCCGCGGCATACTTGCGATACGGTACTCCGCCTAAGTGATTTTAGGATATACTTGCTTCAAATTCCTTCTTCAATTCCGTGTATCCTATGATTCTATTGCACTGTTTTTATTATCCTGTTTCCTGTACCAGCCACTATGCCGCCGAAGGCTACGAGAGCACAGAGGGCTGCCGCTCGAGACGAGATCAGAGTAGGCTCGTCCGAGACGAGGACCGAGCAGGGTGGCAAACCTGCGCCTCAGGGACAGACTGATCTGCCTTCCCCAGGCCGCATGGACAGGCTAGAGTCTGGTATGGAGGAGCTACGACAGATGATGAGAGGTATGCAGGAGTTACGACAGATGGTGGGTTCCCTAGTAGCGGCCAGTCATGCACCGAGATCGAAGGACGTACCTACCACATCACAGTCTACCATGGTGCCTGCTGCCTAGACAGTTGCTACTACTACCACCGTGGCTATCCCAGTATCGCTACAGGAATTCATTAGGCTGAGACCTCCAGTCTTCACGGGCACCGATGCAGCAGAGGACCCGCTGACATTTCTTGACAGTTTTGCCAGGATCTGCCGTTCGCTCAGATGTTCTGACGATCGACGGGTGGAGCTTGCGAGTTTTCGTCTAGAAGGCCTCGCGCAGACATGGTGGGAGTCAGTCTTGAGAGGTCGAGCTGCAGGTCAACCGCCTATGACTTGGGCCGAGTTTACAGCAGTCTTTCTAGCTTGTTTCCTCCCAGAGAGCGTTCGTGACGCCAGAGCTCGTAGTTTTGAGGCCTTGATCAAGACTCCAGGGATGACGGTGTCTGAGTACGATGTCCAGTTTAAACAGTTGTCGAGATATGCTCCGTATTTGGTGGATACTGAAGAAAAGAGAGTGAAGAGGTTCGTGCATGGACTTGACACCCAGCTATTTCTTGCTATTGGAGCCCAGCACTTCGACACTTATTCAGCTGTTATGGACACGGCATTACGGATGGAGGCACGCATTTCACAGACTTCGGCCGTTTCTGGGCCGAAGAGGATTCGCACCGATGTGCCATCATAGAGGCAGCACGCCAGATTCTTTCCGAGAGATGGGCCTGGCAGAGGATTTGGACGGGGTCAGTTATATGGTTCATATCCATAAGGACAACAGCCGTCGCCAGGATGTTTTGGGTGCGGGAGTCTGCGCCACCGTATCAGAGACTGTCCGGTGAGACGACAGGGAGCGACGACGGTTCCACATGTGACCTTACCACCATCACCACCTCCTCCTCAGAGAGCCCTACTTCTTACCATAAGCGATGCTCCACGACAGTTCGATGCACCCAGAGGCCGTGGACGTGGCGTTCCGATCCAGAGAGGGCGAGGAGGCTGAGACCGAAGCCGCTGACAGCCAGTTATTGGTGGGGGTCAGGCCCGAGTTTTTGCTTTGACGCCACAGGATGCGCAGGCATCCAATGCCGTTGTGATAGGTACCTTGCCAGTATGTTCTTTCGACGCGCGAGTATTATTCGACCCAGGTTCCACACATTCATACGTATCTACACACTTTGCACCGATGTTGGGCCGTGAGTCGTCGTCGTTAGATCAGCCGCTTGTTGTTATTACCCCGGTAGGCGAGTCGTTTGTCACTCATTTTGTGTTTCGATTATGTTCCGTTCGCATCGGGGAGGGGGATTCGTCGGTTGATTTGATTCTCCTCGATATGTTGGACTTTGATGTGCTTCTGGGCATGGATTAGCTAGCCACTTGTTATGCTTCTGTGGACTGCCGTGAGAAGGAAGTCAGATTTAGCTTTCCGGGAAAGCCAGTCCTTGTTTTTCAGGGAGACCGCAATGTCACCCTTCCCAGCTTGATTTCGTCTCTTCACGCCGGCCAGCTACTACGGAAGGGATGTCAGGGATTCTTAGCTTGTGTTTTTGATACTCGAGCTGCAGAGGTTCCTTTAGACCGGGTCCCGATTGTTTGTGAGTTCCCTGATGTTTTCCTTGATGAGCTACCTGGGCTACCGCCTGAGCACGACGTTGAGTTCTGCATCGATTTGATTCCCGTCTCGGGGCCTATTTCTATACCGCCTTATCGGATGGCCCCGGCGGAGCTAGAGAGCTGAAGGATCAGTTGCAGGATTTGTTAGATAAGGGGCTTATTCGACCTAGCGTTTCTCCGTGGGGTGCTCCGGTCCTGTTTGTCAAGAAGAAGGACGTCAATTTGCGTTTGTGTATTGACTACCGCCAGCTGAACAAGGTTACCGTACGGAACCGGTTTCTCTTACCACGTATCGACGATTTGTTCGACCAGCTTCAGGGGGCAGGATATTTCTCGAGGATCGATTTTCAATCAGGATACCATCAGCTACGAGTTCGACAGGAGGATATACCGATGACAGCTTTCCGCATGCGCTACGGCCACTATGAGTTTTTGGTGATATCGTTCGGACTCACCAACGCCCAGCAGCATTCATGGATTTGATGAACCATATATTCAGGCCGTATCTCGACTTGTTCATCATAGTGTTCATTGATGATATTTTTGTGTATTCCCGGAGCCGAGAGGAGCACGAGCAGCACTTGCGGATTATGTTGCAGACTTTGAGGGAGCACCAGCATTTCGCAAAATTTTCCAAGTGAGCATTCTGGCTGGACAGCGTTGGTTTCTTGGGTCACGTGATTACGAGGGATGGCATATGTGTGGACCCGAAGAAGATCGAGGCCGTTCAGCAGTGGCCCAGACCGACATCAGTTACGGAGATTCGCAGTTTCCTAAGCCTGGCTGGTTACTACAGGCGTTTCGTTCAGGATTTCTCCCGTATTGCTGCACCTTTGACCGGATTGACCCGGAAGGGAGTTCCTTTCGATTGGACGGAGGAGTGCGAGCACAGTTTTCGGCCGCTACGGACTTGTTTGACTACGGCACCGGTGTTATCACGACCTTCAGGATTAGGAGGATTTGTGGTCTATTGTAACACTTCACGAGTGGGGCTAGGATGCGTATTGATGCAGCATGACAGGGTGATCGCGTATGCTTCACGGAAGTTGAAGAAACATGAACAGAACTACCCCACTCATGATTTGGAGATGGCTGCAGTGGTCTTTGCAGTTAAGATCTGGCGACATTACCTATACGGCGAGTCGTGCCAGATATCCACTGATCACAAGAGCTTGAAGTACATATTTCAGCAGCGAGACCTGAATCTCAAACAGCGTCGTTGGATGGAACTAGTAAAAGGCTATGATTGCGAGATCTTGTATCACCCGAGCAAGGCTAATGTAGTGGCGGATGCTTTGTGCAGGAGGCCCGGAGGTAGTTTATCTTATTTGCGCGCAGTACAGAGGCAGTCGTCAGCAGATTGGCAGATTTTATGCGACAGCCGAGTTGAATTCGAGTTCACTCCGACAGGGGGACAGCTTGCGCATGTTCGTGCACGTCCGCAGTTACTTGACCGTATTCGAGAGGCACAACCTAGTGATGACCGTCTTTCAGAGATCATGGAGCAGATTAGGCAGGGCAGAGATTCCGAGTTCGTGATCGATGATCAGGGAGTACTGCGATTTGGGACTCGATTGTGCGTACCAGTTTCGGAGGGACTGCGACGTGAGATTCTTGAGGAGGCGCATAGATCGACATATATCGTTCATCCGGGTTCCACCAAGATGTACCGCAATTTGAGAGATGTCTATTGGTGGGACGGGATGAAGAGGGACGTCACAGACTTCGTGTCTAGATGCCTGACTTGTCAGCAAGTCAAGGCCGAGCACCAGAGGCCAGCAGGAGAGTTGCAGCCTTTGCCCATTCCGAAGTGGAAATGGGAGCAGATTTCTATGGATTTTGTTATGGGTCTGCCCAGGACCGGTCGAGGCTACGACTCCATTTGGGTTATCGTGGATCGATTGACGAAAGTGGCTCACTTCCTGCCAGTGAAGACCACTTTCAGTTTTGCTCAGTATGCCCAGATTTACATCGACGAGATCTTACGGTTGCATGGCGTACCGACTTGTATCGTGTCAGACCGTGGCACCCAGTTTACCAGCCGACTATGGCAGAGACTTCAGGAGGCATTGGGCACCCGTTTGAGTTTCCACACAGCATTTCATCCGCAGACCGACGGCCAGTCAGAGCGGACTTTTCAGACTCTCGAGGACATGCCCTGAGCGTGCGTTTTAGACCTCGGAGGTAGCTGGGATCGTCATTTACCTTTAGTGGAGTTCTCCTACAACAACAGCTTCCAGGATACTATCCAGATGGCACCTTTCGAGGCCTTGTATGGGAAGAGATGTAGATCGCCCGTCTGTTGGACTGAGCTTAGCGAGAGCAGTATTTTGGGGCCGCAGATCGTGCAGGAGACGACCGAGAAAGTGTTGTTGATTTGAGATCGGATGAGAGAGGCCCAGAGCAGGCAGAAATCGTATGCAGACAGGCGTCGTCGCAGACTAGAGTTCACAGTTGGCGATCCTGTTTTTCTTAGGGTCTCTCCGATGAAGGGCGTGATGCGATTTGGGCGAAAAGGGAAGCTTAGTCCCAGATTTGTGGGTCCCTTCGAGATTCTCGAGCATGTCGGCGCAGTTGCATATCGTTTAGCTCTTCCACCCTACTTTCCATATGTTCACCACATCATCCACGTGTCGATGCTACGCAGATATCTTCATGATCCTTCTCACACGATTCAGCATCAGACCGTTCAGCTTGAGCACGATCTTTCGTTCACCGAGCAGCCAGTAGTGATATTAGATCGGCAGGAGAAGAAACTTCGATCAAAGGTCCTGTCGTCTGTGAAGGTTCTTTGGCGCAGCCCGAATGGTCAAGAGATCACTTGGGAGGCCGAGGGAGATATGCGGAAGAAATTCCCTCATCTCTTTGAAGGTACGCGTAGCTATATGTTTAAATTCGGGGAAGAAAATTCTTAAGGGGGAAGATTGTAACACCCTAGATTTGTGTTTAGTGGTAATTGTGTGTTACTATAGGGTTTTTGGTAAAAATTTTACCAAATCGGTTTTTAAATAATTTTTCTGATTTTATGATTATTTTATTAGAATTTTATCTGGACTGCACACACTTGTGCATGTTAACTAGGGTTAAGACTAGGGTTAAACCATGTTTAGATAAGCATGGTGGGTTAACTATTTAGTTAAGTTAATTTGTTTTTATTTAAGGGTTTTATTTTTAAAATTTGAATTAGTATCGGGGTTGACTAGTTTAGGGTGAGAGAGAGGCCATGATGGCTTAAGCATGCTTGCAATTAATGAGGAGAGAGGGTGAGGGGGTCGACTCTCATGGTTGGTTTTCAAATCAATTGCATTTTTCTCTCACACTCATTTTCACTCATATCTCTCCCTTACACTCTCACACAACACCACCACCACCACCACAACAACAACAATAACAGAAGCAGCAGCTGCAACATAGCAACATCAGCAGCAGGAGTGGCAACAGCAGCAGCAACAAACACAGCAGCAGTTGCATCAGCAACACCAACACCCGCACACCACCAACAACAACAAGCGGCAACACAGCAGCAGCAGCCTCAGCAATAGCAAGGCATCAGCATCAGCACATCAGCAGCATCAGCATCAGCAACAAGCAGCAGCAGCAGCCAGCAGTAGCAGCAACTGCAGCAGAGCTCACACACTCTTCTCCTTCTTCTTCTTCTTCTCTTTTTTCCTACATCCTAGGATCTATAGAGGTATAATATCTTAACTTGACTTCTTTCCTTGCTAGGTTATAGTTTCTAAGCTTAAGTTTAGTGTTTATTATGTAAATTAGTGCTAGTTTTGGGTAATTTGAGTGAGATTTGGCAAAGTGATGGTTTTAATTGTTAGTGTAGCCTTACTAAGTGCTGTTAAGACCAGTTAACCAAGTATTTATCCCAGATTTCTGTAAAATACCCGATTGTTTCGAGTTGGTGTAATTTAGCGTTTAAATTGGACTTTTTAACCTTTCTGGTATCTGCTCTTGACCCGGGCCATTCAGGAGAAAGTTGTGAAAACTGTAGCATGGTGACCATGTCAGAAACACACACACAAAGCACGGGGACCCCTCTCCCCTTCCCTGCCGTAGATTTAATAGATCTGGCCGCAAATTGCGGCCAGAGGGTGGGCTTCGGTGCTGAGGTTTTGTCTGTAGGTGTCTGCTGTGTATTTAGGGTGTTTGGTATGTGCAACTTTTTCTGTTTTGACTCGAGTAAAAATCTGGAGCATTAAACCTTGTTTCAATGCTTTTAACTTGTGTGACACGTGTGATCTGTGTGGTTCTGTGGCGCACTGCGCGACACAGCGTGTCGGGTTGGTTTTTGGTGAGGATACGTACGTCGCGACGTATCGAGTGCACGCGCATTTAGTTTCACACCCGAGTTATTCTTTTGATTGATATATCACATTTTGTAGGATTTACCTTATGTGTGTGACTTTTTGTAAATTCTAGGTTTGCCGGAGGGAACTTCGAGCACCGCAGAGAAAGGAAAGCAGGTGGTCGAGCACACCTAGCGCGAGATCACGGGTGAGTAGATATAACATCTACGGGGGAAATCGTTTGGATGGCGCAAGTTGCCCGATAGTTTCGGTAATTTAAAAAGATTCCTAGTGACATTAGTAATTAGGAGTATAATACTTGCATGATATCTGCTATATTCATGAGCTATGTTTTACCTACATATGTGAACTCATTCCATAGGACACCTGCACCATTGCCAGGGTTTTTATATGCAGCATGAGCACTATTCATGTGTACACACACGTCCTGGAAATTGCCATGCCACGACACTAGATAACTTATAATCTAGAACATTGTCACCATATTTGATGCTTAAACCTGTGCTATTGCATTAAATCCTTAAATTAAAATTGTAGAATTGCTATCCACGTGCGTGTACCTCATTACATCATTTGTTCATTCCTAGTCTATTAATCATACATTGCAACTTGATTAGTGATACCATATGCATTCATTATCATTGACATATGCACTTATGATGATTTCTTAAGATTTATGATATTTCTGGATTTCGGGGGAAAGCCGCAAGAATTTATAAACTTATTACCTTTTTAAAATATGCAAAGTTACGGTTTTCTAGTGATGTAAGTGTCGTCCACCATGAGTTTGCTGTGGTTTTCGAGACCCGTTTCGAAGAGTTGGATGAACCGTCTCGGGTACATGGTGGGCCCGCTAAGGTACCCCGGGACGAGAAGGTCGTGTTGCTGACGTTGAGCCTGGAAGGGGATGGACTACCTACAGGTGACTTTTGGTCATGGCGGATATCCAGAGGATACCGACCGTGGCCGCGAGATGATGAGATATTGACATTTGAGATGGGTCAGCCGGACGACTGAGGCCAGAGATACTGTGACATGGATAAATGAGATTGAGACAGTTTTAAGGTGTCGATGCTGGACACGGATTCTTGTTGATTCTATTAGTATTGTGCTGATATTTCAAAAGAGATTCCTAAAGGAAAAACATGATTTCTTATACTTACACATTCAGATCACGAGTCGATTCATATTGCATACATACCTGCTAGTACATTCATGTTGCATACATACCTTCTAGTATATCCTGCCATACCTGTATTATAGTTGCTAGGATGCTTTTGTGCATGCTTGCGATAGCCTCTATAGATGTTATTTATTACTCACGAGTTGGAAACTCACCCCCATTGTGCCACAGTCTTTTGCAGGTCCGCTCCGTAAGCACAGTAGCGGCGGGTGCACTTGCTTCTTTTGCCTCTTTAGCCTGGACTCGAGGCTTTTGCTCGTAGGTGGGTTGTATTATTATTTTGTACCACCTTGTATATTCTTTGTATCTAGAGTACTCCATCTACTGTATCTACCAGTATTGTTGTATATTGACCTAGAGACGAGACTGTGAGATTGGTGGGCTTTTTATGCTGTATTTTGGGGTCGAGCACACTTGAGTCGACATGATGTTTTACTTGTGCTTCTTATATTTATTTATGCACATTGCTAATTTACGTTGCGTGGGATTTATGACCGCCTTGTGGCGAAGAGCTAGCTCCCTCTTGGGGATGCCTTATTTGTTGTATTCATATATATTCTTGTTGTACTCATTTTGGGGGCCAGTATTTACAAAGATACTCTGCCGAAATTTTCGGAAAAATTGATATTGTTTTAAAAAAGGATTGATATGACTTATTTGATAAACTCACTTTCAATTGATTGGTTTTCCTTCACTCTTCTACTTTTTAGGCTTTGGCTTACTTATTTTACAGACGTCTTGAGACGTTTCGTAACTTAAGTGACAGTCACGTTCCGTACCCTGCGGGTCGTGACACTGATGGAGTACCTTGATCATGATTGCTGCATATCCATATTGCCATATTTATGCTATCAGATTGCATGTTATAGATTATCGATGTTCGTGCAACCTGCGATTATTTGTATGATGTTACTTACTATTCACGAGTTGGTAACTCACCCCCGTTGTGCTACAGTGTTTTGCAGGCTTGACCCTCAGAGTAGTCGCGGCGGGGCTTCTTATTGTATCTTTTTCAGCGGATACCTCTACGGTGGGCTGTGAGCCATTTTTCTGTAGGTGGGTTTGCGGTTATCTGATTATCCATTGTATATTTCATTGTATCTAGTACTCTCCATCTACCCTTTTCATGTATTAACTTAGAGACGAGTTGTGAGGACGATATTGTATATTTTGTGACTCTGGGTGTCGTGCTCGTGTGAGCCGGCCTTTATTATGTTGCTTTATCTCGTTTATGTTGTTTTCATTATATTTTCTTTTTCTTCTCTACGGCGTCGTATATATGCTTGTGGTGGTTGTTTCAGCCTTTGGGCGTGATTTGCTCCCGTTTGGGGATGCTTTACTTATATCTTATGTGTGTACCCGTTTCCGGGCTAGTTTTTACAAAGGAGGTGCTGCCGAAATTTTTAAGAAAATAAACTTAAGTTTAAAGATTTTTACTTGAGATTTCCAAATGTTTTTAACAATGTTTTCATCACTTACTTCTTTTGATGGTTTAGATTTCTCGGTTTTCGGCTAACTTAAATTGCGTTACGCCTGTTGACATCACGTGGTTTAAGTGCCGGTTGTTGGATATAGTTGTTAGTTATATGTATGCCCTAGAGGCCATTACTGTACATACGATGTATATTGTAATGGATGCTTGGATATATATATAGGGAGGACTTTCTTGCTCGACATGATAGTATGCTATCTGGTTGTACTTTGTCTTAACATGTACTTTGATTGTCTCTATATTACATGTTGATAAAGACCTTAGGATATGTACTCGACTACTGGTACTATGATGAGATCATACTAGTGGGGCCACGGTAGTCGACGAGTACATCCTATAACCGTTCCTAGTCGAGGGTGTATCAAGACAGGGCATCGATGCACCAGAGTAGACTAGCGTATACGCATCTTGACCCATATGATGGGCGATGGATGATGCCATATCCATCGGTGTTTGACATCAAGGATGGTGTACGGGTGCTCAGTAGAGACTGGGTACACTGGACGGACTCGCCGAGAACTCCCAGATGGTATTATACCTCACGTCAGATGGCAGTTCTCCGGTGACACTGGTACAGAGTAGTCTGTTGACTCGAGATCGTCATAGAGTCTTGTGTGATTCCCACTGTGCTTTGATTTCCATCATACTACGTCCAAGAGGGCGTGCAAAAAGGTGGCTTTTGGGTACAGTCCCGAATCACATGGAGGCAATGAGCGATAGGAGGGGATTCGTCTCTCCCGGTATAGGGAGTTGATGTTGTGCTGTGTTCGATTGGCTATAACCGGAAATCCCTGGCCAGGGTTGTTGAGATTTACTGGTAAGTGTTATCAGTAGTTCCTCAAACTGTTATAGACCTCATATCGACACGACTTATCGAGCTACTGGGGTCTGACGTTTACCACCCCTAGGCGAGATATGCGACATATCAGACGACGAGACCGGACTGTACGGGAGTGTTACTGTTTGTATTCACAGAAGAATGTACATGCTTGCTTGTTGATCTTCTGAGCGCTCAATACCTGGGTAGCTGTTACGTTTAGCTGACCGCTTGCAGCTTGTGGGTGTTTGATATGATCATCACCTACTGCCGGCGTATTGACGATTCTTTAGAGTCCTACACAGAGGTTTCTTGGCTCAGGCAAAACGGAGTAGGAGCACATATGTGATATGTGCGAGACCGAGGATAATGAGATATGAGATACCGTATTCTATTCTCGCGATATTTGATATCAACCGGGTCATCGGATCAAGTGTTGATTCGATGAATCGGTACGGATAAATATTAGTCGGTTATATGCGATATAGCCGGATTGTCGGATCAAGTGTTGATTCGATAATTTAATGTATAATAATATATATGATATATTAAATTACATTAACTAATATTAGCTCACTAAAAGATTCTTTTTCTCACTCGGGTAATACATTGATATATATGCGATATATGTTAATTGTATTATTTTATTTTGTTACGATAAATATTATATATGTGATATATAATATTGTAACATGATATGATAACTAATGCAACATGTTTAGTGGAGTTTAAACATGATTAGGGTTTGGATTAGGGTTAACACTTCTAGTTGATTCTAGAAGCTTTTCTTTTTATCATGATAAAGATATTTTGTTATGACTCATGCTTTAACCCAACCCAAACCCTAACCCTATTTAATTCTCTACATGAGTTTAGTTGACCATGGTTGCATTATTCATCATATTAATTCTTTCTATTCATCACAAAAGAAAATTCTATCATATTGTTCATCTTCTTCCTTCTTCTTTCTTCATGGAAAAAGCTTACTAGCTTTTTCCAAGTGATGAATAAATATGAGAAAAAGATAAATAAAGAGAAAGAAAATCCGACTTCATCATCCTCATCTTCCCTTGCCATTTAGATGAGGATGTTCACATCATTTCATGAGTGTTAGCTTGTGTTAACGAAACTTCAAGGTAGATCATCTTTGTATCGAAGATTGGAAGCAAAGGTTGCATCTTTCTCTTCGTGGAACCTCTCGAGAGTCCGGAACCCGATGATCGCAGCGAAGGGACCACAACACGGAGCATATGAAGTGAAGGACCGGATCTACAAAGGTTGTAATCCCTCTCAATTAATGTTAAAGTTGTTAACATGTTAGTTTTCGCCTAATCTCTAGTTTAAAGATCCGTATTCGGGTTGTTCGGCACGACTAAATTTTTAATCGGGCATGGTTGATGCCTCGTAGACCCTTGTGTGCGTGCCTAGCAACCCTACAGTGGTATCAGAGCCAAGCTAGAGCTTTAGGCTATATCTAGACGAAGTTTAAAGTCCGATCGAACCCGGAAAACCCGATATAACCCCTTCTCTGGAAATTTTTCTAAACTGTGATTTTTTGTGAATTAAAAATTCTCAAAAAAATCAGCAGGTAATTATAGGAATTACTGTGAAACCCGACCCCCTAAATCCCCTAAAGCACCGCGGAACCGCGGCCAAACCTAGGTATTGGCGGCGGTTCCGCGGCAAGAAGGAAGGATTGAGGGATAGGCTTTGCACAGTAACCTCCGTAGCTAATTCCTGATTCTTCTGGGAATTTTTTATTTTCACTCCAGTGTTGTGTTTTCTAGGTTGTATTGGGGACTCGTTGTTTCGATCGGATATTATAACTTTGTTTAGTTTGTCCGGATAATTTTAGAAACTGTTAAAATGTTCGAACGGATATCAATAACTCACTTTTTCCCCTGTCGGAAAATTTTTCAAAAGTTGGATTTTTTCTCGTGTTTAAGAACGTTCTAAGTCGTGCAAGTAACGCGATGGATCCTCTAGAAGACAACAAACCTTAACTCGATTATATGACAGTCTTGAACTGCCTTTTGAACCTTAGGGTTTGGGGCAGTACGGCGTGCCACATGTGAGGCGTTGGCTTGACCCTTCTACGGCTGGACCATTGGTACTGTGGCATGTGATGGATGTTTTTAAACTGATTTCAAGTGTTGGGATATATTGGGGAAATCTTGGGTGTTTGATTATTCGATCGGAAAGTTTAACTTTGTCTATTTATCTGGAATGTGATACAATTTTTGGAATTCACAAGTAGTTATGAGATAACTAATTTGAATATTATAAACATAGCAGTTTAGTCTCAAATGATCGGTTGCCACGGAATTTTGATGTGATCAAAAGTCCGTCGCAATCACGTAGCGTACGCGAATATTCGCCGGATAAACTTAATAGACAGCTACACCTCTTAGCCCCGACCAAGTGACTGTAGGAGAACCCCGTTGCCGAAAGCATCCGTTCGGGTGCTCGCGGCAGCGGTGTTCCGCCTTAGTGCACTTCGTCGACGACATCTGGGGTGTGGCCGTCTACTAAAGTTTGCGACGAGCATTCGATCAGGACGTCGGGAATCTTGTTGAATTCCCGGCTTGACATTGAAAAGAGTTTTCGATAAAGAGACTAAAATGCGGGGTTTATAATTGTTAGGCATGCGATGTCTAAGGAATTCATTTGGTTAGGCATGCGATGTCTAAAGAGGTTGCGGATTCCAACTGTTGTAGTTTTACACTTTCTTTTCTGTGACCGTAAGCATAGTATGTGGGGTATCGCCGGCTTCGTTACTATACATCAACGACAATCGGCATACGCATACTTGCTTACGTTGATGATATGAGATATTATGTGTTGCTGTGATATGTTATATTGGATCGTCGCATTTTGAATAGCCGGGGGTTTTATGTGAGATGAGAGTTTTTTCTTTTTCATTCATGTAAAAACTTGTATGTAATATTCTTTTATTGGGGCACTTCCAGGTTGCGGAAGATGTCACCGTTGTGTATTATTTACTTTTCCGCATTAGGTAGACCGAAGGCGGGGAGCACAAGTAACCGAGTTCTAGGGTCCAGTGCTAGACCATCTCGAGGAGTCGAGACCGGGTCTCCTAACCCTAGAATTGGCAGTGTTACTTGCCGCTCTCGTAGGGGTCTAGGGATGTGGGTTTGGCTATTCATCGCGACCGTGGAATCCGTGTTTTATACAGGCTCGTATTGAAAACACGGACGTCCTAGTATATCCAATATTTCATATATGTTCTTCTGCTGCAATGTTCTGTGATGAGATCATATTACTGCCTGAGATGAATGTTTATATTATATATATGAGATATATGTTATATTGCAGATTTCGTTTCAAAAGAGATGCTTGTGAAGCATAATAAAATGGGACTTCATTAATGAGATTAATGGAATAAAAGAAACCTAAAGATGTTGTAGAAACTTGTTTAAAAAAAACTGGTAGCTACGGTTCTTGCTTTGCATCGCGGTGTTCCTTGTAGAACATCCAGCACCTTATTCGATAAGGAAAGGACCGAGATCCCTTCACCGGGAGTGACTCCTTTAGCAATAACTGGCAGATGCTACAAACTCGGTTTGTCTTTTGATTGCTTCTATAGTTATTGCTTTGTACAGCGGTATATATGATATATCCTGCACCTTATTCGATGAGGAAAGGGCCGACGATCCCTTCACCGGGAGTGACCCCTTTAGCAAAACTAGAAAAGCCTCAAAAACATTCCATTTAAAATCACTCGATTCTACAACGATATCAGGTTCATTACGCAATAGGTTTTCTTATAAAAAAAACCTGTCGTAACCCTCCGTCATTTTAGGAAGTAGAGTACTTAGTATTCGTGCTGTGTTTGTTGACCATAGTTAAGGCACAGTGTACGGTAGCTAAGTGATGTCTTCTTATAAAGCATATGATGCGATTAGTTAGGACAGTCATATGACTTTGTTGACCTTAGTTAAGGGTCATGTGGGTGGGTCTAATTAATCAAGAAATGACGGGTAGAACTTGACTAGTGCTTATGATTTGTTGACCATAGTTAAGGTCATAAGTCACTAGGGGCAAAATATTATTGGTGATTTCAAGTGTTATTCCTGATACCCGCTGCGAGTAAGAGTTATTCCTGGGAGAGTTTTACACAATACAATTAGCCGATCAAGTAGGTGTCTAGAAAGGTGTCAACGGGGTTACGCCTCTGGGAAAACGAGGTTTACTTTAATTAGGTTCGTGCGAAAGCACGGGGGACCTCCCTCAAAGTACCGACACTGGCCTGGCTAAAAGATTGGCGAACTTGAAGCATGTAATTAATCCCGGCTAGTCTTTCCTTTTAGGGTTTGAAGGAAGATTTGATTAAAACAGTGGGAGACATCCTGATTAGATATATTAGATAACCAATCTAATCTTGCAAGAGCATACGCTGAGTGTTTTCTTCTCTCTATCTCCAGGTAGCGACCATATCACGCCATAATCAAGATAATAATACGGATATATTGACCGAACCCGCTTGTTATACTGAGCTGGGGAACGTTGGTCCCGCTCCAACTTATAATTGTTATAAGACAGAGCAGGAAATTGGGGAATACCAGATTTCCCGTGCCGCCCAAACGAAGAAAGTGCATATTGATGCATCATCTTCGGGTGTGTTCATTACAGAGAACTGTTTCTCAGTATCCTTTACGTCCTGGGTTTGTGATACCGGATCAGGATCCCGCATATGTAATCTGTTACATGGGCTACAGATAGGTAGAGAATTGAGAACGGGTGATAAGTTTCATGAGATAGAAAACGGTGCAAGTGTTGCAGCCAAGTCCGTTGGTCACTGTCACCCTGTATTACCAGAATACATTGATTCTGAACAAATGTTATTAGATACCGAACCTGATATACAAAATCATATCAGTCTCTTTTTTAGTAAAGAAAGGATATAATTTTGTATTGTTGGATAATGTTTTGAACATTTCCTATATCAAGAGTTGATCGGTTCAGGCACGTTATCTAAAAGCGTTGTCGTTCTAAATCAAACTACAGTTCTTAGTATACGGAACACACACAAGAGGAAGAGTTCAGAAATGAACGAATCCTTCTTGAGGTATTGTAGACTAGGTCATATCAATGCGACCCGACTAGCTAAGTTACATATAGATGCATATTTAAATTAGTTTGAATTTACATCTTGTGAAACTTGCCGGTCATGTCACAAAGATAAGATGACCATAGCTCTGTTTATTGGAAACAGAGAAAGAGTTAGTGAACTCTTGGGATTGATACATGTTGATGTATGTAAGATCCCCTGTCTGCACATGCCAAGATTGGTTGTTTCTACTTCATTACATTCTCTGATAATCTCTCAAGATTCAGACATATGTTTCTGTTGAAACACAGGTCCGAAGCTTTTGAGATATTCACAGAATATAAATTAGAAGTAGAGAACCAAAAATGGGTATAAGTATTATGTCCTTTGATGTGATCAAGGAGGAGAATACTTGAGTACGGAATTCCTGGACTATTCTAAAGGAGAATGAGATTCTCTCTCAGCATTACTCCTCCGTATACACCACAACACGTCGGTGTATCGGGGCGGAGCATTAGCACCCTATTTGTTATGGTGTGCTCTATGATGAGTACTACTGAGTTTCCTATTTCTTTTTGGGAGTTATGCACTTGAGAAGCTGCATACCTATTGAATAGGGTTCAAATCAAATCAGTTTCCTACTACTTCATATGTGATATGGAAGGGGAAGACCCCATATCTTAAGTTGGTTAAGATTTGGGTTGTCCGGCCTATGTCTAAAAGCAAAATCCGGACAAACTCGAGGCAAGGTATGTTATGTACAACTTGAAAGGTTCCAGCTATTCAAAATGCAGCTGATGATTTGGTAGAACCAAAGGATTCAATAGTTTCCATCGAACCTCGGCCTCTCCGCCGATCTAGTAGGGTTCCTCACCCACCCGAGAGATACTTCGGTTTCTCTATGACAGTGGGAGCGAGGATTGCATCATAAGATGATGACCCAACTAGTTTCGAGCTGGCCATCAGGAGTGGGACTCTGTAAGAATGGCTGGATGCTTATCGATCTGAGAAGGAATCCTTATACACCAACAAAGTATGGACTTTGGTTGCTTTATCTGAAGGGTTAAATCCCCTTCAGGAGCAAGTATATCTTGAGAAGATTACTTGGTGTACATGGAAAAGTTGAGACTTTCAATGCTATGCTTAAGTCCATCCAGATCCTACTTGCCACTGCTACATTCCATGACTACGATATCTGGTGGTTGGGTGTCATGACTGCTTTTCTAAATGATGTTTTAGAAGAGAGCGTCTATAAGTACACAGCCATAGGGCTTCGTAGACAGTGGGAGCAGCGGAAACGTGTGCAAGATGTTTTATATGATAAAACAGGCATCGCGGAGTTGGAACATCTGTTTTGATGTGGTAGTCAAAGAGTTTGACTTCATCAAAATGGTAGATGAACCTTGTATATACAAAAAGGTAGTAGGGAGTATGGTGGTGATCCTCGTAGAGTACATGGATTACATACTCTTGATAGGGAAAGAGTTTTCTATGCTACGCTCGGTCAAACTCCGCTTATCACAACGATTCTCCATATAGGATCAAAGCGATACCTCCTAAATCCTGTGTTTTGGATCTATTAGATAGATCTAATTGGATGTTAGGATACTCACTAGTTGTAGTGAGATGGTATCAATCGATCCTGGGGAGAATCACTGGAAAGGTTCCAGGGTGATAAGAACGACTGAATGTCAGTCGCAGGCATTGTCTTTACCCTCAGTGGAGGGACGGTTTGTTGGAAGAGTTCCAAGCTACATACCGTGACTTACTAGACGATTAAAGGCAAGATACATCATTACCAAGGATACTACCAAAGAGGCAGTCTGGATTTATAAGTTCATGAGATGAACTTCGTTCCTACCATTGTGTGTCACTGGAGTTGTGGCTTTTGCCAAGGAACTACCGTCCCATCAGAAATCCAGATATAATTCTTAGGCAGTATCACCTGATCATGGAGATGGTTGATCTTCAAGGAGATCGAGGTTATGAGAGTAGACACAGAGGACGACAGCGCGGATCCACTCACAAAGGCCTTTTTCCCAGTAGAGACTTTTATGGGATGGTTGAGTATGAGATGCTTCAACCGCAGCTAATTGTTGGGTATGCGATACCACAACAGATGGCCCTAGTGCAAGTGGGAGATTGCTAGTTATATGTATTCCCTAGAGGCCATTACTGTACATACGATGTATATTGTAATGGATGCTTGGATATATATAGGGAGGACTTTCTTGCTCGACAAGATTGTATGCTATCTGGTTGTACTTTATCTTAACATGTACATTGATTGTCTCTATATTACATGTTGATAAAGCCCTTAGGATATGTACTCGACTACTGGGACTATGATGAGATCATACTAGTGGGGCCACGGTAGTCGACGAGTACATCCTATAACTGTTCCTAGTCGAGGGTGTATCGAGACAGGGCATCGATGCAGCAGAGTAGACTAGCGTATACGCATCTTGACCCATATGATGGGCGATGGATGATCCCATTTCCATCGGTGTTTGACATAAAGGATGGTGTACGGGTGCTCAGTAGAGACTGGGTACACTAGACGGACTCGCCGAGAACTCCCAGATGGTATTATACCTCACGTCAGATGGCAGTTCTCCGGTGACACTGGTACAGAGTAGTCTGTTGACCCGAGATCGTCATAGAGTCTTGTGTGATTCCCACTGTGCTTTGATTTCCATCATACCACGTCCAAGAGGGCGTGCAAAAAGGTGGCTTTTGGGTACAGTCCCGAATCACATGGAGGCAATGAGCGATAGGAGGGGATTCGTCTCTCCCGGTATAGGGAGTTGATGTTGTGCTGTGTTCGATTGGATATAACCGGAAATCCCTTGCCAGGGTTGTTGAGATTTACTGGTAAGTGTTATCAGTAGTTTCTCAAACTGTTATAGACCTCATATCGACACGACTTATCGAGCTACTGGGGTCTGACGTTTACCACCCCTAGGCGAGATATGCGACATATCAGACGACGAGACCGGACTGTACGGGAGTGTTACTGTTTGGATTCATAGGAGAATGTACAGGCTTGCTTGTTGATCTTCTGAGCGCTCAATACCCTGGGTAGCTGTTACGTTTAACTGACCGCTTGAAGCTTATGGGTGTTTGATATGATCATCACCTACTGCCGGCGTATTGATGATTCTTTAGAGTCCTACACAGAGGTTTCTTGGCTCAGGCAAAACGGAGTAGGAGCACATATGTGATATGTGCGGGACCGAGGATAATGCGATATGAGATACCGTATTCTATTCTCGCGATATTTGATATCAACTGGGTCATCGGATCAAGTGTTGATTCGATGAATCGGTACGGATAAATATTAGTCGGTTATATACGATATAGCCGGATTGTCGGATCAAGTGTTGATTCGATAATTTAATGTATAATAATATATATGATATATTAAATTACATTAACTAATATTAGCTCACTAAAAGATTCTTTTTCTCACTCGGGTAATACATTGATATATATGCGATATATGTTAATTGTATTATTTTATTTTGTTACGATAAATATTATATATATGATATATAATATTGTAACATGATATGATAACTAATGCAACATGTTTAGTGGAGTTTAAACATGATTAGGGTTTGGATTAGGGTTAACACTTCTAGTTGATTCTAGAAGCTTTTCTTTTTGTCATGATAAAGATATTTTGTTATGACTCATGCTTTAACCCAACCCAAACCCTAACCCTAGTTAATTCTCTACATGAGTTTAGTTGAACATGGTTGCATTATTTATCATATTAATTCTTTCTATTCATCACAAAAGAAAATTCTATCATATTGTTCATCTTCTTCCTTCTTCTTTCTTCATGGAAAAAGCTTACTAGCTTTTTCCAAGTGATGAATAAATATGAGAAAAAGATAAATAAAGAGAGCAAAAATCCTACTTCATCATCCTCATCTTCCCTTGCCATTTAGATGAGGGTGTTCACATCATTTCATGAGTGTTATCTTGTGTTAACGAAACTTCAAGGTAGATCATCTTTGTATCGAAGATCGGAAGCAAAGGTTGCATCTTTCTCTTCGTGGAACCTCTCGAGAGTCCGGAACCCGATGATCACAGCGAAGGGACCATAACACGGAGCATATAAAGTGAAGGACCAGATCTACAAAGGCTGTAATCCCTCTCACTTAATGTTAAAGTTGTTAACATGTTAGTTTTCGCCTAATCTCTAGTTTAAAGATCCGTATTCGGCTTGTTCGGCACGGCTAAATTTTTAATCGGGCATGGTTGATGCCTCGTAGACCCTTGTGCGCATGCCTAGAAATCCTACAATAGTGCCCTCAAAGTCAATTATTGGATCGCAAGAACGTGATTGCAATGATTGAGGGAGGACCTATACCGGTAGGACAGGCTTACTCAAGATTATAGTATGCTATCTGCTTTATCTTTATCATCGTGTACAGCTTTAGGTGACATTACAGGTCACTATTACGCGTTGATGGAGCCCTTAGGATTCATGCTTGACTACCAGCAGTATGATGGCGATCATATACGTGAGAGTTGGGTAGTTTATAAGCACATCCTTAAAGTGTCCCTAGTCGTAGGTGTTTCGAGACAGGGCATCCATACTCCGTTAGTAGACTAGTGTATACAGTCGAGACCTCGACGAGGGATGGTGGCCGGTCTCACAAGCCATTGGTATCAGTTGGTTCACCTAAGATGTATACAGGTGCTCATTGGGTTATGAGTACACCGGACAGGACTCACCGGGAACTTGCTAGTTGGTATTATACCTGTCGTCAGATAGCAGTTCCTTGGTGACATGTGTACATGTTAGTTCATCGACCTGAGATCGTCAATTGTCTCATGTGAGTTCCCACTATGCTTTGATTACAACCCTACCACGGTTCAAAGGAGTCGTGCAAACAGGTTTTAGTTGGGTACAGTCCCGAGCCACATGGAGGCAGTGAGCGGATCGGCAGGGGTTTTGTCTCTCCCGGTATTGGGGGTGAGATCGCGCTATGTCTAGGAGAGCCATTACACGAAGTCCTTGGCCAAGACAGAAGATTTACTGGTAGGTTTTTCGGTAGTATCTTAGGGTGTTCTGGGCTACACTCCGACACGACTTGTACCGCTTTTAGGGGTCTGACGTTTACCAGCCCCCTAGGCCCGACATGCGATACTCATAGACGAACGGACCAGACTGTACAGATATTGTCACTGACAGGCTCAGTAGGGTTTCTGGATAGTTTACTCATCAGCCTCCCTTTTGGTCAATACCTCGGCAGCCGTTACGCACAGTTAGTAACACTGACGTGATAGTAGTTAAATCTACAGCCAGTGTATTGACGAGTCTTTAGAGTCCCCAACAGATAGTTTCTCAAGTTTCGGGCGAAACGTTGTAGAGGCCGTATGGTATTATGGCAGGGATCGATCATATACATGCATTCGTGCTCGGATCATGATCGGACGGATCATACTAGTGGGCTTTGGTTTAAGCTGGATCCTAGTATTAGATTTTTTGGATCGCTTTCGTCTCAATGCATTGTATTCAGTCGGAATGCGGATGCAGGTATGTATATACAGGTGAGGGGTACTCTTGTGATTCGTCACGAGTTACTTTAGTAGATGCCATTATATTTATTGTTGTAAACATTTGGATTAATGTTTGCAAATGGAAATTGTGAGCTCAAGTCATCATTAGATGCATTAAATGTGGCATGTGCAATGGTAGTGACTCATGGTCTTATTTTTTTGCATGCCATCATTTCATGATTGATTATTGTTTGAGATTGTGATGGGAGGAGAGAGAGGGCAGCCACATATGTTTGGGGTTAGCTCTTGGATTATGATGCTAGCTCACTCACAACATTATCTCACACAATAACAAAAGGAAAAGTTCTTCTTCTCTTTTCTTTTCTTGAGCTCACCATCTCCTCTCCCATGGCATCCTCTTTAACCTCCACTCATTCCATCTCATGAGTTGAGAATCATTGAGTGTTAGAGACAAAGTTATCAAACACATTATCTACATCACCTTGGACATGTCGGCTAGCAAACTTCATGTCCGAGTTGCTTCGGTTTGAAGCGGAAGCCCGTAAAATGACTTCTTGATGTGGTGCCCTTTTCGACGAGGAGACCGGAGATCGAGCGAGATCGGAGATGCCGGGAGGAGCTAGGAATGGTGGCTAAAGACCGAAGGACACGGATCGATCGATATAGCCATTCTAACTTCTTGTAGATAGCTCGTATAGGTTAATGGTACGATCCGGGTTAAAGTCTGCGTTAGCGCCAGTTTCGTAAAAGTTTTTGTTTCCGCGTTTGGCCTCGTGTTGACGGCCGGGGCGCTACCGTAGACTTACATGGTATCAGAGCTATGCCATTAACCTTTGCTAGCTTGTTTCAGACAATGTTAATCTATCGAAATCGAAACAAACCCAAACATTTCCACAGCAGTTCTAGTCTCTATTGTTTTTTAAAAGTGTCCAGAAAATTATTTAAACATGTGCAGAAGACTACTGGAGAGACTACAAGACTACACCCCAAAGACGGCCCCCACCCCTTGGAATTGGGCCGAGCACATGCCCCCAAATTCCGAGCCGGCCGGCCTATATTAGTCTTATGGGGTTTATTTTTTGGGTGTGGTTTTATCTCTGTAAAGTTGGTGCAGTGGTATTGTTTGTTTGGCCCAATTTGGATATGGTTTTATCAGTTTGTTTGGTCTATTTGGGGGTTATTTCAAAGTCGATATTTTCTAATATTGTTTAAAGTTTACAGTGCATTACATTACTATCTGCGACCGTGAATGTCATTTGATCGGTAAATCTTGTCTAATCTCTATAGCACTTTTAGACGGATTTGCGAACGTGACATTCATTTTAATGTTCTATGTTGTGCTGTGATGTTGCGGAATTGTCGTGGTGGATAGCCTGTATGCAATGGTTGTACAGTTTAGTTATATTTGTACATTTGATATTGCGGGGCGAGCGTCTGAAATGTGGACTGCCGTCACTGCTTGTTTGTATATTATTCTTTTGGGGCACGACCGGGTTGAGGTCGATGTACCCGTTGTACATATTTTACTTTCTATACTATGATTACCCCGCGGTGGAGTGCACGGGTAGCCGGGTTCTAGAGGGCAATGGGCCCGCATCTCATGGCTTTGAGACGGAAGGGGCTTCACTCTAGAATTGGCGGGCTATACTCCGCACTCGTAGGGGTATATGGTGACCTATGGTGGGGTACTCAAGTTAGCAGATTCCGTGAAGTGCTGGGTGGACCATTCACTTTGATGAAGGGGGCTGCCTCGCTTCTAGTTTTGGCGGGTAACTTGCCGCACCCGTAGGGGTCTAGGTTTTCATTGCACAGGTTATCCACACGACCAGGGGAACGTCGGGTTTCACTTGCGTCTCAAAGGAAACCCGGGGATCCCAGATTATCTCTATTGTTCTATGATGCTTATTACATTTCTGTGATGTTGCATTTATCACGCCAGGAGCGATTATTGTATATTGATATATATATATATATACTAGTATATGTTGTATATGTTTTACACCGGCGCTAGTCCAGTCCCCGCTCTGTCGTTAGTTAAGTAACTTAACGGGTGATGACGGGACCCAGTGGCGAATGCGGATGGCATATACGTACATTTTATTTTCGTTCTTTTCTGGTGTGATTAATTGATGGGACTGCATTGATTCTGATCAGTGCAAGGAAAACAAGCCTATTTGATGTTGTTGGAACAATTTTCAAAAAGATGTTATTACAAGGTCGTTTTCATTTGCTTTGCACAGTGGTATTCGGTTATGAATATCCAACAACTCAGTTGACGAGGCAAGGGCCGAGATCCCTTCACCGTGAGTGACCCCTTGTGTAGAAGTTTGCGTCAGGGTAATAACTTCACTATAGTCGATTACTTTTTGCTTTGCATCGTGGTATTCAGTTTGGCATATCCTGCACCTCATTGTACGGGGAAAGAGCCGAGATCCCTTCACCGGGAGTGACCTCTTTAGCAAAGGTTTTCGTCATTATATATTTATAAAAAGCTATCTGGTTCCTTCAACGATATCAAGATCATTACGTTAAAGGTTTTTCGCCAAAAACCATTCGTATCCCTCTGTCATTTCAGACGGGTAGCACTTAGTATTCATGCTATGTTTGTTGACCTTCATCAAGGAATAGCGTATGGTAGCTGCTTGTTACCTTTCTGTTGCATAGATAGTTGCGTTGGTTTGGGACAGTCATATAGCCTTCTTGACCTTCGTCAAGGGTTTGTATGGGTGGGTTCAAATTAACCTGGACAATGACGGGTGGAACTTGACATGTGACTTGTGATTTGTTGACCTTCATCACGGTCATAAGAGCATGGGGTAAAAATCGCATCGGGAGTTTCAAACATACAGGAAACTTTTCACGCATGCGCAAACCTTCTGGAGTGTGATAACGTGAGTGGATTCCATTGGCTTATCATGCGATAATAGTTGGATCCCGATACCCACTGATGAGTTGGTTTAATCCTCGGGTGATCCCGACTAATTCTTCTTTCAGGTTTGGAGGAGAATTTGAGGATACAGTTGGAGGTTTCCTGATTAGATAAAGTGATAACCATTCTAATCTAGGTTGGAGTGCACGCAGAGTGTTTCTTTTCTCTCTCTCTCTCTTTGGCTGCGACCATGGCCCGACCCTAGACTATGACTCAGTGACCAAGTTGACCGAACCTTCTTAAAACACTGGCTTTTGGATTGTCAGAGTTGCACACCTCATTGCCACTCCTACTTTTGACCCTTTTCTCCAGAACACTCTGTATCACTACGAACATCCACTTCCATTAGATTAAACCATCGTATGGTTATATACGAACTCGAAGGAACTTGTTCCAAATTCGAGGATGGTTTTTGGTTATGGAGAAAATGAATATGACTATTCAGTTGCATTTTTCCTTTTACATTCTCTCAGGTTGCGAGGGCTTCTAGGATTAGGAGAGGGTACACCCATTACGCTAATTGGAAAGTCTTCTTCCAAACCATAGGCATGTGCCGAAAGGTAGGGAATGAAGAAAACCGATTAGCCTAAGTGAGGTGTACAGAAGGTAATAAGTAAAGACAAATAAAGGGATTAGAAAAAGTAAATTGTGACTGCTATCATTCACGACCAAACCGGGTATCTCATCGCCACTCCTACTTCACCTTTGTATTTCTCCAGAACACCCCGTATCACTACGAAGATCCACAATTTATTGGATAATCCATCGTATAGTTATATACGAACTCGAAGGAACTTGTTCCAGCTCGGGGATGTATTCTGGTTCAGGAGAAATACGAATAAGGTTTATTCAGTTGTCTTTTACCTTTACCTTCTCTCAGGTTGCGAGTGCTCCTAGGATTAGGACAATACACCTATTACGCTTATTGGATAGTCTTCTTCCAAACCATAGGCTGGTGCCGAACGGTAGGGAATGAAGAAAACCATTTAGCCTAAAGATGGTGTATAGAAGGTAATGACTAAAGACATATAAAGGGATTTGGAGAGATGGCAAAGAAATATACGGTTATAGTCGTCAATTTGGATAATGGAAGAGGCATTACTAGGAATACCAGGATACCCCTATGAAACATTTTCATGTTTCAGTTTCACTGTGTATTGTTAATAGAAAACAGATTTCCCAATTAGTCCTTGCTCCATGGTATGTATTTACCAGGTATGATTCTCACATCTGTATGGTTTTACAGATGACGAGTGGGAGTAAGTTATTAGAAATTAGGTGATTATTGTCATTATATCGGAATTCTTTGTAATTGGTGATATTTGAGGAAATGGCCTGGGTTGTTTACCGGATGGCAAATATTTGGTTTTGAATATCCGTTGTTGTGCACCAATTTCATATTGATATATATGTACGTTTATTTTTATAAAGTGAGATATAACTTTTTGAAATTATGTCCATGACATTTACCTATATATCAGTTGATGGTCAGGTAAGGAGAATTAAACAGCGGTGTAATTCTTCATAACCATAGTATAGTTTTCAACCTACGACGCACAGAGTTTGAGTTATTAAACTCAGGGGACTTATACAAAGAATTGTATGTTGTCCAGTGTCCATTAGGACAGAGGGGTTGGCACTCGTACTATATTCTGTTTACTTATGACTTCTCTAGTTTTTAGACATGTGTTTCGTAGAAATGCAAATTCTGAGTTTTGAGAAGTTATAGGTACAAGAATAAAGTAGAGAACCAAGTGTCACAAGTATCGAGATTCTTCAAAGTAATCGAAGATGTAGATACTTGCGTATGGTAGTCAGTTGATAGTAATGGTTTTGAGAACTTGCTTCTCTTTCAGGTTACTTATAATTGTATGCACTCCTAAGTTGAGTAATGCTGATCGGCCTCTTTCCATTTATTTGACATGCACTGGAGACAGCTGCATGATTTGAATCTGGTTCCAATTAAATCAGTTCCTCTATTTCTATATGGTATATAGAATGGATCATATCGTAACGATATTAAGGTATATGGAGTTGTCCGGCTTATGCTTAAAACTAGACACTGGATAACTCAAGGCACGTTTCTGTAATGGCAGTTTGTGGGTTGACCCGGGCTATGACGAGGGTTGACTTTCTATCATCTGGAAGATCAATAGTGATATTGTTCTTCACTCGCCACAGTTTTAGTAAAATGGACTTTTTTAGAAAACAGTAGTGGGAGTATGGTAGGACTGGAAGAGATTCCAGAACCGCAAACGATTACTGAAAATTTAATAGGACCTAAAGTTTCAATCAGGTTTGACATTCCATTAGCCACTCCACAGATATGGTGGGTAACCTCAGGCGCCCGAGAGGTACTCCGGTAGCCTCAAGGACGGTGACAGGAAGGTTCTTATTTACCCAGACTTGACACTAATGTTGTTGCAGGCTATGAGAGCCGGCAGGAGGATGAGTATAGCGTCGTTCTAGACTAGCTTTAGAAGTGCACGTTTATATGACTCTGCCATAGGGTTGTCGTAGTCAGTGGGTGCTGCGGAAGCATAGTGGACAAGTAGCTTGTGTCTATTTATACACTGAAGCAGATATAGAGGAGATAGATCATCTATTTTTGATGTGATAGTCATGGTCTTTTGACTTCATAAGAATAGGGGATGGATCTGTTAAGAAGGTAGTTGAGTGTGATGTCCTGGTATTTGGATGACATAAACAAAGTAGGAAGTGATATTCTTATACTACGATCGGTTATACTTTGGTTGTCACACAGTTGTTTCTCCACATAGGACTTGGATATTATATCAGAAATTTTGGTTACTAGATCTATGGCTTTAGATCTAGATTTGGGTAGTTTCCCAATCCGGGTACTTAGACAGTATTCTAAAGGTATTTCAGCATGGACGACTCCTAGCATGGTGGTGTACCTGCAGGTAATGGAGTCACCCTCTCTAAAGGTGTCTTACAGACTAAAGGGGAAAGGGATGTGCATGATTGACATATCACGTGCTTAGGCAATTGAGTCAATCATGATATATCAAGTACCACACCAGATGTTGTTTTTGCACTAGATGCAATAAGTTGATATATTAATCCAATCCTGTAGAAACATTCGGAAGAAGTTTATGAACATAAGTGAATGTCTTAGGGATTTGATAACGACAGCCTCCTTCAGGAGACGGTTATCATTCCAGCTTCCAAGGTGACATGGATGACGGAGTGACTGTCAGAGTTACAATTTCCCTCTGACGATGGGCAGTAGTTTGGACAGGTGGTCCAAGCGGATACTGAGGGAGGCGTGGTGCAGGATACTGATTAAGTTCAGCTGACGATACAGTCTAAGAAGTTTAGATTTGGAGTTCATTTGTGAACTAGGTCCCATCAGATATCCAGACATATTCTAAGACAGGTATTGCTCATTCCGAGAGTTGTTTTTCTCCGCGTACTTGAGATTAAGAGACACATAAAAAGAAACATCAGGGCGGATCCACTCACTGAGGCTATTTCTCGAACGCAATAGTTTTTCAAACGGGCTTTGTAAAAATGATTAGTAGAGGAGTTGGGTGTTCGGTATCACACGGGCTGTGAGTATGCGACACCGCAATAAATAGCCTCAAGTGCAAGTGGGAGATTGTTGGATACCAGTAGGAAAGTCTTACTCAAGATGATAGTATGATATCTGGTTTATCTTTATCATCGTGTACAGATTTAGGTGACATTACAGGTCACTATTACACGTTGATGGAGCCCTTAGGATTCTTGCTTGACTACCAGTAGTATGATGGCGATCATATACGTGAGAGTTGGGTAGTCTATATGCACATCCTTAAAGTGTCCCTAGTCAAGCGAGTTTCGAGACTGGGCATCGATACTCCGTTAGTAGACTAGTCTATACAGTCGAGACCCCGACGAGGGGCGGTGGCTGGTCACACAAGCCATTGGTGTCAGTTGGTTCACCTAAGATGTATACAGGTGCTCATTGGGTTATGAGTACACCGGACATGATTCGCCGGGAACATGCTAGTTGGTATTATACATGTCGTCAGATAGCAGTTCCCTGGTGACATGCTTACAGGTTAGTTCATCGACCTGAGATCGTCATTTGTCTCGTGTGAGTTCCCACTGTGCTTTGATTACTACCCTACCACGGCACAAAGGAGTCGTGCAAACAGTTTTTAGTTGGGTACAGTCCCGAGCCACATGGAGGCAGTGAGTGGATCGGCAGGGGTTTCTTCTCTCCCGGTATTGGGGGTGAGATCGCGCTGTGTCTAGGAGAGCCATTACACGAAGTCCTTAGCCAAGACAGGAGATTTACTGGTAGGTATTCCAGTAGTATCTTAGGGTGTTTTGGGCTACACTCCGATACGACTTGTACCGCTTTTGGGGGTCTGACGTTTACCAGCCCCCTAGGCCTGACAAGCGATACTCATAGACGAATTGACCGGACTGTACGGATATTGTCACTGACAGGCTCGGTAGGGTTTCTGGATGAGTTCACTCATCAGCCTCCCTTTTGGTCAATACCTCGGCAGCCGTTATGCACAGTTAGTGCCACTGACGTGCTAGTGGTTAAATCCATAGCCAGTGTATTGACGAGTCTTTAGTGTCCCCCACAGACAGTTTCTCAACTTTCGGGCGAAACGTTGTAGAGGCCGTATGGTATTATGGCATGGTTCGATCATATACAAGCATTCGTGCACGGATCATGATCGGACGGATCATACTGGTGGGCTTTGGTTTAAGCCGGATCCTAGTATTAGATTTGTTGGATTACTTTCGACCCATTGCATTCGCATTCAGTCGGAATGCGGATGCAGGTATGTATATACAGGTTAGGGGTACTCTTATGATCCGTCACGAGTTTACTTTAGTAGGTGCCATTCTATTTATTGTTGTAAACATTTGGATTAATGTTTGCATATAGAAATTGTGAGTTCAAGTCATCATTTGATGCATTAAATGTGGCATGTGCAAGGGTAGTGACTCATGGTCTTATTTTTTTTGCATGCCTGATCGCACGCTTTTGGCGTGTCGGAAGTTCAAAGTTCTAATGTTATAATCGCGATCAGGACGGTGTTGCTTTGCAGCTATCCGGTTGAGCACGGGTCGATCCGCAGGGAGATGGTTGTATGTCCGTTCGAGTTTTAGATGAGTCAATAAAGAATGTGTATATGGTTGTTCAATTCTATCCTAAGTGTTATATGCAAATATAAAGTTGTTAAGAAAAAGATACGAAAGTGTAAGCTAAGGAAATCCGCACTCAAAACCTTTGAGCCGAGTCTTGACCAATTGAAGCTAGAGCAATCGGCAACAATGTGGATTAGGGTACTTAAGCACGGTATTCGTGGAATCCATCTTATTTACCCTTGTCCTTCCGTTCTTGTCTTTTGCTTTCGCCTCCGGCCAAACCGAACGCAACCGGTCGCGGTTAGGAATCACCGTTACCTTGGTAGGGTAGGGTGCCTAACGGAGCGCTTGCGTAACGTTTGGGCGGAGTTCAAAGGAAAATAACGGGAAAAGGAAATGAGGAATGAAACCTTAACTTTCAATATTGTATTTATTTTTAACAACAACATATTACAACCATTCACAAAATGAACCAAAAAGAGCAAACGAAAAGATAAACAAAGAAAAGAAAAGATTACAAGCAATTAATTAAAAGTGCATGGAATTTAAGTGCATGAAAGTTAAGCAAGAAATGAAACAAGGAACCATAGAACCCAAAACAAGACATGGGTTCAATAACCAAATCTTAAACTTGCAAGCTCAATTAAGAGGTTCCAAGATCAAGAAAAGGCAAAGAACTCATGGAGAATGAAGCACAAAAGAGAGAACAAATGATACAACCCCTTGAGATCAATGACCAAAGCTTAAACTTGCAAGCTCACTTAAGAGGTTGCAAGATCAAGTTAAGGTAGAGAGCTCAAGGGGGCAGCTAAGAAAAAAAGAATGATACAAAATAACCCTCATCTTCATTTAACATCCACTCAAAAGCTCTCACAACAATTTCATGGAGGAAAGAATGAAGAAGATGAAGTAAACTAAAAACTAACAAAAAGTGGGCATAAGAATGAACATCTTTGGCTTGGCAAGTTCTGGGCAATTTATAGGCAGGGAACTGAGACTCTAGGGCAACTTTTAGGCCTCAAATGAAGTTACCTAAATGCCCCTAAAAACTGATCGTCTACGGAGCCTATATGGCCGCGGTTCCGCGGCCTAAGCCTGCTTATGCCACGGAACCGCGGCTATAATAGGGAATTGGGCCGTAGGTTTTTGTGGGGATCCCTGGTTTGATGTTGTCTGCTGTGTGGTATATGACTTTTCTCAGAAGCTCTTCACATTTCTTCCAGAATTTCAGTAGATCAAAAGGCGATGTGATGTGGATCTTTTCCCATGATTTCCTCGAGCTCCGCGTAGATATGTTGGATCTTGTGTTGACATTGAGCTTTGTGTATGAAAATGACATCGATTTGTCATTTTGTCCCTTAAACTGGTGTGTGGCAACACACGGATAGAGAGCGGAGACCCGTGTTTTATATGTTGTTGACAGTAATCCGGAATTTGTCGTACTTTTCCATGAATTTCACTGTTTAGAGCTGAGAACTAGTATCCTGTGAATATGTAGCAAACACTGATTAAAAGCACCTGCCTATAAACAAACGAGCGTAAGAATGGGCGGTATAAAATGCAATATTCTGGTATGAACAAATACCCCCAAACTTAACTTTTGCTCGTCCCGAGCAAAACCAATTATTCACAAAAAGTCCTAACCTCACTTTCGCAGGGAACGCGATTACACTGAGCATGTGCAACAAGCCGTTAAACCTCTAGGTGTCCCTAGTAGGAGGAGTGTTGTCTCCTGAGGGTTTTCAGCGGATTACACCCACAAAATCCCGTCAAGCTAGTGTTATAAGTTACATCGATTCTACTCCTACAGTTTAGTATTTACGTTAGAAACTCTATCATCCTAAGTTAGAAATATCCAACCCTTATTTTTCACACCTCCTCTATATTTAACCTTTGATCCTATATGTTCCAAAAAAGTTTAGAAAGATGTTGGTTCTCCTGAGTTTTCCTTCTAAAGTGCGCCTCAAATCAGGGATTTTTATCAACTTTACAGAAAACATAAGTCTTATCTTTTATTTCTATCTTTTATCCAAACATCGATTGTATACCCCTACGTGTGTGTATATTTGCACCCCTACACTCAAGAATTCAATTCAAGCTATAATACCCTTGCCCTAATACCTAATACTACTTCTTTTCATTAAGGATGGACGGATTTGCTCACACATCTTGCATGCGACTATTAATGCTTCTTGAGGCACTAACGGCCGATTACTGAATGTGTGAACTTTAAAGCGTAAATAGCAGTTTCCAGGTCTTGACTTTATTTTATTTTTCTTTTTATTTTTCAAGACCGGATATATTTTTCAATATGCTCTTTTGGTGTTTAGCTTTAAATACCGTTTTTTCTTTCATACTAGGCTTTCACGCAAGAGTATTTCTAGGTATCCTCTACTATCCCAAGTTTCAAGGTACGTGTAAATGCAGTTTGTAGGGTATATACTTTCTAAATTTGAACTTAAGAAAAGAAACTATTTTTCAGACTTATTTTTCCAGTAAAGCTTCAATACTTTCCCTTCATCTTGACTTAACTCAAGAACTGAACTCAAGATTACCTATTTCTCAAAAAAAACTGTAAGGACGTATACTTACCAAAGTTAGACAGAATGAGGGTTATTTTAAGGGTTTTCAATTCCTAAGCCTAGAATTTAGTTATTTCTAACATATCAACTAAACTTTCAGAATAAAAATCTAAGTTACCCTATTAGCTAACTTGACGACAAAGTTTTTATATTTTTTGGAAAATTTTCGATTTTTATGGGTTTTTAATAAGGTATGAAAATGCAAAATATACAAATGAATGCGAAGGAAGAAAGCTTACCGAGCATACCCCCAAACATAAACTTGACAGTGCCCTCACTGTCAGGCTACACCAAGAGGGTCAAAATTGTCGGCGCTCCCTAAAAATTTTTTTTTATATACAAAACAAAAATATATACACAAAAAGGTTCCCCCCCAAACTTAAGTAAAACAGTGTTGAAGTTCAGGAATAGGGGGGAAAGAGAACAGTATCAAGCTATACAAGGCCTTACACAGGCCAAAAGTGAGCACCAACCATTCAAAGATTTTATCGCTATAATGTACAGGTTGGTGGAAGAAGGCGTAGAGAAAAGAGATGGAGAATACGTGAGACCGTATCGAGATAGAAGTGGTATACGGTCTTGGTATATAAGAAGAAGATTGGCAGAAGGGAGAAAGAAGTGGAATACGAACTTGAGGGTGGAAATGGATTGAATAAATTAGTACAATCTGTAATGATCGATGTGAAAAGATGGATTGTACTAATCTATCAATATGGCGAGAAATTGGGACAAATCCCTCAAGATTCGTGAGAAACCATCGGTACGCCGAACTTGGTAAACCAGACACTGGAAGTGAAAATGATACGGTTTCTTGCAATGTCGGAACGATGGAAAGGATGGGGGGAAGAGATTGAGGAAGGGTATCGGTTAAGGGTTCTGGAGGGTGTACACAGTCAAAGACAGGGAAAGGATGAATTGGAAAATCCGACTCATCAAGCAAAACTGGTTCATCCTCAAAAATATCCTCAAAATTTTCCTCAAAATTCAGCACATCCATGCATTTATCCTCAAAATGCAGACGCATATGGGGTTCGGGAAAAACATTTAATGACTCAAGATGATGAATTGGAGAGAAAAACTCATCCAAATCTGCGGGTTCATCATCCAAAATATTCCCAGCGTCAATATCCTCAATCAAGTGAAAATCTATATTCTCAGACACCTCAATAAAAGCATGGATATTAATCAATTCAGGTTCTAGAGTGGAGGTGTAGAGGTCAAAAGGATTTGGTGTGGTTGTTAGTGTATATGCCCTAGAGGCCATTACTGTATCATACTAGTTTGTATATTACTTAATGGAAGCTTGGGATATTCACCTTGAATAGACAATCTTGCTCAATATAGTAGTATGCTACTTGGTTTGTTTCTACTTCAATATGTACATGTGTTTATTTTTAGTATATCACCTATACACATTAGTGGAGCCCTTAGGATCTTTGCTTGATTACCAGCGTTGTTATGGCAGTCACACTCGTGGGGGCTGGGTAATCTATAAGCACATCCTTATGCAGGTCCCTAGTCGCAGGACTATCGAGACAGGGCATCAATACTACGGAGTAGACTAGCGTATGCGCTTCTCATCCCAGTATGGGATACGGTCTGTCCCACAGCCGTCAGTACGTCGTACTTATGATAGTATGCGGGTGCTCGTTAGGTTAACGAGTACACTGGACAGGACTCGTCGGGTACTGTTGTTGGTTGTATGTATGCCCTAGAGGCCAGTATTGTACAGATGATGTATATTATATTGGATGCTTGGACATATATAGAGATGACTTTCTTGCTCGATATGATAGTATGCTATCTGGTTACTCTTTACCTTAACATGTACACTAGTCTCTTTATACTGTCTTATAGTTACATGTTGGTAAAGCCCTTAGGATGTGTACTTGACTACCTGGACTATGATGCAGATCATACTAGTGGGGACATGGTAGTCTATAAGTACATCCTTCAAGGTCCCTAGTCGTGGGTGTATCGAGACGGGGCATCGATATACCAGAGTAGACTAGCGTATACGCTTCTCGACCCATGTGATGGGCGATGGATGATCCCATATCCATTGGTGTTTGACATCAGAGATGGTATACGGGTGCTCAGTGGAGACTGGGTACACTGGACGAACTCTCCGAGAACTCCCAGATGGTATTATACCTCACGTCAGATGGCAGTTCTCAGGTGACACTTGTACAGGTTAGTCTGTAGACCCGAGATCGTCATAGAGTCTTGTGTGATTCCCACTGTGCTTTGATCTCCACCTTACCACGTCCATGAGGGCGTGCAAAACGGTGGTCTTTGGGTACAGTCCCGAGTCACATGGAGGAAATGAGCGATAGGATGGGTTTCGTCTCTCCCGGTATTGGGGGTTGATGTTGCGCTGTGCTCGATTGGCCATAACAGGGAAGTCCCTGGCCAGGGCTGATCAGAGATTTGCTGGTAAGTGTTACCAGTAGTTTCTCGACCCGTTATGAGCCTCACATCGGCACGACTTATCGGGTTATTGGGGTCTGACGTTTACCACCCCTAGACTTGATATGCGACATATCAGACGAAGAGACCGGACTGTACGGCAAGTGTTAATGGTCGGATTCGCAGGAGTGTGAGCGGGCTAGCTCGTCAATCTTCTGATCACTCAATACTCGGGTGGCCGTTACGTTTAGCAGACCGCTTGCGGCTTGTGGGTGCTTGATATGATCATCATCTGCTACCGGCGTATTGACGAGTCTTTATAGTCCTACACAGAGGTTTCCTAGCTCAAGCGAAACGAAATAGGAGTGCATATGAGATATGTGCAGGACCGAGAATAATGCGTGTATGTGATACCGTATTTGATTCTTGCGATTAATGTTTCGATTGGTTGTATGAGATATGACCTAGTTATCGAATCATTGATTCGATAAATCGATGCATTGAATACTAGTCGGTTATGTGCGACATGACCAGATCATTGAATCAAGTGTTGATTTAATGATTTAATGTATAATTATATATTTGATATATTACTTTGCATCAACTAGTATTGGTTCACTTTAAACGGATTTTTCTCACTTGATTTTCACATTGTATATGTGATATACTTTTGTGCACATATAAGTATCATGTTTGATGATACTTGATTATATGGTTAAGTGTATGGAATTAAACCATAGTTAACTTGAGATTAGGGTTTTAATTATGCTTTTATTCATTTAATTGTTTATTCATTTATTTGGATAAAGCTTAAGTGGAGAATGGTGGCATTTCTTGTTTTATGTTGAAGCTTCATGAAGCCTTGACTTTATGCAACCATTCTTGTCCACTAGCTTAACCCTAACTCTCCAAATAACCATGGTTGATTCTTTACATTTAACCTTAGTTAGAATTATGATAGGTATAGATTTTTCTTTTCATTTTAAAATACTTATCATAACTCTAGCTCTTCTTCATCTTCATCTTCAAAAGAAAAACTTAGATGCCATCAATGGCAACTTGAGTTCTAGTGAGAGAATTCCAAATCTAAAGTGAACCCATCTCCTATTTCTTCACCCTCTACCACTTGCCAAGTTGTTTTGGGTGTTCTCTTCACAAGTTTCACAACTTTGTGAAGTCGGAGCTTGAACTAGTGCAACCTCGACGTAGATCGTCTTTGACACGAAGCCGACGACCTATTCCGCACGTTTTTCCGATGAAGCCGACGAATGAGTCGAGGTTTCATGATGGACAGCGAGGGCATGACCACGTGGAGCTAAGGAGGTGGAAATCCGGATCTACAAAGGTTGTAGCTTCTCACTTCTAGTTAAAGTGTTAACAAAGTTTTCATTTCGCCTAAACATCTAGTCTATGATCCGTAGTCTAGGGTTTCTCGGCACCAAAATTTTTAAATTGGCATGTTCGATGCCTTGTGAGACCTTACTAGAGTGCCTAGGAACCTTTCACTGGTATCAGAGCCTAGCTAGAGCCTTAGGCGAAGTCTAGACGCGATTTGAAACTCGAACGAACCCGAAACCCACACCCGAGAATGCTCTCTGGACGTTTTTGAAATATCTGGATTTTTGTGAATTAAAAATTGCTAAAAAATTCAGCATAGAAAAATAAGAATTACAGTGCAAAAAGTTTCTGGTGAACAGTGATTAGTGCGGCGGAACCGCGGCAGAAGCCTAGCTTCTGCGGCTGTTCCGCGGCTCTCTGGTGACGTCAGCCCTATTTTTCTGCACAGTAATTCCTGATAAATTCTTCTGGGTTTTCTGGGAATGTTTAAAATTTATTCAAGAGTTGAATTTTCTGGGGTGTATTGGGAGGTCTTCGGTTCGATCGAATTATCAAGTTTCGTCTATATGGCTTTCCAGATATTTTACAATATGTTAAAAAGTTCGACCGGATATAAATACCCAATTTTTCCCCTGTCGGGAAATTTCCAAGTGTTGGATTTTTCCGTAGTTTAACGACATTCTAAGTAGTGCAAGTAACGCGATGGACCCTCTAGAAGACAACAAACCTTAACTCGATTATGTGACCGTCTTGAACTGCCCTTTGAACCTTCGGGTTTGGGGCAGTACGGCGTGCCACATGTGAGGCGTTGGCTTGACCCTTCTACGGCTGGACCGTCGGTACTGAGGCACGAACTGAATGTTGTTAGACTTATTTCATGTGTTGGACTGTATCGGGAAAACTTGGGTATTCGACTGTTCGATCGGAAAGTTTAACATTTTGTGTTTATCTGGAATGTGATACAATAATTGGAATTCACAAACTGTTATGAGATAACTGAATGAATGTTATAAATTTAGCAGTTTAGTCCCATATGATATTGAAAAGAGTTTTCGATAATGAGACTAAAATGCGGGATTTATATCTGTTAGGCATGTGATGTCTAAGTATTTCATTTAATTAGGCATGCGATGTCTGAAGAAATTGCGGATTCAAATTGTTGTAGTTTTACATTTTCTTTTCTGTGACCGTAAGTGTAGTATGATCATATCGCCGGTTTCGTTGCTATACGTCAACGACAATTGGGGTATGCATACTTACTTACGTTGATGACATGTGATGTTATGTGTTGCTGGATATGTTATATTGGATCGTCGTATTCGAATAGCCGGGGGTTTTTATGTGAGATGAGTGTTTTTCATTTTCATTCATGTAAAAACTTGTATGTAATATTCTTTTATTTGGGGCACTTCCAGGTAGCGGATGTTGTCACCTTTTGTATATTATTTACTTTTCCGCATTAGGATAGACCCAAGGAGGGGAGCACAAGTAACCGGGTTCTGGAGTCCAGTGGGAGACCAGCTCGAGGAGTCGAGTCCGGGTCTCCTAACCCTAGAATTGGCAGGGTTGCTTGCCGCTCTCGTAGGGGTCTAGGGGTGTGGGATTGGCTATTCATCACGACCGTGGAATCCGTGTTTTATACTGGCTCGTATTGAAAACACGGACGTCCTAGTATATCCAATATTTCATATGTTTATTCTGCTGCGATATCTGTGTTGTGACTCTGTGATGGATATAGTATATAGTATATATGATATATTATATAGACGTTACTTATGTTTTACACCCGCGCTAGCCCTGCCCTGCTCTGTCGTTAGTTACCTAACCTAACGGTGCACGAGGGGACATCGAGGCGAATGCGGATGGCATAAGTGTACGTCATATCTATCTGTGATGTTTAGGTATTTAAATGATGGGACTTCATTAATGTGATTAATGAAAGATAAGAAACATAAGATGTTGTAGAATCTAATTTTAAAATAAAACAAGTAGCTACAGTTCTTGCTTTGCATAGTGGTATATATGATATACCCTGCACCTTATTCGATGAGGAAAGGACCGAGATCCCTTCACCGGGAGTGACTCCTTTAGCAATAACTGGCAGATGCTACACACTCGGTTTGCTTTTGACTGCTTTTAGGGTTTTTGCTTTGCACAGCGATATATATGATATATCCCGCACCTTATTCGATGAGGAAAGGACCGAGATCCCTTCACCGGGAGTGACTCCTTTAGCAAAACTAGAAAAGCCTCAAAATCACTCCATTTCAAAACTTCATTTGATTCTACAACGATATCGAGTTCATTACGCAATAGGTTTTCAGAAAAACCTGACGTAGCCCTCCGTCATTTCAGATATAGACTGTTTAGTATTCGTGCTGCGTTTGTTGGCCTTTGTCAAGGCGTAGTGTGCGGTAGCTGAATAGTGCTTATCTGTTTATGCATGTGATGCAGATTGTTTCAGGGTAGTCGTACGACCTTGTTGGCCTTTGTCAAGGGTCGTGCGGGTGGGTTTGATTCAATCAAGAAATGACGGGTTGAACTTGACTAGCATCCTGTGATTTGTTGGCCTTTGTCAAGGTCATAGGACACTAGGGGCAAAATATTATCGGGAATTTCAAGTGTTGAAATTTGCAATGAGATTGCATACCTTCTATGAGATAGTTGGATCCCGATACCCACTGCGAGTAAGAGTTACTCCTGGGAGAGTTTTACACATTGCAATTAGCTGATCAAGTAGGTGTCTAGAAAGGTGTCAACGGGGTTACGCCTCTGGGAAAACGAGGTTTACATTAATTAGGTTCGTGCGAAAGCAAGGGGGACCTCCCTCAAAGTACCGACACTGGCCTGGCTGAAAGATTGGCGAACCTGTAGTGTGTAATTAATCCCGGCTAGTCTTTCCTTTTAGGGTTTGGAGGAAGATTTGATAAAAAGCAGTGGGAGCCATCCTGATTAGATAAGATAATAACCAATCTGATCTTGCACGAGCATACGCTAAAGTGTTTTCTTCTCTCTCTCTCCAGGTAGCGACCAGTTCATGCCTTAATCAAGATAATAATATGGATGTATTGACCGAACCCGCATGTTATACTGTGCTGGGGAACGTTGGTTCCGTTCTTTCCTATAAGAGTTATAGGAATGAACAGGATATAGGGGAATACCAGGATTCCCATGCCACCCGAATGAAGAAAGTACATGTTGATGCATTTTCTTCGGGTGTGTTCGTCACTGAGAACTGTTTCTCTATTTGCTCTACGTCCTGGGTATTGGATACCGGGTCAGGATCCCATATATGTAATCAGTTACATGGGCTAAGGAAAGGTAGAGAACTTGGAGAAGGTGATAAAGACATTAGAGTTGGAAATGGTGCAATTGTTGCAGCTAAGACTGTCGGGGAATATCACCTTGTATTACCAACTGGTAATACATTGGTTCTGAACGAATGCGATTACATGCCGAACCTGATATGCAACATTATATCGGTTTCTTTATTAAGTAAAGAGGGATATAATTTTGTATTACAGGACAATGTTATGAACATTTTCCATAACCAAAAGTTGGTTGGATCAGGCACGTTATGCAATGGCATTTATGTTCTAAATCAATCAACAGTTCTGAGCATAACAAACACACACAAGAGGAAGAGTTCAGAACTGAACGAATCTTTCTTGTGGCATTGTAGACTGGGTCACATCAATGTGACACGACTAGCTAAGTTGCATAAAGATGGATATTTAAATCCGTTTGAATTTTCATCTTATGACACTTGCCAGTCATGTCTCAAAGGCAAGATGACCAAAACTCCGTTTACGGGACACGGAGAAAGAGTTACCGAACTCTTGGGACTGATACATAGTGATGTATGCGGTCCCATGTCTACACATGCCAGGGATGGTTCTTCGTACTTCATTACATTCACTGACGATCTCTCTAGGTTCGGGTATGTGTTCCTGATGAAACACAAATCAGAAGCATTTGAGAAATTTAGGGAATATAAACAAGAAGTTGAGAACCAAACCGGAAAAAGTATTAAAATCCTACGATCTGATCGAGGAGGGGAATACTTGAGCAATGAATTCCTGGACTTCCTAAAAGAGAATGGGATTCTCTCTCAGCTGACTCCTCCATATACACCACAGCACAACGGTGTATCAGAACGGAGGAACCGCACCCTATTAGATATGGTGCGCTCTATGATGAGCACAGCTGAGTTACCTATTTCCTTCTGGGGTTATGCGCTGGAGACAACAGCATACCTATTGAATCAAGTTCCATCTAAATCTGTACCTACCACACCATATGAGATATGGAGTGGGAAGAGACCATGTCTTAAACGAGTTAAGATATGGGGTTGCCCGGCCTATGTCAAAAGGCAAAATCCGGACAAACTCAAGGCACGGTCAGTTCTATGTAAGTTTGTGGGATATCCCAAACATTCACATGGATATCTTTTCTACCATACAGAGGAACAAAAAGTGTTTGTTTCTCGACATGCCACCTTTTTAGAAAAGGAATTTCTTGCAAAAGAAATTAGTGGCGGTGAGGTAGAACTAGAAGAAATTCCGGCTACACAAACTCAAACTGAAGATTTAGTGGAACCAGAGGATTCAGTAGCTCCCGACGAACCTCAGCCTCTCCGCCGATCTAGTAGGGTTCCTCGCTAACCTGAGAGATACTACGGTTTTCTCATGGATGGAGGTAGCGAGGATTGCATCATGGAGGATGATGACCCAACTAGCTTCGAGCAGGCCATCACGAGTGGGGACTCAGTGAAATGGCTGGATGCTATGCGGTCTGAGATGGATTCCATGTACACCAACAAAGTATGGACTTTGGAAGTTGCTCCTGAAGGGGTAAAACCTATTGGGAGCAAGTGGATCTTCAAGAAGAAACTTGGTGTAGATGGGAAAGTGGAGACTTTCAAAGCTAGACTTGTAGCAAAGGGTTTTCGTCAAAGACCAGGTGTGGACTATGACGAGACCTTTTCTCCAGTGGCTATGCTTAAATCCATCCGGATCATGCTTGCCATCGCTGCTTATCATGATTATGAAATCTGGCAAATGGATGTTAAGACCGCCTTTCTAAATGGTGATTTAGAAGAGTGCGTGTACATGACTCAGCCAGAGGGCTTCGTAGACAGTGGGAGCAGCGGGAAGGTGTGCAAGCTGCTTAAATCCATTTATGGATTAAAGCAAGCATCGCGGAGTTGGAACATCTGCTTTGACGTCGTTATCAAAGAGTTTGATTTCGTCAAAAATCCAGATGAACCTTGTATCTACAGGAAGGTGGCAGAGAGTAAGATTGTCTTCCTCGTATTGTACGTGGACGACATACTCTTGATAGGAAATGATATTCCTATGCTGCAATCGGTCAAGCTCTTCTTATCACAAAGATTCTCAATGAAAGATCTTGGTGATGCCTCCTGCATATTGGGAATCAGGATCTATAGAGATAGATCCAAACGGATTTTGGGATTGTCCCAATCCAGGTACATTGACACCATACTAAAGAGGTTTAGTATGGAAGAGTCCAAACGTGGAAACATGCCCACGATCTCTGGAGTCACTCTCTCCAAAAAGATGTCTCCCAAGACTGATTTGGAGAGAGCTCGCATGCAAGGGATACCCTATGCTTCGGCAGTAGGCTCTATCATGTATGCGATGCTATGTACCAGACCCGAAGTAGCATACTCACTAAGTATAGTGAGCAGGTATCAAGCTGATCCTGGAGAGAGTCACTGGACAGCTGTGAAGAGCATTCTCAAGTACTTACGAAGGACTAGAGATATGTTCTTGGTGTATGGTAATGGAGAACTCCAAGTGGAGTCCTTTACCGATTCGAGCTTCCAGAGTGATAAGGACGACTCTAAGTCGCAGTCGGGCTTTGTCTTTACCCTTTACGGAGGGGCGGTTAGCTGGAAGAGTTCCAAGCAGGAAACCGTGGCAGACTCGACGATGGAGGCTGAATACATCGCTGCCAACGATGCTGCCAAAGAGGCTGTCTGGATCAAGAAGTTCATTACTGAACTTGGAGTGGTTCCATCCATTGAGCGTCCAATACCTTTGTATTGCGATAACAATGGAGCGGTGGCTTTGGCCAAGGAACCCAGGTCCCATCAGCGGTCCAGGCATATTCTGAGGCGGTATCACCTGATCCGGGAGATAGTTGATCGCTGGGAGATCGAGGTCAGGAGAGTTGACACGAAGAACAACACGGCGGATCCACTCACGAAGGCCATTCCCCAGATACAGTTTGAGAGACACTTCGGGATGCTCGGTATGCGATACTATAGCAGCTGGCCCTAGTGCAAGTGGGAGATTGTTGGTTGTATGTATGCCCTAGAGGCCAGTATTGTACAGATGATGTATATTATATTGGATGCTTGGACATATATAGAGATGACTTTCTTTCTCGATATGATAGTATGCTATCTGGTTACTCTTTATCTTAACATGTACACAAGTCTCTTTATACTGTCTTATAGTTTCATGTTGGTAAAGCCCTTAGGATGTGTACTTGACTACCTGGACTATGATGCAGATCATACTAGTGGGGACATGGTAGTCCATAAGTGAATCCTTCAAGGTCCCTAGTCGTGGGTGTATCGAGACGGGGCATCGATATACCAGAGTAGACTAGCGTATACGCTTCTCGACCCATGTGATGGGCGATGGATGATCCCATATCCATTGGTGTTTGACATCAGAGATGGTATACGGGTGCTCAGTGGAGACTGGGTACACTGGACGGACTCGCCGAGAACTCCCAGATGGTATTATACCTCACGTCAGATGGCAGTTCTCAGGTGACACTTGTACAGGTTAGTCTGTAGACCCGAGATCGTCATAGAGTCTTGTGTGATTCCCACTGTGCTTTGATCTCCACCTTACCACGTCCATGAGGGCGTGCAAAACGGTGGTCTTTGGGTACAGTCCCGAGTCACATGGAGGCAATGAGCGATAGGAGGGGTTTCGTCTCTCCCGGTATTGGGGGTTGATGTTGCGCTGTGCTCGATTGGCCGTAACAGGGAAGTCCCTGGCCAGGGCTGATCAGAGATTTGCTGGTAAGTGTTACCAGTAGTTTCTCGACCCGTTATGAGCCTCACATCGGCACGACTTATCGGGTTATTGGGGTCTGACGTTTACCACCCCTAGACTTGATATGCGACATATCAGACGAAGAGACCGGACTGTACGACAAGTGTTACTGGTCGGATTCGCAGGAGTGTGAGCGGGCTAGCTCGTCGATCTTCTGATCGCTCAATACCCGGGTGGTCGTTACGTTTTGCAGACCGCTTGCGGCTTGTGGGTGCTTGATATGATCATCATCTGCTACCGGCGTATTGACGAGTCTTTAGAGTCCTACACAGAGGTTTCCTAGCTCAAGCGAAACGAAATAGGAGTGCATATGAGATATGTGCGGGAACGAGAATAATGCGTGTATGTGATACCGTATTTGATTCTCGCGATTAATGTTTCGATTGGTTGTATGAGATATGACCTAGTTATCGAATCATTGATTCGATAAATCGATGCATTGAATACTAGTCGGTTATGTGCGACATGACCGGATCATTGAATCAAGTGTTGATTTAATGTATAATTATATATTTGATATATTACTTTGCATCAACTAGTATTGGTTCACTTTAAACGGTTTTTTCTCACTTGATTTTCACATTGTATATGTGATATACTTTTGTGCACATATAAGTATCATGTTTGATGATACTTGATCATATGGTTAAGTGTATGGAATTAAACCATAGTTAACTTGAGATTAGGGTTTTAATTATGCTTTTATTCATTTAATTGTTTATTCATTTATTTGGATAAAGCTTAAGTGGAGAATGGTAGCATTTCTTGTTTTATGTTGAAGCTTCATGAAGCCTTGACTTTATGCAACCATTCTTGTCCACTAGCTTAACCCTAACTCTCCAAATAACCATGGTTGATTCTCTACACTTAACCTTAGTTAGAATTATGATAAGTATAGATTTTTCTTTTCATTTTAAAATACTTATCATAACTCTAGCTCTTCTTCATCTTCATCTTCAAAAGAAAAACTTAGATGCCATCAATGGCAACTTGAGTTCTAGTGAGAGAATTCCAAATCTAAAGTGAACCCATCTCCTATTTCTTCACCCTCTACCTCTTGCCAAGTTGTTTTGGGTGTTCTCTTCACAAATTTCACAACTTTGTGAAGTCGGAGCTTGAACTAGTGCAACCTCGACGTAGATCGTCTTTGACACGAAGCCGACGACCTATTCCGCACGTTTTTCCGATGAAGCAGACGAATGAGTCGAGGATTCATGATGGACAGCGAGGGAATGACCACGTGGAGCTAAGGAGGTGGAAATCCGGATCTACAAAGGTTGTAGCTTCTCACTTCTAGTTAAAGTGTTAACTAAGTTTTCATTTCGCCTAAACATCTAGTCTAAGATCCGTAGTCTAGGGTTTCTCGGCACCAAAATTTTTAAATTGGCATGTTCGATGCCTTGTGAGACCTTACTAGAGTGCCTAGGAACCTTTCAACTGTTGGTTGGTACTATACCTATCGTCAGTTATCAGTTCCCAGGTGACATGAGTACAGCTTAGTCTGCTGACTTGACACCGTCACTTCGCCTCGAGTGTGTTCCCACTGTACTTAGATTACTATCCTACCACGGCTCAAAGGAGTCATGCAAACAGGTAGTAGTTGGGTGCAGTCTCGAAGCACTTGGAGGCAGTGACGGTTACACAGGATTCGTCTCTCCCGGTATTGGGGGTTGACATCGCGCTGTGTCTAGGAGAGCCATTACACGAGTAGTCCCTGGCCAGGGCAAGCGAGATATACTTGTAGGTTTCTAGTGTTATCTCAGGGTGTTCTGGGCTTCACTCCGACAAGACTTGTATCGCTATTAGGGGACTGGCGTTTACCGCCCCCTAGGCCCGCCATGCGATGTATCAGACGAACAGACCGGACTGTATGGAGATTGTCACATTCAGGCTCAGTAGGAGTTCAGATGGGTTTCACCTCGTTAGTCTTCTTGTCGGCATCTACCTGGGGACCGTTACGCACAGCTAGTGCCGCTTGCGGTCTGTGGTTAAACCCACTGCCAGCGTAGTGTCGAGTCTTTAGAGTCCCACACAGAAAGCTATTCGCCTTTAAGCAAAAGAGTAGGGGTCGCATGGTTTTGCGACAGGTCGCATGGTTTTGCGACAGGGTTCGGTCACATCCATGCACTTGTGCACGTACAGTGTCCGGACAGTTTACACTAGCGGGCTTTGGTTTAAGCTAGATCCTAGTGTACGTTTTGGGATTGGTTTTATCTCATTTGTATTCGTGTTCCTCGGAACGCGGATACGGGTGTGTTTGCACAGTTGACAGAGAGACAGAGGCAGAGGATTCTCATTGGGGTTGTTGACTGTTGACTATTGACTTTTCTTAACCCTAATGAGAAATAGAAATATGGTTAATGATAATTAAGTATTATTGTGCCATGGTTGGGTTGAAAGGTTGAACTTGTTGACTTGTTGACTTTGTTGACCGGTTGACTAGGTTTGACTTGTTGACCACCATCATTACTATGGCTATCATTTCATGCAAAGACTTTTGGCTTGCTTATTTGTTCACACATTGCATTTAATGCATGAAATGATATTGCCTTTTGTGATATGATAACCATCACATAATACTTGATTATCATTATGGCTCATGATGCTTTTGGATTATGAGAGGTGAGAATAAGAAGAGTATGGTTCATTCTTTCATTTGCTTTCTCTCTCTTGAGCTCTCTCATTCTCAAGCTCTCCCTCTTCCTCTTGCTCTCACTAGCTCAAGGCAAACCATTCTCATGTGTTGAGACTCATTTCCTTAGAGATAAAAAGACATCAAAACATTCCTCTACTCATTCTAGTTCACAAGGCCTAGCAAGCCAAGTGATCTAGTTTCTTCAAAGTTCGAAGAAGAAGCCAAAGGTAGAAGCTTTCGGGTGGATCCATCTTCGGCGCAAGGAGACGACGAGGTGAGGCCGATCCGTACACCGGGAGGAGTTGAAGACGAAGGAGTTCAAGAAAGGTATAGCCCCCTAACTGAGTAGGTAAATTCTTGTTTGGTTGTTAGTTAGTCGTTTAACAAAGATCCGTATTGGTAGTCCATGTTACCACCCTCTTGAAAATCGTTTTTCATCACTTCCGCAACCCCGTAAGAACCGGGGAAGGGTAGCATGGACTTACAGTGGTATCAGTACCTAGTTAAACACTATCTAACATGTTAGCAATGTAAATAGAAGTTCGATCGGAGAAAAAGTCGCGAAATACACCCGGAACTCAAACTTTCTGTCGATTTTCAAAGTGCTGTAAAAATTATTTGAGATATACCAAAAATCGTCTCAGGGTTTTTAAAAGAAACTGCAAAAAATTGGTCCACTGAATCGATCAACGCGCTGCGGATCCGCGGCAGGACCTTGCTCCCGCAGCGGATCCGCGGCCGAGTTGACTCGGCCGTGGGGTTTTATTTTTGCAGTTTCTTCATAAGGGTATTTTGGGATTTTTGGAGCATGTCTTTTCATCCCAAATTTTCCAGAAAGAAAAATTTGTTTTTGGTGCTTGAAAATCCGTATTTTTATCGAACTTCTAAAGACTAAGGCTAACGGGTTTATATCTGTGATGTGATATATGTATTGAACGTCCGCTAATCGTTATACGTCGATTAGTAGGGGTTATACATATGTGTATCTGTAATGTTGATGGTATGTGTATATGAATTCGTTGGATTGTCGCGGGTGAATAGCCGGGGGTTGTGAGATGAGAGTTTTCTTTTCTTTCAATTCATGTAAAATATGTAAATTGATGTAATATTATTTGTATGGACGCACAACCGGGTCGGGGTTGTAGCCGTCATTGTATAATTTCTTTTTACTGTTTTTGCTCCTAGGATAGACCCATGGTGGGGTGCACAAACTACCGGGTATCTCGAAGTGCCGAGTGTCCTACTCACGTCGTTGAGGGAGGTTGCTCCGCTTCGGATATTTGGCGGGTAGTTTGCCGCACCCGTAGGGGTCTTGGGTGGGGTATTGGCTATTCACCGCAACCGTGTAATCCACTTTTCGTTACAGGCCCGTACGGATTGCGGATTCCTAGTATATCAAATGTGTTCATCTGTGATCTGAAATGGCTATCATTGCAATATATCTATATATGATATTATTTAGGCGTTGCTTATGTTTTGCAGCCGCGCTAGCCCAGCCCCCGCTCTGTCGTTAGTTAAGTAACCTAACGGGTAATGACGGGGCCCCGTGGCGAATGCGAATGGCATAAGCGTACGTCATATTTTGGTTGTTTTCTGCAATGGTAGGATTAAATGATGGGACGCATTAAAAGAACTAATGCAAGAAAAATACGCGTTAAAAGAACTAATTCAAGAAAAATAAACCAAGTAAAAGTCGTTGGAACACATTCAAAACCACTCGGTTTCTTTTCAAAATAACATTTAAATGCGAAGCTTAAGCCACTCCTTTTAAAAGCTATCTCGTTCCATCGATTATATCAAGTTCACTACGTTCACGGTTTTGCCAAAACCATTCGTAGCCCTCCGTCGTTTCACATGGATGGTCAATAGTATTCAAGATATGTATGTTGGCCAAAGTCAAGGCATAGTGATTGGTAGCTACTGGGTATTCATGTGCAGCATAGATAGATGTGTTGGTTTGGTGCAGTCGTTCTACCATTTTGGCCAAAGTCAAGGGTATGTGCGGATGGGCTCAAATTAACCTGGAGAATGACGGGTAGAACTTGACATGTGACTTATGATATTTTGGCCAGAGTCAAGGTCATAAGAGCATGGGGCAAAAATCCACATCGGGAGTTTCAAAAGAAGTGAAACTTGCTAGTGTTGCATAACATTTGGAGTGTGATGATTCTGGTAGGATTCCTTCAGTTTTGTCACGCAATGATATTTGGATCCCGATCCTACTGTGAGTATATGCTATTCCTCGGGAAATTTCTCACTAAACGATCAATGCTATAAACCTAGTATGTGTCTAGAAAGGTGTTAGCGGGGTTACGCCCCAGGGAAAAGAGGTTCTTAAATTAAGGAACTTCGCGAAAGCGTTGGAAAACCTCCCTCGAAGTACCGACACCAGCCTGGCCGAACGGTTAAGCAAGTATTGTACGGTGAGATTGATCCTGACTAATTCTTCCTTTTGGTTTGAGGAGGGATTCGAGAGACAGTGGGAGCTATCCTTCTTAGACAAATTAAAAACCACACTAAACTTGCAAGAGCATCAGGCTAAAATGTTTCTTCTCTCTCTTCTAATTGCAGCGACCAATCATCATGACCGGACTTAAGTTATTACTAGATAAAAACATACTGACAGGGCCAAACTACAAAGATTGGCTCAGGAATGTCAAAATGGCAATCACTTATGACAAGTTGGGGTATCTCCTTACCACTAAAGCTCCCCCTGTCCCAGGTCCCACCTCCAGCGTTGCGGATAAGGAAATCCGTAAGACTTAGGAGATCGATTGCGCGAAGGCCAAGTGCCTCGTGCTTGTCTCTATGGACAACGAACATCAGAGGAGGCACGAGAATATGGACCTCGAATCCATATTTCTCCATACAAAAGAACTGTATGGAGAGCAATCTCGTATCACAAGATACGAAGTGTTGAAGAAGCTATTTTCGGCAAGGTTGGCCATCGGATCATCGGTAGCGGAACACGTGCTTAAGATGATTGGCTTCATTGAGGAGCTCGCAGAACATGGGACCATGTTAGAGAACGAGCTCTATACGGACTTGATTCTCCAGTCCCTTCCTTTCACTTACGCCCAGTTTATCCTGAACTTCAACTTACAAGAAAAAGAAGTTGAACTTTCAGAGCTCTTCAACATGCTGAGGAGTGCAGAGGGCACCCTACAGAAAGGTAGGGAAACATCCACTTTGTTTGTAGGAAGATCTTCATCTTCTAGGTCCAAGGCGAAAGCCAAGGGAAAGAAGAAGAAAGCCTCCACCAAACCAAGGGGCGGTGTTAGTAAAGTCGATACGAAGGGAAAAGTAAAAGCAACAAAGATAGCGGGGAAGCTTATAAGGAAGGAAGAGTGCTTTTTCTGTCATAAGAGTGGTCACTGGAAGAAAGATTGCATGGCTTGGAAAGACAGAACACAGGATCTGAAGCAAGTTGCGGCTTCAGCTTCAGGTGTGTATGTTATTGAAAACTGTCTATCAATAAACTCTACTTCCTGGGTATTGGATACCGGATCAGGATCTCATATCTGTAATTCTTTGCAGGCGTTGAGAAACCGTAGGGTTTTGAAGGCAGGTGACATGACCCTCAAAGTTGCAAACGGAGCTGGCATGGATGCTAAGGCTGTGGAGGACTATCACCTGGGGTTGTCAGATGAACAAGTTTTGGTTTTCCGTAATTGCTATTTTGTACCCAACGCAACTTGTAATATCATTTCTGTATCTTTGATTTCTAAAGAAGGTTATGAATTTGCGTTTGTAAGTAATGTTGTAAACATTCACTTTAATCAAGTTCTGATTGGGTCAGGTACATTAAGCAATGGTGTATACGTACTAAACCAACCATAGATTTTCAATGTCCAGAATACACACAAAAGAAAGTCTACGGAAATAAATCAGACTTTCTTATGGCATTGTAGACTGGGTCACATCAATGAGAGAAGGTTGACGAAGTTACATGCAGAAGGATATTTGAATTCGTTCGAATATCAATCTTATGCCACTTGTCAATCATGTCTCAAAGGAAAGATGACAAAGATTCCGTTCACTGGACACGGAGTAAGAGCGAGCGAGCTCTTGGGATTCGTACACAGCGACGTGTGCGGTCCAATGTCTACACATCCGCGAAGCGGTTATTCTTACTTCATTACTTTTACGGATGACTTTTCAAGGTACGGTTATGTCTTCTTAATGAAACATAAGTCCGAAGCCTTTGGAAAATTCCAGGAATATAAGAATGAAGTAGAAAAACAAACCGGCAAAAGTATCAAGACACTAAGATCAGATCGAGGTGGTGAATACTTGAGTGCCGAGTTCCTAGACTATTTAAAAGAGAATGGAATTCTCTCTCAGCATACTCCACCATACACTCCGCAACATAACGGTGTATCGGAGAGACGGAAACGAACCCTATTGGATATGGTACGGTCCATGATGAGTAACGCTGAGTTACCGCGATCATTCTGGGGATATGCACTAGAATCAGCTGCATACCTTTTGAACCGAGTTCCAACTAAGACTGTGCCTACTACACCATATGAGATATGGTGTGGGAAGAGACCCCATCTTAATCACATTAAGACATGGGGAAGTCCAGCTTTTGTCAAAAAGCAGCATGCGGACAAGCTGGAGGCACGCTCAGTACAGTGCAAGTGTGTGGGATACCTAAAGAACTCCAAGGGATATTTCTTCAATTGCGAAGAGGAACAAAAGGTTTTTGTTTCTCGGCATGCCCACTTCTTAGAAACTCAGTTTTTGGAGAATCAGATAAGTGGGAGCGCAATAGAACTGGAAGAAATTCTAGAGCCATGAGCTATTACTGAAAGCTTAGTAGAACCAGAGGGTTCGGAAGATCCTGACATTCCCGCGCCGCTCCGCAGGAGTAATAGGCAGTCTCATCCGCCCAAGAGATACTACGGTTTTCTCATAGACGGGGATAGAGAGGATTGCATCATTAATTATGATGAGCCGACTAGCTTCCAGCAGGCCATTCAGAGCGTTGACTCGGTAAAATGGCTGGATGCAATGCGGACCGAAATGGAGTCCATGTACACCAACAAAGTATGGACGTTGGACGTTGCTCCAGATGGGGTAAAACCCGTAGGATGCAAGTGGATCTTCAAAAGGAAGATTGGTGTAGATGGACAGGTTGAGACCTATAAAGCTAGACATGTTGCAAAGGTTTTTCGTCAAAGACCTGGTTTGGACTATGATGAGACCTTTTCTCCAGTAGCTATGCTGAAATCCATTCGGATCCTTCTTGCCATTGCTGCCTTCCACGATTATGAGATTTGGCAGATGGACGTAAAGACCGCTTTTCTAAATAGAAATTTAGAGGAGTGTGTTTATATGGACCAGCCAGAGGGTTTCATTCAGAGTGGGAGCAGCGGAAAGGTGTGCAAGTTGCTTAAGTCCATCTACGGACTAAAGCAGGCATCGCGGAGTTGGAACATCTGTTTTCATGAGACGGTCAAGGAATTTGGCTTTATCTAAAATCCAGATGAACCATGCATCTATAGTAGATTTGTAGCGAGGACTGTAGTATTCCTCGTTTTATACGTGGATGACATTCTCTTAATAGGAAATGACATTCCTATGCTACAATCTGTCAAAGGGTTCTTATCACACAGGTTCTCCATGAAAGACCTGGGAGATGCCTCATACATTCTGGGGATCCGGATCTGTCGTGACAGATCCAAGAGGATACTGGGACTCTCACAGTCCAGGTACATCGACACAATACTGAAAAGATTCAGTATGGAAGATTCCAAGCGCGGTAACCTACCGTCTTGTCACGGGATCACCCTTTCCAAAGAGATGTCTTCCAAGACTGATTTGGAAAGGGATCGCATGTCTATTATACCCTACGCTTCTGCAGTAGGCTCTATAATGTATGCGAAGTTGTGTACCAGACCAGATGTAGCTTATGCACTGAGTGTGGTAATCCGGTATCAGTCAAACCCTGGGGAGAAACACTGGATAGCAGTAAAGAACATTCTCAAGTACTTGAGAAGGACTAAGGAGATGTTCTTGGTGTATGGCGGAAAAGACCTCCAGATCGAGGCCTTTGCTGACTCCAGCTTCCAAAGTGACAAGGATGATTCCAAGTCCATGTCGGGTTATGTCTTTACCCTCAATGGAGGGGCGGTGTGTTGGAAGAGTTCCAAACAGGAAACCGTTGCTGACTCGACGATGGAAGCGGAATATATCGCTGCTGCAGATGCCGCAAAAGAAGCTGTCTGGGTAAGGAAGTTCTTAACTGAACTTCAGGTGGTTCCGTCCATTGTTGATCCAATACCTCTGTAATGCGACAACAACGGGGCTATAGCTTTAGCGAAGGAACCAAGGTCCCATTAGAAGTCCAGACACATCTTGAGGCGGTATCACCTGATCAGGGAGATCGTGGGTCGCCGGGAGATCGAGGTTCGGAGAGTTTCTATGGAAGATAACACTGCTGATCCACTCACAAAGGCCTTACCCCAGACTCAGTTCAAGCGGATAATCGAGATGATAGGTCTTCGATACGCCGGTACATGGCCTTAGTGCAAGTGGGAGATTGTTAGTGGATATGCCCTAGAGGCCATTACTGTATCATACTAGTTTGTATATTACTTAATGGAAGCTTGGGATATTCACCTTGTATAGACAATCTTGCTCAATATAGTAGTATGCTACTTGGTTTGTTTCTACTTCAATGTGTACATGTGTTTACTTTTAATATATCACCTATACACATTAGTGGAGCCCTTAGGATCTTTGCTTGATTACCAGCGTTGTGATGGCAGTCACACTCGAGGGGGCTGGGTAATCTATAAGCACATCCTTATGCAGGTCCCCAGTCGCAGGACTATCGAGAAAGGGCAACGATACTCCGGAGTAGACTAGCGTATGCGCTTCTCATCCCAATGTGGGAGACGGTCTGTCCCATAGCCGTCAGTACGTCGTACTTGAGATAGTATGCGGGTGCTCGTTAGGTTATGAGTACACTGGACATGACTCGTCGGGAACTGTTGGTTGGTACTATACCTATCGTCACTTATCAGTTCCCAGGTGACATGAGTACAACTTAGTCCGCTGGCTTGACACTATCACTTCGCCTCGAGTGTGTTCCCACTGTACAAAGATTACTACCCTACCACGGCTCAAAAGAGTCATGCAAACAGATAGTAGTTGGGTGCAGTCCCGAAGCACTTGGAGGCAGTGACGGTTAGACAGGATTCGTCTCTCCCGGTATTGGGGGTTGACATCGCGCTGTGTCTAGGAGAGCTAATACACGAGTAGTCCCTGGCAAGGGCAAGCGACATATACTGGTAGGTTTCCAGTGTTATCTCAGGGTGTTCTGGGCTTTACTCCGACACGACTTGTACCGCTATTAGGGGACTGGCGTTTACCGCCTCCTAGGCCCGCCATGCGATGTATCAGACGAACAGACCGGACTGTATGGAGATTGTCACATTCAGGCTCAGTAGGAGTTCAGATGGGTTTCACCTCGTCGGTCTTCTTGTCGGCATCTACCTGGGGTCCGTTACGCACAGCTACTGTAAGTCCACGTTGCCCACCCCGGTACTTACGGGGAGGCGGAAAACATAATAAAAATGGATTTTTATTGACTTAGGCAACATGGACCTTGCTTGTGAGGATCTTTGCTAAACAAAAACTAGCTAAAGCAAACTAACAACTAGCAAGGTTGTAGAAAGGTTATACCTTGAGCTCGAAGTCCTTCTCTCCTTGATCGTCGGAATGGTAGAAAGACCTCACCTTGCTTGTCTTCTCCCGTCAAAGAAGGATCCACCCGAAAGCCTCGACCTTTAGCTTCAACTCCAAGCTAGGAGTAACTAGAGTGCAAGAAATGCTAAGACTTGAACCCTAGAAGAGAGTAGAGAAGATCAAGTGAAGGTTTTTCTCAAGCTTTTTGTTTCTCAACACATGAGAGGGAGAGAGCTTGAGGGAGAGGATGAGCAAGAGAGAGAAATGATATGAGAGAATGAATTATTAGTGAGCCATTCTCACTAATATGTGTGTAATATATTAATTAATTAATTAGCTAGAAAATTGTCATGTTTTAATCAAGATATGACCATTATCATTTCAATTTTAATGCAAATTGCAAGGATCAAAGAGCATCTTCCAAATGAAATGATCATGGTCAAATTGTCAACTAGGTCAACAAGTCAATGAAGTCAAATGGTCAACAACAACAACCATGCACAATTATTAAGCTAATTATCAATTAACTATAATACACACAAAAGCAATAGGGTTAATAAAATGACAATAGTCAATAACCCTAAACAAGGTCCTCTCCCTCAATCTCAAGCAACTGTGCATACGCACCCGCATTCGTGATCCGAGGAACATGAACACAATGAGAAAAACCAATCTCAAACCATACACTAGGATCCGGCTTAAACCAAAGCCCGCTAGTATAAACTGTCCGGACAGCAAACGTGCACAAGTGCGCGAATGTGAACGAACCCTGTCGCAAAACCATGCGACCTCTACTCATTTTGCCTAAAGGCGAATAGCTCTCTGTGTGGGACTCTAAAGACTCGACACTACACTGGCAGTGGGTTTAACCACAGACCGCAAGCGGCACTAGCTGTACGTAACGGTCCCCAGGTAGATGTCGATAAGAAGACTGACGAGGTGAACCCCATCCGCACTCCTACTGAGCCTGTATGTGACAGTCTCCGTACAGTCCGGTCTGTTCGTCTGATACATCGCATGGCGGGCCTAGGGCGGCGGTGAACGTCAGTCCCCTAATAGCGGTACAAGTCATGTCGGAGTGTAGCCCAGAACACCCTGAGATAACACTGGAAGCCTACCAGTATATCTCGCTTGCCCTGGCCAGGGACTACACGTGTAATGGCTCTCCTGGACACAGCGCGATGTCAACCCCCAATACCGGGAGAGATGGATCCTGTCTAACCGTCACTGCCTCCAAGTGCTTCGGGACTGCACCCAAAAACTACCTGTTTGCACGACTCCTTTGAGCCGTGGTAGGGTAGTAATCAAAGTGCAGTGGGAACACACTCGAGGCGAAGTGACAGTGTCAAGTCAGCGGACTAAGCTGTACTCATGTCACCTGGGAACTGATAACTGACGATAGGTATATTACCAACCAACAGTTCCCGACGAGTCCTGTCCAGTGTACTCGTAACCTAACGAGCACCCGCATACTATCTCAAGTACGACGTACTGACGGCTGTGGGACAGACCGTCTCCCATGCTGGGATGAGAAGCGCATACGCTAGTCTACTCCGGAGTATCGATGCCCTGTCTCGATAGTCCAACGACTAGGGACCTGTATAAGGATGTGCTTATGGATTACCCAGCCCCCACGAGTGTGTGCGCCATCACAATGCTGGTAATCAAGCAAAGATCCGAAGGGCTCTACTAATATGTATATCAGCGATATGCTAAAAGAAACACATGCACATATTAAAGCAGAGACAAACCAAGTAGCATACTACCATTTCGAGCAAGATTGTATATACAACTGTGAATATCCCAAGCTTCCATCAAGTAATATACAAACTAGTATGATACAGTAATGGCCTCTAGGGCATATACACTAACAATCTCCCACTTGCACTAAGGCCATGTACTGGCGTATCGAAGACCTATCATCTCGATCAGCCGCTCGAACTGAGTCTGGGGCAAGGCCTTGGTGAATGGATATGCTGTGTTATCCTCTGATGCAACTCTCCGGACCTCGATCTCCTGGCGATCCACAATCTCCCTGATCAGGTGATACCGCCTTAATATGTGTCTGGATTTCTGATAGGACCTGGGTTCCTTCGCTAAAGCTATAGCCCCGTTGTTGTCGCAATACAGAGGTATTAGGTCAACAATGGACGGAACCACCTGAAGTTCTTTCAAGAACTTCCTCATCCAGACAGCTTCTTTTGCGGCATCAGATGCAGCGATGTATTCCGCTTCCATAGTCAAGTCAGCAACGGTTTCCTGTTTGGAGCTCTTCCAACACACCGCCCCTCCATTGAGGGTAAAGACAAAACCCAACATGGACTTGGAATCATCCTTGTCACTCTGGAAGCTGGAGTCAGCAAAGGCCTCAATCTGCAGGTCTTTTCCGCCATACACCAAGAACATCTCCTTAGTCCTTCTCAGGTACTTGAGAATGTTCTTTACTGCTATCCAATGTTTCTCCCCAGGGTTTGACTGATACCTGCTTACCACACTCAGTGCATAAGCCACATCCGGTCTGGTACACAACATCGCATACATTATAGAGCCTACCGCAGAAGCATAGGGTATAATAGACATGCGATCCCTCTCCAAATCATTCTTGGAAGACATCTTTTTAGAGAGGGCGATCCCGTGACAAGCCGGTAGGTTACCGCGCTTGGAATCTTCCATACTGAATCTCTTCACTATGGTGTCAATGTACCTGGACTGAGAAAGTCCTAATATCCTCTTGGATCTATCACGATGGATCCGGATCCCCAGGATGTATGAGGCATCACCCAGGTCTTTCATGGAGAACCTGTGCGACAAGAACCCCTTGACAGATTGTAGCATAGGAATGTCATTTCCTATTAAGAGAATGTCATCCATGTATAAAACGAGGAATACTACAGTTCTCGCTACAAATCTACTATAGATGCATGGTTCATCTGGATTTTTGATAAAGCCAAATTCCTTGACCGTCTCATCAAAACAGATGTTCCAACTCCGCGATGCCTGCTTTAGTCCATAGATGGACTTAAGTAACTTGCACACCTTTCCGCTGCTCCCACTCTGAATGAAACCCTCTGGCTGATCCATATAGACACACTCCTCTAAATTTCCATTCAGAAAAGCGGTCTTTACGTCCATCTGCCAAATCTCTTAATCGTGGAAGGCAGCAATGGCAAGAAGGATCCGAATGGATTTCAGCATAGCCACTGGAGAAAAGGTTTCGTCATAGTCCAAGCCAGGTCTTTGACGGAAACCCTTTGCTACAAGTCTAGCTTTATAGGTCTCAACCTGCCCATCTACACCAATCTTCCTTTTGAAGATCCACTTGCATCCTACGGGTTTTACCCCGTCTGGAGCAATGTCCAACGTCCATACTTTGTTGGTGTACATGGACTCCATTTCGGTTCGCATTGCATCCGGCCATTTTACCGAGTCAACGCTCTGAACGGCCTGCTGGAAGCTAGTAGGCTCATCATAATCTATGATGCAATCCTCTCGATCCCCGTCTATGAGAAAACCGTAGTATCTCTCGGGCGGATGAGACTGCCTACTACTCCTGCGGAGCGGCATAGGAATGTCCTGTTCTTTCGAACCTTCTGGTTCCTCTAAGCTTTCAGTAATGGTTTGTGGTTCTGGAATTTCTTCCAGTTCTACTGCGCTCCCGCTTATCTGATTTTCTAAAAACTCAGTTTCCAAGAAGCGGGCATGACGAGAAACAAGGACTTTTTGCTCCTCTGTGTAATAGAAGAGATACCCCTTGGAGTTCTTTGGGTATCCCACAAACTTGCACTGTACTGAGCGCGCCTCGAGCTTGTCCGCATGCTGCTTTTTTACAAAAGCCGGACATCCCCATGTCTTAAAGGATTTAAGACAGGGTTTCTTCCCACTCCACATCTGATATGGTGTGGTAGGCAATGTTTTAGTAGGAACTTGGTTCAAGAGATGTGCAGCTGTTTCCAGTGCATAACCCCAGAAAGATTGCGGTAACTCAGCCTTACTCATCATGGACCGTACCATATCCAATAGGGTTCGGTTCCGTCTCTCCGATACACCGTTGTGTTGCGGAGTGTATGGAGGAGTGAGCTGAGAGAGAATTCCATTCTCTTTTAAATAATTCAGGAACTCGGCACTTAAGTATTCTCCACCTCGATCCGATCTTAGAATCTTGATACTTTTGCCGGTCTGTTTCTCCACTTCACTCCTATATTCCTGGAACTTTTCAAAGGCCCCGGACTTATGTTTCATTAAGAAGACATAACCGTACCTTGAAAAATCATCCGTAAAAGTAATGAAGTAAGAGTAACCGCTTCGCGCATGTGTAGACATTGGACCGCACACGTCGCTGTGTACGAGTCCCAAGAGCTCGCTCGCTCTTTCTCCGTGTCCAGTGAACGGAGTCTTTGTCATCTTTCCCATGAGACAAGATTCACAAGTGGCATAAGACTGATACTCGAACGGATCCAAGTATCCTTCTTTATGTAACTTAGTCAACCGTGTCTCATTGATGTGACCCAGTCTACAATGCCATAAGAAAGCCTGATTAATATCTGGAGACTTTCTTTTGTGTGTATTCTAGATATTGAAAACCTGTGGTTGGTTTAAAACGTATATACCGTTGTTTAATGTACCTGACCCAATCAAAACTTGATTAAGGTGAATGTTCACTACATTACTTACAAATGCAAATTCATAACTTTCTTTAGATAATAAAGATACAGAAATGATATTACAGGTTGTATTTGGTACATAATAACAACTACGCAAAACCAAAAAGTGTCCATCTGATAATCCCAGGTGATAGTCCCCCACGGCCTCAGCATCCATGCTAGCACCGTTCGCAACTCTGAGGGTCATGTCACCTGCCTTCAAAACTCTACGCTTTCTCAACGCCTGCAAAGAATTACAGATATGAGATCCTGATCCGGTATCCAATACCCAGGATGTAGAGTTTATTGATAGACAGTTTTCAATAACATACACACCTGAAGCTGAAGCCGCAACTCGCTTCAAATCCTGTGTTCTGGCTTTCCAAGCCTTGCAATCCCGTTTCCAGTGACCACTTTTGTGACAATAGAAGCATTCTTCCTTCCCCACCAGCTTCCCCGCTACTTTTGTTGGTTTACCCTTTCCCTTCGTATCCACTTTACCGACACCGCCTCTTGGTTTGGCGGGGGCTTTCTTCTTCTTGCCCTTGGCTTTCGCCCAGGACCTAGAAGAGGAATATCCTCCTACAAACAAAGTGGATGTCTCCCTACCCTTCTGTAGGGTGCCCTCAGCAGTCCTCAACATGTTCAGAAGTTCGGCAAGTTCAACCTCCTTTCCTTGCATGTTGAAGTTAAGAATGAACTGGGCGTAAGTGGAAGGAAGGGACTGGAGAATCAAATCGGTATAGAGTTCATTCTCCAACGTGGTCCCAAGGTCCGCGAGCTCCTCTATGTAGCCGATCATCTTAAGCACATGGTCCGCTACCGATGATCCGACGGCCAACCTTGCCGAAAAAAGCTTCTTCGACACTTCGTATCTAGCGATACGAGACTGCTCTCCATACAGTTCTTTTGTATGGAGAAATATGGACTCTAGGTCCATATTCTCGTGCCTCCTCTGATGTTCATTGTCCATCGAGGCTAGTACGAGGCATCTGGCCCTCACGCAATCTATCTCCCATGTCTTGCGGATTTCTATATCCGCGACGCTGGAGGTGGGACCTGGGACAGGGGGAGCTTTGGTGGTAAGTATATACCCCAGCTTGTCATAAGTGATAGCCATCTTGACATTCCTGAGCCAATCTTTGTAGTTTGGCCCTGTCAATATATTTTTATCTAACAGTAACTTAAGTCCGGTCATGTTGAATGGTCACTGCAATTAGGAGAGAGAAAAGAAACACTTTAGCATGATGCTCTTGCAAGTTTAGAGTGGTTTTTATTTTGTCTAAACTGGATGGCTCCCACTGTTTCTCGAATCCCTTCTCAAACCATAAAGAAAAGGATTAGCCGGGATCATTCTCACCGTACAATACTTGCTTAACCGTTCAGCCAGGCCAGTGTCGGTACTTCGAGGGAGGTTTTCTAACGCTTTCGCGAAGTTCCTTAATTAAATAACCTCTTTTCCCTGGGGGCGTAGCCCCGCTAACACCTTTCTAGGCACCTACTAGGTTTATAGCATTGATCGTTTAGTGAGAAATTTCCCGAGGAGTAGCATATACTCACAGTAGGATCGGGATCCAAATATCATCGCGTGACGAAACTGAAGGAATCCTACCAGAATCACCACACTCCAAATGGTATGCAAATCTAGCAAGTTTCAGTACTTATGAAACTCCCGATGTGGATTTTTGCCCCATGCTCTTATGACCTTGACTAAGGCCAACAAATCATAAGTCACATGTCAAGTTCTACCCGTCGTTATCCAGGTTAATTTGAACCCACCCGTATCTACCCTTGACTATGGCCAACAAGGCAATACGACTGTCCCAAACCAACGCATTCTATCTATGCAACATATGAATACCCACCAGCTACCAAACACTGTGCCTTGACTAAGGCCAACAAACACAGCTTGAATACCGTTGAATATTCATATGAAACGACAGAAGGCTACGGATGGTTTTGGCGAAACCGTGAACGTAGTGAACTTGATATAATCGATGGAACGAGATAGCTTTTAAAAGGAGCGGTTCAAGCTCCGCGTTTAAAAGTTTAGTTTTGAAAAGAACCGAGTGGTTTTCAAAGTGTTCCATTCGACTTTTACTTGGTTTATTTCTTGCATTAGTTCTTTTAATGCGTCCCATCATTTAATCCTACCATTGCAGAAAACAACCAAAATATGACGTACGCTTATGCCATTCGCATTCGCCACGGGGCCCCGTCATCACCCGTTAGGTTACTTAACTAACGACAGAGCGGGGGCTGGGCTAGCGCGGCTGTAAAACATAAGAAACGCCTAAATAGTTATTAAATATAAATACATAGCAATGATAGACATTACAGATCACAGATGAATACATTGGATATACTAGGAATCCGCAATGCGTTCGAGCCTGCAACGTAAAGCGGATTACACGGTCGCGGTGAATAGCCAATACCCCACCCAAGACCCTTACGGGTGCGGCAAACTACCCGCCAAGCACCCGAAGCGAAGCAACCTCCCTCACCACCGTGAGTAGGCCACTCGGCGCTTCGAGATACCCGGTAGTTTGTGCACCCCCTCCATGGGTCTATCCTAGGAGCAAAAACAGTAAAAAGAATTATACAATGACGGCTACAACCTCGACCCGGTTGTGCGGCCATACAAATAATAATATTACATCAATTTACATGTTACAAATGAATGAAAGAAAAATAACGCTCATCTCACATCCACCCCGGCTATTCACCCGCGACAATCCAATCTATTCATATCCATAAACCAATAACAATCACAGATCACAGAGATGTATAACCCCGACTAATCGACTTATAGCGATTAGCCTACGTTCAATACATACAAGCATCACAGATATAACCGATATAGTTAAAGTGTAGTGAAGTTCCGGAAAAATACGGATTTATAGGCCCCCAAAAGTAAATTTTAGTTCTGGAAAAACTGGGCACATATAACATATCCTAAAAATCCCAAAACCAACAGAGAAACACTCTGCACCAAAATCGAAGCAGAGAGGGGACCAGACGGCCGCGCTTCCGCGGCAAGAGCTTCCTCTTGCCGCGGATCCGCGCTCCTCTGATCGCCTCTCTGGTTCGTATTTGGTGGTTTTCTATACAAAAGCCTGAGATAATTTTTGGTGTATAACAAATGTCATTTTGACCAGAAAAAAAATTAACAGAAACTGGGGTTTTGCAAAGTTTGGTTTTTGGATTTTCCGGTTTCGAAACTTCGTTACACTTCACTACCTAGCTAGTTTAAGTTTAGTTAGGCTCTGATACCACTGTAAGTCCACGTTGCCTACCCCGGTGCTTACGGGGAGGCGGAAAACATAATAAAAACGGATTTTTATTAACTTAGGCAACATGGACCTTGCTTGTGAGGATCTTTGCTAAACAAAAACTAGCTAAAGCAAACTAACAACTAGCAAGGTTGTAGAAAGGTTATACCTTGAGCTCGGAGTCCTTCTCTCCTTGCTCGTCGGAATGGTAGAAAGACCTCACCTTGCTTGTCTTCTCCCGTCAAAGAAGGACCCACCCGAAAGCCTCGACCTTTAGCTTCAACTCCAAGCTAGGAGTAACTAGAGTGCAAGAAATGCTAAGACTTGAACCCTAGAAGAGAGTAGAGAAGATCAAGTGAAGGTTTTTCTCAAGCTTTTTGTTTCTCAACACATGAGAGGGAGAGAGCTTGAGGGAGAGGATGAGCAAGAGAGAGAAATGATATGAGAGAATGAATTATTAGTGAGCCATTCTCACTAATATGTGTGTAATATATTAATTAATTAATTAGCTAGAAAATTGTCATGGTTTAATCAAGATATGACCATTATCATTTCAATATTAATGCAAATTGCAAGGATCAAAGAGCATCTTCCAAATGAAATGATCATGGTCAAATTGTCAACTAGGTCAACAAGTCAATGAAGTCAAATGGTCAACAACAACAACCATGCATAATTATTAAGCTAATTATCAATTAACTATAATACACACAAAAGCAATAGGGTTAATAAAATGACAATAGTCAATAACCCTAAACAAGGTCCTCTCCCTCAATCTCAAGCAACTGTGCATACGCACCCGCATTCGTGATCCGAGGAACACGAACACAATGAGAAAAACCAATCTCAAACCATACACTAGGATCCGGCTTAAACCAAAGCCCGCTAGTATAAACTGTCCGGACAGCAAACGTGCACAAGTGCGCGAATGTGAACGAACCCTGTCGCAAAACCATGCGACCACTACTCATTTTGCCTAAAGGCGAATAGCTCTCTGTGTGGGACACTAAAGACTCGACACTACGCTGGCAGTGGGTTTAACCACAGACCGCAAGCGGCACTAACTGTACGTAACGGTCCCCAGGTAGATGTCGATAAGAAGACTGACGAGGTTAACCCCATCTGCACTCCTACTGAGCCTGTATGTGACAGTCTCCGTACAGTCCGGTCTGTTCGTCTGATACATCGCATGGCGGGCCTAGGGGGGCGGTGAACGTCAGTTCCCTAATAGCGGTACAAGTCGTGTCGGAGTGTAGCCCAGAACACCCTGAGATAACACTGGAAGCCTACCAGTATATCTCGCTTGCCCTGGCCAGGGACTACTCGTGTAATGGCTCTCCTGGACACAGCGCGATGTCAACCCACAATACCGGGAGAGAAGAATCCTGTCTAACCGTCACTGCCTCTAAGTGCTTCGGGACTGCACCCAAAAACTACCTGTTTGCACGACTCTTTTGAGCCGTGGTAGGGTAGTAATCAAAGTGCAGTGGGAACACACTCGAGGCTAAGTGACAGTGTCAAGTCAGCGGACTAAGCTGTACTCATGTAACCTGGGAACTAATAACTGACGATAGGTATATTACCAACCAACAGTTCCCGACGAGTCCTGTCCAGTGTACCCGTAACCTAACGAGCACCCGCATACTATCCCAAGTACGACGTACTAACGGCTGTGGGACAGACCGTCCCCCACACTGGGATGAGAAGCGCATACGCTAGTCTACTCCGGAGTATCGATGCCCTGTCTCGATAGTCCAACGACCAGGGACCTGTATAAGGATGTGCTTATAGATTACCCAGCTCCCACGAGTGCGAGCGCCATCACAACGCTGGTAATCAAGCAAAGATCCTAAGGGCTCTACTAATATGTATACCAGCAATATGCTAAAAGAAACACATGCACATATTAAAGTAGAGACAAACCAAGTAGCATACTACCATTTCGAGCAAGATTGTATATACAACTGTGAATATCCCAAGCTTCCATTAAGTAATATACAAACTAGTATGATACAGTAATGGCCTCTAGGGCATATACACTAACAGCTAGTGCCGCTTGCGGTCTGTGGTTAAACCCACTGCCAGCGTAGTGTCGAGTCTTTAGAGTCCCACACAGAAAGCTATTCGCCTTTAGGCAAAAGAGTAGGGGTTGCATGGTTTTGCGACAGGTCGCATGGTTTTGCGACAGGGTTCGGTCACATCCGTGCACTTGTGCACGTACAGTGTCCGGACAGTTTACACTAGCGGGCTTTGGTTTAAGCCAGATCCTAGTGTACGTTTTGGGATTGGTTTTATCTCGTTTGTATTCGTGTTCCTCGGAACGCGGATGCGGGCGTGTATGCACAGTTGACAGAGAGACAGAGGCAGAGGATTCTCATTGGGGTTGTTGACTGTTGACTATTGACTTTGCTTAACCCTAATGAGAATTAGAAATATGGTTAATGATAATTAAGTATTATTGTGCCATGGTTGGGTTGAAAGGTTGACCTTGTTGACTTGTTGACTTTGTTGACCGGTTGACTAGGTTGGACTTGTTGACCACCATCATTACTATGGCTATCATTTCATGCAAAGACTTTTGGCTTGCTTATTTGTTCACACATTGCATTTAATGCATGAAATGATATTGCCTTTTATGATATGATAACCATCACATAATACTTGATTATCATTATGGCTCATGATGCTTTTGGATTATGAGAGGTGAGAATGAGAAGATTATGGTTCATTCTTTCATTTGCTTTCTCTCTCTTGAGCTCTCTCATTCTCAAGCTCTCCCTCTTCCTCTTGCTCTCTCTAGCTCAAGGCAAACCATTCTCATGTGTTGAGATTCATTGCCTTAGAGATAAAAGGACACCAAAACATTCCTCTACACATTCTAGTTGACAAGGCCTAGCAAGCCAAGTGATCTAGTTTCTTCAAATTTCGAAGAAGAAGCCAAAGGTAGAAGCTTTCGAGTGGATCCATCTTCGGCGCAAGGAGACAACGAGGTGAGGCCGATCCGTACACCGGGAGGAGTTGAAGAAAGGTATAGCCCCCTAACTGGGTAGGTAAACTCTTATTAGGTTGTTAGTTAGTCGTTTAACAAAGATCCCCATGTTACCACCCTCTTGAAAATCGTTTTTCACCACTTCCGCAACCCCGTAAGAACCGTGGAAGGGTAGCATGGACTTACAGTGGTTTCACTCGAAAGGGACCCTTCACAATCGGGCAAATCAAACACTACAAAGTCACATAACTCATTATTTGTTCTATCTTTAATCAATGAATCGTTTGGAACAATAGATAGACATTTAAAACCGGAGTTGTGGGATTCAAGTTGAAACGGGTAGGCTTGATTCAGAAGGGGGTACATCTCACTCTCTCCACTCAAATCCTCAACCTGTCCTACTGCCTCTTCATACATTGGAAAATTGGGAGCTAGTTGAAAACTAGATACCGGGTCACTAGGTTGTATGAGGGCGGCCATGGACGCATTCAAATCCATCATCTGTTGGTACAACGCTACCCTAAAGTCTTCCAAAGACTATTCCAGACTAGACATGGGTTATGAAGGGGTTTTAGTAAAAGATTCAAAATTGTTTGGATACTGAAAACTCCCAAATGGCGGTTCAGAAGAAATGTCTAGGGAATGTGCAAAAGTCGGGTAGGACTGGTAGGAATTGAATGGCTGGACAGGAGAAGGATCAACATGTTGATAAGAAGGTGAATGGAATTGTTAATTCCAAGAATCTGTAGTGGTGAAAGGAGTGAAAGATCGGCTACAGGATTGTTCAATATGTTCAGCGACGGACAAAGGACGACTTCCAAAAGGGGTATCAACATAAGTGGGTGGGGGAGGTTGAAAAGGTTGATACAAAGTGGATTGCGGAGGGCAAGTGTTTTTCCTAGACGCGTCTATCCGATCTTTCAAAGAGATTTTGGGCATGGAGGGATCGTTCGACGTTCGGCCAAAGCAAGAACCGTAAGAAGTAATGTCTAGTTGTGGGTACCAAAGTTCGGCAAGAGTTTTGCGAGGTGGGGTACCCATGATATGAAGAGTGAAAGAAAGAAAGGCAGAGATAAGGAAGGGAAAATGAATGTGATTTTTTTTAGTTAGATATTAACAAAAGAATGAAATATACACACAAAAAGAATCTGGACCAAAAACAATCACGACACAAAAATACCACACCTAATCCTTTAGGGTTCACCTAGGTCAACTAGACCTGCTCCAGAACTTGATTGTCGAAGTAAAACTGTGTCGAGAAACGGGCTTAAGATACACTGATCACGAGGCCAGGTAAGTGCAGAGATAAGGGGAGGTTTTCCGACGCTTTCGCGACGGTCCTTAATTAAATAACCCTTTCTCTTTTGGCGGTTTCGCCGTTAACACTTTCCTAGACACCCCATAAACAATATACCGTTAAGCGAGGTTCTAAACACAGTTAACTTCTCCTAGTGAGCGCGAAGTCCTTAAGGCTTAAAGTTTAATTTCTTTTAAAGTTTGTGCGGGTAAACGTTATGGTCAAGTTCGTGATTTGTGGGCCACGGAAAATGTGATGTAATCCTTTACCGTATATTGTGGGGTTCGCTTGCCCTTAAGTCCGTATTAATGTATGCAATGAGCAATTCAATAAAAATTCTATAAAGAATCAAACAATCATTTTTTAGTTTAAGCACGGCACTGCAAAAAATACGGGTTAGTCAATTTTTAGCGTTTGCTAGCGAACTTGCAAAGAATCATGCAAAGAATAGTATATTGGATGCGTCGGATTTGAGAAGAAGGTGTTAGAAAAGTACGTACCGTTAAGTTTTTGGGTTAGGAAACCCCCGTTGAATCAATTCCGGGAAGCTTGAAAAGTTCGCTTGCGCGGGTCAAACTACCCGGATCTTTGGCACTTACTTCGTAATCACCTTAACCTTGAACGTACACTTTGCTCCCCACAATCGCAGTTCGCAAATCCGCAAAAAAATTTTGCAGAAAATACAGTATAGTGGAATTCATAGAGACGATAAAAGAAAAGAAAAAAGGGTGGAGAAAAAATTGGGCACAGAGGCCTCAATGGGACCGCGGAACCGCCGCACAAGGCACCTTTTGACGGCGGTTCCGTGGTCAAAATGTTGACTTGGGGATTTGTCTTTGGTCAATGAACTCCACTTCTTCTCTTCTCCAAAATAAAAACCTCTGTTTTCTTTTTGGATTACTGTACTTACTCCAGATTAGCCTGCACACTTGCTCACAAAAATTATCAAAAAAAACAAAAAGATTTTATTTTTTTTATTTATAAATATATACAAAAAGAATATTAACCCGAATAACAAGAAAGAAAATATGTTACCGTCTCCTCGGCAACGGCGCCATTTGATCGCATGCTTTTGGCGTGTCGGATGTTCAAAGTTCTAAAGTTATAACCGCGATCAGGACGGTGTCCCTTTGCAGCTAGCCAGTTGAGCACGGGTCGATCCGCAGGACGATGGTTGTATGTCCGTTCAAGTTTTAGACGAGTCAATAAAGAATGTGTATATGTTTGTTCAATTCTATCCTAAGTGTTATATGCAAGTATAAAGTTGTTAAGAAAAAGATACGAAAGTGTAAGCTAAGGAAATCCGCACTCAAAACCTTTGAGCCGGGTCTTGACCAATTGAAGCTAGAGCAATCGGCAACAACGTGGATTAGGGTACTTAAGCACGGTATTTGTGTAATCCGGCTTATTTACCCTTGTCCTTCCGTTCTTGTCTCTTGCTTTCGCCTCCGGCCAAACCGAACGCAACCGGTCGCGGTTAGGAACCACCGTTACCTTGGTAGGGTAGGGTGCCTAACGGAGCGCTTGCGTAACGTTTGGGCGGAGTTCAAAGGAAAATAACGGAAAAAGGAAATGAGGAATGAAAACTTAACTTACAATATTGTATTTATTCTTAACAACAACATATTACAACCATTCACAAAACGAACCAAAAAGAGCAAAAGAAAAGATAAACAAAGAAAAGAAAAGATTACAAGCAAGTAATTAAAAGTGCATGGAATTTAAGTGCATGAAAGTAAAGCAAGAAATGAAACTAGGAACCATAGAACCGAAAACAAGATATTGGTTCAATAACCAAATTTTAAACTTGCAAGCTCAATTAAGAGGTTGCAAGATCAAGAAAAGGCAAAGAACTCATGGAGAATGAAGCACAAAAGAGAGAACAAATGATACAACCCCTTGAGATCAATGACCAAAGCTTAAACTTGCAAGCTCACTTAAGAGGTTGCAAGATCAAGTTAAGGTAGAGAGCTCATGGGGGAAGCTAAGCAAAAAAGAATGATACAAAATAACCCTCATCTTCATTTAACATCCACTCAAAAGCTCTCACAACAATTTCATGGAGGAAAGAATGAAGAAGAAGAAGAAGTAAACTAAAAACTAACAAAAAGTGGGCATAAGAATGAACATCTTTGGCTTGGCAAGTTCTGGGCAATTTATAGGCAGGGAACTGAGACTCTAGGGCAACTTTGAGGCCTCAAATGAAGTTACCTAAATGCCCCTAAAAACTGATCGTCTGCGGAGCCTATATGGCCGTGGTTCCGCGGCATAAGCCTGCTTATGCCGCGGAACCGCGGCTATAATAGGGAATTGGGCCGTAGGTTTTTGTGGGGATCCCTGGTTTGATGTTGTCTGCTGTGTGGTATATGACTTTTCTCAGAAGCTCTTCACATTTCTTCCAGAATTTCAGTAGATCAAAAGGTGATGTGATGTGGATCTTTTGACATGATTTCCTCGAGCTCCGCGTAGATATTTTGGATCTTGTGTTGACAATGAGCTTTGTGCATGAAAATGACATCGATTTGCCATTTTGTCCCTTAAACAGGTGTGTGGCAACACACGGATAGAGAGCGGAGACCCGTGTTTTATCTGTTGTTGGCAGTAATCCCGAATTTGTCGTACTTTTCCATGAATTTCACTGTTTAGAGCTGAGAACCAGTATCCTGTGAATATGTAGCAAACACTGATTAAAAGCACCTGCCTATAAACAAACGAGCGTAAGAATGGGCGGTATAAAATGCAATATTCTGGTATGAACAATGCTATCATTTCCTGATTGATTATTGGGTGAGTTTGTGATGGGAGGAGAGAGAGGGCAGCCACATATGTTTGGGGTTAGCTCTTGGATTATGATGCTAGCTAACTCACAACATTATCTCACACAATAACAAAAAGAAAAGTTCTTCTTCTCTTTTCTTTTCTTGAGCTCACCATCTCCTCTCCCATGGCATCCTCTTTAACCTCCACTCATTCCATCTCATGAGTTGAGAATCATTGAGTGTTAGAGACAAAGTTATCACACACATTCTCTACATCACCTTGGACATGTCGGCTAGCAAACTTCATGTCCGAGTTGATTCGGTTTGAAGCGGGAGACCGTAAAATGACTTCTTGATGTGGTGCCCTTTCCGACGAGGAGACCGGAGATCGAGCGAGATCGGAGATGCCGCGAGGAGCTAGGGATGGTGGCTAAAGACCGAAGGATACGGATCTATCGGTATAGCCATTCTAACTTCTTGTAGATAGCTAGTATGGGTTAATGGTACAATCCGGGTTAAAGTCTGCGTTAGCACCAGTTTCGTAAAAGTTTTTGTTTCCGCTTTTGGCCTCGGATTGACGGCCGGGACGCTACCGTAGGCTTACACCGGTCACATGCCTAAATTTAGGTCGTAACAAATTGCCTCTCGAACAGTGTTTGAGATATGGCTTTTGTGAGTGGATCTACAGTGTTGTTCTCCATATCTACTCACCTCGATCTCCCAGATCAGGTGCTACCGCCTCAAGATATGTCTGGAACTCTGATGGGATATGGGTTTCTTCCCTAAAGCTATAGGGCTGTTTGTTGTCAATACTAAAGTTTTGGATCAACAATGGAAGGAACCACCAGAAATTCAGTTAAGAACTTCCTCATCCAGACTGTCTCTTTTCCGGTGTCTCATGCAGCGAAATACTCTGTTTCCATGGTCGAGTTAGCAACGGTGTCCTGCTTGGAGCTCTTACAATAGACCGCCCCTCCATTGAGGGTAAAGACATAACCTGACATGGACTTGGAGTCATCCTTATCACTCTGGAAACTGGAGTCGGCAAAGGCCTTGATCTGGAGGTCTTTTCTGCCATACACCAAGAACATCTACTTAGTCCTTCTCAGGTACATGAGAATGTTCATTACTGCTATCCAGTGCTTCTCTCCTGGGTTTGACCGATACCGGCTTACCATGCTGAGTGTGTAAGAAATATCCGGTCTGGTACACAACATCGCATACATTATAGAGCCTACCGCAGAAAACGTAGGGTATAATCAGCAGGAGAGCCCTTTCCAAATCAGTCTTGGGAGACATCTCTTTGGACAGGGTGATTCCATGACAAGACGGTAGACTACCGCGCTTAGAATCTTCCATACTAAATCTTTTCAGTATGGTGTTGATGTACCTTGACTATGAAAGTCCTACCATCCTCTTTGATCTATCACGATAGATCTAGATCCCCAGAATGTAGTTGGCATCACCCAGGTCTTTCATGGATAACCTATGTGGCAAGAATCCTTTGACTGATTGTAGCATAGGAAAGTCATTTCCTATCAAGAGAATTGTTAGTTATATGTATGCCCTAGAGGCCATTACTGTACATAGGATGTATATTGTAGTTGATGCTGGGACATATATAGGTAGGACTTTCTTGCTCGACATGATAGTACGCTATCTGGTTGCTCTTTATCTTAACATGTATACTTTCTGTCTCTCTGATTACATGTTGATAAAGCCCTTAGGATGTGTACTCGACTTCCAGGACTGTGATGAAGATCATACTAGTGGGGCCTGGGTAGTCAATGAGTACATCCTTCATTGTTCCTAGTCGTGGGAATATCAAGACGGGGCATCGATATTCCAGAGTAGACTAGCGTATATCTTCTCGACCCATGTGATGGGCGATGGATGATCCCATATCCATTGGTGTTTGACATCAGAGATGGTATGCGGGTGCTCAGTATAGACTGGGTACACCGAACGGACTCGCCGAGAACTCCCAGATGGTATTATACCTCACGTCGGATGGCAGTTCTCTGGTGACACTGGTACAGCTTAGTCTGTTGACCCGAGATCGTCACAGAGTCTTGTGTTTCTCCCACTGTGCTTTGATTTCCACCCTACCACGGCTCTACTGAGTTGTGCAAACAGGTGGTTTTTGGGTACAGTCCCGATTCACATGGAGGCAATGAGCGATAGGAGGGCATTCGTCTCTCCCGGTATTGGGGGTTGATATTGTGCTATGCTCGACTGGCCATAACAGGAAACCCCTGGCCAGGGTTGCAGTGATATACTGGTAAGATTTATCAGTATTTTCACAAATGGTATGGACCTCACGTCGGCATGACTTATCAAACTACTGGGGTCTGGCGTTTACCACCCCTAGGCGAGATATGCGACATATCAGACGAACAGACCGGATTGTACGGTAAGTGTTACTGATTGGATTCACAGGAGTGTGAGCGGGCTTGCTCGTCGATCTTCTGATCGCTTAATACCCGGGTGGCCGTTACGTTTAGCAGACCGCTTGCGGCTTGTGGGTGTTTGATATGATCATCATCTGCTGCCGGCGTATTGACGAGTCTTTAGAGTCCTACACAGAGGTTTCCTAGCTCAAGCGAAACGAAATAGGAGCGCATATGAGATATGTGTAGGACCGAGAATAATGCGTGTATGTGATATCGTATTTCATTCTCACGATGAATGTATCGATTGGTTATATGCGATATAACCTAGTTATCGAATCAAGGATTGATTCGATAAGCCGATACATAGGATACTGGTCGGTTATATGCGATATGACCGGATCGTTAAATCAAGTGTTGATTTAATGATTTAATGTATAATTATATATTTGATATATTACTTTGCATCAACTAGTATTGTTTCACTTTAAGTGGATTTTCTCACTTGATTTGTGCAAGTTGTATATGTGATATACTTTTGTGCACTTGATTGTATCATGTTTGATGATACATGCTTATTTGGTTAAGTGTAAATAATTAAACCATGGTTAAGTTGTTGATTAGGGTTTTACTTATTCATTTATCTTATTTGTTTATTCATTTTGAATAAATTGAAAGATAAATGAATGGTGGCTTGATTTGTTTTTAGTTGAAGCTTCATGAAGCTTTGACTAAATGACCATTTTGTTCTCATCCTTAACCCTAACCATTTAAACTAACCCTAGTCTATTCTCTGTTAGTGTATATGCCCTAGAGGCCATTACTGTATCATACTAGTTTGTATATTACTTAATGGAAGCTTGGGATATTCACCTTGTATATACAATCTTGCTCAAAATAGTAGTATGCTACTTGGTTTGTTTCTGCTTCAATGTGTACATGTGTTTATTTTTGTATATCGCTTATACACATTAGTGGAGCCCTTAGGATCTTTGCTTGATTACCAGCGATGTGATGGCCGTCACACTAGTGGGGCTGGGTAATCTATAAGCACATCCTTATGCAGGACCCTGGTCACAGGACTATCGAGACAGGGCATCGATACTCCAAAGTAGACCAGCGCATGCGCTTCTCATCCCAGTGTGGGAGACGGTCTGTCACATAGCCGTCAGTACGTCGTACTTGAGATAGTATGCGGGTGCTCGTTAGGTTACGGGTACACTGGACAGGACTCGTCGGGAACTGACTAGTTGGTATTATGCCTATCGTCAGTTATCAGTTCCCAGGTGACATGAGTACAGTTTAGTCCGCTGACTTGACACTGTCACTTCGCCTCGAGTGTGTTCCCACTGTACTTTGATCACTACCCTACCACGGCTCAAAGGAGTCGTGCAAACAGGTAGTGGTTGGGTGCAGTCCCGAAGCACTTGGAGGCAGTGACGGTTAGACAGGATTTGTCTCTCCCGGTATTGGGGGTTGACATCGCGCTGTGTCTAGGTGAGCCATTACACGAGTAGTCCCTGGCCAGGGCAAACGAGATATACTGGTAGGCTTCCAGTGTTATCTCAGGGTGTTTTGGGCTTCGCTCCGGCACGAATTGTACCGCTATTGGGGGACTGACGTTTACCGCCCCCTAGGCCCACCATGCGATGTATCAGACAAACAGACCGGACTGTACGGAGAATGTCACACTCAGGCTCAGTAGGAGTTCAGATGGGTTTCGCCTCGTCGGTCTTCTTGTCAGCATTACCTGGGGACCGTTACGCACAGCTAGTGCCGCTTGCGGTCTGTGGTTAAACCCACTGCCAGCGTAGTGTCGAGTCTTTAGAGTCCCACACAGAAAGCTTTTCGTCTTTAGGCAAAAGAGTAGAGGTCGCATGGTATTGCGACAGGTCGCATGGTTTTGCGACAGGGTTCGGTCACATCCGTGCACTTGTGCACATACTGTGTCCGGACAGTTTACACTAGCGGGCTTTGGTTTAAGCCAGATCCTAGTGTACCTTTTGGGATTGGATTTATCCAGTTTGCATTCGTGTTCCTCGGAACGCGGATGCGGGTGTGTATGCACAGTTGACAGGGAGGCAGAGACAGCGGATTCTCATTAGGGTTGTTGACAGTTGACCATTGACTATTTGACTTTTTACTCAACCCTAATGAGAATATGATATGTGATTAACTATTATATTAATGAAGTATTATGGTGACATGGTTGTTGACTTTTGTTGACTTTGTTGACTTGTTGACTTTTGTTGACTTGTTGACTTTGTTGACCGGTTGACTAGGCTTGACTAGTTGACCATCATGTTAACCATAGCCATCATTTCATGGCAAAGACTTTTACTTGCTTGCTCATTTGTGTAAAATGAGTGCATGATATGATATGGTTATGGTTGCTTCAACCATCACATAAGACTTTTTTGATATGATGAGTTATCATTACTTTGGATTATGAGAGGGTGAGAGACAAAAGACTTGCTCATTCTTTCTTGCTCATTCTCTCTCTTGTTCTTGAGCTCTCTTACTTTTGCTCTCACCCTCATCCTCTTGCTCCCTCTCTTGACTCTATGGTTCATATCTCTCATGAGTTGAGAATCAAGAACCATAGATAAAATCCCATTCTAATTCTTCTTTACTCATTCTAGTTCACTAGGTTTAGCAAACCAAGTGAACTAGTTTCTTCAAAGAACGAAGAACGAACTAAAGGTTGGAGCTTTCAGATGGATCTATCTTCGGCGTACGGAGACGACGAGAAGAAGCCAATCGGACCACCATCGGAGCTTGAAGACGAAGGAGTTCAAGACAAGCAAGGTATAACCCCCTAACCGAGTAGCTAGAAACTCATAGTTAGGTTGTTAGATAGATGTTTAACCAAGATCCGGGTTATAGGTCCATGTTACCACCTCCGTAAAAATCGTTTTTTACCAAATTCCGCATTCCCGAAAGTACCGGGAGAGGTAGCATGTATTTACAGTGGTATCAGAGCCTAGTTAAACTCTATCTAACATGTTAGCAAGTAACTAGAAGATCGATCAAAGAAAATGTCCCGAAAACGAACCCCAAAAATTCGAGTTTCTGTCGATTTTTTTACTGTTCAAAAGTTGATTATTTTAACACCTAAAATCAGCTCAGGGTTTTTAAAAGCCACTGTAGAAAAATCTCCATGTGATCCCCCTAAACGAGCGCGGAAACGCGGCAATAGCTTGCTATTGCCGCGGTTCAGCGGCCTCCTTGGCGCCTCTCTGGTGTTTCTTTGCTATAATGTGCTTCTGGGGGTATTTTGGGAATTTTGGTACATGTATTTTCAACCCAGATTTTCCAGAACGAAAATTTTATTTTGGGGTCCCGAAAATCCGTATTTTTGATCGAACTTCAAAAAGACTTAAGCTAACGGGTTTTCTGTAATGTGATATTTGTATTGAACGTCTACTAATCGCTATATGTCGATTAGTGGGGGTTATACAAATCTGTGATCTGTAATATTGCTGGAATGTGTATATGAATATGTTGGATTGTCGCGGGTGAATAGCCGGGGGTTGTGAGACGAGAGTTTTCTTTTCTTTCAATTCATGTAAATTTGTAAATTGATGTAATAATTATTTGTATGGCCGCACAACCATGTCGGGGTTGTAGCCGTCATTGTATAATTTCTTTTTACTGTTTTTGCTCCTAGGATAGACCCATGGAGGGGGTGCACAAACTACCGGGTATGCCGAAGTGTCGAGTGGCCTACTCATGGAGATGAGGGAGGTTGCTATGCTTCGGGTACTTGGCGGGTAGTTTGCCGCACCCGTAGGGGTCTTGGGTGGGGTATTGGCTATTCACCGCGACCGTGTAATCTATTTTCGTTACAGGCTCGTATGAATTACGGATTCCTAGTATATCCAATGTATTCATCTGTGATCTGAAATGTTTATCATTGCAGTATATCTATATATGATATTATTTAGGCGTTGCTTATGTTTTACAGCCGCGCTAGCCCAGGCCCCACTCTGTCGTTAGTTAAGTAACCTAACGGGTAATGACGTGGCCCCGTGGCAAATGCGAATGGCATAAGCGTACATCATATTTTGGTTGTTTTCTGCAATGGTAGGATTAAATGATGGGACGTGTTAAAAGAACTAATGCAAGAATATCACGCATTAAAAGAACTAATGCAAGATAATAAACCAAGTTAAAGTCGTTAGAACACTTTCGAAAAACCACTCGGTTCTTTTCAAAACCAACTTTTAAAATGCGGAGTTTGAGCCACTCCATTTAAAAGCTATCTTGTTCCATCGACCAAATCAAGTTCACTACGTTTACGGTTTTGCCAAAACCATTCGTAGCCCTCTGTCGTTTCACATGAATAGTCAATAGTATTCAAGCTGTGTTTGTTGGCCAAAGTCAAGGCATAGTGATTGGTAGCTGTTGGGTATTCATCTGCAGCATAGATAGATGCGTTGGTTTGGAACAGTCGTACTGCCTTGTTGGCCAAAGTCAAGGGTATGTGCGGGTGGATTCAAATTAACCTGGAGAACGACGGGTAGAACTTGACATGTGACTTATGATTTGTTGGCCAAAGTCAAGGTCATAAGAGCATGGGGCAAAAATCCACATCGGGAGTTTCATAAGTACTGAAACTTGCAAGATTTGCATACCATTTGGAGCATGATGATTCTGGTAGGATTCCTTCAGTTTCATCACGCGATGATATTTGGATTCCGATCCTACTGTGAGTATATGCTACTCCTCGGGAAATTTCTCACTAATCGTTCAATGCTATAAACCTAGTAGGTGACTAGAAAAGTGTTAGCGGGGCTACGCCCCCAGGGAAAAGAGGTTCTTTAATTAAGGAACTTCGCGAAAGCGTTGGAAAACCTCCCTCGAAGTACCGACACCGGCCTGGCTGAACGGTTAAGCAAGTATTGTACGGTGGGATTGATCCTGACTAATTCTTCCTTTATGGTTTGAGGAGGGATTCGAGAAACAGTGGGAGCCATCCTGTTTAGAAAAACTAAAAACCACTCTAAACTTGCAAGAGCATCATGCTGAGTGTTTCTTCTTCTCTCTCCTAATTGCAGCGACCAATCAACATGACTGGACTTAAGTTACTCCTAGATAAAAACATACTGACAGGGCCAAACTACAAAGATTGGCTCAGGAATGTCAAAATGGCAATCACTTACGACAAGTTGGGGTATCTTCTTACCACCAAAGCTCCCCCTGCCCTTGGTCCTACTTCCAGCATCGCGGATAAGGAAATCCGCAAGACTTGGGAGATTGATAGCTCGAAGGCCAAGTGCCTCGTACTTGCCTCGATGGACAACGAACATCAGAGGAGGCACGAGAATATGGACCTTGAATCCATATTTCTCCATACAAAAGAACTGTATGGAGAGCAATCTCGTATCGCAAGATACGAAGCGTCGAAAAAGTTATTTTCGGCAAAGATGGCCGTCGGATCATCAGTAGCCGAGCACGTGCTAAAGATGATCGGCTACATTGAGGAGCTCGCGGACCTAGGGACCACATTGGAGGGTGAACTCTATACGGATATAGTTCTCCAGTCCCTTCCTTCCACTTACGCCCAGTTCATACTGAACTTCAACTTACAAGAAAAAGAGGTTGAACTTTCAGAGCTCCTCAACATGCTGAGGAGCGCAGAGGGCACCCTACAGAAAGGTAGGGAAACATCCACTTTGTTTGTAGGAGGATCATCTTCTTCTAGGTCCAAGGCGAAAGCCAAGGGAAAGAAGAGGAAAGCCCTCGCCAAACCAAGGGGCGGTGTTAGTAAAGTGGATACGAAGGGAAAAGCTAAAGCAACAAAGATAGCGGGAAAGCTTATAGATAAGGAAGAATGCTTCTATTGTCATAAGAAAGGTCACTGGAAGAATGATTGCAGGGCTTGGAAAGCCAGGACACAGGAATTGAAGCAAGTTGCAGCTTCAGCTTCAGGTGTGTACGTTATTGAAAACTGTCTTTCAATAAACTCTACTTCCTGGGTATTGGATACCAGATCAGGATCTCATATCTGTAATTCTTTGCAGGCGTTGAGAAACCGTAGTGTTTTGAAAGCAGGTGACATGACCCTCAGAGTTGCGAACGGAGCTAGCATGGATGCTAAAGCCGTGGGGGACTATCAACTGGGAATGTCAGATGGACATGTTTTGGTTTTGCGTAATTGCTTTTTTGTACCCAACGCAACTTGTAATATCATTTCTGTATCTTTAGTTTCTAAAGAAGGTTATGAATTTGCGTTTGTAAGTAATGTTGTAAACATTCACCTTAATCAAGTTTTGATTGGGTCAGGTACATTGAGTAATGGTATATACGTGTTAAACCAACCACAGATTTTCAATGTCCAGAATACACACAAAAGAAAGTCTCCAGAAATAAATCAGACTTTCTTGTGGCATTGTAGACTGGGTCACATCAATGAGAGAAGGTTGACGAAGTTACATACAGAAGGATATTTGAATGCGTTCGAATATCAATCGTATGCCACTTGTCAATCCTGTCTCAAAGGAAAGATGACAAAGACTCCATTTACTGGACATGGAGTAAGAGCGAGCGAGCTCTTGGGACTCGTACACAGTGACGTGTGCGGTTCAATGTCTACGCATGCGAGAAGCGGATATTCTTACTTCATTACTTTTACGGATGACTTCTCAAGGTACGGTTATGTCTTCTTAATGAAACATAAGTCCGAAGCCTTTGGAAAATTCCAGGAGTATAAGAATGAAGTAGAGAAACAGACCGGCAAAAGTATTAAGATTCTAAGATCGGATCGAGGTGGAGAATACTTAAGTGCCGAGTTCCTGGACTATTTAAAAGAGAACGGAATTCTCTCTCAGCTTACTCCTCCATACACCCCGCAACATAACGGTGTATCGGAGAGACGGAACCGCACCTTATTAGATATGGTGCGGTCCATGATGGGTAATGCTGAGTTGCCGTGATCATTCTGGGGATATGCGCTAGAATCAGCCGCATACCTTTTGAACCGAGTTCCTACTAAGACTGTGCCTACTACACCGTATGAGATGTGGTGTGGGAAGAGACCCTATCTTAAGCACATTAAGACATGGGGATGTCCAGCTTTTGTCAAAAAGCAGCATGCGGACAAGCTCGAGGCACGCTCAGTACAGTGCAAGTTTGTGGGGTATCCAAAGAACTCCGAAGGATATTTTTTCTACTGTGAAGAGGAACAAAAATTTCTTGTTTCTCGTCATGCCTACTTCTTGGAAACTGAGTTTTTGGAAAACCAGATAAGTGGGAGTACAGTAGAACTGGAAGAAATTCTAGAACCACGGACTGTTACTAAAAGTTTAGCGGAACCAGAGGGTTCGAAAGAACAGGACATTCCTACGCCGCTCCGCAGGAGTAGTAGGCAGTCTCATCCGCCCGAGAGATACTACGGTTTTCTCATAGATGGGGATAGAGAGGATTGCATCATAGATTATGATGAGCCTACTAGCTTCCAGCAGGCCGTTCAGAGCGTTGACTCAGTGAAATGGCTGGATGCAATGCGGACCAAAATGGAGTCCATGTACACCAACAAGGTATGGACGTTGGACATTGCTCCAGACGGGGTAAAACCCGTAGGATGCAAGTGGATCTTCAAAAGGAAGATTGGTGTAGATGGACAGGTTGAGACCTATAAAGCTAGGCTGGTAGCAAAGGGTTTTCGTCAAAGACCTGGCTTGGACTATGAAGAAACCTTCTCTCCAGTGGCCATGCTGAAATCCATTCGGATCCTTCTTGCCATTGCTGCCTTCCACGATTATGAGATTTGGCAAATGGACGTAAAGACAGCTTTTCTAAATGGAAATTTAGAGGAGTGTGTCTTTATGGACCAGCCAGAGGGTTTCATTCAGAGTCTGAGCAGCGGAAAGGTGTGCAAGTTGCTTAAGTCCATCTATGGACTAAAGCAGGCATCGCGGAGTTGGAACATCTGCTTTGATGAGACGGTCAAAGAATTTGGCTCTATCAAAAATCCAGATGAACCATGCATCTATAGTAGATTTGTAGCGAGAACTGTAGTATTCCTCGTTTTATACGTGGATGACATTCTCTTAATAGGAAATGACATTCCTATGCTACAATCTGTCAAGGGGTTCTTGTCACACAGGTTCTCTAAGAAAGACCTGGGTGATGCCTCGTACATTCTGGGTATCCGGATCTACCGTGATAGATCCAAGAGGATATTAGGACTTTCACAGTCCAGGTACATCGACACCATACTGAAGAGATTCAGTATGGAAGATTCCAAGCGCGGTAACCTACCGGCTTGTCACGGGATCACCCTCTCTAAAGAGATGTCTCCCAAGACTGATTTGGAGAGGGATCGCATGTCTATTATACCCTACGCTTCTGCGGTAGGCTCTATAATGTATGCGATGTTGTGTACCAGACCGGATGTAGCTTATGCACTGAGTGTGGTAAGCCGGTATCAGTCAAACCCTGGGGAGAAACACTGGATAACGGTAAAGAACATTCTCAAGTATCTGAGAAGGACTAAGGAGATGTTCTTGGTGTATGGCGGAAAAGACCTCCAGATCGATGCCTTTGCTGACTCCAGCTTCCAGAGTGACAAGGATCATTCCAAGTCCATGTCGGGTTTTGTCTTTACCCTTAATGGAGGGGCGGTGTGTTGGAAGAGTTCCAAAAAAGAAACCTTTGCAGACTCGACGATGGAAGCGGAATACATCGCTGCATCTGATGCCGCAAAAGAAGCTGTCTGGATGAGAAAGTTCTTGAAAGAACTTCAGGTGGTTCCGTCCATTGTTGATCCAATACCTCTGTATTGCGACAACAACGGGGCTATAGCTTTAGCGAAGGAACCCAGGTCCCATCAGAGATCCAGGCACATCTTGAGGCGGTATCACCTGATCAGGGAGATCGTGGATCGCCAGGAGATCGAGGTACGGAGAGTCGCTTCAGAAGATAACACTGCAGATCCATTCACCAAGGCCCAGCCCCAGACTCAGTTCGAGCGGCTGATCGAGATGATAGGTCTTCGATACGCCAGTACATGGCCTTAATGAAAGGGGAGATTGTTAGTGTATATACCCTAGAGGCCATTACTGTATCATACTAGTTTGTATATTACTTAATGGAAGCTTGGGATATTCACCTTGTATATACAATCTTGCTCAAAATAGTAGTATGCTACTTGGTTTGTTTCTGCTTCAATGTGTACATGTGTTTATTTTTGTATATCGCCTATACACATTAGTGGAGCCCTTAAGATCTTTGCTTGATTACCAGCGATGTGATGGCCGTCACACTAGTGGGGCTGGGTAATCTATAAGCACATCCTTATGCAGGTCCCTGGTCGCAGGACTATCGAGACAGGGCATCGATACTCCGGAGTAGACCAGCGCATGCGCTTCTCATCCCAGTGTGGGAGACGGTCTGTCCCACAGCCGTCAGTACGTCGTACTTGAGATAGTATGCGGGTGCTCGTTAGGTTACGGGTAAACTGGACAGGACTCGTCGGGAACTGACTAGTTGGTATTATGCCTATCGTCAGTTATCAGTTCCCAGGTGACATGAGTACAGCTTAGTCCGCTGACTTGACACTGTCACTTCGCCTCGAGTGTGTTTACACTGTACTTTGATCACTACCTTACCACGGCTCAAAGGAGTCGTGCAAACAGGTAGTGGTTGGGTGCAGTCCTGAAGCACTTGGAGGCAGTGACGGTTAGAGAGGATTCGTCTCTCCCGGTATTAGGGGTTGACATCGCGCTGTGTCTAGGAGAGCCATTACACGAGTAGTCCCTGGCCAGGGCAAACGAGATATACTGGTAGGCTTCCAGTGTTATCTCAGGGTGTTTTGGGCTTCGCTCCGGCACGACTTGTACCGCTATTGGGGGAATGACGTTTATCGCCCCCTAGGCCCGCCATGCGATGTATCAGACGAACAGACCGGACTGTATGGAGAATGTCACACTCAGGCTCAGTAGGAGTTCAGATGGGTTTTGCCTCGTCGGTCTTCTTGTCGGCATTACCTGGGGACCGTTACGCACAGCTAGTGCCGCTTGCGGTCTGTGGTTAAACCCACTGCGAGCGTAGTGTCGAGTCTTTAGAGTCCCACACAGAAAGCTTTTCGTCTTTAGGAAAAAGAGTAGAGGTCGCATGGTATTGCGACAGGTCGCATGGTTTTGCGACAGGGTTCGGTCACATCCGTGCACTTGTGCACATACTGTGTCCGGACAATTTACACTTGCGGGCTTTGGTTTAAGCCAGATCCTAGTGTACCTTTTGGGATTGGATTTATCCAGTTTGCATTCGTGTTCCTCGGAACGCGGATGCGGGTGTGTATGCACAGTTGACAGGGAGGCAAAGACATCGGATTCTTACTAGGGTTGTTGACAGTTGACCGTTGACTATTTGACTTTTTGCTCAACCCTAATGAGAATATGATATGTGATTAACTATTATATTAATTAAGTATTATGGTGACATGGTTGTTGACTTTGTTGACTTTGTTGACTTGTTGACTTTTGTTGACTTGTTGACTTTGTTGACCGGTTGACTAGGCTTAACTAGTTGACCATCATGATAACCATAGCCATCATTTCATGGCAAAGACTTTTACTTGCTTGCTCATTTGTGTAAAATGAGTGCATGATATGATATGGTTATGGTTGCTTCAACCATCACATAAGACTTTTTTGATATGATGAGTTATCATTACTTTGGATTATGAGAGGGTGAGAGACAAAAGACTTGCTCATTCTTTCTTGCTCATTCTCTCTCTTGTTCTTGAGCTCTCTTACTTTTTCTCTCACCCTCATCCTCTTGCTCCCTCTCTTGACTCTATGGTTCATATCTCTCATGAGTTGAGAATCAAGAACCATAGATAAAATCCCATTCTAATTCTTCTCTACTCATTCTAGTTCACTAGGTTTAGCAAACCAAGTGAACTAGTTTCTTCAAAGAACGAAAAAGGAGCTAAAGGTTGGAGCTTTCAGGTGGATCTATCTTCGGCGTACGGAGACGACGAGAAGAAGCCAATCGGACCACCATCGGAGCTTGAAGACGAAGGAGTTCAGGACAAGCAAGGTATAACCCCCTAACCGAGTAGCTAGAAACTCATAGTTAGGTTGTTAGATAGATGTTTAACCAAGATCCGGGTTATAGGTCCATGTTACCACCTCCGTAAAAATCGTTTTTTACCAAATTCCGCATTCCCGAAAGTACCGGGAGAGGTAGCATGGATTTACATTCTCTACACTTAACTAAGGTTAGAATATGATAAGAATCAATTCTTTTTCAATTATTCTTTAACACTTATCATATTCCTTCTTCATCTTCTTCTTCATGGGCAAGAAAGAAAAGCTTGCCTCATCAATGGCAAGTGATGAAATCATGTGAGAAATCCAATTCCAAAGTGAACCCACTTCCTATTTCTTCATCCTCTACCTCTTGCCAAGTAGTATAGGGTGTTTCCTTCACAAGTTTCATGACTTGGTGAAGTGGGAGTTTGATCTTGTGATGCCTCGACGTAGATCATCTTCGGCATCGAAGCCGACGACCAAGCCCGCCCATTTTTCCGATGAAGCCGATGCCAGAGTCCGGAATCCTATTTGCATAGCGGAGGGACATCATCGCGGAGCTTAGGAAGTGGTGGATCGGATCTACAAAGGTTGTACCCCCTTTCCTTTTAAGTTAAAGTCGTTAACTTGCATCGCATAGCCTATATATCTAGTTAACGATCCGTGTTAGGGTTTCTCGGCATTCATAAAATTTAAATTAGCCATGTTTGATGCCTTGTGAGACTTCATTAGTGTGCCTAGGATCCCTACAAGAATGTCATCCATGTAATAGACGAGGAATACCACAGTTCTCCCTACAATCTTACTATAAATGCATGGTTAATCTGGATTTTTGATAAAGTCGGATTCTTTGACTGTATCATCAAAACAGATGTTCTAACTCCGCGATGCCTGCTTTAGTCCATAAATGGACTTAAGCAACTTGTACACTATCCTGCTGCTCCCACTCTAATTGAAACCTTCTGGTTGATCCACATAGACGCACACTTCTAAATATCTATTTACAAAAGCCGTCTATACGTCCATCTGCCATATCTCATATTCTAGGAAGGCAGCAATGGAAAGAAGGATCCGAATAGATTTGAGCATAGCCACTGGAGAAAAGGTTTCATCATAGTCCAAACCAGGTCTTTGACGAAAACCTTTTACAACAAGTCTAGCCTTATAGGTTTCAACCTGTCCATCTACACCAATCTTCTTTCTGAAGATCCATTTGCAGCCTATGGGTTTTACCCCTTCTGGAGAAAAGTCCAAAGTCTATACTTTGTTGGTGTACTGGGCTCCAACTCGGTCCGCATTACATCCAGCCATTTTACCGAGTCACCACTCTGAATGGAATGCTAGAAGCTAGTTGGCTCATCATTGTTAATGATGCAATCTATTCCCGTCTATGAGAAAACTATAGTATCTCTCGAGCGGATGAGACAGCCTACAAGTTCTGCGGAGTGGCGCGGGGATGTCCTGTTCTTTTGAAACCTCTGATTCCACCATGCTTTCAGTAATAGCTTTTGGTTCTGGAATTTCATCCAGTTCTATTTCTCTCCTACTAGTTCCTTTTTCAAAAATTGATTTTCTAAAAAGTGGGCATGACGAGAAACAAAAAACTTTTGTTCCTGTGCTTAATAGAAAAGATACCCCCTGGTGTTTCTTTGGGTATCCCACAAATTTACACAGTACTGAGCGTGCCTCGAGCTTGTCTGCATGCTGCTTTTTTACAAAAGCTGGACATCCTCATGTCTTAAGGTACTTAAGATAGGGTTTCTTCCCACTCCATATCTGATATGGTGTGGTAGGCACGGTCTCGGTAGGAACCTTATTCAAAAGATATGCAACTGATTTTACTGCATAATCTCATAAGGATTACGGCAACTTAGCGTTTACTCATCATGAAACGTACTATATCCAATAGGGTTCTGTTTCTCTTTTCCGATACACCGTTGTGTTTTAGCGCGTATGGAGGAGTAAGCTGAGAGAGAATTCCATTCTCTTTCAGGTAATCCAGGAACTTGGCACATAAGTATTGACCACCTCGATCAGATCTCAGTGTCTTGATACTTTTGCCGGTTTGTTTTTCCACTTCATTCTTATATTCTCGGAATTTCTCAAAGGCCTCGGATTAATGTTTAAACAAGAAGACATGTCCATACCTAGAGAAATCATCCGTAAATGTAATGAAAATAGGAATAACCACTTCTTGCATGTATAGACATTGGACCACACACGTTGTGTATGAGTCCTAAGAGCTCGCTCGCTCTTACTCCTTTTCTAGTGAACGGAGTCTTTGTCATCTTTCCTATAAGACATGATTGACAAATTGCATAAGACTGATATTCGAAACGATCCAAATAACCCTCTCTATGTAACTTCTTCAACCTTGTTTCATTGATGTGACCCAGTCTACAATACCATAAGAAAGCCATATTTAATTCTGGAGACTTTCTTTTAAGTGTGTTCTAGACGTTGAAAACCTGAGGTTGATGTAATACGTATATAATGTCGTCTAGTGTCCCTGACCCAATCTAACTCTGATTTAGGTGGATGTAGACTACATTGCTTACAAGCTAGACTGGGTACACACAAACAGTTACGTAAAATCAATATCTGCCCACTTTTCAATCCTGGGTGATATTCTCCTACGGATACAGCGTCCACGCTCATTCCGTTAATCCTGAGAGTTATATCACTTATCCTGATAACTCTACGGTTTCTCAAAGCCTGTAAAGAATTACAGACATGAGATCCCGATCTGGTATCTGTAAGTCCACGTTTCCCACCCCGGTGCTTGCGGGGAGGCGGAAAACGGAATAAAAATCAAATTTTTATCAACTTTAGGCAACATGGACTAGACAAAGAAGGATCTTTGCTAAACAAAAACAAGCTAAAGCTAACTAGAAACTAGCTAAGGGTAGAATGGTTATACCTAGGGCTTTATGTCCTTCTCTCCTTGCTCCTTGGAGTAGTAGAAAGAGGTCACCTTTGTCGTCTTCTCACGTCGAAGAAAGATCCACCCGAAAGCCTCAACCTTTGGCTTCAACTCCAAGCTAGAAGTAAATAGGGTGCTAGAAGTGCTAATCCTAGAACCCTAGATGAGAGTAGAGATTATCAAGAAGTGGTTTTTCTCAAGCTCAAGTGTTTCTCAACACATGAGAGGGGAGAGCTTGAGGAAGAGGAAGAACAAGAGAGAGAAAGTAAATGATAGAATGAGAGAATAATGAAGCATTCTCATATATATGTGTGAATTATTGTAAATAGATAATTAGTGAGATAATTGTCATGGCTTAATCAAGACATGACCATTATCATTTCATTATTAATGCAAATTGCAAGGATCAAAGAGCATCTTCCAAATGAAATGATGATGGTCAAAGTGTCAACCTAGGTCAACAAGTCAAGAATGTCAAATGGTCAACAACCATAACCATGCACAATTATATTAAACTAATATCAATTAACCATAATACACACATAAGCATTAGGGTTAATAAAATGACAATGGTCATTAACCCTAATCAAAGTCCTCTCCCTCTGTCTCAAGTAATTGTGCATACGCACCCGTATTCGTGATGCGAGGAACACGAATACAAAGAGATAAAACCAATCCCAAATCATATACGAGGATCTGGCTTAAACCAAAGCCCGCTAGTATAAGCTGTCCGGACAGCAAACGTGCACAAGTGCGCGGATGTGAACGAACCCTGTCGCAAAACCATGCGACCTCTACTCATTTGGCCTAAAGGCGAATAGCTCTCTGTGTGGGACTCTAAAGACTCAACACTACGCTGGCAGTGGGTTTAACCACAGACCGCAAGCGGCATTAGCTGTACGTAACGGTCCCCAGGTAGATGCCGATAAGAAGACTGACGAGGTGAACCCCATCTGAACTCCTACTGAGCCTGTATGTGACAGTCTCCGTACAGTCCGGTCTGTTCGTCTGATACGTCACATGGCGGGCCTAGGGGGGGCGGTGAACGTCAGTCCCCTAATAGTGGTACAAGTCGTGTCGGAGTTAGCCCAGAACACCCTGAGAAAACACTGGAAACCTACCAGTATATCTCGCTTGCCCTGGCCAGGGAGTACTTGTGTAATGGCTCACCTAGACACAGCGCGATGTCAACCCCCAATACCGGGAGAGACGAATCCTGTCTAACCGTCACTGCCTCCAAGTGCTTCGGGACTGCACCCAAAAACTACCTGTTTGCACGACTCCTTTGAGCCGGGGTAGGGTAGTAATCAAAGTGCAGTGGGAACACACTCGAGGCGAAGTGGCAGTGTCAAGTCAGCGGACTAAGCTGTACTCATGTCACCTGGGAACTGATAACTGACGATAGGTATAATACCAACCAACAAATCCTGATGAGTCATGTCCAGTATACTCGTAACCTAACGAGCACCCGTATACTATCTCAAGTACGACGTACTGACGGCTGTGGGACAGACCGTCTCCCATGCTGGGATGAGAAGCGCATACGCTAGTCTACTCCGGAGTATCGATGCCCTGTCTCGATAGTCCAACGACTAGGGACCTGTATAAGGATGTGCTTATGGATTACCCAGCCCCCACGAGTGTGTGCGCCATCACAATGCTGGTAATCAAGCAAAGATCCGAAGGGCTCTACTAATATGTATATCAGCGATATGCTAAAAGAAACACATGCACATATTAAAGCAGAGACAAACCAAGTAGCATACTACCATTTCGAGCAAGATTGTATATACAACTGTGAATATCCCAAGCTTCCATCAAGTAATATACAAACTAGTATGATACAGTAATGGCCTCTAGGGCATATACACTAACAATCTCCCACTTGCACTAAGGCCATGTACTGGCGTATCGAAGACCTAACATCTCGGTCAGCCGCTCGAACTGAGTCTGGGGCAAGGCCTTGGTGAATGGATCTGCTGTGTTATCTTCTGAAGCAACCCTCCGAACCTCGATCTCCTGGCGATCCACGATCTCCCTGATCAGGTGATACCGCCTCAAGATGTGTCTGGATTTCTGATGGGACCTGGGTTCCTTTGCTAAAGCTATAGCCCTGTTGTTGTCGCAATACAGAGGTATTGGGTCAACAATGGACGGAACCACCTGAAGTTCTTTCAAGAACTTCCTCATCCAGACAGCTTCTTTTGCGGCATCAGATGCAGCGATGTATTCCGCTTCCATAGTCGAGTCAGCAACGGTTTCTTGTTTGGAGCTCTTCCAACACACCGCCCCTCCATTGAGGGTGAAGACAAAACCCGACATGGACTTGGAATCATCCTTGTCACTCTGGAAGCTGGAGTCAGCAAAGGCCTCAATCTGGAGGTCTTTTCCGCCATACACCAAGAACATCTCCTTAGTCCTTCTCAGGTACTTGAGAATGTTCTTTACTTTATCCAATGTTTCTCCCCAGGGTTTGACTGATACCTGCTTACCACACTCAGTGCATAAGCCACATCCGGTCTGGTACACAACATCGCATACATTATAGAGCCTACCGCAGAAGCGTAGGGTATAATAGACATGCGATCCCTCTCCAAATCAGTCTTGGGAGACATCTCTTTGGAGAGGGTGATCCCGTGACAAGCCGGTAGATTACCGCGCTTGGAATCTTCCATACTGAATCTCTTTAGTATGGTGTCGATGTACCTGGACTGTGAAAGTCCTAATATCCTCTTGGATCTGTCACGGTAGATCCGGATACCCAGAATGTATGAGGCATCACCCAGGTCTTTCATGGAGAACCTGTGTGACAAGAACCCCTTGACAGATTGTAGCATAGGAATGTCATTTCCTATTAAGAGAATGTCATCCACGTATAAAACGAGGAATACTACAGTTCTCGCTACAAACCTACAATAGATGCATGGTTCATCTGGATTTTTGATAAAGCCAAATTCCTTGACCGTCTCATCAAAACAGATGTTCCAACTCCGCGATGCCTGCTTTAGTCCATAAATGGACTTAAGCAACTTTCACAACTTTCCGCTGTTCCCACTCTGATTGAAACCCTCTGGCTGGTCCATATAGACACACTCCTCTAAATGTCCATTTAGAAAAGTTGTCTTTACGTCCATCTGCCAAATCTCATAATCGTGGAAGGCAGCAATGGCAAGAAGGATCCGAATGGATTTCAGCATAGTTACTGGGGAAAAGGTTTCGTCATAGTCCAAACCAGGTCTTTGACGAAAACCCTTTGCAACCAGTCTAGCTTTATAGGTCTCAACCTGTCCATCTACACCAATCTTCCTTTTGAAGATCCACTTGCATCCTACGGGTTTTACCCCATCTGGAGCAATGTCCAACGTCTATACTTTGTTGGTGTACATGGACTCCATTTCGGTCCGCATTGCATCCAGCCATTTTACCGAGTCGACGCTCTGAATGGCTTGCTGGAAGCTAGTAGGCTCATCACAATCTATGATGCAATCCTCTCTATCCCCGTCAATGAGAAAACCGTAGTATCTCTCGGGCGGATGAGACTGCCTACTACTCCTACGGAGTGGCGTGGGAATGTCCTGATCTTTCGAACCCTCTGGTTCTACTAAGCGTTCAGTAATAGCTCGTGGTTCTGGAATTTCTTCCAGTTCTATTGCGCTCCCACTTATTTCTTTTTCTATGAACTGATGTTCTAGAAAATGGGCATGGCGAGAAACAAAAACCTTTTGTTCCTCTTCGCAATAGAAGAAATATCCCTTGGAGTTCTTTGGATATCCCACAAACTTGCACTGTACTGAGCGTGCCTCGAGCTTGTCCGCATGCTACTTTTTTACAAAAGCTGGACATCCCCATGTCTTAATGTGATTAAGATAGGGTCTCTTCCTACACCACATCTGATATGGTGTAGTAGGCACAGTCTTAGTCGGAACTCGGTTCAAAAGGTATGCAGCTGATTCTAGCGCATATCCCTAGAACGATCGCGGCAACTCAGCGTTACTCATCATGGACCGTACCATATCCAATAGGGTTCGGTTCCGTCTCTCCGATACACCGTTATGTTGCGGAGTGTATAGAGGAGTAAGCTGAGAGAGAATTCCATTCACTTTTAAGTAACCCAGGAACTCGGCACTCAAGTATTCACCACCTCGATTAGATCTCAGTGTCTTGATACTTTTGCCTGTTTGTTTTTCTACTTCATTCTTGTATTCCTGGAATTTTTCAAAGGCTTCGGATTTATGTTTCATTAAGAAGATATAACCGTACCTTGAAAAGTCATCCGTAAAAGTAATGAAGTAAGAATAACCGCTTCGTGCATATGTAGACATTGGACCGCACACGTCGCTGTGTACGAGTCCCAAGAGCTCGCTCGCTCTTACTCCGTGTCCAGTGAACGGAGTCTTTGTCATCTTTCCTTTGAGATAGGATTGACAAGTTGCATACGATTGATATTCGAATGGATCCAAATATCCTTCTGCATGTAACTTAGTCAACCTTCTCTCTTTGATGTGACCCAGTCTACAATGCCATAAGAAAGTTTTATTGATTTCTGGAGACTTTCTTTTGTGTGTATTCTGGACATTGAAAATCTGTGGTTGGTTTAAAACGTATATACCGTTGTTCAATGTACCTGACCCAATCAAAACTTGTTTAAGGTGAATGTTCACTACATTACTTACAAATGCAAATTCATAACCTTCTTTAGATAATAAAGATACAGAAATGATATTACAGGTTGCCTTTGGTACATGATAACAACTACGCAAAACCAAAAAATGTCCATCCGACAATCCCAGGTGATAGTCCCCCACGGCCTCAGCATCCATGCTAGCACCGTTTGCAACTCTGAGGGTCATGTCACCTGCCTTCAAAACTCTACGCTTTCTCAACGCCTGCAAAGAATTACAGATATGAGATCCTGATCCGGTATCCAATACCCAGGATGTAGAGTTTATTGATAGACAATTTTCAATAACATACACACCTGAAGCTGAAGCCGCAACTCGCTTCAAATCCTGTGTTCTGGCCTTCCAAGCTTTGCAATCCTGTTTCCAGTGACCACTTTTGTGACAGGAGAAGCATTCTTCCTTCCCCACCAGCTTTCCCGCTACCTTTGTTGCTTTTCCTTTTCCCTTCGTATCCACTTTACCGACACCGCCTCTTGGTTTGGCGGGGGCTTTCTTCTTCTTACCCTTGGCTTTCGCCCTGGATCTAGAAGAGGAAGATCCTCCTACAAACAAAGTGGATGTCTCCCTACCCTTCTATAGGGTGCCCTCAGCACTCCTCAACATGTTCAGAAGTTCGGAAAGTTCAACCTCTTTTCCTTGCATGTTGAAGTTTAGGATAAACTGGGCGTAAGTGGAAGGAAGGGACTGGAGAATCAAATCAGTGTAGAGTTCATTCTCCAACGTGGTCCCAAGGTCCGCGAGCTCCTCTATGTAGCCAATCATCTTAAGCACGTGTTCCGCTACCGATGATCCGACGGCCAATCTTGCCGAAAATAGCTTCTTCGACACTTCGTATCTTGCGATACGAGACTGCTCTCCATACAGTTCTTTTGTATGGAGAAATATGGACTCCAGGTCCATATTCTTATGCCTCCTCTGATGTTCGTTGTCCATCGAGGCAAGCACGACCCATTTGGCCTTCGCGCAATCGATCTCCCATGTCTTACGGATTTCCTTATCCGTGACGCTGGAGGTGGGACCTGGGACAGGGGGAGCTTTGGTGGTAAGTACATACCCCAACTTGTCGTAAGTGATTGCCATCTTGACATTCCTGAGCCAATCTTTGTAGTTTGGCCCTGTCAGTATGTTTTTATCTAGTAATAACTTAAGTCCGGTCATGTTGAATGGTCGCTGCAATTAAGAGAGAGGAAAGAAATACTTTAGCATTTTACTTTGTCTAAACTGGATGGCTCCCACTGTCTCTCGAATCCCTTCTCAAACCGTAAAGAAAGAATTAGTCGGGATCAATCTCACCGTACAATACTTGCTTAACCGTTCAGCCAGGCCAGTGTCGGTACTTCGAGGGAGGTTTTCCAACGCTTTCGCGAAGTTCCTTAATTAAGTAACCTCTTTTCCCTGTGGGCGTAGCCCCGCTAACACCTTTCTAGACACCTACTAGGCTTATGGCATTGATCGTTAAGTGAGAGTTTTCTCGAGGAGTAGCATATACTCACAGTAGGATCGGGATCCAAATATCATCGCGTGATAAAACCGAAGGAATCCTACCAGAATTATCACACTCCAAATGGTATGCGGCGCTAGCAAGTTTCAGTGCTTATGAAACTCCCGATGTGGATTTTTGCCCCATGCTCATATGACCTTGACTTTGGCCAAAATATCATAAGTCACATGTCAAGTTCTACCCGTCATTCTCCAGGTTAATTTGGACCCACCCGTACCTACCCTTGACTTTGGCCAAAATGGCAGCACGACTGTCCCAAACCAACGCATCTATCTATGCTGCACATGAATACCCAATAGCTACCAATCACTATGCCTTGACTTTGGCCAAAATACATAGCTTGAATACTTTTTGACCAATCATGTGGAATGACGGAGGGCTACGAATGGTTTTGGCGAAACCGTGAACGTAGTGAACTTAATATAATCGATGGAACGAGATAGCTTTTAAAAGCAGTGGTTCAAGCTCCGCATTTAAAAGTTTAGTTTTGAAAAGAACCGAGTGGTTTTCAAAGTGTTCCAATCGACTTTTACTTGGTTTATTTTCTTGCATTAGTTCTTTTAATGCGTCCCATCATTTAATCCTACCATTACAGAAAACAACCAAAATATGACGTACGCTTATGCCATTCGCATTCGCCACGGGGCCCCGTCATCACCCGTAAGGTTACTTAACTAACGACAGAGCGGGGGCTGGACTAGCGCGGCTGTAAAACATAAGCAACGCCTAAATAGTTATCATGTATAAATATATAGCAATGATAGACATTACAGATCACAGATGAATACATTGGATATACTAGGAATCTGCAATCCGTTCGAGCCTGCAACGAAAAGCGGATTACACGGTCGCGGTGAATAGCCAAATACCCCACCCAAGACCCCTACGGGTGCGGCAAACTACCCGCCAAGTAGCCGAAGCGAAGCAACCTCCCTCAACACTGTGAGTAGGCCACTCGGCACTTCGAGATACCCGGTAGTTTGTGCACCCCCTCCATGGGTCTATCCTAGTAGCAAAAATAGTAAAAAGAATTATACAATGACGGCTACAACCCTGACCCGGTTGTGCGGCCAAACAAATAATAATATTACATCAATTTACATATTACAATGAATGAAAGAAAAAGAAACACTCATCTCACATCCACCGCGGCTATTCACCCGCGACAATCCAACGCATTCAAATACACATACCATCATCAAACACAGATCACAGATATGTATAACCCCGACTAATCGACATATAGCGATTAGCCGACGTTCAATACATATAAACATCACAGATATAACCCTTTAGTCAAAGTGTATTGAAGTTCGATCAAAAATACGGATTTATAGGCCCCTAAAAACAAATTTCTTTTCTGGAAAACCTGGGCACATATAAACCATCTTAAAAATCCTAAAACCAAGCCAGAAAAACACTGCACCAAACTCGACCCAGAACTGAGCCAAAACGGCCGCGGTTGCGCTGCAATAGCTTGCTATTGCCGCGGAACCGCGGTTCTTTGATCGATTCACTGGACCGGGTTTTGTGGCTTTCTTCACAAAACCGTGAGATGATTTTTGGAGTATGATTTATTTTATTTTGAACAGGAAAAATTTTAACAGAAAGTTAGGGTTTTGAAATTTTGGTTTTTCGATTTTTCCGATCAAACTTCCATACACTTTACTACCTAGCTAGTTTATGTTTAGTTAGGCTCTGATACCACTGTAAGTCCACGTTGCCCACCCCGGTGCTTGCGGGGAGGCGGAAAACGGAATAAAAATCAAATTTTTATCAACTTTAGGCAACATGGACTAGACAAAGAAGGATCTTTGCTAAACAAAAACAAGCTAAACCTAACTAGAAACTAGCTAAGGGTAGAATGGTTATACCTAGGGCTTTATGTCCTTCTCTCCTTGCTCCTTGGAGTAGTAGAAAGAGGTCACCTTTGTCGTCTTCTCACGTCGAAGAAAGATCCACCCGAAAGCCTCAACCTTTGGCTTCAACTCCAAGCTAGAAGAAACTAAGGTGCTAGAAGTGCTAATCCTAGAATCCTAGATGAGAGTAGAGATTATCAAGAAGTGGTTTTTCTCAAGCTCAAGTGTTTCTCAACACATGAGAGGGGAGAGCTTGAGGGAGAGGAAGAACAAGAGAGAGAAAGTAAATGATAGAATGTGAGAATAATGAAGCATTCTCACATATATGTGTGAATTATTGTAAATAGATAATTAGTGAGATAATTGTCATGGCGTAATCAAGACATGACCATTATCATTTCATTATTAATGCAAATTGCAAGGATCAAAGAGCATCTTACAAATGAAATGATTATGGTCAAAGTGTCAACCTAGGTCAACAAGTCAAGAATGTCAAATGGTCAACAACCATAACCATGCACAATTATATTAAACTAATATCAATTAACCATAATACACATATAAGCATTAGGGTTAATAAAATGACAATGGTCATTAACCATAATCAAAGTCCTCTCCCTCTGTCTCAAGTAACTGTGCATACGCACCCGTATTCGTGATCCGAGGAACACGAATATAAAGTAATAAAAACAATCCCAAATCATATACTAGGATCTGGCTTAAACCAAAACCCGCTAGTATGAGCTGTCCGGACAGCAAACGTGCACAAGTGCGCGGATGTGAACTAACCCTGTCGCAAAACCATGCGACCTCTACTCATTTTGCCTAAAGGCGATTAGCTCTCTGTGTGGGACTCTAAAGACTCGACACTACGCTGGTAGTGGGTTTAACCACAGACTGCAAGCGGCACTAGCTGTACGTAACGGTCCCCAGGTAGATGCCGATAAGAAGACTGACGAGGTGAACCCCATCTGAACACCTACTGAGCCTGTATGTGACAGTCTCCGTACAGTCCGGTCTGTTCGTCTGATACATCGCATGGCGGGCCTAGGGGGCGGTGAACGTCTGTCCCTTAATAGCGGTACAAGTCGTGTCGGAGTGTAGCCCAGAACACCCTGAGAAAACACTGGAAACCTACCAGTATATCTCGCCTGCCCTGGCCAGGGACTACTTGTGTAATGGCTCTCCTAGACACAGCGCGATGTCAACCCCCAATACCGGGAGAGACGGATCCTGTCTAACCGTCACTGCCTCCAAGTGCTTCGGGACTGCACCCAAAAACTACCTGTTTGCACGACTCCTTTGAGCCGTGGTAGGGTAGTAATCAAAGTGCAGTGGGAACACACTCGAGGCGAAGTGACAGTGTCAAGTCAGCGGACTAAGCTGTACTCATGTCACCTGGGAACTGATAACTGACGATAGGTATAATACCAACCAACAGTTCCCGACGAGTCCTGTCCAGTGTACTCGTAACCTAACGAGCACCCGTATACTATCTCAAGTACGACGTACTGACGGCTGTGGGACAGACCGTCTCCCACGCTGGGATGAGAAGTGCATACGCTAGTCTACTCCGGAGTATCGATGCCCTGTCTCGATAGTCCAACGGCTAGGGACCTGTATAAGGATGTGCTTATGGATTACCCAGCATCCACGAGTGTGAGCGCTATCACAACGCTGGTAATCAAGCAAAGATCCTAAGGGCTCTACTAATATGTATATCAGCGATATGCTAAAAGAAACACATGCACATATTAAAGCAGAGACAAACCAAGTAGCATACTACCATTTCGAGCAAGATTGTATATACAACTGTGAATATCCCAAGCTTCCATCAAGTAATATACAACTAGTATGATACAGTAATGGCCTCTAGGATATATACACTAACAGTATCTTGTACTAAGGAAGTAGAGTTAACTGACAGACAGTTTTCAATCATAAACACACTTGAAGAAGAAGCCAAAACATGCTTCGGATCCTGGATTCTGGCTTTCCAAGCCTTGCATTCCCTCTACCAATGCCCTTTCCTGTGACAATAGGAACATCCCTCCTTCCCTACTGTTAGCCCTGAAAATTTTTGCCCTGCCCTTTCCTTCTACCTTACTGACACCACCTATCATCTTTGTGGAGGTCTTCTTTTTCTTACCCTTGGCTTTCTCCTTGGATCCAGGAGAGAAAGATTCCCTAATAAGTAGAGTGGGTGTCTCCTTGGTTTCCTTCAGGGTGCCCTCAACTGGAAGTACAACTTTATTCCCCTAGGCGTAAGTAGAAGGTAGGGACTGTAAAATCATGTCTGCCTATGATTCGTTCTCCAACGTGGTCTCCATGTCCATGAGCTATTTAATACAGCTGATCATTGTAAAGACGTGGTCCCCTACAGATGACCCGATAGCCAACCTCGCTTGAAGAAATTCCTTCGAGGTCTCATACCTTGCGATACGAGATTGCTATTCATATAAATCTTTGTATTGAGGAAGATGGAAACTAAATCCATCTTCTCGTGCTGCCTCTGGTATACACCATCTACTGAGGCCAATACGAAGCACTTGGCATTCATACAGTATTTTTCCCTTGTCTTACGGATATCATCCGCGATGAAGGAATCTGAACCTGGGACAACAGAGGCTTGAATAGTAATGAGGTAGTCCAGCTTGTCATAGATAATGGACATCTGGACAAACCTGTGACAGTCAATATAGTAAAACTTAGTCATCAGATTATTTAACTGTAACCTATGTCTTGTCACCTGGTTGCTGCAGTTAGGAAAGAGAGGAGAAACACTCAGCATGATGCTCTTGTAAGTTTAGATTGGTTTTATTTTATCTAAACAGGATGGCTCCCACTGTTTCTCAAATCCTTCCTCAAACCATAAAAGAAGAATTAGTCAGGATTAATCTCACCCTACAATACTTGCATAACCTTTCAGCCAGGCTGGTGTTGGTACGTCGAGGGAAGTTTTCCAACGCTTTCGCGAAGTTCTTTAATTACATAACCTCTTTTTCCTGGAGGCGTAGCCCTAATAACACCGTTCTAGACACCAACTTGTTTTAAAGCAATGATTGTGTTAGTGAAAAATCTCCCGAGGAGTAGCGGATACTCACAGTAGGATCGGGATCCAAATTCATTGTGTGATAATCCTGAACGAATCCTACCAACATTATCACTCTCCAAATGGTATGCAGCACTAGCAAGTTTCAGTTTCCTTAGAAACTCTCAATGTGGATTTTTGCCTCATGCTCTTATGACCTTGACGAAGACCAACATATCATAAGTCACATGTCATGTTCAGCCCGTCATTGTCCAGGTTAATTTGAACCCACCCATACATACCCTTGACGAAGGCCAAAATAGTAGTACGACTGTCCCAAACCAACGCATATATCTATGCTACAGATGAATATCCAGCAAATACCAATCACTATGCCTTGGCGAAGGTCAAAATACATAGCTTGAATACTACAGAATATTCAACTGAAATGATGGAGGGCTACGGCTGGTTTTGGCGAAACCGTGAACGTAATGAACTTGATTTAATCGAAGGAACCTGATAGCTTTTAAAGGTGTGGTTTAAGCTCCGCATTTAAAAGTTTCTGTTTTGAAAAAACCGAGTGGTTTTGGAATTGTTCCAACGATTCAACTTTGGTTTGTTTGCTTTGCATTAATCTAATGCAGTCCCATCATTTATACCTATCATTAGAGAGAGAAACGAAAATATGATGTACGCTTATGCCATCTGCATTCGCCACTGGGCCCCGTCAAACACCGTTAGGTTACATAACTAACACCAGAGCTGGGGCTGGACTAGCGCGGATACAAAACATAAGCAACGTCTACTATATACTATATATATAATAAACATCCATCTCACACAATAATAGGCATTCCAGATCACAGATGAACATATTAGATATACTAGGAATACCGCGTTTCGTTTAAGCCTGTAACGAAAGATGGATTCCACGGTCGTGATGAATAGCCAAACCCCACCCCAGACCCCTACGGGTGCGGAAAACTACCCACCAAATTCCCGAAGTGAAGCAACCTCCCTCAGCAAATTGAGTAGGACACTCGGCACTTCAAAGAACCCGGTAGTTCGTGCACCCCACCTTGGGTCTATCCTAGGAGCAGAAAACAGTAAAAGAAATAATACAACGGTGGATACAACCTCAACCCAGATGTGCCCCGCAAAATAATATTACATCAAATTACAATTTACATCGAATGAAAGAAAAATAACTCTCTTCTCACATTCCCGGCTATTTATCCACGACGATCCAACATAGTTCATATACGCAAACCAACAGATATGTGCAACCTCAAACTAACAGACATATAGAAATTAGGCGAAGTTTAATAACAACATAGAAGATCCGGTTAGCCAAGAACATTTAGAATTTCGATCGAAATATTTTTTCTGTGTCTGGCCCAAGTGCAAACCAACACTCAGAAAAAATAGTGGGTAGAAACCAAATATTCCAAAAAACAATACACCCAAAACAAGAAATAACAGAAGAAAAATGACCTGAATCAGCCTCGACTCGGCCGCGACTCCGCGGCGGAACTGACTGTTCCGCCTCGCTTCCGCGACCGTCTTGACGATTCATAGGCTCATTTTTCTTCTGCCTTCTTAGAATACCGTGCACACATTTTTAATACATCTGAAATAATTTTTCTGGCACTTTTAAAAATCGACAGAAAGTTAGGGTATTGATGTTTCGTTTTCCGGTTTTTCCGACGATCGAAGTTCTAACACTTGCTAACACTTGCTAATGTGTTAGTAAAGGGTAGGCTCTGATACCACTGTAAGTCGATGTCGCGCACCCCGCGGGTCCGCGGGGAGGCGGAATATTTAAAAACTATTTTTACAAAGCTCGCAACACCGACTTGAACTCCAGGATCGTTGCTAAACCCTAACTAGCAAACTAGAAAGAGGTAAACACATGAATAGAATGTTATACCTCACGAATTCATGTCCTTCAGGTCTTCTTGTCGCTGTCCTCCACCTCGTCATAGGCTCCAAGAAAAATTATAGAAATTACTAAAAAGAGGGTTCTTTGTGTAATTTATGCAAGTTATGAAATTTTATGATTTATTACACACTATTTTAATGCTAATCGCGATTAAATATCGCTAATCGCACATTAAGCTTGTTTTGTGCAACATGTACCATGTTATTTTAACACTTGTTACATTTTATCATGGATTTACTTTATTTCTTCATGCTTGATTTGGGTTTTATTATGAGAAGAGAGAAGAAAAGAAAAGAAAAGAAATGAATATGGTAAGAGGTATGGGCATGAGAGAGAGAGAGAGAGGTGAGGGGGTCAACCTTGGTCTAGGTCTCATTCCTCTCTCATTCTCTCTCCCCTCAACTCCCATGGCTGCCCTCTCCCTCCACCACCTCCTACACCTCACTTCACCCCCAAATCAACATCAAAACACATACTTCCCTTCACAAAAAACTTGCTCAAGCTCAATACAAACACATTGGATCAAGAAAGTTTGCATTTTGGTGCTCTAGGGTATTCATGAGTGCCAAGTGAGGTAATTTCTGAGCCATTAGTGTAGTATTTGGTTTACCTTAGCTTCCATGTATGTTTAGAAGTGATTAAGCGATGTTTAGTGGGGTTTGGAAATTCCTAGAAAAGGATTAGGATTTGAATTGATTGCAAAAGCATAATTAGGGTTAATAGTGACCTTAAACCCCTGTAGGGATTGTAAATTGGACTGAAACCAGAGAATAGAACCCCCAAACCCAAAGTTAGAAACCCCGACATCAGCAGAATTTATGGAAATTGTGATGTATTTTGGTATCTGCTATCACCCGGGACACCTGAAAAATATTTAGCGAAAGACTGAGAGATGTCCAGGCAACCTAGAACCTATACCCAAAACCTTAGACCCCCACTCCAAGTTCTGGACATAGATTTAATCATTCTGTCTGCAAATTGCAGCCAAATCAGGGACTTAGGGCTTCGTGTTTGGTTCAGGGCTTTATCTCCAGTAAAATAGACCCCTCCCATATGCAACTTTGGCTAATTTCACCTAGGGTAAAATCTGGGACCATTTTCTTGAGTTGCTGCATTGTTTTGTGACCTTGTTTTAATTTGGGAGTTGGTATTTGATTTTTGGTTCCGTCTTCTGATTTTTGTACGTCAGCGACGGGGGTTGTTTGGTGGTTTTGCAGGCGTAGTCCATAGGTTCTAACATATAGGCTTTTAGCGTGACATTTTGGTTTTGAATTTGGTTTCACTACGGCACGATACGTTATGATTTGTAGGTAACCCCACGAGGAATTCGAGACGACAAGCAAGTGCGTAGTGACCTCGGCAACGGCAAGCGAAGAGCAAGGTGAGTAGATTATATCTAAGGGGGAAGTCGGGTGGTTGGCGTAAAGCACCTCCGCAGTTCGTAGTATAGTGTATGGTATATATATTTTATATAGATATATTTATATACTATTGTGAGGTTATGATTATCTAGATAGACTTTCGGAGTCATGGATATTTTAGTATCATTGGATGATGGTGTCGATAGTTAGTTTAGCCGCGAGCCCTAGAATAAGGTTTACAACCACACACACACACACATGCTTACTTTGTTTTACTGGTGCGTATATGGGGGTGTGTATATATATATACACACATAGGTAGGATTATATATATATATATACACGTATACTTATACTTGGATGATGAGGATTGTACATGGTATTGGAGATGAGTCGATGAGTTTGGGCATGATGTCATGAGATCGGTCATATGTTTTGTTTCGTATTAGGAGATACGACATGAGATAATAGCGGGCCTTTAGGCGTGTGTTTTCACACATGCATATGTATATATAGATGGTATCAGTTTGTATTAGACTTAGATCAGTACCCCCTGTTCATTAGATATGATGATAATGGATACCAGATGCATGATGAGATGAATGTGATATTTGACCCGTACCTAGATTGGGATGTCGTACGAAGGATTTACTGTACGAGCCTTATATTGATGATAGATCCGCACTCTTAACTCGAGGATGTCATGTTATTTATTGTATCATATGTAATACTATTGAAGCGGGATCACCGACTATTATATTTATATGTATCGACTCAGATTTAGGTGGTTTCCTTACCTTTCGATTAGTCCCGTAGTTTACTTAGATGTTGGACAAGACTCGAGTCATACCTATTTAAAAACTAACGAATCATGAGTATTTTAAAGACAGGCCAAGGGATTCTACGGATATTTTCAAAAGACGCATCTTTTCTTAAAAACATTGTATCGCTTATTTTTCCAAACACCACGATTCAAGTTATTTCAAATGGCAAAACTGTATGACATATATATATTGATGTAGATTCTTCACTGTTGTGTTTATCATTCATTTTTCGCATATTCTTGCTATTCGCATCGCATTGCATGTTTAAATGTGTTTTTTGTTATATTAAACCCATGCTGTGAGGGTACCAGCACCATTATCGATGATACGTATGTTCCACGTACACCTGCTTGGCGGCTCACACACTTCATCATCGATAATTGCCATGTCACTACACAGTAGGATTGCTGACATCAGGATATGACTCCTTGCATGACATGCTTGCGTATATACCTACTTGTACACCTATATTGGCGCACAGGCACATTGTACACTCATACTTGCGTATATACCTACTTGCACACCCATATTGGCGCACAGGCACATTATACACTCATACTTGCGTATATACCTACTTGTACATCCATATTGGCTCACAGGCATATTGTACACCCATACTTGCATACATACATATTTTACACTCATACTTGCATACATACATGTTTGCACATACATAGATGATTCTGGCTTGATTTTGGAGATTTGGGAACTGCAAAAAATATTTTAAAACTGGATTCATTTAAAGGAGCGGTTTTCCCTCGATATGCATGTGCATATTGCATGATATACTGATATGCTTACATTCTATTATATGTCGCATACATCATACTTTATGATTATACGCATAGAGATATGTTGTTTCCATGATATTTCTGGATTTGAGAACCATGGGTATTTCAAAAGAAAGTAGGTACTATTTTAAAAACCTAATTTCTCTTGATATGATATTTCAGTGCGTCCACCATGTGTTTTCTCGGTTCGGAGACGTGTTATATGTGAAACCCGATTCGAGGAGGTGGATGATTCCGTTTGCGGGTACATGGTGGACCCGGTATGGTACCCCGGGGCGAGAGAGCGATTTCGTGTGGATGACGATGAGCCTGACAGAGGGACCACTACCTAGCGGTGATAGTATTTTGGGCTCGGCGGATATCCGGAGGATACCGACCGGAAACGAGAGATGATACTGGCCGATCCGAACTGACGGAGCCCGTGGGCCGATCCGAACTGACGGAGCCCCGAAATATGACGATTTACGTGCCGATGCCAGGCACAGGTTTCATGATGTTTTCGAGTGTCGATGTTGGACACTCAGGTTCCATGATTTTGATGTGTCACGAGGGACACACGTTGATTTATACCCTCATACTTTTATGCATATGCTTTTATGACTTTTACATGCATGATGTTGTTATATCATTGGTTGACACGTGGATGGGATCCACATGCATACAGGCTTTGATTACATAGTTAGATGATATCCACATACTTATAGACTCCATGATATAGTTGACACTGATTTCATGATAATTACATTGATCACACCTCATGTTATGATATGTTGCTACCTGAGGCACTGACACGAGCACTTGGTTTTACACTTGTGTTTAGATGTTTACCCTTGCCACCTTATCATGCTTCAGACTTTATCATATTGAGGATATATATTACTGATCGTATTGACCTAGGATTGAGTCATACATACAATTTCTGCTCTGTAATGTTTTCTACTCACGAGTTGGCAACTCACCCCCGTTGTGCCACAGTTTCTTGCAGGTTTTGCCGTATAGGTTCTTTGCGGCTTTCTGGCACACTGCTTCCATTTCGGGTGATTGCTTGGTAGGTGGGATCACTTGTATCGTGACCACCATTGTACTCTATTTATTTCAGTTGTATCTAGAAACTCCATCAACCAGACTTGTATATTATTTCAGACTTAGAAAACCAGTTGTGTATCATTTCGTCCTTAGAGTCGCGCTTGTATTATTATGGTTTCTTGATGATTTGAGTTTCCTTTTGAGTTTTGATCCTCGCCCTTCGGCATTGTATATTATATTGCTTGCATGGTTGTGACCGTCAATTGACGAAGAGCTAGCTCACGCTTGGGGATGCCTTTTATCATTGTGCATATATTATTCATGTTGTACCCCGTTTGTGGCCAGTATTTACAAAGGAAACTCTGCCAAAATTTTCAGAAAAGGCTTGGGATTTTAAAAATGTATACTTCGGCTTTTGTTTTTAAAACAACTTGTTCAAAACTAGTTTTCTTCACTTCTTCCTTAAAATGGTTTAGATTTCTGGGAATTTTTTTGGCTTACATGAATTAGATGGGGTCCTATAGACTTCATATGATTCAAGTCCCTGTCACGTGCCATTTCGGATCCTGACAAAGTTGGTATCAGAGCGCTAGGTTAACCTTGGTTCGTGTCTAAGTTTGACTATGCGGAGCCTAGAGCATTTGTATATATTCGGAACTTAGGCTTGACCTTACGGAACTTAGACTTGGTCGAGGGGGTATTAGACCCGAACTTTCGCCGCGTAGGTTGACCTTGGTTGATGGAGTAGGCGACTTAAGTAAAGTGACGTACCGTGTGTATGTTCCGCGGCATACTTACGATATGCTACTCCGCTTAAGAAACCTTAGGATGTACATTTACTTGCACAGTATTATATTCATTCCTATGATCTATCCTCATCGATATTGGTTATGATTTTGCTACCACGATTACACGGGCAGAGAGAACTATGGCTAGAGTTGCGTCAACACGAGCTCGTCATGAATGAGGACTGACCAGGGACATTCGATTTGCATAGAGGCGTCGTTTTTGTAGGGTTCCTAGGAACACACATGAGGTTCCACAACAGATGAAACATGCCAAAATCAAATTTTTCTTGTGCCGAGAAACCCTAATGCTAGATCGTTAACTAGAGGTAAGGCGAAACAAACAAGCAAGCAAACTACTTTGCTACTAAGTGAATGGAAATACAACCTTTGTAGATCCGGTCCTCCACTTCTTTAGCTCCGTGATGACGTCCCTCCGCTGCGATCATCGGATCCCGGACTCTGGCGATGGTTTCGTCGGAGAAATGATCGGGCTAGGTCGTCGACTTCGATTCGTAAGATGATCTACGTCGAGGCAACTCAAGATCAAGCTCCATCTTCACTTGGTCATAGAACTTGTGAAGATAACACACTCTACTACATGGCAAATGGTAGAGGATGAAAAAATAGGAAGTGGGTTAACTTTGGATTTGGATTTCTCACTTGTAATTTTCTAGTAAGCTTTCTTCACCTCTTGAAGAAGATGAAGAAGATGGAAAAGAAAGTGAATTATGAATAATAGAAAATCAACTGATCCTTATCATTTAGCAACCATGGGTGAGTGTAACTAGTGTAGAGACTAAACTAAGGTTAGGTTTAATGGTTAGGTTAAGGAAAAAACAAAATGGTTGATAATGCTAAGAAGCTTCATGAAGCTTAAAGGAAAAAACAAAGTTAGCCACCATTTCATTTTTGCCAAAAGTAAATAAAATGAATAAGTGAATAATTTAAAACCCTAACCATTAACCTAAACATGGTTTAAAGCATACACACACCCAAGTTTGCATGTATCATCAAACATGATACAAACTAGTGCACAAAAATATATCATATATACAATGTGCACAATCAAGTGAGAAAATCCATCTTAAGTGAACAAATACTAGTTAATGTAAAGTAATATATCTAATATATAATTATACATTAAATCATTAAATCAACACTTGATTTAATGATCCGGTCATACTGCATATAACCGACTAATATCTAGTGTATCAATATATCGAATCAACATTTGATTCGGTAACCCGGCTATATCTTATATAACCGTCCAATGATACAAATCGCGAGAATAGAATACAGTATCACATACTGGTATTATTCTCGGTCCCGCACATATCTCATATGCGCTCCTATTTCGTTTCGCTTGATCCAGGAAACCTCTGTGTAGGACTCTAAAAACTCGTCAATACGCCGGCAGCAGGTGATGATCATATCAAACACCCACAAGCCGCAAGCGGTCTGCTAAACGTAACGGCCACCCGGGTATTGAGCGATCAGAAGATCAACGAGCAAGCCCGCTCACACTCCTGTGAATCCAACCAGTAACACTTACCGTACAGTCCGGTCTGTTCGTCTGATATGTCGCATATCTCGCCTAGGGGTGGTAAACGTCAGACCGCAGTAGCTTGATAAGTCATGCCGACATAAGGTCCATAACAAGTGTGAAACTACTGATAACTGTTACCAGTATATCACTGCAACCCTAGCCATGGATTTCCAGTTATGGCCAGTCGAGCATAGCGCAACATCAACCCCCAATACCGGGAGAGACGAATCCCCTCCTATCGTTAATTGCCTCCAAGTGAATCGGGACTGTACCCAAAAACCACCTGTTTGCACGACTTAGTGGAGCCGTGGTAGGGTGGAAATCAAAGCACAGTGGGAGACACACAAGACTCTATGACGATCTCGGGTCAACAGACTAAGCTGTACGAGTGTCACCAGAGAACTGCCATCTGACGTGAGGTATAATACCATCTGGGAGTTCTCGGCGAGTCCATTCAGTGTACCCAGTCATCACTTACCACCCGCATACCATCACTGATGTCAAACACCAATGGATATGGGATCATCCATCGCCCATCACATGGGTCGAGAAGATATACGCTAGTCTACTCTGGAATATCGATGCCCCGTCTCGATATTCCTACGACTAGGAACATTGAAGGATGTACTCATGGACTACCCAGGCCCCACTAGTATGATCTACATCATAGTCCTGGAAGTCGAGTACATATCCTAAGGACTTTATCAACATGTAACAGAGAGACAAAAAGTATACATGTTAAGATAAAGAGCAACCAGATAGCGTACTATCATGTCGAGCAAGAAAGTCCTACCTATATATGTCCCAGCATCCACTACAATATACATCCTATGTACAGTAATGGCCTCTAGGGCATACATATAACTAACAATCTCCCACTTGCACTAGGGCCATCTGTAGCAGTGGTTGCAGTATCTAATACTCAACCATCCCATAAAAGTCTCTCTTTGGGAAAAGGCCTTTGTGAGTGGATCCGCCGTGTTGTCCTCTGAGTCTACTCTCCTAACCTCGATCACTCTAGAGATCAACTATCTCCATGATCTGGTGATGCTGCCTCAGAATATGTCTGGGTCACTGATAGGACCAGGGTTCCCGGACCAAAGCCACACTTCCATTGTCACAGAATTGTAGGAACCTAGTTTATCTCATGAACCAATATACACCCAAACTGCCTCTTTGGTAGTATCTTTAATAGCGATGTTACCAGCCTTTATCGTCTAGTTTGCCACGGTATCTAGATTGGAACTCTTCCAACATATCATCCCTTTACTGAGGGTAAAGACAATGCCTGCGACTGACATTCAGTCGTCCTTATCATCCTGGAACCTTTCCAGTGATTCTCCCCAGGATAGATTGATACCATCTCACTAAACCTAGTGAGAAGCTAACATCCTTTTAAATCTATCTCATAGATCCAAATCCCAGGATTTAGGAGGTATCACCTTTATCCTATTGGAGAATCCTTATGATAAGAGGAGATTGACCGTGTATAGCATAAGAAACTCTTTTCCTATCAAGAGTATGTTGTCCACGTACAATACGAGGATGACCACCTTACTCTCTACTACCATTTTGTATATATAAGGTTCATAAACCATTTTGATGAAGTCAAACTCTTTGACTACCACATCAAAACAGACGGTCCAACTCCGCGATGTCTGCTTTATTCTGTAAAGCATCTTGCACATGTTTCCGCTACTCCCACTGTTTACGAAGCTCTCTGGCTGTGTACTTATAGACGTTCTCTTCTAAATCAGTATTTAGAAAAATAGTCATGACACCCAACCACCAGATATCGTAGTCATGGTATGTAGCAATGTTAATTAGGATACGGATGGACTTAAGCATAGCCACTTGGAAAAGGTTTCATCATTATCCACGCCTGGTCGATGACGAAAACCTTCAATAAGTCTAGCTTTGAAAGTCTCAACTTTTCCATCTACACCAAGTAATCTTCTCAAGATTTACTTGCTCCTGATGGGGATTCAACCCTTCAGATATAGCATCCAAAGTCCATACTTTGTTGGTGTACATGGATTCCATCTCAGATCGCTAAGCATCCAGCTATTCTTACAGAGTCCTTACTCTCGATGGCCTTCTCGAAACTAGTTGGGTCATCATCTCATGATGCAATCCTCGCTCCCACTGTCATCGAGAAACCGAAGTATCTCTCAGGCAGGTGAGGAACCCTACTAGATCGGCGGAGAGGCTGAGGTTCGTCGGGGACTATTGAATCCTCTGGTTCTGTCAAATCAGCTGCAGTTTTGTATGGTTGGAACCTTTCCAGTTCTACAGAACTGACCTTGCCTCGATCTTGTCCGGATTTTGCTTTTGACATAGGCCGGACAATCCTAAATCTTAACTTACTTAAGAGATAGGCTCTTCCCATACCATATCTTATATGGAATGGTAGGCACTGATTTGATTCGAATCCAATTCAATAGGTATGCAACTTCTCAAGTGCACAACCCCAAAAGGAAATAGGTAACTCAGTAATACTCATCATAGAGCACACCATATCATATAGGGTGCTATTGCTCCGCCCCGATACACCGTTGTGCTGTGGTGTATTCAGAGGAATAACACCGAGAGAGAATCCTATTCTCCTTTAGAATAGTCCAGGAATTCTATGCACAAGTATTCTCCTCCCTGATCTTATCATAAGGCATAATACTTATACCCGGTTTTTGGTTCCTTACTTCTAACTTATATTCTGTGAATATCTCAAAAGTTTCGGACCTATGTTTCAACAGGAACATATGACTGAGCCTTGAGAGATCATCAGAGAATGTAATGAAGTACAAAGAACCGGTCCTGGCATGTGTAGACAGGGGACCTTACATACATCATCATGTATCAGTCCCAAGAGTTTAATAACTCTTTCTCTGTTTCCAATAAACAGAGCTATGGTCATCTAATCTTTGTGACATGACTGGCAAGTTTCACAAGATGTAAATTCAAACTGATTTAAATATGCATCTAGAATGTAACTTAAGCTAGTCGGGTCGCATTGATATGACCTAGTCTATAACACCTCAAGAAGGATTCGTTCATTTCTGAACTCTTCCTCTTGTGTGTGTTCTGTATACTAGGAACTGTAGTTTGATTTAGAATGTCAATGCTTTTAGATAACGTGCCTGAACCGATCAACTTTTGAAATAGGAAATATTCAAAACATTATCCAACAATACAAAATTATATCCTTTCTTTACTAATAAAGAGACTGATATGATTTTGTATATCAGGTTCGGTATCTAATAGCATTTGTTCAGAATCAATGTATTGGTAATACAGGGTGACAGTGACCAACAGACTTGGCTGCAGCACTTGCACCATTTTCTGTCTCATGAAACTTATCACCCGTTCTCAGTTCTCTACCTTTCTGTAGCCCATGTAACGGATTACATTTGCGGGATCTTGATCCGGTATCTAATACCTAGAACGTAGAGGACACTGAGAAACGGTTCTTTATAATGAACACACCCGAAGGAGATGCTTCATATGCACTTTCTTCGTTTGGGCGGCATAGGAATTCTGGTATTCCCCTATTTCCTGCTCTGTCTTATAACAATTATAAGTTAGAGCGGGACCAACGTTCCCCAGCTCAGTATAACAAGCGGGTTCGGTCAATACATCCATATTATTATCTTGATTAAGGCGTGATATGGTCGCTACCTGGAGAGAGAGAGAAGAAAACACTCTGTGTGCGCTCTTGCAAGATTAGATTGGTTATTTATTTTATCTAATCAGGATGGCTCCCACCATTTTTATCAAATCTTCCTTCAAACCTTAAAAAGAAAGACTAGCCGGGATTAATTACACTCTACAAGTTCGCCCATCTTTCAGCCAGGCCAGTGTCGGTACTTTGAGGGAGGTTCCCCGTGCTTTCGCACGGACCTAATTACAATAAACCTCGTTTTCCCAGGGGCGTAACCCCGTTGACACCTTTCTAGACACCTACTTGATCGGCTAATTGCAAAGTGCAAAACTCTCCCAGGAGTAACAATTACTCGCAGTGGGTATCGGGATCCAACTATCATATAGAAGGTATGCAATCTCATTGCAAATTTCAATACTTGAAACTCCCGATAATGGTTTTTACCCCTAGCACCTATGACCTTGGCTAAGGTCAACAAATAATAAGCACTAGTCAAGTTCTACCCGTCATTTCGTGATTCATTAGACCCACCCACTTGACCCTTGGCTAAGGTCAACAAAGCCACATGACTGTCCTAACTAATCGCATCATATGCTGTGTAGGAAGACATCACTTAGCTACCGTATACTGTGCCTTGACTATGGTCAACAAACACAGCACGAATACTAAGTACTCTACTTCCTAAAATGATGGAGGGTTGCGGATGGTTTTTAAGAAAACCTTTAACGCTTTGAACTTGATCTCGTTGCGGAATCAAATGGTTTTTTAATGGGGTGTTTTTTAGGCTTTTCAAGTTTTGCTAAAGGGGTCACTCCCGGTGAAGGGATCGTCGGCCCTTTTCTCATCGAATAAGGTGCAGGATATATCATATATACCGCTGTGCAAAGCAAAAACTATAGAAGCAATCAAAAGAAAAACTGAGGGTTGTAGCATCTGCCTATTATTGATAAAGTGGTCACTCCCGGTGAAGGGATCTCGGCCCTTTCCTTATCGAATAAGGTGCAGGATGTTCTACAAGGAACACCGCGATGCAAAGCAAGAACTGTAGCTACCTGTTTTATTTTTGAAATTCGATTCCACAACATCTTTTAGGTTTATTTTCTTTCATTAATCTCATTAATGAATGTCCCATAATTTAAGTCCACCTAAACATCACAGATAAATACAACGTACGCTTATGCCATCCGCATTCGCCTCGATGTCCCGTCTGCACCGTTAGGTTAGGTAACTAACGCCAGAGCGAGGCAGGGCTAGCGCGGGTATAAAACATAAGCAACGTCTATATAATATATCATATATACTATATCTATCTGAACATATCACATGATCACATCACAGATAACGCAGCAGAAAATATCATATGAAATATTGGATATACTAGGACGTCCGTGTTTTTAATACGAGCCAGTATAAAACACGGATTCCACGGTCGTGATGAATAGCCAATCCCACACCCCTAGACCCCTACGAGAGCGGCACGCAACCCTACCAATTCTAGAGTTAGGAGACCCGGACTCGACTCCTCGAGTTGGTCTCCCACTGGACTCCAGAACCCGGTTACTTGTGCCCTCCTCCTTGGGTCTATCCTAGTGCGGAAAAGTAAATAATATACAAATGGTGACATCATCTGCAACCTAGAAGTGCCCCAATAAAAGAATATTACATACAAGTTTTTACATGAATGAAAATGAAAAATACTCGTCTCACATAAAAAAAACCCGGCTATTCAAACACGACGATCCAATATAACATATCCAGCAACACATAACATCACATGTCATCAACGTAAGTAAACATGCGAATCCCAATTGACGTTGACATATAGCAACGAAACCGGCGATATCACATATTACATTTACGGTCACAGAAAAGAAAGTGTAAAATTACAACAGTTGGAATCCGCAACCTGCATAGACATCGCATGCCTAACCAAATGAATTCCTTAGACATCGCATGCCTAACAATTATAAACCCCGCATTTTAGTCTCAATATCGAAAACACTTTTCAATATAAAGTCGGGCAATTCAACAAGATTCCCGGCATCCAGAACGAATGTTCGTCGCAAACTTTAGTAGACGGCCGCACCCCCGATACCGTCGACGAAGTTCACTAAGGCGGAAAACTGCTGCCGCGAGCACCCGGACGGATGCTTTTTGGCGACGGGGTTCTCCTACAGTCACTTGGTCGGGGCTAAGGGGTGTAGCTGTCTATTAAGTTTATCCGGCGAGTATCCGCGTACGCTAGTTGATTGCGACGGACTTTTGATCATATCAAAATTCCGTGGCAACCGATCAAGTGAGACTAAACTGCTATGTTTATAACATTCAAATCAGTTATCTCATAACTACTTGTGGATTCCAAATATTGTATCACATTGCAGATAAATAGAAAATGTTAAACTTTCCGATCGAACAATCGAACACCCAAGTTTTCCCGAAACAGCTCAACACATGAAATAAGTTTAAAAACATTCACTTCATGCCACAGTACCAACGGTCCAGCCGTAGAAGGGTCAAGCCAACGCCTCACACGTGGCACGCCGTACTGCCCCAAACCTTAAGGTTCAAAGGGCAGTTCAAGACGGTCACATAATCGAGTTAAGGTTTGTTATCTTCTAGAGGGTCCATCGCTTTACTTGCACTACTTAAAACGTTATTAAACTACGGAAAAATCCAACAATTGGAAATTTCCCGACAGGGGAAAAATTGAGTATTTATATCCGGTCAAACTTTTTAACATATTCTAAAATTACCCGGAAAAACACATAGACAAAATTAGACAATCCGATCGAATCTACGAACTCCCAATACAACACAGAAAACTCAACTCTTGAGTAGAATTTAAAAATTCCCAGAAAACTCAGCACTAACAGATAGGAATTACTGTGCAATTTACACAAAATAATGGTACAATATGGCCGCGAAACCGCCGCACGAGCCATGCTCATGCCGCGTTTCCGCGGCGCTTTAGTGGACTCAGGAGCACGTGTTGCACAGTATTTCTTAGAAAACCCTGCTGATTTTTCTGCATATTTTTAATTCACAAAAATCCCAGATTTCAAAAAATGTACAGAGAATGGTTTTGGATTAGGGTTTCGGGTTCGATCGGACTTCTAACATCGTCTACTCTTCGCCTAAAGCTCTAGCTAGGCTCTGATACCACTGTAGGGTTCCTAGGCACACACATGAGGTTCCACAATAGATCAAACATGCCAAAATCAAATTTTTCTTGTGCCGAGAAACCCAAATGCTAGATCGTTAACTAGAGGTAAAGTGAAACAAACAAGCAAGCAAACTACTTTGCTACTAAGTGAATGGAAATATAACCTTTGTAGATCCGGTCCTCCACTTCTTTAGCTCCGTGATGACGTCCCTCCGCTGTGATCATCGGATCCCGGACTCTGGCGATGGTTTCGTCGGAGAAATGATCGGGCTAGGTCGTCGACTTCGATGCCGAAGATGATCTACGTCGAGGCAACTCAAGATCAAGCTCCATCTTCACTTGGTCATAGAACTTGTGAAGATAACACACTCTACTATATGGCAAGTGGTAAAGGATGAAAAAATAGGAAGTGGGTTCACTTTGGATTTGGATTTCTCACTTGGATTCATCACTTGTAATTTTCTAGTAAGCTTTCTTCACCTCTTGAAGAAGATGAAGAAGATGGAAAAGAAAGTGAATTATGAATAATAGAAAATCAAGTGATCCTTATTATTTAGCAACCATGGGTGAGTGTAACTAGTGTAGAGACTAAACTAAGGTTAGGTTTAATGGTTAGGTTAAGGAAAAAACAAAATGGTTGATAATGCTAAGAAGCTTCATGAAGCTTAAAGCAAAAAACAAAGTTAGCCACCATTTCATTTTTGCCAAAAGTAAATAAAATGAATAAGTGAATAATTTAAAACCCTAACCATTAACCTAAACATGGTTTAAAGCATACACACACCTAAGTTTGCATGTGTCATCAAACATGATACAAACTAGTGCACAAAAATATATCATATATACAATGTGCACAATCAAGTGAGAAAATCCATCTTAAGTGAACAAATACTAGTTAATGTAAAGTAATATATCTAATATATAATTATACATTAAATCATTAAATCAACACTTGATTTAATGATACGGTCATACTGCATATAACCGACTAATATCTAGTGTATCAATTTATCGAATCAACATTTGATTCGGTAACCCGGCTATATCTTATATAACCGTCCAATGATACAAATCGCGAGAATAGAATACAGTATCACATACTGGTATTATTCTCGGTCCCGCACATATCTTATATGCGCTCCTATTTTGTTTCGCTTGAGCCAGGAAACCTCTGTGTAGGACTCTAAAGACACGTCAATACGCTGGCAGCAGGTGATGATCATATCAAACACCCACAAGCCGCAAGCGGTCTGCTAAACGTAACGGCCACCCGGGTATTGAGCGATCAGAAGATCAACGAGCAACCCCGCTCACACTCCTGTGAATCCAACCAGTAACACTTACCGTACAGTCCGGTCTGTTCGTCTGATATGTCGCATATCTCGCCTAGGGGTGGTAAACGTCAGACCGTAGTAGCTTGATAAGTCATGCCGACGTAAGGTCCATAACAAGTGTGAAACTACTGATAACTCTTACCAGTACATCACTGCAACCCTGGCCAGGGATTTCCAGTTATGGCCAGTCGAGCATAGCGCAACATCAACCCCCAATACCGGGAGAGACGAATCCCCTCCTATCGCTCATTGCCTCCATGTGAATCGGGACTGTACCCAAAAACCACCTGTTTGCACGCTTCAGTAGAGTCGTGGTAGGGTGGAAATCAAAGCACAGTGGGAGACACACAAGACTCTATGACGATCTCGGGTCAACAGACTAAGCTTTACCAGTGTCACCAGAGAACTGCCATCTGACGTGAGGTATAATACCATTTGGGAGTTCTCGGCGAGTTCGTTCAGTGTACCCAGTCATCACTGAGCACCCGCATACCATCTCTCATGTCAAACACAATTGGATATGGGATCATCCATCGCCCATCACATGGGTCGAGAAGATATACGCTAGTCTACTCTGGAATATCGATGCCCCGTCTCGATATTCCCACGACTAGGAACATTGAAGGATGTACTCATGGACTACCCAGGCCCCACTAGTATGATCTGCATCATAGTCCTGGAAGTCGAGTACATATCCTAAGGGCTTTATCAACATGTAACAGAGAGACAGAAAGTATACATGTTAAGATAAAGGGCAACCAGATAGCGTACTATCATGTCGAGCAAGAAAGTCCTACCTATATATGTCCAAGCATCCACTACAATATACATCCCATGTACAGTAATGGCCTCTAGGGCAAACATATAACTAACAGTTTTATTGTTTTTTCGCGCCATGAGCGTTTGATGGATCACTTTTACGAGATTTCTCGGACGTGCAGATCAGCACCAGAGGATTAGGCTACTGCTAGAGGCCAGCCAGAATATGATGACCGTTGATGCACCGATTATTTGATTATTAAGGCAGTGTTCAGCGTGCGGACAAATGAGCTAGTTGTTGCTCCGAATGACGAGATATCGCCCCAGATGTTTGGAGCTATTGCCGCACGAGTTATACTTAGAGATATGATAGAAGATCGCTAGTCACCCATGGGGGAAGGCCTAGGACATGTGATTCGTTGCATACCCCGATGCGAGGTCATCAGATTGATTGATTCCAGCTAGAGACGACTCTACGGTGGTACGTTTGGAGTCGATATGTTACTTTTATCTAGCACCTAATGAAGGGTTTGGAAGCATCACATGTCTCATAATTAAATTTTTAAGGTGCTAAGTGAACATACAAAGAATCATCACTAGAAAATTAGGGTTCCATAACTAGAACAACATCACAAGTAACAAAGGCTAGGGTTTTGAGAGTACAACCTTTGTAGCTCCCTCCGCTAGACTCCTTGGCCACTTGAGGGTTGGAAAAGGGTTTGCTTGAGGTCTTCTAATGTCCACGACGATCCACCCGAAGCTCCTTTACCCAAAGCTCCTTGCTTTACTCGATGTATCAAAGGAGTAGAGCAAACACCCTACACAAACCGGCTAGATGTATGTAGTATGATGATGTGGTTTGTATTCTTTGATCAAAACTCTTTCTTTTAATTAACCTCACTTAAGAAAATGATAAAGAGAGGAAGAAGAAGAAGGTGGCTTTGCTTTTTCACAAAAAGAAAAGAGATGATAGAATAATTGAAATGGTAAAGAATAATATATTTAAATTCCTTCTCACTTCATCCATGGTTAGAATTAGCTAGATGTTTTCCAAAATGAGTTAAAAGGCAAAAGGATAATTAATTCAAGGTTAATAAGTGGTTGAAGCATGGTCAAAGATGATAAACATTAACCTCTTGTGAATTATCCTTTCCTTTTTACAAAATGAAAAATAAATAGATAATTCTACAATGTAAGTCTTGCATTGCCACCAAACTTGTATCAACAACCATGATACTATGTATGCATGTATGTATCCATGCACATCATCATGTCATTTGTTTAAATGAACACTTGATTTTGTAAACTGATCATATCACATACGACCCGACAAATAGAAAATACCCAATTAATATACGGTATCACATATCCGTATTTAATCGGGTACCCGATCTCATATGCACACCACATCTTTTCGCCTAAGCCAGGAAACTTCATTGTGGGACTCTAAGACTCGTCAATACGCCGGCAGTAGGTAATGATCATATCAAATACCTACAAGCCGCAAGCGGTCAGCTAAACGTAACGGCCACCCGGGTATTCAGCGATCAGAAGAAAACAAGCGAACCTGCTACAACTCCCGTCGAGCCAACCAGCAACACTACCGTACAGTCCGGTCTCTTCGTCAGATATGCTGCATATCGAGTCTAGGGATGGTAACGTCGACCCTAATAACTCAATAAGTCGTGCCGATGATTGGTCTATAACAGATCGAGAAACTTTTGATAACACTTATCAGCAAATCCCAACAGCCCTGGCCAGGGACTTACTGATATAGCCAGTCGAGCACAGCACAGCATCAACTCCCAACACCGGGAGAGACGAAACCCCTCCTATCGCTCATCGTCTTCGTGTGTCTCGGGACTGTACCCAACGACCACCTGTTTGCACGACTCAGTAGAGCCGTGGTAGGGTGGTAATCAAAGTACAGTGGGAGAACACACAAGACTCTATGACGATCTCGGGTCTACAGACTAACCTGCACCAGTGTCACCTGAGAACTGCTATCCGACGATAGATATAATTCCATATAGGAGTTCTCGGCGAGTCCGTCCAGTGTACCCAGTCACCACTGAGCACCCGTATACGATCTCGATGTCAAACATCGATGAATGTGGGAACATCCATCGCCCATCATATGGGTCTAGTATCATATACGCTAGTCTACTCTGGTATATCGATGCCCCGTCTTGATACACCTACGACTAGGGACACTCCAGGATATGTTTATAAACTACAGATGTCCCACTAGTATGATCTCCATCATAATAACAGTAGTCAAGCATATATCCTCAGGGTTTTATCAACATGTATGAATGAATAAAAGCATGATCAAATCAACATTTGAGATAAAGAAGAACCAGATAGTATACTATCATGTCGACCAAGAATGTACCCTGAATATATATATATATATATATATATATATACATGTATAAATACATCCACTATCACAAAATGGCCTCTAGGGCATACATATATCGAACAATCTCCCACTTTCACTAAGGCCAGTTATTGGCGTATCTCATACCCAACATCTCAAAAAGTCGCTCATGCTGCGGCTGAGGGAGGGCCTTAGTGAGTGGATCCGCGGCGTTATTCTTTGTGTCTACTCTCTTAATCTCGATCTCGCGGTGATCTACAATCTCTCGGATCAAATGAAAACGCCTCAGGATGTGTCTGGACCGCTGATGGGACCTGGGCTCCTTGGCTAACGCTATGGCCCCATTATTATCACAATACAATGGTATTGGATCAATAATGGTTGGAACTACTCCTAGCTCCGAGACGAACTTCTTCATCCATACGGCTTCCTTGGCGGCATCATTTGCAGCAACGTACTCAGCTTCCATCGTAGAGTCTGCAACGGTATCTGCAACGGCATCATTTGCTGCAATGTACTCAGCTTCCATCGATGAGCGATAGGAGGGGTTTCGTCTCTCCCGGTATTGGGAGTTGATGCTGCGCTGTGCTCGACTGGTTATATCAGTAAGTCCCTGGCCTAGGCTGTTGAGATTTACTGATAAGTGTTATCAGTAGTTTCTCGATCTGTTATAGACCATTCACCGGCACGACTTATTGAGTTATTGGGGTCGACGTGACCATCCCTAGGCTCAATATGCAGCATATCTGACGAAGAAACCGGACTGTACGGTAGTGTTGCCTGTTGGCTCGATGGGAGATTTAGCATGTTCGCTTGTTTTCTTCTGATCGCTCAATACCCGGGTGGCGTAACGTTTAGCTGACCGCTTGCGGCTTGGGGGTGCTTGATATGATCATCACCCACTGCCGGCGTATTGACGAGTCGTAGAGTCCCACAAAGGAGTTACCTAGTCCAGGAGAAACGTTGTGGTACGCGTATGCGATATGCGCATGGACCCGGTTAAAATGCGCGTATAAGATACCGTATATTAATCGGGCGGCTTGCTTTTGGTTAGGTCGTATTTGATATGGTCGGATTGCTAAATCAAGTGTTGATTTATCATTTAACCATTAGTTTCTCACTAGAAATCCTTTCTTGTATTATTGGATGTATGCATGCATGTATACATTTTTTCTTGTTCATGCACATATGGATGTGCATGCACACATACATACATACATCATCCTTCATGGTTATATATATATTGAATATGATGGCAATATAAGAATCACACACTATATTTATATCGATATATATTTATTTGCATTTGTTTTAAAACAAAACAAAAGATAAAGATTAATACATGATTTCTACACTCTTCTTCAACTAACCATGCTCACCTACCTTTTAACCATGTGTTAATCTTTTCTTTTATGTTTTAACTCAAGTGAAATAATATCCATATAATATAACCTTGGTTTGAGATGAGAAGTGGAAAATATATATACATATATTTTCTATTTTCTTTGATAAGAGATTATCTTTTCTCTTGTTCTAAAAAGGCCATCATCTTTTCCTCCTTCTTCTTTTGCTCTCTAGATTTCTCTAGTGAGCAAATTACTCACCAAGTTAGGATTTTGAAGTAAGAATATCCACCACAACATCATTCTACACAAGTCTTGCCCACTTTTTTAGAGTGTTAGCTTCATTTCTTTCTCTTGATCAAGTGAAGTTGCAAGCTTGGACAAAGGAGCTTCGGGTGGATCGTCGTGGACACTAGAAGACTTCAAGCGAACCCTTCTCCAACCCTCAAGTGGCCAAGGAGTCTAGCGTAGGGAGCTACAAAGGTTGTACTCTCAAAACCCTAGCCTTTGTTGCTTGTGATGTTGATTAAAGTAATGAAACCCTAATTTTCTAGGATTGATTCTTTGTATGCTTACTTAGCACCCTAAAAATTTAATCTTTGGTACATGTGATCCTTCCAAACCTGTCATGAGGTGCTAGGTAAACCTAACATTGGTATCAGAGCCGACCTAGAACATTAGGCGACACTTTAACGAAGTAAAAACTCCGATCGAACCAAAATACGGTTTTTTAGAACCCTCTCTGGACAATTTTTGAAACTGTTGTTTTTTCCAGAATTAAAAATACTTAAAAAATACAGCAGGAAAATCTATGAAAGGCTGTGAAATACGAAGCCATGAGCCGTTCAAACCGCCGTGGAACCGCTGCCAATCCTTGCTTGGGCCGCGGCTCCGCGGCCGTACAGAGGCTTCATAGCTTCTTATTTACACAGTAATTCGTATACCTGCTTGTATATTGTTTTAGGTATGTTTAATCTGATTCATGTGCTGAATGTTCTGGGGATGGTTTTGAGTTCAATGATTCGATCGGAATTTTGATTTCGTGTCTTTTCCGGGTAAATTAGAAAGTATTGAATTGTTCGAACGAGTATCATTTGCTCACTTTCCACGGGGTTTAAATCTTTCGGAAATACGTGCAAGTTTTGTGGTGGACCCTCTAGAAGACAACAAACCTTAACTCGATTATGTGACCGTCTTGAACTTCCTTTTGAACCTTAGGGTTTGGGGCAGTATGGCGTGCCACATGTGACGCGTTGGCTTGACCCTTCTACGGCTGGACCGCTACTACTGTGTCACACTCCGGGTTTTTGAACTCCGCTCAAGTGTTGAGCTTTAGGGAATTTTGGGTATTTGATCATTCGTTGAAAACTTTAATACTATCTATTTATCTGGAATGTGATGCAATGTGTGGAATTCATATAGCTAGACATGAAATACGAAGTATGTGATATTTCGCATTTACGATGTCTAAAGAGAATGTGGATTCCAGATATTGCAGTTTTACACTTTCTTTTCTGTGACCGTAAGTGTAGTATGTTCGATATCGCCGGTTTTGTTGCTATACATCAACGACAATCGGGATACGCATACTTACTTACGTTGATAATATATGATATTATGTGTTGCTGAGATATGATGTGCAGGATTGTCGCGATCGAATAGCCGGGGGGTTTTATGTGAGATGAGAGTTTTGTTTTTCATTCATGTAAAATTCAAATGTAATGTAATATTCTTTTATTTGGGGCACTTCCGGGTTGAGGTTGATGTCACCAGTGTTGTATATTATTTACTTTTCCGTATTAGGATAGACCCAAGGAGGGGAGCACAAGTGACCGGGTTCTGGGGTTCAGTGGGAGGCCATCTCGAGGAGTCGAGACCGGGTCTCCTAAACTTCAGGATTGGTAGGGTCGCTTGCCGCTCTCGTAGGGGTCTAGGGGTGTGGGCTTGGCTATTCATCGCGACTGTGGAATCCGTATTTTCTATTGTTGGCTAAATACTAAATACGAACGTCCTACTATATCCCACATTATATATATGTTTCTGCTGCCTGTGTTCTGTGATATCTGAGACGAATGATATATTATATATGAGATATATAGTAGACGTTGCTTATGTTTTGCACCCGCGCTAGTCCCATCCCGGTATGCCGTTAGTTAAGTAACCTAACGGTGCATAACGGAACATTGCGGCGAATGCGGATGGCATAAGCGTATGTTGTATTTTCGTTTCTTTTCTGTGATTGGCTTACGGATTTAAATGATGGGATTACATTAATATGATTAATGTAAAGAAAATAAACCTAAAAAGATGTTTTAGAATCGGATTTGAAAACCACTCGGCTCTTTATGAAAAAACTGTATTTCAAAAACTGCGGAGCACAAGCCACTCCTTTTGAAAACCATTTGATTCTATGACGATATCATGTTCAAAGCGTTAAAGATTTTCTTAAAAATCATCCGCAACCCTCTGTCATTTTAGGAAGTAGAGTACTTAGTATTCGTGCTACGTTTGTTGACCATAGCCAAGGCGTAGGGTACGGTAGCTAAGTGATGTCTTCCAACAATGCATATGATGCAGATTAATTAGGATGGGCATATGACTTTGTTGACCTTAGCCAAGGGTCATGTAAACGGGTCTGATTAATCATGAAATGACGGGCTGAACTTGACTAGTACTTATGATTTGTTGACCATAGCCAAGGTCATAGGTACTAGGGGTAAAAAACACATCGGGAATTTCAAGTGTTGAAATTTGCAATGAGATTGCATACCTTCCATATGATGGTTGGATCCCGATCCCACTGTGGGCAATAGTTGCTCCTAGGAGAGTTTTGCAGTTTACAATTAGCTAACTCATTAGGTGTCTAGAAAGGTGTTAACGGGGCTACGCCTCTGGGAAAACGAGATTTACTTTAATTAGGTCCGTGCGAAAGCACGGGGAACCTCCCTCAAGTACCGACACTGTCCTGGCTGAACGGTTAGCGAAGTTGTAGACTATAATTAATCCTGGCTAGTTTTCTTTTTAAGGTTTGAAAGAAAAACTTGAATAAAGCAGTGGGAGACATCAATTAGACAAGATAATAACCAATCTGATCTATGCAAGAGCTTTCGCTGAGTGTATTCTTTTCTCTCTCTTAATGGCAGATACCAATGACTGGATTCAAGCTTCTACTAGATAAAAACAAATTGAATGGGACCAATTATAAAGACTAGCTAAGGAATCTGAAAATAGCCTTGACTTATGATAAAGTATCATATGTCATCACGGCTTCAGCCCCGCCCACCCCAGGTCCAAAATCCTCAGTTGCAGACATTGAAGTCCGCAAGACATGGGACGCTGACTGTGCCATGACCAAATGCCTCGCGCTTGCATCGATGGACAATACACATCAAAAGCAGCACGAGAATATGGACATTTATGATATATTCCTCCATACAAAGGAGTTGTATGGAGAGCAATCCCGCGTATTACGATACGAAGCGTCAAAGAAATTGTTTCAGATGCGAATGGCCCCTGGCACATCAGTAGGAGACCATGTTCTGAAGATGATAGCTCTTATAGAAGAGCTTGAGGAACTTGGATTGACGATGGACAATGAACAATATACGGATATTATTCAGCAGTCCCTCCCCTCCACCTTTGCTCAGTTCATAGTTAACTTCAACATGCACAACATGGAGAGGGAACTACCTGAACTCCTTAATATGTTAAGGAGTGCAGAGAGCACACTGAAATCAGTGAAAACTCCCGTTATGACTGTTGGACAATCTTCCTCTTCTCGCCCAAAGGCTAAGGCCAAAGGAAAGAAAAAGAAGAAGCCCACCAATCCTAAGGGTGGAGTTAAAAAGGTGAAGGGAAAGGAAAAGTCCAAAGCTGGAGACTCGGGGAAAGGTGAATGTTTTCATTGCCACAAAGCAGGACATTGGAAGCGCAACTGTACGGAGTACTTAAATCTCAAGAAGAAGCATGGGGAGGCTTCCGCTTCAGGTGTGTTTGTGACAGAAAACTGTTTTTCAATAAACTCTGCTTCCTGGGTATTAGATACCGGTTCAGGTTCTCACATTTGCAATTCTATACAGGGGCTGAGAAATAGCAAGGTTTTGAAGACAGGTGACCATACTCTCCGTGTTGGAAATGGTTCCAATGTACATACAGTCGCAGTGGGAGAGTATCGCTTGGGGTTGCCATATGGGTGTATATTGGTTTTGAACCCATGTTATTTTGTACCAAGTATGCTTTGTAATATAATATCTGTTTCTTTGTTAGAAAATGAAAGATATAATTTTGTATTGCAGAACAATGTTATGAACATTCACCTGAATCAAATGTTGGTTGGGTATGGTACACTTAATAACGGGATATACGTACTAAATCAACACACAGTTTTCAGTATACAACACACTAAGAAAAGAAAACTTTCAGAAATAAATGAAGATTTTCTTTGGCACTTGAGACTTGTTCATATTAACGAATCAAGACTAAACAAGTTACACAAAGATGGATATTTAAACCCTTTTTAATATAAATCTTATGCGACTTGCCAGTCTTGTATCAAGGGTAAAATGACCAAAACTCCGTTTACCGGACACGGAGAAAGAGATACCGAGATCCTAGGACTCATACATAGTGATGTATGTGGGCCAATGTCTACACAAGCTAGAGGCGGTTTATCTTACTTCATTACATTCACTGACGATTTCTCAAGATTCGATCATGTATTTTTATTAAAGCACAAATCCGAAGCTTTCGAGAAATTCACTGAATATAAACAAGAAGTAGAAAAACAAACCGGCTTGAGTATCAAGATGCTTCGATCAGATCGAGGTGGGGAATACCTCAGTACAGAATTTGCAAACTTCCAAAAAAAGAATGGGATTCTCTCTCAGCTCACTCCTCCTTACACACCACAGCACAACGGTGTGTCTGAACGACGGAATAGGACCATATTAGATATGGTTCGGTCCATGATGAGTGATGCTGAGTTACCTGTCTCAATTTGGGGGCATGCATTGGAGACTGCAGCGTTTCTTTTGAACAGGGTTCCAACCAAAACCGTATCTAACACTCCATATGAGATATGGCATGGGAAGAGACCATCTCTTAAGAGAATTAAGATTTGGGGTTGCCCGGCCTATGTTAAAAAGCAGAATCCGGACAAACTCGAGACACGGTCAGTCATGTGTAACTTTTTGGGATATCCAAGGAACTCTTATGGATATCTAATCTACCACAAGGAGGAACAAAAGGTGTTTGTTTCTCAGCATGCCACATTCTTAGAAAAAGATTTTTTCACAGATAAAAATGATGGCAATGTGGTGGATCTAGAAGAGGTTCTAGAGACACAAACTACAAATGACGACTTGGTTGAACCGGCTGTTGCAATAGAAACTGAGGAACCTCAGCCACTCCGTAGGTCTGGTAGGACTTCTCGCCCACCGGAGAGGTACTACGGTTTCCTCATTGATGGTGACAGAGAAGACTGCTTCATAGAGGATGATGATCCTACCAGTTTTCAGCAAGCTATCATGAGTGGTGACTCTGTGAAGTGGCTGGATGCGATGAGATCCGAAATGGAGTCTATGTACACCAACAAAGTATGGACTTTGGACGTTGTACCCCCTAAGGTAAAACCTGTGGGATGCAAATGGATCTTTAAAAAAAAGATTGTTGTAGATGGGCAGGTAGAAACCTAAAGGCAAGACTTGTGGCGAAGGGTTTTCGTCAAAGACCAGGTTTGGACTATGACGATACTTTTTCGCCCGTAGCCATACTTAAATCCATTCGGATCCTACTTGCTATTGTTGCTCACTATGACTATGAAATCTGGCTGATGGACGTTAAAACGACATTTCTAAATGGGGATTTAGAAGAATGCATTTATATGGATCAGCCGGAGGGCTTCATTGACAGTGGGAGCAGCGGGAAAGCTTGTAGATTGCTTAAATCCATATATGGGTTAAAGCAGGCATCACGGAGTTGGAACATCTGTTTCGATGATGTTATCAAAGAGTTTGATTTCATCAAAAATCCTGATGAACCTTGTGTTTATAAGAAGGCTGTAGGGAGAGCTGTCACATTCCTCGTATTGTACGTGGATGACATTCTTCTGATAGGAAATGATATTCCTATGCTACAGTCGGTCAAATCTTTCTTATCACTAAGGTTCTCCATGAAGGACCTGGGTGATGCCGCATACATCCTGTGTATAAGGATCTATAGGGATAGATCCAAGAGGTTATTGGGATTGTCCCAAACCAAGTACATCAACACCATCCTAAAAAGGTTTAGTATGGAAGACTCCAAGCGGGGTGCCTTACCCGCTTGCCATGGGGTCACTCTCTCCAAGGATTCTTGTCCAAAGACCGATGAAGAGAGAGCTCGCATGAGCATTATACCCTATGCTTCGGCAGTAGGATCTATAATTTATGCGATGTTATGTACACGCCCATATTTAGCTTATGCACTTAGTTTTGTGAGCAGGTATCAATCCAACCCAGGTGAGAATCACTGGATAGCTGTGAAGAACATTCTTAAGTACTTGCGAAGGACTAAAGAATTGTTCTTGGTGTATGGTAATGGAGATCTCCAAATGGAGGCCTTTACTGATTCGAGCTTCCAGTGCGATAAGGACGACAACAAATCTATCTCAGGGTTTGTATTTACCCTCAATGGAGAGGCGGTAAGTTGGAAGAGTTCCAAACAAGATACCGTTGCAGACTCTACGATGGAGGCTGAGTACATTGCTGCAAATGATGCCGCCAAGGAAGCCGTCTGGATGAGGAAGTTCGTCTCGGAGCTAGGAGTAGTTCCAACCATTATTGATCCAATACCATTGTATTGTGATAATAATGGGGCTATGGCGTTAGCCAAAGAGCCCAGGTCCCATCAGCGATCCAGACACATCCTGAGGAGCTTTCATTTGATCCGGGAGATTGTAGATCGCCGCGATATCGAGATTAAGAGAGTAGACACAAAGAATAACGCCGCGGATCCACTCACCAAGGCCCTCCCTCAGCCGCAGCATGAACGACTTTTTGAGATGTTGGGTATGAGATACGCCAATAACTGGCCTTAGTGCAATTGGGAGATTGTTGGATATATGTATGCCCTAGAGGCCATTATGAGATAGTGGATGTATTTATACATATATATATATATATATATATATATTCAGTGTACATTCTTGCTCGACATGATAGTATGCTATCTGGTTCTTCTTTATCTGACATGTTGATTTGATCATGCTTTTACTCATTCACACATGTTGATAAATCCCTGAGGATATTGGCTTGACTACAGTGATTATGATATAGATCATACTAGTGGGACATCTGTAGTTTATAAGCATATCCTGAAATGTCCCTAGTCGTAGGTGTATCGAGACGGGGCATCGATATACCAGAGTAGACTAGCGTATATGATACTAGACCCATATGATGGGCGATGAATGTTCACACATTCATCGATGTTTGACATCGAGATCATATACGGGTGCTCAGTGGTGACTGGGTACACTGGGCAGACTCACCAAGAACTCCGATATGGAATTATATCTATCGTCGGAAAGCAGTTATCAGGTGACACTGGTGTAGGTTTGTCTGTAGACCCGAGATCGTCAGAGAGTCTTGTGTGCTCTCCCACTGTACTTTGATTACCACCCTACCACGGCTCTACTGAGTCGTGCAAACAGATGGCCGTTGGGTACAGTCCCGAGACACACGAAGGCGATGAGCGATAGGAGGGGTTTCGTCTCTCCCGGTATTGGGAGTTGATGCTGCGCTGTGCTCGACTGGTTATATCAGTAAGTCCTTGGCCAGGGCTGCTGAGATTTACTGATAAGTGTTATCAGTAGTTTCTCGATCTATTATAGACCATTCACCGGCACGACTTATTGAGTTATTGGGGTCGACGTGACCATCCCTAGGCTCAATATGCAGCATATCTGACGAAGAGAGCGGACTGTACGGTAGTGTTGCCGGTTGGCTCGGCGGGAGTTGTAGCAGGTTCACTTGTTTTCTTCTGATCGCTCAATACCCGGTTGGCCGTTACGTTTAGCTGACCGCTTGAGGCTTGGGGTGCTTGATATGATCATCACCCACTGCCGACGTATTGACGAGTCTTTGAGTCCCACAAAGGAGTTACCTAGTCCAGGCGAAACGTTGTGGTGCGCGTATGCGATATGCGTATGGACCCGATTAAAATGCGCGTATAAGATACCGTAAATTAATCGGGCGGCTTGCTTTTGGTTAGGTCATATGTGATATGGCTGGAATGCTAAATCAGGTGTTGATTTATCATTTAACCATTAGTTTCTCACTAGAAATCCTTTCTTGTATTATTGGATGTATGCATGCATGTATCCATTTTTTCTTGTTCATGCACATATGGATGTGCATGCACACATACATACATACATCATCCTTCATGGTTGTATATACATTGGAAATGATGGCAATATAAGAATCACACACTATGTTTATATATATGGATATATATTTATTTGCATTTGTTTTAAAACAAAACAAAAGATAAAGATTAATATATGGTTTCTACACTCTTCTTCAACTAACCATGCTCACCTGCCTTTTAACCATGTGTTAATCTTTTCTTTTATGTTTTAACTCAAGTGAAATGATATCCATATGATATAACCATGGTTTGAGATGAGAAGTGGAAAATATATATACATATATTTTCTATTTTCTTTGATAAGAGATTATCTTTTCTTTAGTTCTAAAAAGGCCATCATCTTCTTCCTCCTTCTTCTTTTGCTCTCTAGATTTCTCCAGTGAGAAAATTACTCACCAAGTTAGGATTTTGAAGTGAGAATAGCCACCACAACATCATTCTACACAAGTCTTGCCCACTTGTTTAGAGTGTTAGCTTCATTTCTTTCTCTTGATCAAGTGAAGTTGCAAGCTTGGACAAAGGAGCTTCGGGTGGATCGTCGTGGACACTAGAAGACTTCAAGCGAACCCTTCTCCAACCCTCAAGTGGCCAAGGAGTCTAGCGTAGGGAGCTACAAAGGTTGTACTCTCAAAACCCTAGCCTTTGTTGCTTGTGATGTTGATTAAAGTAACGAAACCCTAATTTTCTAGGATTGATTCTTTGTATGCTTACTTAGCACCCTAAAAATTTAATCTTTGGTACATGTGATGCTTCTAAACCTGTCATGAGGTGCTAGGTAAACCTAACACGGGTAAGGCACCCCGCTTGGAGTCTTCCATACTGAACCTTTTTAGGATGGTGTTGATGTACCTGGTTTGGGACAATCCCAATAACCTCTTGGATCTAACCCTATAGATCCTAATACCCAGAATGTATGTGGCATCACCCAGGTCCTTCATGGAGAACCTTAGTGATAAGAAAGATTTGACCGACTGCAGCATAGGAATATCATTTCCTATCAGAAGAATGTCATCCACGTACAATACGAGGAATGTGACGGCTCTCCCTACAGCCTTCTTATAAACAAAAGGTTCATCTGGATTTTTGATGAAATAAAACTCTTTGATAACATCATCTAAACAGATGTTCCAACTCCGTGACGCCTGCTTTAACCTATATATGGATTTAAGAAATCTACATGCTTTCCCGCTGCTCCCACTGTCAATGAAGCCCTCCGGCTGATCCATATAAACGCATTCTTCTAAATCCCCATTTAGAAATGCCGTTTTAACGTCCATCTGCCAGATTTCATAATTATAGTGAGCAGCAATAGCAAGTAGGATCCGAATGGATTTAAGGATGGCTACTGGCGAAAAAGTCTCGTCATAGTCCAAACCTGGTCTTTGACGAAAACCCTTCGCCACAAGTCTTGCCTTGTAGGTCTCTACCTGCCCATCTACACCAATCTTTCTTTTAAAGATCCATTTGCATCCCACAGGTTTTACCCCAGGGGGTACAACGTCCAAAGTCCAAACTTTGTTGGTGTACATAGACTCCATTTCGGATCTCATGGCATCCAGCCACTTCACAGAGTCACCACTCGTGATAGCTTGTTGAAAACTGGTAGGGTCATCATCCTCCATGATGCAGTCTTCTCTGTCACCATCAATGAGGAAACCGTAGTATCTCTCCGGTGGGCGAGAAGTCCTACCAGACCTACGGAGTGGCCGAGGTTCCTCAGTTTCTATTGCAACAGCTGCATCAACCAAGTCGTCATTTGTAGTTTGTGTCTCTAGAACCTCTTCTAGATCCACCACATTGCCATCATCTTTATCTGTGAAAAACTCTTTTTCTAAGAATGTGGCATACTGAGAAACAAACACCTTTTGTTCCTCCTTGTGGTAGAATAGATATCCATAAGAGTTCTTTGGATATTCCACAAAGTTAAACATGACCGACCGTGTCTCGAGTTTGTCCGGATTCTGCTTTTTAACATAGGCCGGGCAACCCCAAATCTTAATTCTCTTAAGAGATGGTCTCTTCCCATGCCATATCTCATATGGCGTGGTAGACACGGTTTTGGTTGGAACCCTGTTCAAAAGAAACGCTGCAGTTTCCAATGCATGCCCCCAAAATGAGACAGGTAACTCAGCATCACTCATCATGGAATGGACCATATCTAATAGGGCCCGATTCCGTCGTTCAGACACACCGTTGTGTTGTGGTGTGTAAGGAGGAGTGAGCTGAGAGAGAATCCCATTCTCTTTTAGGAAGTTTGCAAATTCTGTATTGAGGTACTCCCCACCTCGATCTGATCGAAGCATCTTGATACTCAAGCCGGTTTGTTTTTCTACTTCTTGTTTATATTCAGTGAATTTCTCGAAAGCTTCAGATTTGTGCTTTAATAAAAATACATGACCGAATCTTGAGAAATCGTCAGTGAAAGTAATGAAGTAAGAAAAACCGCCTCTAGCCTGTGTAGATATTGGCCCACATACATCACTATGTATAAGTCCTAGGAGCTCGTTAGCTCTTTCTCCGTGTCCGGTAAACGGAGTTTTGGTCATTTTACTCTTGATACAAGACAGGCAAGTCGCATAAGATTTGTATTCAAAAGGGTTTAAATATCGATCTTTGTGTAACTTGTTTAGTCTTGTTTTGTTAATATGACCAAGTCTACTGTGCCAAAGAAAAGCTTCATTTATTTCTGAAAGTTTTCTTTTGTTAGTGTGTTGTATAATGAAAACTGTGTGTTGATTTATGACGTATATCCCGTTATTAAGTGTACCATACCCAACCAACATTTGATTCAGGTGAATGTTCATAACATTGTTCTGCAATACAAAATTATATCCTTCATTGTCTAACAAAGAAACATATATTATATTACAAAGCATACTTGGTACAAAATAACATGGGTTCAAAACCAATATACACCCAGATGGCAACCCCAAGTGATACTCTCCCACTGCGACTGTATGTCTATTGAAACCATTTCCAACGCGGAGAGTATGGTCACCTGTCTTCAAAACTTTTCTATTTCTCAGCCCCTGCATTGAATTGCAAAAGTGAGAACCTGAACCGGTATCTAAAACCCAGGAAGCAGAGTTTATTGAAAAACAGTTTTCTGTCACAAACACACCTGAAGCGGAAGCATCCCCATGCTTCTTCTTGAGATTCAAGTACTCCGTACAGTTGCGCTTCCAATGTCCTGTTTTGTGGCAATGAAAACATTCCCCTTTCCTCGAGTCTCCAGCTTTGGACTTTTCCTTTCCCTTCACCTTTTTAACTCCACCCTTAGGATTGGTGGGCTTCTTCTTTTTCTTTCCTTTGGCCTTAGCCTTTGGGCGAGAAGAGGAAGATTGTCCAACGGTCATAACAGGAGTTTTCACTGATTTCAGTGTACTCTCTGCACTCCTTAACATATTAAGGAGTTCAGGTAGTTCCCTCTCCATATTGTGCATGTTGAAGTTAACTATGAACTGAGCAAAGGTGGAGGGGAGGGACTGCAGAATAATATCCTTATATTGTTCATTGTCCATTGTCCATCCAAAGTCCTCAAGCTCTTCTATGAGAGCTATCATCTTCAGAACATGGTCTCCTACTGATGTGCCAGGGGCCATTCGCATCTGAAACAATTTCTTTGATGCTTCGTATCTTAATACGGGGGATTGCTCTCCATACAACTCCTTTGTATGGAGAAATATGGCTTGAATGTCCATATTCTCGTGCTACTTTTGATGTGTGTTGTCCATCGATGCAAGCGCGAGGCATTTTGCCGTGGCACAGTCAGCGTCCTATGTCTTGCATACTTCTTTGTCCGCAACTGAGGATTTTGGACCTAGAACGGGCAGGGCTGAAGCCGTGAGGACATATGATACTTTATCATAAGTCAAGGCTATTTTCAGATTCCTCAGCCATTCTTTATAATTTGTCCCATTCAGTTTTTTTTTATCTAGTAGAAGCTTGAGTCCAGTCATTGGTATCTGCAATTAAGAGAGAGAAAAGAATACACTCAGCGAAAGCTCTTGCAAAGATCAGATTGGTTATTATCTTGTCTAATTGATGTCTCACACTGCTTTAATCAAGTTTTTCTTTCAAACCTTAAAAAGAAAACTAGCCAGGATTAATTACAGTCTACAACTTCGCTAACCGTTCAGCCAGGCCAGTGTCGGTACTTGAGGGAGGTTCACCGTGCTTTCGCACGGACTAATTAAAGTAAACCTCGTTTTCCCAGAGGCGTAGCCCCGTTAACACATTTCTAGACACATAATGAGTTAGCTAATTGTAAACTGGAAAACTCTCCTGGGAGCAACTATTGCCCACAGTGGGATCGGGATCCAACCATCATACGGAAAGTATGCAATCTCATTGCAAATCTCAACACTTGAAATTCCCGATGCTGTTTTTACCCCTGGTACCTATGACCTTAACTATGGTCAACAAATCATAAGCACCAGTCAAGTTCTACCCGTCATTTCTTGATCAATTAGACCCACCCATATGACCTTTAACTATGGTCAACAAAGTCGTATGAATGTCCTAATTAATCTGCATCATATGCAGTGTAAGAAGACATCACTTAACTACCGTATACTACGCCTTAACTAAAGTCAACAAACGTAGCACGAATACTAAGTACTCTACTTACTAAAATGACGGAGGGTTGCGGATGATTTTTAAGAAAATCTTTAACGCTTTGAACTTGATATCGTCGTAGAATCAAATGGTTTTTCAAAAGGAGTGGCTTGTGCTCCGCAGTTTTGAAATATAGCTTTTTCATAAATAGCCGAGTGGTTTTCAAATCCGATTCTACAACATCTTTTAGGTGTATTTTCTTTACATTAATCATATTAATGTAGTCCCATAATTTAAGTCCTTAAGCCAATCACAGAAAAGAAACGAAAAATACAACGTACGATTATGCCATCCGCATTCGCCACAATGTTCCGTTATGCACCGTTAGGTTACTTAACTAACGGCATACCGGGACGGGACTAGCGCGGGTGTAAAACATAAGCAACGTATACTATATATCTCATATATAATATATCATTCGTCTCAGATATCACAGAACACAGGCAGCAGAAACATATATATAATGTGGGATATATTAGGACGTCCGTATTTAGTATTTAGCCAACAATAGAAAATACGGATTCCACAGTCGCGATGAATAGCCAAGCCCACACCCCTAAACCCCTACGAGAGAGGCAAGCGACCTTACCAATCCTGGAGTTTAGGAGACCCTGTCTCGACTCCTCGAGATGGCCTCCCACTGAACCCCAGAACCCGGTCACTTGTGCTCCCCTCCTTGGGTCTATCCTAATGCGGAAAAGTAAATAATATACAACACTGGTGACATCAACCTCAACCTGGAAGTGCCCCAAATAAAAGAATACAACATTACATTTGAATTTTACATTAATGAAAATAAAACTCTCATCTCACATAAAACCCCCGGGCTATTCAATCGCGACAATCCGGCACATCATATCTCAGCAACACATAATATCATATATCATCAACGTAAGTAAGTATGCGTACCCGATTGTCGTTGATATATAGCAACGAAACTGGCGATAAGCGACATACTACACTTACGGTCACAAAAAAGAAAGTGTAAAACTACAATATTTGGAATCCATATTCTCTTTAGACATCGTAAATCCGAAATATCACATACTTCGCATTTCATGCCTAACTATATGAATTCCATATATTGTATCACAATCCAGATAAATAGACAGTATTAAACTTTTCGATCGAATAATCAAATACCCAAAATTTCCTAAAGCTCAACACTTGAGCGGAGTTCAAAAATCCCAGAATGTGTCACAGTAGCAGCGGTCTAGCCATAGAAGGGTGCAGCCAACGCCTCACATGTGGCACGCCGTACTGCCTCAAACCCTAAGGTTCAAAAGGCAGTTCAAGATGGTCACATAATCGAGTTAAGGTTTGTTGTCTTCTATAGGGTCCACCACTTAACTTGCACGTATTTCCGAAAGATTTAAAACCCGTGAAAAAGTGAGTTAATGATACTCGTACGAACATTTTAATACTTTCTAAGTTACCCGGAAAAAAACACGAAATTAAAATTCCGATCGAATCATAGAATTCAAAACAATCTCCAGAACATACAGCACTAGATTCAGATTAAAAATATCCAAAAATATACACAAGCAGACAACATAATTATTGTACAAAAACGACGCAACACATCATCTATACGGCCGCGGAACCGCGGACCAAGCAGGCTCTGGCCGCGGTTCCGCGGTGGAAAGTACTGTTCTTGTCGTCGTTTTTCACAGTTGTACTTAGATTTACCTGCTGAATCTTTTAAGGATTTTTAATTCTGGAAAAACCACAGTTTGAAAAAATGTCCAGAGAGTGTTCAAGAAGTCCGTATTTTGGTCCGATCGGAGTTTTAACTTTGTAAAAGTGTCGCCTAAAGTTCTAGGTCGGCTCTGATACCAATGTTAGGTTTAACTAGCACCTAATGAAGGGTTTGGAAGCATCACATGTCTCAAAATTAAATTTTTAAGGTGCTAAGTGAACATACAAAGAATCATCACTAGAAAATTAGGGTTCCATAACTAGAACAACTTCACAAGTAACAAAGGCTAGGGTTTTGAGAGTACAACCTTTGTAGCTCCCTACGCTAGACTCCTTGGCCACTTGAGGGTTGGAAAAGGGTTCCCTTGAGGTCTTCTAATGTCCACGACGATCCACCCGAAGCTCCTTTGCCCAAAGCTCCTTGCTTTACTCGATGTATCAATGGAGTAGAGCAAACACCCTACACAAACCGGCTAGATGTATGTAGTATGATGATGTGGTTTGTATTCTTTGATCAAAACTCTTTCTTTTAATTAACCTCACTTAAGAAAATGATCATGAGAGAAAGAAGAAGATGGTGGCTTTGCTTTTTCACAAAAAGAAAGGAGATGATAGAATAATTGAAATGAGAAAGAATAATATATTTAAATTCCTTCTCACTTCAACCATGGTTAGAATTATCTAGATGTTTTCCAAAATGAGTTAAAAGGCAAAAAGATAATTAACTCAAGGTTAATAAGTGGTTGAAGCATGGTCAAAGATGATAAACATTAACCTCTTGTGAATTATCCTTTCCTTTTTACAAAATGAAAAATAAATAGATAATTTTACAATGTAAGTCTTGCATTGCCACCAAACTTGTATCAACAACCATGATACTATGTATGCATGTATGTATCCATGCACATCATCATGTGCATACATGTATGCATACAAAATAAAAAAGAGTTTGATAAAGAATTAATCTAAAAGTCATTTGTTAAATCAACACTTCATTTTGCAAACTGGTCATATCACATACGACCCGACCAATAGAAAATGCCTAATTAATATACGGTATCACATATCCGTATTTAATCGGGTCCCCGCGCATATCTCATATGCACACCACATCTTTTCGCCTGAGCCAGGAAACTTCATTGTGGGACTCTAAGACTCGTCAATACGCCGGCAGTAGGTAATGATCCTAACAAATACCTATAAGCCGCAAGCGGTCAGCTAAACGTAACGGCCACCCGGGTATTGAGCGATCAGAAGAAAATAAGCGAACCTGCTGCAACTCCCGTCGAGCCAACCAGCAACACTACCGTACAGTCCAGTCTCTTCATCAGATATGCTTCATATCGAGTCTAGGGATGGTAACATCGACCCTAATTACTCAATAAGTCGTGCCGATGATTGGTCTATAACAGATCGAGAAACTACTGATAACACTTATCAGCAAATCCCAACAGCCCTGGCCAGGGACTTACTGATATAGCCAGTCGAGCACAGCACAACATCAACTCCCAATACCGGGAGAGACGAAACTCCTCCTATCGCTCATCGTCTTCATGTGTTTCGGGACTGTACCCAACGTCCACCTGTTTGCACGACTCAGTAGAGCCGTGGTAGGGTGGTAATCAAAGTACAGTGGGAGAACACACAAGACTCTATGACGATCTCGGGTCTACAGACTAACCTGCACCAGTGTCACCTGAGAACTGCTATCCGACGATAGATATAATTCCATATAGGAGTTCTCGGCGAGTCCGTCCAGTGCACCCAGTCACCACTGAGCACCCGTATACGATCTCGATGTCAAACATCGATGAATGTGGGAACATCCATCACCCATCATATGGGTGTAGTATCATATACGCTAGTCTACTCTGGTATATCGATGCCCCGTCTCGATACAGCTACGACTAGGGACATTCCAGGATATGCTTATAAACTACAGATGTCCCACTAGTATGATCTCTATCATAATCACAGTAGTCAAGCCTATATCCTCAGGGCTTTATCAACATGTATGAATGAATAAAAGCATGATCAAATCAACATGTCAGATAAAGAAGAACCAAATAGCATACTATCATGTCGAGCAAGAATGTACACTGAATATATATATCTATATACACACACACATGTATAAATACATCCACTGTCATATAATGGCCTCTAGGGCATACATATATCCAACACGATAGAGACGATCGAATGTCAGAAGCCCATTTTTCAAGTTTAAAGTATTCAGAGACAAATGCAAGTAATGCTATGGACCCTCTAGAAGAATGAAACCCTAACACGACATAATGAACATGAGAACGCTTTGAAACCTTAGGGTTTGCAGCAGTTCCGCGATGCCATTAGTGAGGCTTGGGTTTGCCCTTCTACGGTTGGTCCACAGGTGTTGTGGCACGTATTGGAATACTATTAAACTGTACCCAAGATGTTGAGCTATTGGGGGATTATAGAACCTTGACAAATCGATCGAAAGGTTCGACGTCATTCGGATGTTATGTGATAGGATGCATTGCTTGGGGGACTCCAGATATGAGTATAGCCGTTGGAGCACAGTTCATGCAGCCACGAACAGACGAGTCCGAAGCAGTCGACATTAGAGAAAAGTGGAGTAAGAGGTTCGTAGGAAATCTTGATGAGACGACGTTCCACTTCGCCGACATCAGAGATGTGATACACATGCAAAGGCATTGTATATGGATATATCTTCCATAAGGAGTCACGATGAGTATGCAGCCGTTCCAGAACAAGATGCAGATTTAGTAAAAGATGATAACTTCCGGGCAGTTCAGCAGATACGAGATTTGGGAGAGACCTCGACAGGACCTTTCTGGAATACTGTACGAAATTACATGGACCCATGAGCGGTCATATTGCGCACACCAAGTAGGCCAGAGTTCAGCATCGTCGACGAGATAGTTGGCCAGAGATCTTTAGAGGATGTGCCAGAGCGGGACTGTTTCCGTCGTCATTCCATATTTGGCCGTTGAGCCGAGGAGCTATGCACTTAGCAATCTGCAGTGAGAGACTAGAGCCTAAGGGTACCAGACGACACGCCAAGAACAGTAGGCAAGTAGATATCTTTCTCTGCTAGCATTGAATGCACCGACACCTTCTCGACTTAGATGGAGGATATATCGAGGACGATATTTATGATTTGTGATTTGGTGATTTGATTATCACGTATCCGTCACATTGGATTTGGGTATTTGGGCGATCTATTCGCATGATTTAGTCTTGATGACTGAGTTTCATAATATTTGTTTTCGTGCACCATGGTTTCACCTACTGGGTATTCATATTTTGTGCATAGTTATTACACTTGAGATATGCTTTATACATCGTTGTGTTGATTTATGATTTGTGCACAGTTATTACACTTAATATCGTTTTTGTGCCTTGGCCGCACATGTTTATGATTTCATAGATTTCATACAGTTGGGTTGGTTTTGTGCATATGGTACGCACACGATGTGATTTTTGCACTCGGTATAGTTCATATATGCTTGCAGTCCATTGATACGTATTTTGTGCACCACTGTTGCACCTGACTTCGTTTTGATGTCATTCGATATATTGATTTTTGAGTTCATACCTATGGTATGCATGTGATTTGACCTATGCTTTCGGCATTGTTTTCATGCACTTTTAGTATTTTGATTTGCTTTTGTGCACGCTGATCCACATTATTGTGAGATTATATACCACGGTATACCTGATTTGGATTTGGATTGAAATGTGTTGTATACCGTCGATTTCGATTGTGATACTCGATATTGTTTTGTGCACTTTGTGCACCTGATTGGATTCTTGCATATATTTGACGTGCTTGGATTGGATTTTGCGCATGTTCGGCGCTTGATATTTGATTTCTTGATTTCGTGCATGTTGAATGCACATGGTTTAGATTTTATTCGTGCATGATGGATGCACCTGATTTGTATTTTCGCGCACGTAAGGCGCATGTTATGAGATGCGATTTTGGTGCACACCAGATGCACTAAATCGAGATTCTTCGTGCATATCAGATGCACCTGATATTGCTGTCAGGCACACCCGTTGCCCTTGACAGTTGTTTCGTGCACACCCGATGCACTTAGATGTTGTTTCTGTGCACATATATGGCTCATTCATGGATTTCGATTTTCGTGCACCAGACGCACGTAGCATTCATATGCACGTTTTGGGATTGATTTCCCTTGAACAGCATGTTTTATAATATTTACTATTTGATATAGTAGCTGAGCAAGACTAGACAGAGGACAATACCTGGATATATTTTGCATGCATTGATAGTTATCGAAGGGATTTCCAAAAAGGGAGCCATAGTCTCAGTATTTACCTACGTGTCTGAGATGACACGAAACATTTTATAAAGGAAACCCTTCTAGATTATTTTCAAAAACGGCGGGACGTACATATTAAACAAAGGATAAGTATATATATAGTTATTTTCTTACAATAGGCGTCCGCCACTGTGCCGCGATACGCGCATCGCACAGCAACATGAAAGGTTTGGCATGCATTTCCTTCAGATGTTTACATGTATAGTCTTCATTTATATCATACTGGTTTTCGTATTGGATTTGACATTTATGTCTTCACCATGACTACGATCGTTGCGAGATGCTTGACGAAGTTTTGATTTGGAGTTATCTGCTCATTGTTCATGCGCATGCATTGCGCTATGATGCGTCTTATGTATTGATGATTTCGGAGCCCCGACGACTTGGACATTTCACTAAAATGTTTTAGTATTTGAGGGGTTTAAATTTAAATTCGGGGACCGAATTTCTTTAAGGGGGGAAGATTGTAACATTTCAGAAAGATAAAATATAATTTTTGGGAATTGTTATAATTAAATTATATTATATTGAATATTTTTAATATTCCGGTATAATTAAATACAGATAAATTGGGAAAAAATTGGAAAATTATAGAAATTACTAAAAAGATGGTGCTTTGTGTAATTTATGCAAGTTACGAAATTTTATGATTTATTATATACTATTTTAATACTAATCGCGATTAAATATCGCTAATCACGCATTAAGCATGTTTTGTGCAAAACATGCACCCTGTCATTTTAACACTTGTTACATTTTATCATGGCTTTACTTTATTTCTTCATGCTTGATTTGGGTTTTATTATGAGAAGAGAGAAGAAAACAAAAGAAAAAGAAAATAAAAGAAATGAATATAGTAAGAGGTAAGGGCATGAGAGAGAGAGAGAGAGAGGTGAGGGGGTCAACCTTGGTCTAGGTCTCATTCCTCTATCATTTTCTCTTCTTCATTCTCTCTCCCCTCAACTCCCATGGCTGCCCTCTCCCTCCACCACCTCCTACACCTCACTTCACTCCCAAATCAACATCAAAACACTTACTTCCCTTCACAAAAAACTTGCTCAAGCTCAATACAAACACATTGGACCAAGGAAGTTTGCATTTTGGTGCTTTAAGGGATTCATGAGTGCCAAGTGTGGTAATTTCTGAACCATTAGTGTAGTATTTGGTTTACCTTAGCTTCCATGTATGTTTAGAAGTGATTAGGTGATGTTTAGTATGTTGGAGATTGTGCCCTCAGAGTCAATTATTGGATCACAGGCACGTGATTGCAATGATTGAGGGAGGACCTATCCCAGGAGGACAGTCTTACTCAAGATGATAGTATGCTATCTGGTTTACCTTTATCATCGTGTACTGCTTTAGGTGACCTGACAGGTCGCTATTGCACGTTGATAGAGCCCCTAGGATTCTTGCTTGACTGCCAGCAATATGAGGGCGATCATATATGTGGGAGCTGGTAGTCTATAAGCACATCCTTAAAAGGTCCCTAGTCGTAGGAGTTTCGAGACAGGGCATCAATACTCCAGAGTAGACTAGTGTATACAGTCGAGACCCCGACGAGGGGCGGTGTCCGGTCTCACAAGCCACTGTTGTCAGTTGGTTCACCTAAGATGTATACAGGTACTCATTGGGTTATGAGTACACCGGAAAGGACTCGCCGGGAACATGCTAGTTGGTCTTATACCTGACGTCAGATGGCAGTTCCCTGGTGACATGTGTACAGGTTAGTTCATCGACCTGAGGATCGTTATTTGTCTCGTGTGAGTTCCCACTGTACTTTGATTACTACACTACCACGCTCAAAGGAGACGTGCAAAAAGGTTTTAGTTGGGTACAGTCCCGAGCCACATGGAGGCAGTGAGCGGATCTTCGGGGGTTTGTCTCTCCCGGTATTGGGGGTGAGGTCTCGCTGTGTCTATGAGAGCCATTACACGAAGTCCTTGGCCAAGGAAGGAGATTTACTGGTAGGTATTCCAATAGTATCTCAGGGTGTTCTAGGCTTCACTCCGACACGACTTGTACCGCTTTTGGGGGTCTGACTTTTTACCAACCCCCTAGGCCCGCCATGCGATGCTCATAGACGAACGGACCGGACTGTACGGATATTGTCACTGACAGGCTCAGTAGGGTGTCAGGATGAGTTCGCTCATCGACGTCCCTTTTGGTCAATAGCTGGTGGCCTGTCACGTATGGCTAATACCTCTGACATGCTAGTAGTTAAATCCATAGCCATAGTATTGATGAGTCTTTAGAGTCCACCACACACTCAGTTACTCAAGTTTCGGGCGAAACGCTGTAGGGGCCGTATGGAGATATGGCAGGGATTGATCAGATACGTGCGGTATTGCACGTATCAGGATCGGACGGGTAGTACTAGAGGCCGTATGAATATATGGCAGGGTTCGATCAGATACGTGCGGTATTGCACGGATCAGGATCGGATGGATAATACTAGCAGGCTTTGGTTTAAGCCGGATCCTAGTATAGTATAGTGTAGATTTTGTCTCATTGCATTTGTATTTCGGTCGGAATATAAATGCGGGTGTGTATACACAACAGCGGGGTTTTCCTGTAATTTTTTTCGGGATCAGTTTTTTGGATTTGCCAGTTTGCTTTCCGTTTCGGCCATATTTCTTTGTATCTTTCATTGGCTGAAGAGTGGTGGAGGAGGGCTTATTTGCATTTGTGCAAATAAGTATTTTGTCACGACCCAAGAATGGCCCGTGACGGCCCTAATACTACGCAACGCCTAAAAACGCAACGTAGTAAAAGAAAGCCAAAACCCAGAAATCTAAACCATAAAAATACGGAACAGATAATATAAGTTTTGAAAGATTTGAAATCGCAACCCAAATTCTTTAAAAGTCTTACTTTCTTTCTTTAAAATTTTAGCAACACCCATTTGTAGAAACCAGCCACAATGAATACAACAGAAAATAATAACAGTAGAGATAGAAGCTGTATATACATAAGACATCAAATCCACAATAATACATCTAACGTCCTCACCAAGTCTCTATGTCAATAATACAATAGCTGATGGAGAGTACAAAATACAACGAATATACAATATGTAATACAGATAACCATCTAACCCACCTAAGCAAAAAGGTACTGTGAGCTGATGCGGTATCTGTAGCAAAGGTAAAAGCTGGATAGCTGAATAGAGGAATAGCCTGTCTCGACTACTCTGGGGAAAAACCTGAAACACCTGTGGCACAACGGGGGTGAGTTGCCAACTCGTGAATAGTATAAAACATATGCAGGTAATCGCAGGAATGCACGTACAACATGAATCTAAGATATGCGATTACAATAATAATATATCATGCAAATGCTGAAATAGGGAGAGTACACTAGCAGGTACAATCAATATGTGAAGCAATGATTGCATGATAGTAGTATGCAATGTCTATGCAATAGAGATATGAGAAAGCAAATATGCAACTATCATAAGGGTACACTACAAGTACTACCAATATATGAATCTGTGCATAAGATAGGTAATGGTGAGGTATAAGGTGGAATATGTCATTTCCCACGGAAACCTGACGTCGTGGCAGGATCACAATCCATCAAGATACTCCAATCCCAAATCCTCAAATCAGCCCCCACATAGGGCAGTCACATCATATACGTCTCACATCTCCTCAATGTACAATATCGAATAATCTCCTATATCCCGAATGTACAAATCACCAATCACATAGGTATATCCAATGTCCAAGCCCCAATGAATCACCTAGTATCCCAAGTCCAATCTCAATATGAATCTAACATCCTAAAGATATATATATGTACAGAAATAAATATGATGGGGGCAATACACATATATTAGCGTCCCATACCACTAATATTGGTGTAAGGGTATATATAACAACGGCTAAATCCCCTGTTATATATACAAAAGGGGGTTTAAAGAAATATCATGAAACCGTGTGCCAAGCATCGACATAGAAATCCTCATATATGGGGCTCCGTCTGTCCGGATCAGCCCACGGGGTCCGTCTGCAGTGTCGGCCCTCGGCCTCGACAGTACAGGTCATCCCGCATCCACCTCTCTACTCTGGCCAGTAGCCTCCAGACAACTGCCAGGTCCAAACAATCACCGGTAGGTACTCGCCCGCCTCCAGGCTCAATCGGCAAGCCCATCGATCTTCTTGCCGAGGGGAACCATACCGGGCCCCACCATGTACTCTCATACGGCAACCACACCTCGTATGGAGTATAGAATCAGCACCGATAAAACTCATGGGGGACGCTCGAAATATCATATCAAGGAAACCGGGTTGTTACATGTATGCATAATTTCATGAACTCCCGCGGTTCCCAAATCCCGAAAACATCATATAAAATCCAGATAAACAATGCATAAATACAGGAATAAATGTATGCGATATATCTGAATGCGAGCAGGTAAACACAAGTATATAGCTGAACCGGATGTATACGAAATCATGATAAGGTACAGCTAAGTAACATCAGTAAATGTGAATATGCGACAACAACTGAATATGTATCTAACATACAGGTGTAGCAAAGTATAGGTATCTACCTATAGGAATTGATGTCGTATACCCCCCTGGGTATAAATAACATATGTAGGAAATCCCTCCCGGTATAGGTAAAATATGAATGAGGTATACCTGTAGCTGTATCGCAAAGTGAAAATATACCTATCACTAAAGGTATGATACACTATAGGTATACCGATAAGCTAGATGTCAAGTATGGCAAGCAATGGTAGCTATAAGGGGTAGTGTGTGACATGACAATTATTGACGGTGTGTGTGTAGCATGCAATCCGTGCTCGTGCAACATGAACCGTCAATAATGTGTGCAGTGTCCTACGGCTGCTAGTCACAGTATATAGCTATATCTAGGAAATGCAGTAAGGCGCAATTCTACATTGACGTAGAATGTGCAACAGGAAATTGAATCCTAGCCCGGACGCATAACGCCATGCGGGCGATTCCCCTGTAGATGTTATATCTACTCACCTAAACTCCACGCTGGGCGAATCCTATCACCTGCTCCCCCTGTAGCTGTGTCCGTCAGCAAACCTGCAAATACGACAAGAAGTCACATATAAGTCAAAATATCTCGCGAAACGTGATATCGAAGCAAAACGAGAAACTCGCGTCGCGAACTAAACGCGCGTGTGCACGATACGCTGAATCGTGTGTGTACGCATCTAAAACCCATCGCGACACGCCGCGATACGCTGGATCACAGAACCCACTCACGTATCGCGCGTATCGCGCAAACACAACTAAACACAAAAGCGACATAGGATCCCAGATTTTCCTAGAGGCAAGATATTACAAAACTAGACATGTCAAGGACCTAGAGAACACATCAGGAGCCCTACACCAAAACCCCAACACCCATGCTCCCCACTGGGCCGCAAATTGCGGCCAAAACCAGGAAATTGGCGGCCAGATTTGAGAGTGGTGAGGTCGGGCTTTGATGGTGGGGTCAGGGTGTTCCTAGTTGGCTGGGGTCCACTCAATTTTATCCTGAAGTCACCCGGGTAACAGCAGATCACAGATATCCAATAAATCACTTTAAAAACACCAATTTGCACAATATGGAAAGTCTATGGTATTTTAGTGAAATCTGGGGATTTCTCAGAAGAAGTGGCCTTATCAACACTACACTGAGCTAGGTTAACCAACACAATCAAGACTTAACCAAAATCCCACACAAATTGCCTTAATTAACACCAAACTAGCAATAATCGCACACCGAAGCTAAACTAACATACAACTAGGAAAACTAGGAATTGGGTTCAGAAATATACCCACAAGGATCCTAGAAAGCTGGTGAGGAGGAGTATGGAGGAAGAAGTGAGCTGCTGCCAGGGCTGGGGCTGCTGCTGCTACAGCTTCTGCTGTTGTTGCTGATCCTGTTGCTGCTGCTGTTGATGAAAATGATGGTGATAAGTTGCTGATGATGTTGTGGTTATTGTTGTTGTTGCTGCTGCTGCTGTCTCACTGCTGCTGCTGCCTCCTTGCTGCTGCTGCCCTTCTTGCTGCTGCTGCCCTTCTTGCTGTTGTTGTTGCTGCTACTGATGTTGCTGATGTTGTTGGTGATGCTAGCTGCTACTGCTGCTGGAGCTCTCTCTCTCTCTCTCAGGTGAGTGTGTGTGTGTGAGTGTGAGAGAGTGTGAGGGAAATGAGAGAAAGAAAAGGAAATGGAGAAATGAGCACACACCAAGGCCCCCTTCTCACTCTCTCTCTCATAATGAGGCATGGGCAAAGCCATGATGCCCATGCTCACTCTCTCTCTCCCCAAAGTCAACCAAATTCAAAACTCCATTTTAAAACCCTTTTTAAATTAAAAACTATCATGACTAAAATCCATACTAATAACAACCATAACACTTAAACAATACTTAACACTAGATTAGAGAAATGGTTAGTTAACCATGGTTGCTAATCATGGTTAAACACCAAAAACAAGCCTAGTTATCATGCACAAGTGTGTGTGTGCCTAACAAAATTCTAATAAAATACACAATAATTAGGATAAAATATTTAAAACTTAATTTGGTAAACTTTTTATTAAAAACCATACATTAAAATATAATTAGCTACAAAACACATTCTAAGGTGTTACAATCTCCCCCCCCCCCTTAAAAGAAATTCGTCCCCGAATTTAAAACTTATACTGTTACGCGTACCTTCAAAAAGAAGATTAAGACCCTCAAATCTCGCACGCAGCCTCCCAAGTGAATACCTCACTATACGGCTACGCCCAAGAAAACCCTTCATAGATGGCACGACTTTTGACCGACGTTTCTCCACCTGTCGAGCCATTAACACACATGGCTGCGGGTGAACGAAAGATCGCGTCCAGCTAAATGGTCCGGTGCCAAAACATGTGAGAAAGGTCAAGAAGGTAATTGTAAAGTATCATCACAAGGAATACGGGGTGAAAATCCAGAAATCTGGGCGGAAGTGCCAAATTGAAGGCAACGAAACTAACTCGCTTATAGGATCTCAGAAGGACCTAAATCCTGGGATAAGCTTCCCAAAATCCAACACGTCATTCATCGGAAAGTCTATAGGAATACATGATTTGCCACTGCGCACTCAAGCCTGCGACCAACACAGTCGCATAAGACATCCGTTTGCAATGGACAATTCTCATCCTGACCTAACACAACTAGACTATCTCTGAAGTCTCTAGACTAGCTGGGGTCCAAAGTCCTACTTACGCAGAGTCAGAAAACAACAGGCTGGCGATCGACACGACCTAACCCCTAAGCCTAAGGGTGGCCAATTGGAGTGTCTCCTGATAATAACTATCGAAAGAGAACCCTAACGATGGCGAGTGACGATCCCCAACTGCTGACAACAAACAAACAAACACACAAACTTAACCAAACAACTGAGCAAACTGAGTAGAACCGGATAACAAGAATCCGAAAGGAGTCATACCCTGACTAAACTTGGGTAGAACCCATAACGAAATTTGTGGAGATCTGCTCCCATTCCTTCTTCGGAATGGTAAAAGATTGCAATTCTCCAGCCGGCCTCAGATGCTCGACCCAAAGCACACAACAAGACAGACACTTGAAACGAAACCTGAAACTTCTCTTTACATCCTTGTCCACTCGTAACTATCTCACAAGTCACGCCAGGGCTGGTGGAACTTGAATGTATATATAGAGAGTTGACAGATGTGCATGCTCTAGGATTATATGTCTCTACCCGATGAAACCAGGTACACAAACGCGTCCCTAACTTAGCAAACCCTTGTCACAATCAAGGTCTCCGAATCATTACCCAGCCGAATATGCTCAAGTATCTCTGACGTACGAGCTTCGATGGGCAGTGTCTCGCGAAAACGATTTAAGGAAAGTGGTTGGGCGCGGACATGAGCAAGCTGTCCCCTCCGTAGAGACGAACTAAGCTGTACTCGACGATCACACAAGAACTGTAAATCTGCAGAAGACCATCACAACAATCCAAATCTGCTGCAGGAAGATGTACATTAAGCTCTAGTGGTCCGTGGAAAGTCTGACACGACTCTCAAGCAAGTAGTGTCCCCAAATATCCAACGCAAAACCACAGCGGCCATCTCCAGATCATGAGTGGAATATCCTCCTCGTGCTTCCTCCAAATGTAGGGAAAGCAAAAGTGATATCTCTATAGTGTCACCTCAGTACACCCTCGAGCCTACTCAAGAAACATTACAGTTAAACAACCAGGTTGCCCGAACCAAAAGCAAAGAAAGACTGATGCAGTTGCTAACTGAATCTTCAACTGCTGAAAACTCCGTACACATGCCTCAGTCCACAGAAGGAAACCTCCTTTCTGGTCCATTCGGTCAACGGTGCAGCATTACTCTAGCAATCCTGCACGAAACGGCGGTAAAAACCTGCTAAGTCCAACAATCTGCGAATCTCCGTCCTGCACACAAGTCTGGACTTAAGCTGTACGGTCGCGACCTCCCTCGGAACCATACGAAACCGTCTCCCATGACTACAAGACCTAGGAGTCAACACAAACAAGCCTGAAGAAACACTCTGAGAATTTAGCAAACTGCTGGGGCTCTCCCAGTACATGCATAGCAAATCCTCAGTGCTACTCCTGTCCCCCCAAGACACATTAAATAGACCAGAGTGTCGTAAGTAACACAATAAAAACTGGTCGAGGAACGGCCTGCAGAAATCTGGTTCATCATATCTACGAATGCTGCTAGGGCATCAGGGAATCCAACGACTCACCGATACACACAAAGCCCGTAGCACGCATAAGGAAGTCTTCGGAATGCCATCACTCCGAATCCGCAACAATGATGACCTGATCCCAAACACACTTAGAATATGTCTCGCACTCTGGAGCTGTTCGAAGAAATCGTCACGGCGAGGTGAAGGATACCTATCCGCACCGTAAGCCGGTTCAATTGACGATCCGTCGATACGCAACCCTAAATTGCCGTATTTCTCCCTGACGAACAGAAATAGGAGTTTCCAAAAGCGAAACCGTCAGACGCACAAAACTTCCCAAACCAAAACTCTGCAGCTGATCCTTAAGCTCCCTCAGCTTCGCCGGCTCATCTGGAACAACGTTGGAAAAACTCTCGCACGAAAGGAACCCGGTCCAACAATCCCACGGTGGCTCCACTATCACAAACGAACGTCGAGAATCCACGACATCTCCTCAGTAGCCGACTAGCTAACCAGGCTGAATTCAAGCTGTAAGAGGCGGCACAACTATCCACCTGTACAACAAGAACTGACTTGCCGAGACAAACAAAACCTAACTTGTTTCCACACGGTAGTCCACAGACGCCTAACACGTAGTTAACCAGTCCGTGCCCAGGGGAACGTCAAACCCAACATATCTAGAAGGATCAAAACGACGGACGAAATCTCTATCTCCTATCCGATTGGCACAAAACTGAAATACGTGTCGCGCAACCAAAGAATCGCTGACAGAAGTTAAAACGACTACGACTAATCTACCCAACCACGGTACAAACAAATACACCAGGAGAAAATATAACTCAAGGGTACCTGAAAACTCCACATTGGACGTCTGCGCGTCCCGATGAGTAGAAGCAAACTCCTGTGTCTGCCCTCTACTTGCAGCTGGATGAACTCCTCTGGTAGCCTGAGCCCTCTGAGCAAACCTTCCATGTCCACGGCCTCTCTGGAAGCGATCATGACGAGGTGCTAAGGAACAATCCCTGACGAAGTGCTGAAGGCTTCCGCATCGAAAACATCCACGTACTGACTGCTGACCATCCTGGGGATGAGAGCTGAACGACTGTCCTCGTCCTAAGCCTCTGCTATTCCCGCGACGGCCATGAAATCTGTCTCGACGACCGAACCTCTGTCTCTGGGCTGGTACGCTGGTACGAGTCCTCCACTGTCCTGGAACTCTCTGAGCCTCTGGAATGTGTGCCTCATCAACTGGAGCTGCAACCACTGGTGCTATGTAGGTGACGGACTGCTGCATGCTGATCGTAAGGGACAGCTGAGTAACAGGGGTGACTACCTCCTGTCGTAGCTCCCGAACGACATCAACCAAGGAACTCATCGTCTGGCGGAACTCCTGCATCTCTACCAAAAGTCTATCCATAGTATAGATCGTAGGCTGATCCGTCTGCACCTGTGCTACTAGAGTGCCATCCTGGTCAGTACTCGTCTCACCCGAGCTAACTCTGACCTCGGCCCTCGTTGCATCGCTCTGAGTCCCCATAGTCATCGGCGGCAAGGCTATAAATAGATATAAGATGAGATTCGATAAGAATGAGGAAATCGAATCTCGAAGATATGAATCATCAAGGAAGGAATGTCAAGCAAATTGTACTTAGGTCACTTAATGCAAAGTACCGCGCTGTGGGTATGCTGCAGACATACACACACTACGTTACTCCGCTTAAGCTACCTACTCCATCATACTAAGGTCATCCTACACTCCGAAAGGTAAAACCTAACGCTCTGATACCAACTTTGTCACGACCCAAGAATGGCCCGTGACGGCCCTAATACTACGCAACGCCTAAAGACGCAACGTAGTAAAAGAAAGCCAAAACCCATAAATCTAAACCATGAAAATACGGAATAGATAATATAAGTTTTGAAACATTTGAAATCGCAACCCAAATTCTTTAAAAGTCTTACTTTCTTTCTTTAAAATTTTAGCAACACCCATTTGTAGAAACCAGCCACAATGAATACAACAGAAAATAATAACAGTAGAGATAGAAGCTGTATATACATAAGACATCAAATCCACAATAATATATCTAACGTCCTCACCAAGTCTCTATGTCAATAATACAATAGCTGATGGAGAGTACAAAATACAACGAATATACAATATGTAATACAGATAACCATCTAACCCACCTAAGCAAAAAGGTACTGTGAGCTGATGCGGTATCTGTAGCAAAGGTAAAAGCTGGATAGCTGAATAGAGGAATAGCCTGCCTCGACTACTCTGGGGAAAAACCTGAAACACCTGTGGCACAACGGGGGTGAGTTGCCAACTCGTGAATAGTATAAAACATATGCAGGTAATCACAGGAATGCACGTACAGCATGAATCTAAGATATGCGATTACAATAATAATATATCATGCAAATGCTGAAATAGGGAGAGTACACTAGCAGGTACAATCAATATGTGAAGCAATGATGGCATGATAGTAGTATGCAATGTCAATGCAATAGAGATATAAGAAAGCAAATATGCAACTATCATAAGGGTACACTACAAGTACTACCAATATATGAATCTGTGCATAAGATAGGTAATGGTGAGGTATAGGGTGGAATATGTCATTTCCCACGGAAACCTGACGTCGTGGCAGGATCACAATCCATCAAGATACTCCAATCCCAAATCCTCAAATCAGCCCCCACATAGGGCAGTCACATCATATACGTCTCACATCTCCTCAATGTACAATATCGAGTAATCTCCTATATCCCGAATGTACAAATCACCAATCACATAGGTATATCCAATGTCCAAGTCCCAATGAATCACCTAGTATCCCAAGTCCAATCTCAATATGAATCTAACATCCTAAAGATATATATATGTACAGAAATAAATATGATGGGGGCAATACACATATATTAGCGTCCCATACCACTAATATTGGTGTAAGGGTATATATAACAACGGCTAAATCCCCTGTTATATATACAAAAGGGGGTTTAAAGAAATATCATGAAACCGTGTGCCAAGCATCGACACAGAAATCCTCATATATGGGGCTCCGTCAGTCCGGATCAGCCCACGGGGTCCGTCTGCAGTGTCGGCCCTCGGCCTCGACAGTACAGGTCATCCCGCATCCACCTCTCTACTCTGGCCAATAGCGTCCAGACAACTGCCAGGTCCAAACAATCACCGGTAGGTACTCGCCCGCCTCCAGGCTCAATCGGCAAACCCATCGATCTTCTTGCCGAGGGGAACCATACCGGGCCCCACCATGTACTCTCATACGGCAACCACACCTCGTATGGAGTATAGAATCAGCACCGATAAAACTCATGGGGGACGCTCGAAATATCATATCAAGGAAACCGGGTTGTTACATGTATGCATAATTTCATGAACTCCCGCGGTTCCCAAATCCCGAAAACATCATATAAAATCCAGATAAACAATGCATAAATACAGGAATAAATGTATGGGATATATCTGAATGCGAGCAGGTAAACACAAGTATATAGCTGAACCGGATGTATACGAAATCATGATAAGGTACAGCTCAGTAACATCAGTAAATGTGAATATGAGACAACAACTGAATATGTACCTAACATACAGGTGTAGCAAAGTATAGGTATCTACCGATAGGAACTGATGTCGTATACCCCCCTGGGTATAAGTAACATATGTAGGAAATCCCTCCCGGTATAGGTAAAATATGAATGAGGTATACCTTTAGCTGTATCGCAAAGTGAAAATATACCTATCACTAAAGGTATGATACACTATAGGTATACCGATAAGCTAGATGTCAAGTATGGCAAGCAATGGTAGCTATAAGGGGTAGTGTGTGACATGGCAATTATTGATGGTGTGTGTGTAGCATGCAATCCGTGCTCGTGCAACATGAACCGTCAATAATGTGTGCAGTGTCCTACGGCTGCTAGTCACAGTATATAGCTATATCTAGGAAATGCAGTAAGGCGCAATTCTACAATGACGTAGAATGTGCGACAGGAAATTGAATCCTAGCCCAGACGCATAACGCCATGCGGGCGATTCCCCTGTAGATGTTATATCTACTCACCTAAACTCCACGATGGGCGAATCCTATCACCTGTTCCCCCTGTAGCTGTGTCCGTCAGCAAACCTGCAAATACGACAAGAAGTCACATATAAGTCAAAATATCTCGCGAAACGTGATATCGAACCAAAACGAGAAACTCACGTCGCGAACTAAACGCGCGTGTGCACGATACGCTGAATCGTGTGTGTACACGTCTAAAACCCATCGCGACACGCCGCGATACGCTGGATCACAGAACCCACTCACGTATCGCGCGTATCGCGCAAACACAACTAAACACAAAAGCGACATAGGATCCCAGATTTTCCTACAGGCAAGATATTACAAAACTTGACATGTCAAGGACCTAGAGAACACAGCAGGAGCCCTACACCAAAACCCCAACACCCATGCTCCTCACTGGGCCGCAAATTGCGGCCAAAACCAGGAAATTGGCGGCCAGATTTGAGAGTGGTGAGGTCGGGCTTTGATGGTGGGGTCAGGGTGTTACTAGTAGGCTGGGGTCCACTCAATTTTATCCTGAAGTCACCCGGGTAACAGTAGATCACAGATATCCAATAAATCACTTTAAAAACACCAATTTGCACAATATGGAAAGTCTATGGTATTTTAGTGAAATCTGGGGATTTCTCAGAAGAAGTGGCCTTATCAACACTACACTGAGCTAGGTTAACCAACACAATCAAGACTTAACCAAAATCCCACACAAATTGCCTTAATTAACACCAAACTAGCAATAATCGCATACCGAAGCTAAACTAACATACAACTAGGAAAACTAGGAATTGGGTTCAGAAATATACCCACAAGGATCCTAGAAAGCTGGTGAGGAGGTGTATGGAGGAAGAAGTGAGCTGCTGCCAGGGCTGGGGTTGCTGCTGCTACAGCTTCTGCTGTTGTTGCTGATCCTGTTGCTGCTGCTGTTGATGAAAATGGTGATGATAAGTTGCTGATGATGTTGTGGTTATTGCTGTCTCACTGCTGCTGCTGTCTCACTGCTGCTGCTGCCTCCTTGCTGCTGCTGCCCTTCTTGCTGCTGCTGCCCTTCTTGCTGTTGTTGTTGCTGCTACTGATGTTGCTGATGTTGTTGGTGATGCTAGCTGCTGCTGCTGCTGGAGCTCTCTCTCTCTCTCTCAGGTGAGTGTGTGTGTGTGAGTGTGAGAGAGTGTGAGGGAAATGAGAGAAAGAAAAGGAAATGGAGAAATGAGCACACACCAAGGCCCCCTTCTCACTCTCTCTCTCATAATGAGGCATGGGCAAAGCCATGATGCCCATGCTCACTCTCTCTCTCCCCAAAGTCAACCAAATTCAAAACTCCATTTTAAAACCCTTTTTAAATTAAAAACTATCATGACTAAAACCCATACTAATAACAACCATAACACTTAAACAATACTTAACACTAGATTAGAGAAATGGTTAGTTAACCATGGTTGCTAATCATGGTTAAACACCAAAAACAAGCCTAGTTATCATGCACAAGTGTGTGTGTGCCTAACAAAATTCTAATAAAATACACAATAATTAGGATAAAATATTTAAAACTTAATTTGGTAAACTTTTTATTAAAAACCATACATTAAAATATAATTAGCTACAAAACACATTCTAAGGTGTTACATATTTGTGGAGGGTGTTATTTGCATCTTGTAGTGTCATGATGGTTGCACCATCCCTTGACCATTTGACTTCTTCTTTCATGATGGCTTGACCTTTGTTGTAATGATGATGGTTGATGGAGTGTGGTTTTGAGTATGTGATCATTTCTTTTCATGATAAGATTTTATCTCTCTCTTGCATTATTCTTGTGAGACTCCTCCTCATTCTCTCACGCTCTTCTCTACTCACCACCATGCATGGCCGGCTAAGTAGGGGCTGCCCAATTTTTGGGTGTGGGAATTTTGCTCTTTTCATGCTACAAAATTCCTAAAGTTTCATCTCCAAAAAGTCTTAGTTCCTTTCCTCCACCAAAGGCAACTCCATAACACCAAAATGAGACATGAGTTCTACACACATTCTACAGCAAACCTTGGGCACGTCGGCTCGCCAACTTCATGCCCGAGTTGCCTCGGTCCAGAGGTGGGAGCCCGTAAAAGAAACAGGCGACGTGGTGCCCTTCCGGCGACGTGATGGAGACCGGAGATTACGCAGGAGATCGGGACGACGACGAGAAGACTGGAGGACACGGATCACTCGATATATCTCTCTAACCCCTCTCTTGATAGCTAGGACTAGATTAATGGCCCGATCCGGGTTTTTAGTGCGCGGTGGTGCCGATATAAAAAGTTAAAGTTTAGCATCGCTTCCGCATTCCGGCGTCGGATTGACGGCCGGGGCGCCGCCGTGCACTTACAGTGGTATCAGAGCCTCGCCATTAACCTAGTCTAGCTTGGTCTAATGTGTTAACTCTTTCGATCGAACAAAATCCCGAAAACCCGATTTCAAGTTGCACAGTTTCTGTCGAAATTTTTTTGGAGTCTAAAAATTTTTCAGGTTGTTTCAGAATGATGTGCAAGGTGTTATAAGAGTTCTGGGAAAATTTGGTCTCGTGAACAGTCTATACCGCCGTGGAACCGCGGCCAAACCCATGCTTGGGCCGCGGTTCCGCCGCTCTTTACACTGTTCATGGCCCCAAAATTTTACAGAGGCCTCCTGACTTGAAAATAGGGTTTTTGGAATATTATTTTTTGGGCCCAGATTTCTTTGAGTGCTACAGTAGTGCTTGGGGCCCAATTGGTAAAATTTGATCGATCGAATATTTTAAAACACATTAGTTCACAGTATTTACATTATATCTGCGACCGTGAATGTCACTTGATCGGTAAATCCAGTCTAACTGCTATAACCCGGTTAGACGGATTTGCGAACGTGACATTCATGTTGATGTTCTGTGTTATGCTGTGATGTTGTGGATTGGTCGTGGGGGATAGCCTGGATGTAATGCTAGTACAGTTTTTGTTGTATTATGTACATTTGATATTGCGGGGCGAGCGTCCGACATGTGGACTGCCGTCACTGCCTGATTGTATATTATTCTTTTGGGGCACGACCAGGTAGAGGTCGATGTACCCGTTGTATGTATATTTTACTTTCTGTACTAGGATTACCCCATGGTGGGGTGCACGGATAGCCGGGTTCTAGAGGGCAACAAGCCCGCATCTTATGGCATTGAGACGGAGGGGGCTTCACTCTAGAATTTGCGGGCTATTCGCCGCACTCGTAGGGGGTACAGGTTGACCCAGGAGGGGTGCCCAAGTTACCGGATTCCGTGAAGTGCTGGGTGGTCCATTCACGTTGCTGAAGGGGGCTGCCTCGCTTCAGGTTTTGGCGGGTAGCTTACCGCGCCCGTAGGGGTCTAGGATTTCATTGCACAGGCTATCCACACGACCAGGGGAACGTCGGGTTTCAGTAGTGGCTCTGTGAAACCCGGGGATCCCAGATATCTGTATTGTTATGTGATGCTGTACATTTCTGTGATGTTGCATTTTATCACGCCTTGAGCGAAATATTATATATTGATATATATACTAGTAGATGTTGTATATGTTTTTCATCCGCGCTAGTCCAGTCCCCGCTCTGTCGTTAGTTAGCTAACCTAACGGGTAATGACGGGACCCAGTGGCGAATGCGGATGGCATATACGTACGTCATTATTTTCGTTCTTTGTGGTGTGATCAATTGATGGGACTGCGTTGATTCGGATCAATGCAAGTTAAACAAACCTATTTTGATGTTGTTGGAACACTTTTCAAAAAGCTGTTATTGCAAGGACGTTCTCTTTTGTATTGCATCGTGGTATTCAGTTGGAATATCCTGCTCCTCAGTCGACGAGGCAAGGGCCGAGATCCCTTCACCGGGAGTGACCCCTTAGACAAAAAGTTTGCGTCTGGGCAATAACTTCACTATAGCCGATTACTTTTGCTTTGCACCGTGGTATTCAGTTGGAATATCCTGCACCTCATTCTACGGGGAAAGAGCCGAGATCCCTTCACCGCGAGTGACCTCTTTAGCAAAGGTTTTCGTCACTATATTTTTCATAAAAGCTATCCAGTTCCTTCAACGATATCAAGTTCATTACGTTAAAGGTTTTCGCCAGAAACCATTCGTAGCCCTCCATCATTTTAATTAAATATTCGGTAGTATTCAAGCTATGTATTTTGACTTCACGCCAAGGCATAGTGATTGGTAGCTGCCGGATATTTATCTGTAGCATGGATAGATGCGTTGGTTTGGGACAGTCGTACTACTATTTTGGCCTACGTCAAGGGTATGTACGGGTGGGTTCAAATTTACCTGGATAAGGATGGGCAGAACTTGACATGTGACTTATGATATTTTGACCTCACGCCAAGGTCATAAGAGCATGGGGCAAAAATCACATCGGGAGTTTCTAAAGAAACTGGAAGTTGCCAGCTATGCGCATACCTTCTGGAGTATAATGGTGTGAGCGGATTCCGTCACATTATCATGCAATGATAGTTGGATCCCGATTCCCACTGATGAGTTGGTTTACTCCTCGGGTGATCCCGACTAATTCTTCTTTTAGGTTTGGAGGAGAATTTGACGGTACAGTGGGAGGTTTCCAGATTAGATAAATTGGTAACCATTCTGATCTAGGATAGAGTGCACGCTGAGTGTTTCTTTTCTCTCCCTCTTTGGCAGCGACCATTGACCCGACCCTAGACTATGACTCAGAGACCAAAATTAACCGAACCTTCTTTAACACTGGCTTTTGGATTGTCAGAGTTGCAAACCTCTTTGCCACTCCTACTTTTACCATTTTCTCCAGGACACCCCGTATTACTACGAACGTCCACTTCCATTGGACAAAACCATCGCATGGTTATATACGAACTCGAAGGAATTTATTCGAGGATGGTTTCCGGTTCTGGAGAAAACGAATAGTACTATTCAGTTGTCTTTTCCTTTTACCTTCTCTCAGGTTGCGAGTACTCCTTGGTTTAGGAGATAGTACACCTATTACGCAAATTGGATAGTCTTCTTCCAAACCTTAGGCTGGTGCCGAACGGTGGGGAATGAAGAAAACCAATTAACATAACGATGGTGTATAGAAGGTATTAAGTAAAGACATAACAAGGGATTAGTAAGAGGGCAAAGTAAATTGCGACTGCTATTCACGACCAAACCAAGTATTTATTCGCCAATCCTAAATCACCTTTGTATTTCTCCAGAACACTCTGTATCACTACGAAGATCCACAGTTTATTGGATACTCCATCGTATGGTTATATACGAACTCGAAAGGAACTTGTTCCAGTTCGGGGATGGATTCTGGTTCAGGAGAAATAAGAATAAGGTTTATTCGGTTGCCTTTTATCTTCACCTTCTCTCATTGCGAGTGTTCCTAGGATTAGGACAGTACACTCATTGCAAATTTCAACACTTGAAACTCCCGATAATGGTTTTTACCCCTAGCACCTATGACCTTGGCTAAGGTCAACAAATCATAGGTACTAGTCAAGTTCTACCCGTCATTTCGTGATTAATTAGACCCACACGCATGACCCTTGGCTAAGGTCAACAAAGCCACATGACTTTCCTAACTAACCGCATCATATGTTGTGTAGGAAGACATCACTTAGCTACCGCACACTATGCCTCGGCTATGGTCGACAAACGTAGCACGAATACTAAGTACTCTACTTCCTAAAATGACGGAGGGTTGCGAATGGTTTTGTGAAAACCTTTAACGCTTTGAACTTGATCTCGTTGCGGAATCAAATGGTTTTTAAATGGAATGTTTTTGAGGCTTTTCTAGTTTTGCTAAAGGGGTCACTCCCGGTGAAGGGATCGTCGGTCCTTTCCTCGTCGAATGAGGTACGGGATATATCATATATATCACTGTACAAAGCAGAAACTATAGAAGCGATCAAAAGACAAACCGAGGGTTGTAGCATCTGCCAGTTATTGCTAAAGGAGTCACTCCCGGTGAAGGGATCTCGGTCCTTTCCTCATCGAATAAGGTGCAGGATGTTCTACAAGGAACACCGCGATGCAAAGCAAGAACTGTAGCTACCTGTTTTTATTTTGAAATTCGATTCCACAACATCAATTAGGTTTATTTTCTTTCATTAATCTCATCAATGAATATCCCATCATTTAAGTCCACCTAAACATCACAGATAAATATAACGTATGCTTATGCCATCCGCATTCGCCTCGATGTCCCGTCTGCACCGTTAGGTTAGGTAACTAACGCCAGAGCGAGGCAGGGCTAGCGCGGGTGTAAAACATAAGCAACGTCTATATAATATATCATATATACTATATATAATATTTATCTGAACAAATCACATGATCACATCACAGATAACGCAGCAGAAAATATCATATGAAATATTGGATATACTAGGACGTCCGTGTTTTCAATACGAGCCAGTATAAAACACGGATTCCACGGTCGTGATGAATAGCCAATCCCATACCCCTAGACCCCTACGAGAGCGGCAAGCAACCCTACCAATTCTAGGGTTAGGAGACCCGGACTCGACTCCTCGAGTTGGTCTCCCACTGTACCCCAGAACCCGGTTACTTGTGCTCCCCTCCTTGGGTCTATCCTAATGCGGAAAAGTAAATAATATACAAATGGTGACAACATCCGCAACCTGGAAGTGCCCCAATAAAACAATATTACATACAAGTTTTAAATGAATGAAAATGAAAATCACTCATCTCACATAAAAAAAAACCCGGCTATTCAAACACGACGATCCAATATAACATATCCAGCAACACATAACATCACATGTCATCAACGTAAGTAAACATGCGTATCCCAATTGTCGTTGACATATAGCAACGAAACCGGCGATATCACATATTACACTTACGGTCACAGAAAAGAAAGTGTAAAACTACAACAGTTGGAATCCGCATCCAGCATAGACATCGCATGCCTAATCAAATGAATTCCTTAGACATCGCATGCCTAACAATTATAAACCCAGCATTTTAGTCTCTATATCGAAAACACTTTTCAATATCAAGTCGAGCAATTCAACAGGATTCCCGAAATTCTAATCGAATGCTCGTCGCAAACTTTAGTAGACGGCCGCACCCCTGACACCGTCGACGAAGTGCACTAAGGCGGAACACCGCTGCAGCGAGCACCCGAACGGATGCTTTCGGCGACGGGGTTCTCCTACAGTCACTTGGTCGGGGCTATGGGGTGAGGCTGTCTATTAAGTTTACCCGGCGAGTATCCGCGTACGCTACGTGATTGCGACGGACTTTTGATCGCATCAAAATTCCGTGGCAACCGATCAAGTGAGACTAAAGTGCTATGTTTATAACATTCATATCGGTTATCTCATAACTACTTGTGGATTCCAAGTATTGTATCCCATTCCAGATGAATAGAAAATGTTAAACTTTCCGATCGAACTTTCAAACACCCAAGTTTTCCCGAAACAGCTCAACACATGAAACAAATCTAAAAACATCCAGTTCATGTCTCAGTACCAACGGTCTAGCCGTAGAAGGGTCAATCCACGCCTCACATGTGGCACGCCGTACTGCCCCAAACCCGAAGGTTCAAAGGGCAGTTCAAGACGGTCACATAATCGAGTTAAGGTTTGTTGTCTTCTAGAGGGACCATCGCGTTACTTGCACTACTTAGAACGTCATTAAACTACGGAAAGATCCAACACTAGGAAATTTCCCGGCAGGGGAAAAAGTGGGTATTTATATCCGGTCGAACTTTTTAACAGTTTCTAAAATATCCGAAAAAACTTAAACGAAGTTAAATTATCCGATCAAATTAACGAGTCCCCAATAAAACCCTAGAATACTAAACACTTCAATGGAATTAAAAAATTTCCATAAAAAATTGCCAAGAAAGGATCTAAGAATAAATATATGAAATTTCAGGGACTAAGTCAAAATTTTGGCCGCAGAACCGCCGTCAAACCCATGGTTTAGCCGCGGTTCCGCGGTCAAATTATTGACTTAGGGGACCGTACTTCATAGTAATTCTTAGTTTTTCCTGCTTGTTTTTCTGAGAATTTTTAATTTGGAAAAATCCACAGTTTGAAAAATTGTACAGAGAGGGTTGAAATCGGGGAATATCGGGTTCGATCGGACTTCTATCTTCGTCTACACATCGCCTAAAGCTCTAGCTAGGCTCTAATACCACTGTAGGGTTCCTAGGCACACTAATGAGGTCTCACAAGTGATCAAACATGCCCAATTCGAATTTTTCATGTGCCTACAAACCCTAATACGGATCGTTAACTAGATAATAAGGCGATGCAATGCGAGTTAACTACTTTAACTAAGAGGAAAGTGATTACAACCTTTGTAGATCCGATCCTCCACCTCTCTAGCTCCGTGTTGACGACCCTCCGCTGTACCCTACGGATCCCGGACTCTCGCGGTGGTTTCATCGAAGAATTGATCGGGCTAGGTCGTCGACTTCGATGCCGAAGATGATCTACGTCGAGGCAACTCAAGATCAAGCTCCAACTTCACCAAGTCATGAAACTTGTGAAGAAAACACCCTATACTACTTGGCAAGTGGTAGAGGATGAAGAAATAAGAAGTGGGTTCACTTTAGAATTGGATTTCTCACTCTTTTTCTCAAGTTGCCATTAATGGAGGCAAGGTTTCTTTTTTGTTGAAGAAGAAGAAGATGAAGAAAGAATATGATAAAATAAAAAGGATTATTTTTAAAAAGGAAAATCCAACTCATTCTTATTATAATCCAACCTTGGTTAAGTGTAGAGAATGAACTAGGGTTAGTTGAATGGTTAGGGTTAAAGGAAAGAAACAAAATGGTCAAGCTTTCAAACCTTCATGAAGTTTCAAAGAAAAGACAAAGCAAGCCACCATTTCATTTTCTTTCCAAATGAAGAATAAATAAATAAATAGTTAATAAAATCAAAACCCTAACCATTATATAACCATGTTTTAATCATACACTTAACCAAGTTAGCATGTATCATCAAACATGATACAATCTTGTGCACAAAAGTATATCACATATACAACTTGTGTACATCAAGTGAGAAAATCCATTTAAAGTGAACCAATACTAGTTAAAGCAAAGTAATATATCAAATATATAATTATACATCAAATCATTAAATCAACACTTGATTCAATGATCCGGTCATGTCGCATATAACCGACTAGTATCCAATGTATCGACTTATCGAATCAATCCTCGATTCGATAACTAGGTTATATCGCATACAACCATTCGATACATTCATCGCGAGAATAGAATACGGTATCACATACTCGCATTATTCTCGGTCCCGCACATATCTCATATGCGCTCCTATTTCGTTTAGCTTGAGCCAGGAAACCTCTGTGTAGGACTCTAAAGACTCGTCAATACGCCGGCAGCAGATGATGATCATATCAAGCACCCACAAGCCGGAAGCGGTCTGCTAAACATAACGGCCACCCGGGTATTGAGCGATCAGAAGATCGACGAGAAAGCTCGCTCACACTCCTGTGAATCCAACCAGTAACACTTACCGTACAGTCCGGTCTGTTCGTCTGATATGTCGCATATCTCGCCTAGGGGAGGTAAACGTCAGACCCCAATAGCTTGATAAGTCATGCCGACGTGAGGTCCATAACAATCGTGAAACTACTGATAACTCTTACCCGTATATCACTGCAACCCTGGCCAGGGATTTCCTGTTATTGCCAGTCATGCATAGCGCAACATCAACCCCCAATACCTGGAGAGACGAATTCCCTCCTATCGCTCATTGCCTCCATGTGAATCGGGACTGTACCCATAAACTACCTGTTTGCACGACTCAGTAGAGCCGTGGTAGGGTGGAAATCAAAGCACAGTGGGAGACACACAAGACTCTATGACGATCTCGGGTCAACGGACTAAGCTGTACCAGTGTCACCAGAGAACTGCCATCTGACGTGAGGTATAATACCATCTGGGAGTTCTCGGCGAGTCCGTTCAGTGTACCCAGTCTCCACTGAGCACCCGCATACCATCTCCGATGTCAAACACCAATGGATATGGGATCATCCATCGCCCATCACATGGGTCGAGAAGATATACGCTAGTCTACTCTGAAATATCGATGCCCCGTCTCGATATTCCCACGACTAGGAACATTGAAGGATATACTCATTGACTACCCAGACCCCACTAGTATGATCTGCATCATAGTCCTGGAAGTCGAGTACACATCCTAAGGGCTTTATCAACATGTAATCAGAGAGACAGAAAGTATACATGTTAAGATAAAGAGCAACCAGATAGCGTACTATCATGTCGAGCAAGAAAGTCCTACCTATATATGTCCCAGCATCCACTACAATATACAACCAATGTACAGTAATGGCCTCTAGGGCATACATATAACTAACAGATAGTTAGTTTAGCCGCGAGCCCTAGAATAAGGTTTACACCCACACGCATACACATGCTTACTTTGTTTTACTAGTGCGTATATGTGGGTGTGTTTATATATATACACACATAGGTAGGATTATATATATATATATATATATATATATATATATATATATATATATATATACACGTATACTTATACTTGGATGATGAGGATTGCACATGGTATTGAAGATGAGTCGATGAGTTTAGTCATGATGCCATGAGATCAGTGATATGTTTTGTTTCGTTTTAGGAGATCCGACATGAGATAATAGCGGGCCTTTAGGCGTGTGTTTTCACACACGCATATGTATATATAGATGGTATCTGTTTGTACTAGACTTAGATTAGTACCCCATGTTCCTTAGATATGATATTAACGGATACCAGATGCATGATGAGATGCATGTGATATTTGAACCGTACCCAGATTGGGATGTCGTACGATGGATTTACTGTATCGTATATTGATGATAGATCCGCACTCCTGACTCGAGGACGTCATGTTATTTATTGTATCGTATGTGATACTATTGAGGCGGGATCACCGACTATTATATTTATGTATCGACTCAGATTTAGGTGGTTTCCTTACCTTTCGATTAGTCCTGTAGTTTACATAGATCTTGGGCAAGACTCGAGTCATACCTATTTAAAAACTAACGAATCGTGAATATTTTAAAGACAGGCCAAGGGATTCTACGGATATTTTCAAAAGACGCATCTTTTCTTAAAAACACCGTATCCTTTATTTTTCCAAACACCACGATTCGTGTTATGGAAAAACTGTATGACATATATATATATATATATATATATATATATATATATATATTGATGTAGATTCTTCACTGTTGTGTTTATCATTCATTTTTCGCATATTCTTGCTAGTCGCATCGCATTGCATGTTTAAACGTATTTATTATTATATTAAACCCATGATGTCAGGACACCAGCACCATTATCGATGATGCGTATGTTCCACGTACACCTGCTTGCCGGCTCACACTTCATCATCGATAATTGCCATGTCACTACACAGTTGGATTGCTGACATCAGGATATGACTCCTTGCATGACATACTTGCGTATATACCTACGTGTACACCCATATTGGCGCACATGCATATTGTACACTCATACTTGCGTATATACCTACCTGTACATCCATATTGGCGCACATGCATATTGTACACTCATACTCGCGTATATACCTACCTGTACATCCATATTGGCGCACAGGCATATTGTACACTCATACTTGCATACATACATATTGTACACTCATGCTTGCATACATACATGTTTGCACATACATATATGATTCTGGCTTGATTTTGGAGATCTGGTAACCGCAAGATATATTTTAAAACTGGATTCATTTAAAGGAGCGGTTTTCCTTCGATATGTGAATATTACTGTTATGTTGCATGATATACTAATATGCTTACATTCTATTATATGTCGCATACATCATGTTTTAAGATTATACGCATTGAGAAATGTTGTTTCCATGATATTTTTGGATTTGAGAACCGTGGGTATTTCAAAAGAAAGTAGGTACTATTTTAAAAACCCGGTTTCTCTTGATATGACATTTCTGTGCGTCCACCATGTGTTTTCTCGGTACTGAGACGTGTGATATGTGAAACCCGATTCGAGGAGGCGGATGATTCCGTTTGCGAGTACATGGTGGACCCGATATGGCACCCAAGGGTGAGAGAGAGATTTCGTATGGATGACGATGAGCCTGACAGAGGGACCACTATCTACCGGTGATAGTATTTTGGGCTCGGCGGATATCCGGAGGATACCGACCGGAGATGAGAGATGATACTGGACGATCTGAACTGATGGAGCCCGTGGGCCGATCCGTACTGACGGAGCCCCGATATATGAGGATTTACGTGCCGATGTCGGGTACAAGTTTCATGATGTTTTCGAGTGTCGATGCAGGACACTCATGTTCCATGATTTTGATGTGTCGCGCGGGACACACGTTGATTTATACCCTCATACTTTCATTCATATGCTTTTATGACTTTTACATGCATGATGTTGTTATGTCATTGGTTGACACGTGGACGAGATCCACATGCATACAGGCTTTGATTACATAGTTGGATGATATCCACATACTTATAGACTTCATGATATAGTTGACAATGATTTCATGATAATTACAATGATCACACCTCATGTTATGATATGTTGCTACCTGAGGCACTGACATGAGCACTTGGTTTTACACTTATGTTTAGATATTTACCCTTGCCACCTTATCATGCTTCAGACTTTATCATATTGATGATATATATTACTAATCGTATTGACCTAGGATTGAGTCATACAAACGATTTCTGCTCTGTGATATTTTCTACTCACGAGTTGGCAACTCACCCCCGTTGTGCCATAGTTTCTTGCAGGTTTTGTCATACAGGTTCTTTGCGGCTTTCTGGCACACTGCTTCCAGTCCGGGTGATTGCTTAGTAGGTGGGTTCACTTGTATCGTGACCACCATTGTACTCTATTTATTTCAGTTGTATCTAGAAACTCCATCAACCAGACTTGTATATTATTTCAGACTTAGAAAACCAGTTGTGTATCATTTCGACCTTAGAGCCGCGCTTGTATTATTATGGTTTCTTGATGATTTGAGTTTCCTTTTGTGTTTTGATCCTCGGCGTTGTATATTATATTGCTTGCGTGGTTGTGACCGTCAATTGACGAAGAGCTAGCTCCCGCTTGGGGATGCCTTTTATCATTGTGCATATATTATTAATGTTGTATCCCGTTTGGGGCCAGTATTTACAAAGGAAACTCTGCCGAAATTTTTAGAAAAGACTTGGGATTTTAAAAATGCTTACTTCGGCTTATGTTTTTAAAACCACTTGTTTAAAACTAGTTTTCTTCACTTTTTCCTTAAAATGGTTTAGATTTCTGCGATTTTTTTGGCTTACTTGAATTAGATGGGGTCCTATAGACTTCATATGATTAAAGTGCCAGTCACGTGCCATTTCGGGTCATGACACTAGGGCATCTAGTTCTCTCTATTAGATGACGTAGATGATGTAGAGAATATAAATGGAATGATTTGCCTTTCATAGCCATAGGTTTCTGAACTCATGAGACATGAATGGCTAAAGGTAGAAGAAGAACTCTTGAGGAAAAAGCTAATGAAGTTTTTGCATAGAATAGAGAATGAGCTCTCATTGTCTCAAACTGAACCATACCCCTTTCTCAATAGAATAATTCATATTAGAAAACAAAATATGGTTAATATTCAATTTAGTGAGTCATGGCTTGAAAACCCTCCATGTGTCACTAAGAGCCATACTAAAAAATATGCAAAAATCCACCTCATTTCCTCCACCTCATAATGCAATAAACATTTAACCTAAAATGTTAAATACAAAATATGAGGTGTCTTCTTCTAGAAGCATCTTTGAATAAATTACAAAAATGCCCATCATCCGTATATACATACCCGTATCCGTATTCTTAAAAATATGAATACAAAAGAGATGAATATAATCCATCAGTATAATACTAGGATCCGGCTTAAACCAAAGCCCACTAGTATTATCTGTCTGAATCAACATCCGTGCACAAGTACACGTACGTGATCAAACCCTGTCGTAAAACCATGAGACCTCTACATCTTTTGCCCGATGCAGGGAAACCCTCTGTGTGGGAAGACTCGACACTACGCTGGCAGTGCAGTGGATTTAACCACAGGCCACAAGAAGTATTAGCTGCACAAAACGGCCCCTAGGTATATGTCGATAAGAAGGCCGATGAGCAAACTCATCTGAACTCCTACTGAGCCTATCTGTGACAATCTCCGTACAGTCCGGTCTGTTCATCTAAGAGTATAGCATATCGAGCTTAGAGGGACGGTAATCGTCAGACCCCTAATTGCACAATAAGTCATGTCGAAGTGTATCCCAAAAAACCCTGAGAAACTACTGGAGTACCTACCAGTAAATCTTGCTTGCCTTAGCCAAGGACTCTGTGTAATAGCCTTCCGAACAAAGCGCGATATCAACCCCCAATACCGCGAGAGACGAATCCTATATAACCGCCACTGCCTCCAAGTGTTTCAAGACTGCATCCAACTACTACCTGTTTGCACGACTCCTTTGAACTATGGTAGAGTGGTAATCAAAGAACAGTGGGAACACACTCGTGGAGAAGTAGCAGTATCAAGTCGACTAACTATGCTGTACTCATGTCACCTGGGAACTGCTACCCAACGATAGGTATAATACCCACCAGCAGTCCCTAAGAGTCATGTCCAGTGTACTCATAACCTAATGAGCACCTGCATAGTATCTCCAGTATGACGTACTAATGGTTGTGGGACAGACCATCTCCCCTACTGGGATGAGAAGCGTATACCTAGTCTACTCTAGAGTATCGATGCCCCGTCTCGACAATCCAACGACTAGGGACCTATATAAGGATGTGCTTATAGACTACCCATCCCCCACTAGTGTGACTGCCATCACAACGTTGGTAGTCAAGCAAAGATCTTAAGGGCTCTACCAATATGTATAAGCGATATGCAAAAAACATATGCACATATTGAGGTAGAAATAAACCAGATAGCATACTACCATTTCGAGAAAGACTGTTATTATATCCGTGTATATCCCAAGCTTCCATTAAGTAATATACAAACCAGTATGATACAATAATGACCTCTAAGGCATATATCAATAATAGATCCGGTATCCAGTACCTAGGAAGTAGAGTTAATTGACAGAAAGTTTTCAATCATAAACACACCTGAAGCCGAAGCCACAACGTGCTTCGAATCCTGGTTTCTGGCTCTCCAAGCCCTGCAGTCCTTCTTCTAATGGCATTTCTTGTGATAATAGAAGCAATCCACATTCTCTGCTGTCGGCCCCGAAACTTTTTCCTTGCCCTTTACCTCTACCTTACTGACACCGCCTTTCGTCTTGGTGGGGGCCTTCTTCTTCTTCCCTTTGGCTTTCGCCTTTGATCTAGAGGAGGAAGGTTTCCCAATAACCAGAGCGGGTGTCTCTCTGGTTTTCTTTAGGGTGCCCTCTGCACTTCTCAACATGTAGAGGAGTTCTGGAAGTGTAACTTCCATTCCTTCAAAGTTGAAATTCAAGATAAACTGGGCGTAGGTAGTGGGGATGGGCTGTAGAACCAAGTCTGTATATAACTCGTTCACCAACGTGGTCCCAAGATCCGTGAGCTCTTCAATATACCTAATTATCTTAAGGACGTGGTCCCCTACAGATTACCTGACAGCCAACCCCGTCTGAAACAATTTTTTCGAGGTCTCATATCGTGTGATACGAGATTACTCTCCATATAATTCTTTGGTATGGAGGAATATGGAAGCTAAGTCCATCTTCTCGTGCCGGCTCTAGTGTTCATTATCAATTGAGGCCAGCACGAGGAACTTGGCTTTCGCACTGTCAATTTCCTATGTCTTACGGATCTCAATATCCGCCATGCTGAAATCTGGACCTGGAACGGCGGGGGCTTTGGTAGTAAGGAGGTATCCCAGCTTGTCATAGGTTATGGCCATCTAGACATTCCTTAGAAAATCTTTATAGTTTGTCCCCGTCAATATGTTTTTATCTACCATAAACTTAAGCTCGGTCATTGTGGTCGCTGCAATTAGGAGAGAGAGAATAAACACTCAGCATGATGCTCTTGCAAGTTTAGATTGCCTATTAGTTTATCTAAACAGAATGGCTCCCACTTTTTCTCGAATCCTCCTTCAAACCATAAAAGAAGAATTAGACAGGATTAATCACACCTTACAATTCTTGCATAAACTTTCGGCCAGGCTAGTGTCTGTACTTCGAGGGTGGTTTTCGAACGCTTTCACGAAATTCCTTAATTACATAACCTCTTTTCCTTGAGGCGTAGCCCTGCTAACACCGTTCTAGGCACCTACTTGGTTTATAGCATTGATTGTTTAAGTGAAAAACTCTCCCGAGGAGTAACATAATTCACGGTAGGATCGGGATCCAAATATTATCGTGTGACAACTTTGAAGGAATCCTACCAAAATCGTCACTCCAAATGGTATACAAAACTAGCAAGTTTCCTTTTCTTTTGAAACTCCCAATGTGGATTTTTGCCCCAGGCGCTCATGACCTTAACGAAGGCCAAAATATCATAAGATGCAAGTCAAGTTCTACCCGTCATTGTCCAGGTTAATCTGAACCCATCCGTACGAACCCTTGAAGAAGGCCAAAATAGTTGTACGACTGTCCCAGATTAACGCATCTATTTTTGCTACAGATGAATACCCAGCAGCTACCAATCACTATGCCTTGGCGAAGGTCAAAATACATAGCTTGAATACTACTGAATACCCATCTGAAATGACGGAGGGATACAACTGGTTTTGGCGAAAACCGTGAACGTAATGAACTTGATATAGTTGAAGGAACCATGATAGTTGTTAAAAGGAGTGGTTTAGGCTCCACATTTAAAAGTTGTTTTTCAAGAAAACCGAGTGGTTTTGAAATTGTTCCAACGATTTAGTTTTGGTTTGTTTTCTTTGCACTAATCAATATTAATGCGGTCCCATCATTTAATCCTATCATTGAAGAAATAAACGAAAATAGAACATAATCCTATGCCATCTGCATTCGCCACGGGGCCTCGTCATGCACTGTTAGGTTACATAATTAATGGCAGAGCGGGGGCTGGACTAGCGTAGGTGCAAAATATAAGCAACGTTTTTATATATGATATATAAATATAACCATTCATCTCACGCAATAATAGGCATTCCAGATCACAGATCATAGCAACACAGATGAATATATTGGATATACTTGAATATCCGTGTTTCCTTTTACCCTAGAACGAAAGACGGATTCCACGGTCTTGATGAATAGCCAAACCTTACCCTAGACCCCTACGGGTGCGGTAAACTACCCACCTAATTCCCGAAGTGAAGCAACCTCCCTCAATGAAAAAAGTAGGCCACTCGGCACTTCAAGAACCCGGTAGCTTGTGCACCCCACCTTGGGTCTATCCTAGGTGCAAGCAAAAGTAAATGAAATAATACAACGGTGGCTTCAACCTCAACCCGGATGTGCCCCGCAAAAGAATATTACATCAATTTACAAATATACATGAATGAAAGAAAAGAACACTTTTCTCACATACCCCGGCTATTTATTCACGACGATCCAATAATTCATATACACAAACCATCAAGATATTAATATGTGCAACCCCCACTAATCGACATATAGAAATTAGCAGACGTTTAGCAACACATATACAAACACAGAAACACCGATTAGCCAAGAACTTAGAATTTCGATCGATAATACTTATCCGTGTTTACCACAGGCACAAACCAGTACACAAACAATCAGGGTAAAAACCAAATGTACCAAAAATCATAATTCCAAGAACCAAAACCACAGAAAAATTTGGGAGCAAATCAGCCCCAATTCGACGGCGGATCCGCCGCCAAATGACTTTTTTGGCGGTGGTTCCGCCGCAAAGTTGATGACTTATGTGCTCAAATTTTTTTCTGGGTCTTAGAAATGCCTGAATTTATTTTTAAGGTCACTGGAAAAAAAATTTGAACAGTTTTAAAAAATCGACAGCAAGCATACCTCGGAAATTTAATTTCGGGTATTTTTCCGTCGATCGATGTTCTAATCACTTGCTAACAAGCTAGTTAAGTTTTAGTAAGCTCTGATACCACTGTAAGTTGATGTCACACACTCCGTGGGTGCGCGGGGAGGCGGAATTTACAAAAAACTATTTTTTTATTTCCAACACCGACTTAAACTCCAGGATCTTTACGGAAACCTTAACTAGCTATATATCTACTTGGAGGTTTTTAACTACTATGAAAGTGGTATACCTCCTTGTCACAAGTCCTTTAGGACTTCTTCTTCTCCTCCTCTTCTTGAGCTCCTCGAAGATCGGATCGCACTTGAAACGTCGGCCTCCTCGTGTCAATGACGATCCACCCGAGAGTATGTGGTTCAAGCTCCAACCACTAAACCGAGGTAACCTAAAGTGCCTAGCTCGCTAAACTAGGTAGATTAAGAGATATAGAGTGTTTAATGGAGTGTTTTATCTCAAAGGACCCTATGTTTCACAATTTATGTGAGGGTTAGGGTTTTGAGGAAGAAGGATAAGAAAATGGAGAGAGAAAAGGAAAAATCAAATGAGCAAGTCTTGGCCGAGTGAAGAATGGCTCATACCTCTTCTCACATCAAGCATGGATTATTTTCCATAGAAAATAATAAACCATGCTTGAATAGTGAGTCCAAACCAAATAAACAATGTAATGAGCCATGCTTCACTCCATGCAACAAACTATCTCCATTTACACCTCATTAATCTATTTCCAAAATAGATAAACCAAATAATGAGGTGTCCCCTTCTAGAAGCATCTCTTGTGAAATTACAAGAATGCCCTCACCATATATACATACCCGTATTTTTATTCATAAAAATACGAATAAAATGAGATAATAACAATCCAATAATATAATACTAGGATCCAGCTTAAACCAAAGCCCGTTGGTATTATACGTTCGAACAACATCTCTGCAGCTAGTACATGTAAATGATCGGAACCCTGCATGTAAAACCATACGGCCTCTACATCGTTTCACCTGAACCTGGGAATCCCTCTATGTAGGACTCTACAGACTCGACATTACGTTGTCAGTGGGTTTAACCACAAGTCCGTCAGTGGCACTAGCTGTACGTAACGGCTACCCAGGTATCTGTCGATAAGAAGGCCGACGAGCGAACTCATCCGAACTCTTGCTGATCCTATTTGTGGCAATCTCCGTACAGTCCGGTTTGTTCGTCTAAGAGTATCGCATATCGAGCCTAGGGGGGTGGTAACCGTCAGACCCCTAATAGCACGATAAGTCGTGTCGGTGTAAGCCGAATACACCTAAAGAAACTACTAGTGTACCTACCAGTAAATCTCGCTTGCCCTGGCCAGGAACTTTTTGAATTGGCTATCCGAACACAGCGCAATATCAACTCCCAATACCGGGAGAGACGAATCCCATCTAACCCCTACTACCTCCAAGTGCTTCGGGACTCCACCCAACAACTACCTGTTTGCACGACTCATTTGAGTCGTGGTAGGGTAGTGATTTATGTTAGTGATGTATGCCCTAGATGCCATTATTGTATCATACTGGTTTGTATATTACTTAATGGAAGCTTGGGATATTCACAGTTGTATTGACAGTCTTGCTCAAAATGGTAGTATGCTACTTGGTTTGTTTCTACTTCAATATGTGCATGTGTTTCTTTTAGCATATCGCTTATACATATTAGTATAGCCCTTAGGATCTTTGCTTGATTACCAGCGTTGTGATGACAGTCACACTAGTGGAGGCTAGTTAATCTACAAGCACATCGTTTTACAGGTCCCTAGTCGTAGGATTATCGAGACGGGGCATCGATACTCCGGAATAGACTAGTGTATACGCTTCTCATCCCAGCAGGGGATATGGTCTCTCCCACACCCATTAGTACGTCGTACTGGAGATAGTATGAAGGTGCTCGTTAGGTTACGAGTACACTGGACAGGACTCGTCGGGAACTGTTGGTTGGTATTAAACCTAACGTCGGGTAGCAGTTCCCAGGTGACATGAGTACATCTTAGTCCGTCGACTTGACACTGCTACTTCGCCTCGAGTGTGTTCCCACTGTACTTTGATTACTACCCTACTATGGCTCAAAGGAGTCATGCAAACAGGTAGTAGTTGGGTGCAGTCCCGAATCACTTGGAGGCAGTGGCGGTTAGATAGGATTGGTCTCTCCCGGTATTGGGGGTTGATATCGTGCTGTGTTCGGAGAGACATTACACAAAGTCCCTGGACAGGGCAAGCGAGATTTACTGGTAGGTATTCCAGTAGTTTTTCAGGGTGTTCTGAGCAACACTCTGGCACGACTTATTGCGCTATTAGGGGTCTGACGATTAGGCCAGATATCCGATACTCTTAGACAAACAGACCGGACTGTATGGAGATTGTCACATGTAGGCTCAGTAGGAGTTCGGATGGGTTTCCTCATCGGCTTTCTTATCGACAGATACCTAGGGAGCCGTTACGTGCAGCTAGTACCACTTGCTGCTTGTGGTTAAACGCACTGCCAGCATACTGTCGAGTCTTTAGAGTCCCACATAGAGAGTTTCCCTGTATCGGGAAAAAGATGTAAAGGTCGTATGGTTTTACGACAGGGCTTCGATCACGTATGTGCACTTGTATGCGTATGTTGTTCAGGCGGATGATACTAGTGGTCTTTGGTTTAAGCCGGATCCTAGTATTATATTGATGGATTGTTTCGTCTCTTTGTATTCGTGTTCTTCGGAATACGGACGCGGGTATGTATATACGGATGAGGGGAGTTCTCGTAATTGTGCGGGATTGGCTTCTAGAAGAGAGGAAACTTATTATGGTTTATTGTTTTTGGATTAACTTTAATAGGTGGAGGAAATGAGGTGGATTGAGCATTGAACCTAGCATGGCTACTTGGTGACTCATGGTCATGAGTCACAACAAGATATTTTTGAGGGTTTGGAGATATTTAGTTGTGATATTTATCTCACAAAATATCCCATATTCATCATTCTATTCTTAGTGGGAAGCCAAGCCACTTCTTCAATCCTCACAACTCCTTCTCATTTCCTCAAGCCTTTTCTTCTTCCCTCAAATCCTAGAACTCTCATGAGTTGATAAACTTAGGGTTACAAGATACAATGCAATCCATCCACTCTCTCTACATAACCTAGGCCATCTAGTCTAGCAAGCTACTTGCCCTAGTTACCTCAGAGTTGAGGTTGGAGCTCGGACTATAGACTCTCGGGTGGATCGTCTTTGACTCGAGGAGGCCGACGAGGAAGCCACGATCCGTTTCGATCCTCGGAGCCTATGATGTCGAGGAGGACAGTGATGAAGACCCGAAGGACTTGTATCATGAGATATAATCTCTTATCCAAGTAGATAACCTCTCCACAAGTCATGCTAGTTAGGGTTTAGACATGATCCGGGAGCTCTAGTCCGTGTTGCGATGCTTTGATAATCATTTTTCACAATTTCCTCCTCCCTGCGGTCACACGGTGTGCGTGACATGGACTTACAGTGGTATCAGAGCCTAACTAAACCATAACTAACAGAATTAACGACAAGTAAAACAACGAAACCGAAATAACCCCAAAACATCGAAGCATAGATCCTAGATTTTGTTGATTTTTTACGAGGCTCTAAAAATTATTTTAGCAACTGCAGAGTACTCCTTCACTTGTAAAGTGAACATAGACCACAAACGAGACATTTTGCTCTAAACTGGGCCGGCCACATTGCCTCAAAATCTGGTGAGCTCGGTTCAATTGTAAGGAAATGCTTCGTGTTTTGGTCTGTGGTTTTGTTACTTGGATCTAGGGCTTTAGGAGTTGTTTGTTTTTTCCAATTTTGAATATTCTGTCAATTCTTTACTGTGGCAATACGGGGTGTTTCGAAGTCGTAGTTTTAACGTCGTTTAATGTTTCAAGTTGTAATATATGTGTTCGCAAACTTTCGCTAATAGCTATATGTCGGTTAGTTGGGGGTTGCACATTTCTGTGATGTTTGGTTTGTGTATATGGACGTATTGGATCGTCGTGGATGAATAGCCAGGGATGTGAAATGAGGGTTTTTCATTTCATTCATTCGATGTAATTGTAAAGTGATGTAATATTATTTTTGCGGGGCACATCCGGGTTGAGGTTGTAGCCACCGTTGTATATTATTTCTTTTACTGTTTCTGCTCCTAAGATAGACCCAAGGAGGGGTGCACAAACTACTGGGTACTTTGAAGTGCTGAGTGGCCTACTCACTTTTTTGAGGTAGGTTGCTTCACTTCGGGTATTTGGCGGGTAGTTTTCCGTACCCGTAGGGGTCTGGTGTGGGGTTTGGATATTCATCACGACAGTGGAATCCGACTTTCGTTACAGGATTAAACGAAACGCGGAATTCCTAGTATATCCAATATGTTCATCTGTGATCTGGAATGCCTATTATTGCATCTGACGAATGTATATATCTATATATGATAACTAGTAGGTGTTGCTTAAGTTTTGCATCCGCGCTAGTCCAGCCCCCACTCTGTCTTTAGTTAAGTAACCTAACGGGTGATGACGGGGCCCAGTGGCGAATGCAGATGGCATAAGTGTTCGTCATATTTTCGTCTTTTTCTGCAATGGTAGGCTAATTGATGGGACACATTATATTAATGCAAAGAAAACAAACCAAAGCTGAATCGTCGGAACAATTTCAAAACCACTCGTTTTTTTCAAAACAGCAGACTTTTAAAGTGCGGAGCTTGAACCATTCCTTTTAAAGCTATCAGGTTCTTTTGATTATATCAAGTTCACTACGTTCACGGTTTTGCCAAAACCAGTCGTATCCCTCCGTCATTTCATATGAATATTCAATAGTATTCAAGCTATGTTTGTTGACCTTCGTCAAGGCATAGTGATTGGTAACTGCTGGGTGTTCATATGTAGTATAAATAGATGCGTTGGTTTGGGACAGTCATATTACCTTGTTGACCTTCGTCAAGGGTATATACGGGTGGATTCAAATTAACCAGGATAATGATGGGTAGAACTTGACATGTGACTTATGATTTGTTGACCTTCGTCAAGGTCATAAGTACATGGGGCAAAAATCCACATCGGGAGCTTCTAAAGAAACTGAAACTATCTAGTGTTGAATACCATTTGGAGTTTGATAATGTTAGTAGGATTACTTTAGCATTATTACACAATGATAATTGGATCCCGATCCTACTGTGAGTGTCCGCTACTCTTCGGGAGATTTTTTCACTTAACGATCAATGCTATAAACCAAGTAGGTGTCTAGAACGGTGTTAGCGGGGCTACGCCTCCAGGAAAAAGTGGTTATTTAATTAAGGAACTTCTCGAAAGTATCATAAAACCTCCCTCGAAGTACCGACACTAGCCTGGCCGAACGGTTAAGCAAGAATTGTACGGTGAGATCAATCCTGACTAATTCTTCATTTATAGTTTGAGGAAGGATTTGAGAGACATTGAGAGCCATCATATTTAGATGAATTAAAAACCAATCTAAACTTGCAAGAGAATCATGCTAAAGTGTTTTCTTCTCTCTCTCTTAATTGCAGGGACCCAGTGACCAAGACTAGGTTACATCTAAATAATAAAATGACTGAATCTGACTATAATGACTGGCAAAGGTCTGTCCAGATGCCCATTACCTATGACAAGCTGGGACACCTCTTTACAATTCAAGCCCCCAGCGTCCCGGGTCCTGTTTCCACCGTCACGGATGTTGATATCCGTAAGACATCGGAAAAAGATAGTACGAATGCCAAGTGCCTCGTGTTGGCCTCGGTAGATGGTGTAAAACGGAGGCAATACGAGAAGATGGACTTAGCTTCCATCTTCCTCCATAACAAAGATTTATATGGATAGAAATCTTGTATCGTAAGATATGAGACCTGAAAGAATTTCTTCAAGCGAGGTTGGCTACCGGGTCATCTGTAGGGGAAAACGTCCTTACAATGACTATTATATTGATGAGCTCACGGACCTGAAGACCACGTTGGAGAACGAGTCACATACTGACTTGATTCTACAGTCCCTACCCTCTACTTACATCCTGAAGGAAACCAGGGAGACACCCGCTCTGGTTATTGGGGAATCTTCCTCTTCTGCATCCAAGGCGAAAGCAAAGGGTGAGAAGAAGAAGACCTCCACAAAGCCGATATGCGGTGTCAGGAAGGTAAAAGGAAAGGGAAGGGCAAAAGTTTCGGGACTAAAAGTAGGGAAGGATGGACGTTCCTATTGTTACGGGAAAGGACATTGGCAGAAGGATTGCATGGCTTGGAAAGCCAGTAGCCAGGATTCGAAGCTTGTTGTGGCTTCGGCTTAGTGTCTGTTTGTAATTGAAAAATGTATGTCAATTGACTCTACTTCCTGGGTACTAGACACCGGATCAGGATCTCATATCTGTAATTCATTCCAGACTTTGAGAACCCATAGAGTTATCAGGGAAGGTGATATGACTCTCAGGGTTGCTAACGGAATGAGCGTGGACGCTGAATCCGTACGGGAATATCACCTAGGATTAACAAGTGGGTAGATATTGATTCTACGTAACTGTTAATGTGTACCTAGTCTAGCTTGTAATATCATATCTATATCCTTACATTCTATGGAAGGATATGATTTTACATTTGTAAGTGATGTGGTCCACATCCACCTAAATCAAGTTCTGATTGGGTCAGGTACATTCCATTAACACAAGCTCTCACTCACAAATGAAGTGAACACCCTAATCTAAATGGCAAGAATAGATTAGGATGATGAAGTCGGAATTTAGCTCTCATTTATTTTCTTTAACTCACTCATTTTCATCACTTCATAAAAAGCTAGAAAGCATTTCATGAAAGAAAGAAGAAGGAAGAAGAAGAACAAATCTCTTTGTGATGAATAATGAATTGTCATGAGGTAAGAATTGCAACCTTGGGTTAAGTATGATAACTTAACCCAAGTAGAGACTTAACCATGGTCATGGGTTAGGTTGGGTTAATAAATATCATAACAAATATCTTCACAAATATATTTAGCAAGAAACAAAAGAAAAAACCTTCTAGAAGCTTCTAGAAAATATTAACCAAAATCAAACCTTAATCTTGTTTAATCTCTACTAATCACATTGCATTAATAACCCTAACATGTTAAAATATTATATATCACATATACAATATTTATTGTAACAAATAAAATAATACAATTAACATATATCGCATATATATCAATGTATTACCCGAGTGAGAAAAAAAAACTTTTAGTGTGCTTATATTAGTTAATGTAATTTAATATATCAAATATATAATTATACATTAAATTATCGAATCAACACTTGATCCGATAATCCGGCTATTTCACAAATAACTGACTAATATTATCTGTATCAGTTCATCGAATCAACACTTGATCCGATGACCCGGCTATATCGCATATACCCGGCCGATATCTCATATCGTGAAAATCTAATACGGTATCACATACACGTATTGTTCTCGGTCCCGCACATATCACATCTGTGCTCCTACTCCGTTTTGCCTGAGCCAAGAAACCTCTGTGTAGAACTCTAAAGTATCTTCAATACGCCGGCAGTAGGTGATGATCATATCAAACACCCACAAGCTGCAAGCGGTCATCTAAACGTAACAACCACCCAGGTATTGAGCGCTCAGAAGATCAACAAGAAATCCTGTACATTCTCCTGTGAATCCATTCAGTAACACTCACGTACAGTCCGGTCTCTTCGTCTGATATGTCGCATATCTCGCCTAGGGGTGGTATACGTCAGACCCCAGTAGCTGGATAAGTCGTGTCGATATGAGGTCTATAACAGTTCGAGAAACTACTGATAACACTTACCAGTAAATCTCAGCAAACCTGGCCAGGGATTTCCAGTTATAGCCAATCGAACACAGCGCAACATCAACTCCTTATACCGGGAGAGACGAATCCCCTCCTATCGCTCATTGCCTCCATGTGATTCGGGACTGTACCCAAAAGCCACCTTTTTGCACGCCCTCTTGGACGTGGTATGATGGAAATCAAAGTACAGTGGGAATCACACAAGACTCTATGACGATCTCGGGTCTACAGACTAACCTGTACGAGTGTCACCAGAGAACTGCCATCTGACGTGAGGTATAATACCATCTGGGAGTTCTCGGCAAGTCCGTCCGGTGTACCCAGTCTCCACTGAGCACCCGTATACCTTCTCTGATGTCAAACACCAATGGATATGAGATCATCCATCGCCCATCATATGGGTCAAGAAGCGCATACGCTAGTCTACTCTGGAGTATCGATGCCCTGTCTCGGTACTCCCATGACTAGGATCATTTGAAGGATGTACTTGGCGACTACACTTTCCTCACTAGTATGATCTGCATCATAGTCCTGGTAGTCAAGTACTCATCCTAAGGGCTTTATCAACATGTAACATAGAGACAATCAGAGTACATGTTAAGATAAAGAGTAACCAAATAGCGTACTATCATGTCAAGCAAGAAAGTCCTCCATATATATGTCCAAGCATCCACTACAATATACATCGTATGTACAGTAATGGCCTCTAGGGCATACATATAACTAAAAATCTCCCACTTGCACTAGGGCCATCTATTGTGGTATCATATACCCAACAGTTAGCTGTGGTTAAAGTATCTCATACTCAACCATCCCATAAAAAGTCTCTACTGGGAAAAAGGCCTTTGTCAGTAGATCCGCGTTGTTATCCTCTGTGTATACTCTCCTAACCTCGATCTCCCTGGAGAACAACCATCTCCATGATCAGGTGATACTGCCTAAGAATTATATCTGGATTTCTGATAGGACGGGGGTTCCTAGGCCAAAGCCATAACTCCATTGTCATACAATGGTTGGAACGAAGTTCATCTCATGAACTTATATATATCCAGACTGCCTCTTTGGTAGTATCCTTGGTAACGATGTATCTTGCCTTTAATCGTCTAGTAAGTCACGGTATCTAGCTTGGAACTCTTCCAACATACCGTCCCTCTACTGTGGGTAAAGATAATGCCTGCGACTAATATTCAGTCGTCCTTATCACCCTGGAACTTTTCCAGTGATTCTCCCCAGGATCGATTGGTACCTTCTCACTACAACTAGTGAGAATCCTAACATCCAATTTAGATCTATCTCATAGATCCATAACCCAGGATTTAGGAGGTATCACCTTGATCCTATAGAGAATCTTTGTGATAAGAGGAGATTGACCGAGCGTAGCATAGGAAACTCCTTCCCTATCAAGAGTATGTCATCCACGTACACTACGAGGATCACCACCATACTCTCCACAACCTTTTTGTATATAATAGGTTCATCTACCATTTTAATGAAGTCAAACTCTTTGACTACCACATCAAAACAGATGTTCCAACTCCGCGATGCCTGTTTTATCACATAAAACATATTGCACACGTTTCCGCTGCTCCCACTGTCTATGAAGCCCTCTGGCTGTGTACTTATAGACGCTCTCTTCCAAATCAACATTTAGAAAAGCAGTCATTACACCCAACCACCAGATATCGTAGTCATGGTATGTAGCCGTGGCAAGTAGGATCTGGATGGACTTAAGCATAGCTTTGAAAGTCTCAACTATTCCATGTACACCTAGTAATCTTCTCAAGATATACTTGCTCCTGATGGGGATTTAACCCTTCAGATAAAGCAACCAAAGTCCATACTTTGTTGGTGTATAAGGATTCCATCTCAGATCACTAAGCATCCAGCCATTCTTACAGAGTCCGACTCCTGATGTACTGCTCAAAAATAGTTGAGTCATCATCTCATGATGCAATCCTCGCTCCCACAGTCATAGAGAAACCGGAGTATCTCTTAGGTGGGTGAGGAACCCTGCTAGATCGGCGGAGAGGCTGAAGTTCGTTGGTTACTATTGAATCCTTCGATTCTACCAAATCATCTGCTGTAGTTTGTATAGCTGGAACTCCATCCAGTACTATCTCATGACCACTAATTTCTTCACAAGAAATTCCCTTTCACAAAGGTGGCATGCTAAGAAACAAAACATCTTTTGTTCCTCGGTTTGGTAGAAGATATTCCTTTGCGAATGCTTGGGATATCTAACAAACTTCCACAGATCTGATTTTGCCTCGAACATGTCCGGATTTTTGCTTTTTAGACATAGGCCGGACAACCCCAAATCTTAACAAACTTAAGATATGGGCTCTGTCACGCCCCGCTTCCTAGTGTACGGCGAAGTGGGCGCGACGAGGTCCGCTACGTATATACTCAGAAGTACATACGCTAAGCGTATCTAAGCGATATAAAATAAGTACACAAGAGACAAGAAATAAAAAGAACAGCGACTTTTATTTATTAACATTCTTTGTACAATACATGAAAAGGAAGTACAACTGAAATATAGATGCCTAAACAGTGGCATAACAGGAAATGTAAAGTACTGGAAAGAAAAGTGTACAATGAAATTATACTGCAGGGTCTTGAGTAAACTGCTCCAAGTCTTCTTGTGATGGCTCAACTTCTGCCGGATCCAAGTCACCTGACGACATTCAAAGAAGAGAGAAACAGAATGTCGTCAGCGAACAGATCGCTCGGTAAGTCCCAAAGGTAAGAGGGAAGTAGAGAAGACAGAATACGAAGATACATTTTAAAGTGTAAGCTATTGTTGTAATGTTATGTCAACGCTGTTGTTTGTAGCTTGGTACAGAAGGATGCCAGTGTATACGAGGGGGATCTCTATATGCTAGAGACCAGGGCAAACGGAAAGTACAAGGAACTGTTAAGCCACGGAACAACAGCAACGGAATATAGGTTAGGTGTCTTAATCTGACCACCTCGTGCCACCTTTAACACCTTCCGTACCAATCTACCCATTTAAACCCCGTAGTGTTTTAACAGTATTGTTGTATTGTTTTATGTAAGTTGGATGACTGACCAAAGCCATGATATCAGTAAACGGATTGTATCATGTAATTGGAATAATGGAATAATGGATGTATATCCATGGTTTGATTCAGTCAAGTTGAATAGGTTGTTAACTGGATTCAGGGATTCATGTGTTCATATTGAGTTGGATTATTAAGAATATAGATTGACTTGAATTATATTCAAGTCAGAAATAGTCAGACTCTAACCCGAGTCAGACTAAAAGAAAGGTAATTTGAAGTTCTATAATTGTTAGGGTCCTTATTGTAATTTATAAAAAACTTGAGGGGGTTTTATGTAAAAATACTTTTATATACTTTTCAAAATACACCTCAAGTATTTATTTTTCATCTTTAGAGTTGTGGATTTTATGTTATGACATTTCTAATGAAAATATCCTAGTTTCATAAATAATGGTATTTATCTGTAATATTGATTATTTGAAGTTCATGGTGTTTTAGTGTAACCTTTATTCTTGTGATTTTTAGAAAAAGGTGGAAAATTTATATTATAATAAAATAAGTATTTAAAAGATAAATATACATATGTTTATACAAAAATAATTTTACTAAATATTTAATATTTCAAAAATCTCATTTTTCTTAAGATGTCGTATTATAAACCTTTCGAGACCGAATGCTCCTTGCTGAGGTCTGAATCTCGCACTACTAGCCCGAGGGTGCGCGATAAACCGCACGATCCCGAACGGGTTCCCCAAAGATGGGTTGTAGCGGCGCTTTGCAAAGATTGTAAAATACTAATCTTTTAGAAAACGGTTTTATCAAATAAAAGGTATTTATTTGAAAAGTGTAATATTCCGTATTTTAGGTTCTAGGGTTTCCGAAGCCAACTGGCCTATTTCTAAATGGTCTAAACGACAAGTCGTTATAAGCCTCAAATCGCCTCTTCACCGTCAATTGTGGCCAGGTAAGTACAAGTGAGGAGGGAGGGATCCGCTCAGGAATCGTGAGGCGGGCCTTCTAAAGTTACCCAAGCTCACTTGCCTAGCCTAGACACCACAATGTCAGTTTAGATAAACGATCGATGTCCACAACTTATCGTATTTTCCTAGTAAGAAATATTTACTTAAAAGCGTAACAACCAAAAACCTTTTAAGAATGGTTTTATGAAGATTATGGAATTTTAATGAAAAATTCGTTTTGTCGTATTCTAAGTTTTGATGATATCATTTTAGGGTTGTATTTGCGTGTGTGTGGAGGTGGGTCATTACCTCGTGACTTATTTTAAAGTATAGTGAAGTTTAGGGGTTAAATATGATAAATTAAACATGAGGGTATTTAGGTGAAAGAATACGGTATTTGCAAAAGTTATCATTTCATGTGTGAAAACTCATTTAAATTGATTTTTACAAGTTTAGTGATCAAGATGAACATGTTTAGGAATGATGGAATTGATTAGAAGAAGAAAAATAAACATTGTGGTATTATTATGAAAAGAATACGATATTACAAGAAAGCTATCATTTCATGTGAGAAACTTTGTCCAAATTAATTGTTATGTGATTAATGGTCATCATGAATATGTTTAGGTATTATGGTATGGGTGACAAGTGAGATTTTGTAGAAAAAAACCGAATCGGAAATCGGTTTGTTCCGATTTCCGTCGGGTTTTAAAAAGTCGTATTTTTAAGAAATAGAAAGAAGAAAGAACGGGACTTACGGGTTTCGATCTATACTAAGGAGTATAGAGGAACAAGGTGAGTGGTCGAGGCTTTGTTTCGTCGCATGTTATTTCAAAGAACGTCGCCGGAAATCCGTCAGCGCTTCGCCGTGAACTCGGTTTCAAAGCACACCTTTCTTGTAGAAATTTTGAGAGAGTAAACCTAGGGTTTTGGGATGAGAGGGTAGAGGGTAGGGGTCTATTTATAGGGTACCTAGGGTAGGGTAGATGAAAGGTTTTATTTTAAACAAAATATTATAAAAATTAAAGAAAAAGCATTAAAATTTGTATTAAATTGGTTGTATTTAACATTTGAGAACCGATCAATTAAATTGGAGTTAACAGGGGAGTTGGGAAGATGAAAAGGCGAAACTTTCATGTAGACGACTCGGCCGTCCGGCCGAGTCCGGCAGGCGGCGCAGGCCCGAGTTGGCCGGTCCGCCGGCCGACTCGGCCGAGTCGGGGTGCCGTCGGGCATGGGTTTGCCTGACGTAGGCTCTGGTATACTCACATTTTTGGGTTCAGTTCAACTTTTAGGAGTTATGGCCTGTGGACTGTTGGGCTTCTAAGAATTTTAAAAGAAAAATAATCTAAAAATAATGTGGGGCATAGGATTCGAACTCTGGTGGCTTGGTTCAGCAGTGCAAGGTATTACCAATGAGCTACAAGCTCCTTCTTGTAATTATTGTAGGAAAATAGATACTTAAAGTGATATCAGCAACATTAAATACTCCAAGTATACTTCAAATTTAAATCAAATTTATGTATACAAAAATTGGAGTTGCTACAATTTACCCTTCTTACAAAAATTTCGTCCTCGAAATTTACAACTTTTATTTGAGGACTAGTTTACAAAAAGGTGCGGATATCTTGCACGCGTTTCATCTTCCCTTTCCCACGTGGATTCTCCTGGAGTGTCTTTTCTCAACATTACCCGGACCAAGTTAACTTCCTTGTTCCGAAGTGTCTTCACTTTCCTGTCCAGGATTTCCACAGGTTGTTGCTCACAAGACAAGTCGGGCTGTATAGTGAGCTCGGAATGATCAAGTACATGGCTAGGGTCACTCACATACTTTCTGAGTTGGGATATGTGGAACACGTTATGCACTCCTTCCAATGATGGTGGAAGCGCTAAGCGATATGCCACTTCACCGACTCTTTCGAGTATGTCGAACGGTCCAATGTATCTCGGACTCAATTTACCCCGTCTTCCAAATTGGATCACTCCGCGGTTCGGAGATATCTTCAAGAATACACGGTCTCCTGGCTGGAACTCCAAGTGTCGTCTCTTTTCATCAGCCCAGTGTTTCTGTCTATCTTGGGCTATGCGCATTCTTTCCCTGATAGTACGAACCACATCAACGGTCGCTACTATCATCTCTGGTCCAAGAAGTTCCCTATCTCCGATGTCGTCCCAACTTAATGGTGATCGACACTTCCTTCCATATAATGCTGCAAAAGGTGCCATTCCTATACTTGCTTGGTAACTGTTGTTGTATGCGAACTCCACAAGATGCAGGTGATCTTCCCACGATCCTTTGAAGTCGAGCATACATGCTCTGAGCATATCTTCCAAGATCTGAATAGTTCGTTCCGACTGACCATCTGTTTGTGGATGATAAGCCGTGCTGAAATTCAGACTTGTTCCCAAGCTAGCTTGCAGACTCTGCCAAAATTGCGATCGGAACCTGGTGTCACGATCGGAGACAATGCAGACCGGTACTCCTTGAAGTCTCACAATTTCCTGTATGAGTTCATGGGTATCAGAGATAGTACATTATGAAGGGTTTAAATCTTAATTAGATTATTACCTCCATGTACTTCTTTGCTAGTGTCTCAGTTGATTGTCCAACTCGAAATGGGATGAAGTGAGCCGACTTTGTGAGTCGATCCATAATGACCCATATCGCATCGTTACCCTTTGTGCTGCGAGGAAGAGCAGTTACAAAGTCCATCATGATGTGCTGCCACTTCCATTCTGGAATTGGTAACGGTTGAAGTAATCCAGCTGTCCTGTGATGTTCAGCCTTTACTTTCGGACACACCAAACATTTTGCGACGCTTCTGGCTACTTCATGCTTCATTCCATGCCACCAATAATTCTGACGTAGATCTTTGTACATTTTGGTACCTCCAAGATGTACTGAATAGGGAGAGCTGTGAGCTTCTTTCATAACTATTCCCGAACAGGACCTTTTGGTACACACAATCTGCTGCAGTATCTCAAAGATCCGTCTTCATGGATGATGAAATCTGTTCTGAGTCCATTCTCCACTTGTTCTCTGATCTTTTGCAACTTAACATCGCTGGCTTGAGCTGCTTTGATCTGATTGACAATGGTTGATTGAACTTGTAGATTTATCAAACTTGAAGCATCACCTGGCATGGCTACTTCAATCTCCATCTGATGTAAGTCTTGCTGAAGCTTCCACTGAGCGATGAGATTCATTGATAATGGTTGGCAACTAAGAGCATCAGGTACTACGTTTACCTTTCCTGGGTGATATTGCAAGTTGATGTCAAAGTCCGCCATGAGTTCTAACCATCTTTTCTGCCGAATATTCAACTCCTTCTGAGTAAACACATACTTCAGACTTTTATCATCTGTGTAGATGTTCACTCGTTCACCAAGTAAGTAGTGGCGCCAAATCTTGAGAGCAAAGATGACGGCTGCCAACTCCAAATCATGCGTCGGACAATTGAGCTCATGAGTCTTCAGTTGTCTTGAAGCATAAGCCACAACCTTACCGTGCTGATGTAGAACACATCCTAATCCCTTACCGGATGCATCGCAATGCACTTTGAATCCTCCAGATTGATCCGGTATTACGAGAATAGGTGCAGATGTCAGTCTTGACTTGAGTTCTACGAAAGCTTGCTCGCATGCTTCTGACCACACAAATTCTTCATCTTTTCGTGTGAGCTTGGTCAGGGGTGTTGCTATCTTTGAGAATCCTTCAATGAACCTTCTGTAATATCCAGCTAAGCCCAAGAAACTTCGAATATCCTTCACTGACTTTGGTGTAGGCCATTCGCTGACTGCTGAAACTTTTGATGGATCCACAAAACTTCCTTCTCCTGATACGATATGTCCAAGAAAACCAACTTGATTTAGCCAAAACTCGCACTTGCTGTACTTGGCATAAAGCTTATGTTGTCGAAGAGTTTCCAGGACAATTCGTAGATGCTCTGCATGCTCTTTCCGATTCTTAGAATATACCAGGATGTCGTCGATGAAGATGACAACAAACCTGTCTAAATACTCCCGGAAAACTTGGTTCATTAGGTTCATAAATATTGCTGGTGCATTGGTCACTCCAAATGGCATCACTAGAAATTCGTAATGTCCATAGCGAGTTCTGAAAGCTGTTTTGTGAATATCAGCTTCCTTGACCTTCACTTGATGATAACATGAACGAAGATCTAGTTTAGAGAAAACACAAGATCCACTTAGCTGATCGAATAAATCATCGATGCACGGGAGTGGATACTTGTTCTTTATTGTGACTTCGTTCAAGGCCCTATAATCGATGCACATTCTGTATGAACCTTCCTTCTTCTTTACCAATAGTACAGGTGCTCCCTAACTTGAAGTGCTGGGACGAATCCATCCTTTCGCCAATAATTCGTCTAACTGTGTTCGAACTTCCTTCAAACCTTCCGGACTTAGTCTATAAGGTGCTTTGATCACCGGTTGTGCTCCTGGTACTAAGTCAATACTGAATTCAAGAGCTCGATCGGGAGGCAAACCTGATATATCGTCAGGAAATACATCGTCGAACTCTCGAACTACCTCTGGGCTTGATTCTTCCTCTGCTTGAGTTGCCGCAACTACTGCTTCTCTTGGCTTCGCTTTGTAGGTACTTGGCTCCAGGGTACGATCTCCACTCTTGAAATAGAAGACCGGATGGTCTGGAATCTCGAATACTACCCTCCTTTGTCGACAGTCTATGGTAGCATAAAAAGTTCCAAGCCAATCCATTCCTAGAACCACATCGAAGTTCGGTATGTCCAGTACTTTGAAGTCAGCATAAAACTCCCGACTGCAGACGACGACTGGACACAGGCTGTATCCCATAGTTTCCTTTAGAACGCCATTTCCGGAACTGACATTCTAGCTGGATACAAGCGGTGAGACTGGAATCGCATGGGTTCGGACAAACCGTTGCGACATAAAGCAGTGAGATGCCCCAGTATCAAACAGTGCAAGTGCAGGTAGTGAAGCTACTAGATTTGTACCTAAGGTATATGGGATAGGTTTTAGGTATAGGGAAAGTGTGTAGGTAAACAAGACTAAAAGATAAGTTTGAGAAGGAAGTTTACCAGTAATGACTTGGCCAGTGGCCTCAGCTTCTTCCATAGACATCATGAAAGCCTGGCGCTTTGGCACATTCCTCCTGGCCTGAGGAGCATTCCTCGGAACGTTCCTTTGAGCTTGATGGAACTGTCAAGGAGGTGGTGCAGCTTGTAGTCCCCTGGGTGGTGCAGGCAGTGCAAGTCTGGGAGCAGGTGCCTGAAGAGCTGGTCGCTACGGAAAGGTAATTGCTGGCCTGGGTGCAGTAACTGGGTTCTGTTTTTGAGGACAAGACCCAATATCGTGAGTAGCTGAGCCGCAGACTAAGCAAAGGCGGTTGGCTCGACGGCAGTCCTTCATCATATGTCCAGGTCTCTTGCAGTAGGTGCAAAAGGCTGGGCTAGGACGATGGGTTGGTACTCCGGGTCGCCTTGGCACGAAAGGTGGTCTGGACGAGGCTCCACCTGCCATCTGGTTAGCAGGGCGTTTGACTCCTGCAGACTAAGGTCTGCCCCTCTCTTTTATCATTGCCTCATAACTGCGGGCAGGTTCTAGAGCATCCTCATGAGTCAAGAACTTTCCTGTGGCTAGAGCAGCCTTAATCTCTGTGTCCAAACCTTGTTGAAAGCGACGGGCTCTGATATCGTCCGTCGGTATCAAGTATGCCGCGAATCTGTTTATGGATTGTGTTAGCTGTGTAGTGTGTGATAATTAAAAATTGAACTATTGTGACATATCTTACCGGCTTAACATGGTGAATTCAGCATCGTATTCATCTACTGATTTATCCCACATTGAACCCTGTTGTAGATGAATAAACTGCTGCTCCATTGCAAACCTGGCAGTCACGGGGAAGTATTTCGCGTCGAACTTCTCACGAAAGGTCTTCCATTCAATTGGCTGTACCAGACGGCTTTCTTCCGCCTTCCACCAGTTGCGAGCATTATCCGTGAGCTGTAGTTTTGCTACACGGACCCAAGCGTTGTATGGCACTTGAGCTGCCGCCAGATCGTCTTCGATGCTTTGTGCCCATTCTTCCGCTTCAAGAGGGCTTCCTTTACCAGAGAACTGCTTGGGATATAAAGCCCTGAATTGTTTTACTCCCGGTGCGTCAGTCTCGGAACGGTTCAGAAGTTGTTGTTGTCCCTCGAGAAGACTGGGAATCGCCTCAAATAGCATTGTTTGCTCAGTGGGTGGTGCAGGAACAACTGGTGTAAGAGGTAGAGCTGAAGGGGTGTTGTTGACGTTGGTGCTGGTGTTGTTCAAGGAATCCATAACCTTGAAGAAAAATTCGGGTTAGGACAGATTCAAATACATGAAATGATAATATTCAAGGGATAGAAATTTGCAAGATTCAAGGAACATGAATTGTAAAGAATGTTTTAGTTGCTGGTTCTTGTGTTATATTGCTTAGGTTTTTCACGCAGACCAGAACTGCATGACAGGGATTCATACAGCTCTGACCTACATGGGCCACCAACAAAACCTGTCACGCCCCGCTTCCCAGTGTATGGCGAAGTGGGCGTGACGAGGTCCGCTACGTATATACTCAGAAGTACATACGCTAAGCGTATCTAAGCAATATAAAATAAGTACACAAGAGACAAGAAATAAAAAGAACAACAACTTTTATTTATTAACATTCTTTGTACAATACATGAAAAGGAAGTACAACTGAAATATAGATGCCTAAATAGTGGCATAACAGGAAATGTAAAGTACTGGAAAGAAAAGTGTACAATGAAATTATACTGCAGGGTCTTGAGTAAACTGCTCCAAGTCTTCTTTTGATGGCTCAACTTCTGCCGGATCCAAGTCACCTGACGACATTCAAAGAAGAGATAAACAGAATGTCGTCAGCGAACAGATCGCTCGGTAAGTCCCAAAGGTAAGAGGGAAGTAGAGAAGACAGAATAAGAAGATACATTTTAAAGTGTAAGCTATTGTTGTAATGTTATGTCAACGCTGTTGTTTGTAGCTTGGTACATAAGGATGCCAGTGTATACGAGGGGGGTCTCTATATGCTAGAGACCAGGGCAAACGGAAAATACAAGGAACCGTTAAGCCATGGTACAACAGCAGCGAAATATAGGTTAGGTGTCTTAATCTGACCACCTCGTGCCACCTTTAACACCTTCCGTACCAATCTACCCCTTTAAACCCCGTAGTGTTTTAACAGTATTGTTGTATTGTTTTATGTAAGTTGGATGACTGACCAAAGCCATGATATCAGTAAACGGATTGTATCATGTAATTGGAATAATGGAATAATGGATGTATATCCATTGTTTGATTCAGTCAAGTTGAATAGGTTGTTAACTGGATTCAGGGATTCATGTGTTCATATTGAGTTGGATTATTAAGAATATAGATTGACTTGAATTATATTCATGTCAGAAATAGTCAGACTCTAACCCGAGTCAGACTAAAAGAAAGGTAATTTGAAGTTCTATAATTGTTAGGGTCCTTATTGTAATTTATAAAAAACTTGAGGGGGTTTTATGTAAAAATACTTTTATATACTTTTCAAAATACACCTCAAGTATTTATTTTTCGTCTTTAGAGTTGTGGATTTTATGTTATGACATTTCTAATGAAAATATCCTAGTTTCATAAACAATGGTATTTATCTGTAATATTGATTATTTGAAGTTCATGGTGTTTTAGTGTAACCTTTATTCTTGTGATTTTTAGAAAAAGGTGGAAAATTTATATTATAATAAAATAAGTATTTAAAAGATAAATATACATATGTTTATACAAAAATAATTTTACTAAATATTTAATATTTCAAAAATCTCATTTTTATTAAGATTTCGTATTATAAACCTTTCGAGACCGAATGCTCCTTACTGAGGTCTGAATCTCGCACTACTAGCCCGAGGGTGCGCGATAAACCGCACGATCCCGAACGGGTTCCCCAAAGATGGGTTGTAGCGGCGCTTTGCAAAGATTGTAAAATACTAATCTTTTAGAAAACGGTTTTATCAATTAAAAGGTATTTATTTAAAAAGTGTAATTTTCCGTATTTTAGGTTCTAGGGTTTCCTAAGCCAGCTAGCCTATTTCTAAATGGTCTAAACGACAAGTCGTTAGAAGTCTCAAATCGCCTCTTCGCCGTCAATTATGGCCAGGTAAGTACAAGTGAGGAGGGAGGGATCCGCTCACGAATCATGAGGCGGGCCTTTTAAAGTTACCCAAGCTCACTTGCCTTGCCTCGACACCACAATGTCAGCTTAGATAAACGATCGATGTCCACAACTTATCGTATTTTCCTAGTAAGAAATATTTACTTAAAAGTGTAACAATCAAAAACCTTTTAAGAATGGTTTTATGAAGATTATGGTATTTTAATGAAAAATTCGTTTTGTCGTATTCTAAGTTTTGATGATATCATTTTAGGGTTGTATTTGCGTGTGTGTGGAGGTGGGTCATTACCTCGTGACTTATTTTAAAGTATAGTGAAGTTTAGGGGTTAAATATGATAAATTAAACATGAGGGTATTTAGGTGAAAGAATACGGTATTTGCAAAAGTTATCATTTAATGTGTGAAAACTCATTCAAATTGATTTTTACAAGTTTAGTGATCAAGATGAACATGTTTAGGAATGATGGAATTGATTAGAAGAAGAAAAATAAACATTATGGTATTATTGTGAAAAGAATACGATATTACAAGAAAACTATCATTTCATGTGAGAAACTTTGTCCAAATTAATTGTTATGTGATTAATGGTCATCATGAATATGTTTAGGTATTATGGTATGGGTGACAAGTGAGATTTTGTAGAAAAAAAAACCGAATCGGAAATCGGTTTGTTCCGATTTCCGTCGGGTTTTAAAAAGTCGTATTTTTATGAAATAGAAAGAAGAAAGAACGGGACTTACGGGTTTCAATTTATACTAAAGAGTATAGAGGAATAAGGTGAGTGGTCGAGGCTTTGTTTCGTCGCCTGTTGTTTCAAAGAACGTCGCCGGAAATCCGTCAGCGCTTCGCCGTGAACTCGGTTTCAAAGCACACCTTTCTTGTAGAAATTTTGAGAGAGTAAACCTAGGGTTTTGGGATGAGAGGGTAGAGGGTAGGGGTCTATTTATAGGGTACCTACGGTAGGGTAGATGAAAGGTTTTTATTTTAAAAAAAATATTGTAAAAATTAAAGAAAAAGCATTAAAATTTGTATTAAATTGGTTGTATTTAACATTTGAGAACCGATCAATTAAATTGGAGTTAACAGGGGAGTTGGGAAGATGAAAAGGCGAAACTTTCATGTAGACGACCCGGCCGTCCGGCCGGCGGCGCCGGCCCGAGTCGGCCGGTCCGCCGGCCGACTCGGGCCGAGTTGGGGTGCCGTCGGGCATGGGTTCGCCTGATGTAGGCTCTGGTATACTCACAATTTTGGGTTCAGTTCAACTTTTGGGAGTTATGGCCTGTGGACTGTTGGGCTTCCTAGAATTTTAAAAGAAAAATAATCTAAAAATAATGGGGGGCATGGGATTCGAACTCTGGTGGCTTGGTTCAGCAGTGCAACGTATTACCAATGAGCTACAAGCTATTTCTTGTAATTATTGTAGGAAAATAGATACTTAAAGTGATATCAGCAACATTAAATACTCCAAGTATACTTCAAATTTACATCAAATTTATGTATACAAAAATTGGAGTTGTTACAGGCTATCCCTTTCTATATCACATATGAAGTGGTAGGCAGCTGATTTGATTTGAACCCTATTCAATAGATATGCAGCTTCCTAAGTGCATAACTCCCAAATGGAAGATAGGAAACTCGGTAGTACTCATCATAGAGCACACCATATCACATAGGGTGCAATTGCTCCGCCCCGATATACCATCGTGCTATGGTGTATACGGAGGAGTAATGCTGAGAGAGAATCTCATTCTCCTTTAGAATAGTCCAGGATTTTCGTGCTCAAGTATTCTTCTCCTTGATCTCATCAAAGGACATAATACTTTTACCCGTTTTTGGTACATCTAACTTATATTCATTGAATTTCCCAAAAGTTCCAGACTTGTGTTTCAACAGGAACATATGTCCGAATCTTGAGAGATAATCAGCGAATGTAATGAAGTACAAAGAACCGGTCTTGGCATGTGTAGACAGGGGACCTTCATACATCAGCATGTATCAATCCCAAGAGTTCACTAACTCTTTCTCTGTTTCCAATAAACGGAGCTGTGGTCATATTATCTTTGTGACATGACTGGAAAGTTTTTACAAGATATAAATCCAAACAAATTTAAATATGCATCTTTATGTAACTTCAGCTAGTCGGGTCACATTGATATGAAATAGTCTACAATACCTCAAGAAGGATTTGTTCATTTCTGAACTCTTCCTCTTGTATGTGTTCTGTACGTTAAGAACTGTGGTTTGATTTAGAACGTCTATGCTTTTAGATAACGTACCTGAACCGATCAACTCTTGATATAGGAAATGTTCAAAACATTATCCAAAAATACAAAATTATATCCTTCTTTAATAAATAAAGAGACTTGATATGATGTTGTATATCAGGTTCGGTATCTAATAACATTTGTTCAGAATCAATGTATTCTGATAATACAGGGTGATAACTGCCAACAGACTTGGCTGCAACACTTGCATCATTTCCAACTCTTGAAACTTATCACCCGTTCTCAGTTCTCTACCTATCTGTAGCCCATGTAACAAATTACATTTGCGGGATCCTGATCCGGTATCTCATACCCAGGACGTAAAGGATACTTAGAAACAATTCTCTATAATGAACACACCCGAAGAAGATGCATCAGCATGCACTTTCTTCGTTTCGGCGGCACGAGAATTCTGGTAATCCCTTATTTCCTGCTCTGTCTTATAAAAATTATAAGTTGGAGCGGGACCAACGTTCTTTAGCAAAGTATAACAAGCGGGTTCGGACAATACATCCGTATTATTATCTAGATTAAGGCGTGACATAGTCGCAACCAAGGAGAGAGAGAGAAGAAAACACTCAGCGTGCGCTTTTACAAGATTAGATTGGTTATCAATTTATCTAATCAGGATGTCTCCCACTGTTTTAGTCAAATCTTCCTTCAAACCCTAAAAGGAAAGACTAGCCCGGATTAATTACACCCTACAAGTTCACCAATCTTTCAGCCAGGCCAGTGCCGGTACTTTGAGGGAGGTTCCCCGCGCTTTCACACGGACCTAATTAAAATAAACCTCGTTTTCCTAGGGGCGTAACCCCGTTAACACCTTTCTAGACACCTACTTGATCGACTAATTGTAATGTGTAAAACTTTCTCAGGAGTAACACTTACTCGCAGCGGGTATCGGGATCCAACTATCTCATAGAAGGTATGCAATATCATTGCAAATTTCAACTCTAGAAATTCCCAATAATATTTTACCCCTAGCATTCTATGACCTTGACGGAGGTCAACAAACCATAGGCTGCTAGTCAAGTTCTACCCGTCATTTCCTGATTGAATTAATCCCACCCGCACGACCCTTAACGGAGGTCAACAAGGCCGCAGGAGTACCCTAAAACATTCTGCATCATATGCATAAGCAGATAAATACTTGTTAGTTACTACACACTACGCCTTGACGGAGGTTAACAAACGTAGTACGAATACTGAGTAGAACTTATCTGAAATGACCGAGGGATACGACAGGTTTTTAAGAAAACCTTTTGCGTAATGAACTTGATATCGTCGTAGAATCGTGTGATTTTAATTGGAATGTTTTTGAGGCCTTTTCTAGTTTTTCTAAAGAGGTCACTCCTGGTGAAGGGATCGTCGGCTCTTTCCTCATCGAATAAGGTGCAGGATATTTCACAAATACTGTTGTGCAAAGAAAAAACTATAGAAGCAATCAAAAGACAAACCGTATTTGTAGCATCTGCTATTTTCACTAAAGAGGTCACTCCCGGTGAAGGGATCTCGGCTATTTCCTTATCGAATAAGGTGCTGGATGTTCTACAAGGAACACCACTATGCAAATCAAGAACTAGAGATACCAGTTTTTAAACAAGTTTCTACAACATCTTTAGGTTTCTTTTATTTTCATTAATCTCATTAATGAAGTCCCATTTTATTATGCTTCATAAGCATCACCGTTGAAACAAAATCTGCGATATAACATATATCTCATATATATAATATAAACATTCGACTCAGCCAGTAATATGATCTCATCACAGAACATTGCAGCAGAAGAACATATATGAAATATTGGAGATACAAGGACGTCCTTGTTTTAATATGATCCTGCATAAAACACGGATTCCACGGTCGCGATGAATAGCCAAACCCACATCTCTAGACCCCTACGAGAGCGGCAAGCAACACTGCCAATTCTGGGGTTAGGAGACCCGGTCTCGACTCCTCGAGATGGTCTCCAACTGGACCCTAGAACCCGGTTACTTGTGCTCCCCGCCTTGGGTGTACCTAATGCGGAAAAGTAAATAATATACAATGGTGACATCATCCTCAGCCCGGAAGTGCCCTAATAAAAGAATATTACATACAAATGAATTTTACATGAATGAAAAAGAAAACCTCTCATCTCACATAAAACCCCTGGTTATTCAAAACGCGACGATCCAATATAACATAGCACAACAATACATAATATCTCATATCATCAACGTAAGCAAGTATGCGTATCGCGATTGTCGTTGATGTATAGCAACGAAGCCGGCGATACACCACATACTACGCTTACGGTCACAGAAAAGAAAGTGTAAAACTACAACAGTTGGAATCCGCAACCTCTTTAGATATCGCATGCCTAACCAAATGAATTCCTTAGACATCTCATGCCTAACAATTATAAACCCCGCATTTTAGTCTCGATCTCAAAAACACTTTTCAATATCTAGTCGGGCAATTCAACAAGATTTCCGACATCCTGATCGAATGCTCGTCGCAAACTTTAGTAGACGGCCGCACCCCCGGATGCCATCGACGAAGTGCACTAAGGCGGAACACCGCTGCCGCGAGCACCCGAACGGATGCTTTTGGCGACGGGGTTCTCCTACAGTCACTTGGTCGGGGCTATGAGGCGTGTCTATCTATTAAGTTTACCCGGCGAGTATCCGCGTACACTACGTGATTGCGACGGACTTTTGATCACATCAAAATTCCGTGGCAAACGATCATCTGAGACTGAACTGCTAGATTTATAACATTCAAATTAGTTATCTCATAACTACTTGTGGATTCCAAATATTGTATCACATTCTAGATAAATAGACAATGTTAAACTTTCCGATTGAATAATCAAACACACAAGTTTTCCCAAATAGTTCTCAACACTTGAAATTTATTTTAAAACATCAATCACATGCTACAGTACCAATGGTCCAGCCGTAGAAGGGTCAAGCCAACGCCTCACATGTGGCAACGCCGTAATGTCATAAACCCAAAGGTTTAGAGGCGGTTCAGACGGTCACATAATCGAGTTAAGATTTGTTGTCTTCTAGAGGGTCTACCGCGTTACTTGCACGACTTAAAACGTTTTTAAACTTCGGAAAAGTCCAACGCTTGGAAATTTTCCTCCAGGGGAAAAAGTGAGTTATTGATATCCGTTCGAACTTTTTAACACGTTCTAAAAAATTACCCGGACAAAATAAACGAAGTTATATTTTCCGATCGACTCTACGAGCTCCCAATACAACCCAGAAAACTCAACACTTGAGTAGAATAAAAATTCTTAGAACAATCAGGAGATCTGTACGGATTTTACTGTGTGAAAACTAAACCCAAAAGTCACTGTTTGGCCGCGGAACCGCCACACAAGCAAGCTATTGCCACGGTTCCACGGCGCAATAAAGGAATTTTGGGCACGTGTTTCACAGCAATCCATCAAATCACCTGCTGAATTTTCTGAGCATTTTTTATATGAAAAAAATCAACTTGTTGAAAAATTTCCAGAAACTAGGATTTTACGGGTATTCGGAGTTCGATCGGACTTTAAACTTCGCCTAGATTTCGCCTAAAGCTCTAGCTTGGCTCTGATACCACTGTACGGTTACTAGGCACTCTCACAAGTGTCTATAAGGCATCAACCATTCCCGATTTAAAATTTAGACGTGCCGAACAAGCCTAACCAAGATCTTTAAACTAGAGATTAGGCGAAACAAAGAATGTTAAACACTTTAACATCTAAGAGTTTGGGATTACAACCTTTGTAGTCCGGTCCTTCACTTTTAAAGCTCCGTGTTGAGGTCCCTTCGCTGCGATCATCGAGTACCCGGACTCTAGAGAGGCTCCACGAAGAGAAAGATGCAAGCTTGCTTCCGATCTTCGATAACAAAGATGATCTACCGTGAAATTTCATTAACGCAAGCTCTCACTCACAAATGAAGTGAACACCCTAATCTAAATGGCAAGAATATATTAGGATGATGAAGTAGGAGTTTAGCTCTCATTTATTTTCTTTAACTCACTCATTTTCATCATTTCATAAAAAGTTAGAAAGCTTTTCATGAAAGAAAGAAGAAGGAAGAAGAAGAACAAATCTCTTTGTGATGAATAATGAATTGTCATGAGGTTAGAATTGCAAGCATGGGTTAAGTATGATAACTTAACCCATGTAGAGACTTTACCATGGTCATGGGTTGGGTTGGGTTAATAAATATCATAACAAATATCTTTACAAATATTTTTAGCGAGAAACAAAAGAAAAAACCTTCTAGAAACTTCTAGAAAATATTAACCCAAATCAAACCTTAATCATGTTTAATCTCTACTAATCACGTTGCATTAATAACCCTAACATGTTACAATATTATATATCATATATACAATATTTATTGTAACAAAATAAAATAATACAATTAACATATATCGCATATATATCAATGTATTACCCGAGTGAGAAAAAGAATCTTTTAGTGAGCTTATATTAGTTAATGTAATTTAATATATTAAATATATAATTATATATTAAATTATCGAATCAACACTTGATCCGATAATCCGTCTATTTCACAAAAAACCGACTAATATTATCTGTATCAGTTCATCAAATCAACACTTGATCCGATGACCCGGCTATATCGCATATACCCGGCCGATATCTCATATCGTGAGAATCTAATACGGTATCACATACACGTATTGTTCTCGGTCCCGCACATATCACATATGTGCTCCTACTCCGTTTTTCCTGAGCCAAGAAATCTTTGTGTAGTACTCTAATGAATCGTCAATACGCCGCCAGTAGATGATGATCATATCAAACACCCACAAGCTGCAAGCGGTCAGCTAAACGTAACAGCCACCCGGGTATTGAGCGCTCAGAAGGTCAACAAGCAAGCCTGTACATTCTCCTGTGAATCCATTCAGTAACACTCCCGTACTGTCCGGTCTCTTCGTCTGATATGTCGCATATCTTGCCTAGGGGTGGTATACGTCAGACCTTAGTAGCTTGATAAGTCGTGTCGATATGAGGTCTATAACAGTTCAAGAAACTATTGATAACACTTACCAGTAAATCTCAGCCACCCTGGCTAGGGATTTCCAGTTATAGCCAATCGAACACAGCGCAGCATCAACTCCCTATACCGGGAGAGACAAATCCCCTCCTATCGCTCATTGCCTCCATGTGATTCGGGACTGTACCCAAAAGCCACCTTTTTGCATGCCCTCTTAGACATGGTATGATGGAAATCAAAGCACAGTCGGAATCACACAAGACTCTGTGACGATCTCGGGTCTACAGACTAACCTGTACCAGTGTCACCAGAGAACTGCCATCTGACGTGAGGTATAATACCATCTGGTAGTTCTCGGCGAGTCCGTCCAGTGTACCCAGTCTCCACTGAGCAATCGTATACCTTCTCTGATGTTAAACATCAATGGATATGAGATCATCCATCGCCCATCAGATGGGTCAAGAAGCGCATATGCTAGTCTACTCTGGAGTATCGATGCCCTGTCTCGGTACTCCCACGACTAGGAACATTTGAAGGATGTACTTGGCGACTACACTGTCCTCACAAGTATGATCCGCATCATAGTCCTGGTAGTCAAGTACCCATCCTAAGGGCTTTATCAACATGTAACATAGAGACAATCAGAGTACAAGTTAAGATAAAGAGTAACCAGATAGCGTACTATCATGTCGAGCAAGAAAGTCCTCCCTATATATGTCTAAGCATCCACTACAATATACATCATATGTACAGTAATGGCCTCTAGGGCATACATATAACTAACACAAACACCCACAAGCCGCAAGCTATCTGCTAAACGTAACGGCCATCCGGGTATTGAGCGATCAGAAGATCAACAAGAAAGCCTACTCATACACCTACGAATCCAATCAGTAACACTGCCGTACAGTCCGGTCTCTTCGTCAGATATGTCGCATATCACAGCCTGGGGGTGGTATAACGTCAGACCCCAATAGCATGATAAGTCATGCCGATGCAAGGTCCATAATGGTTCGAGAAACTACTGATAACACTTACCAGTAGATCTAAGCAACCCTGGCCTGAGATTTCCTGTTATTGCCAATCGAGCATAGCGCAACATCGATTCCCAATACCGGGAGAGACGAATCCCCTCCTATCGCTCATTGCCTCCATGTGACTCGGGACTGTACCCAAAAACCACCTTTTTGCACGATATCTTGACCGTGGTATGGTGAAAATCAAAGTACGGTGGGAATCACACAAGTCTCTATGACGATCTCGGGTCGACAGACTAACCTGTAACAGTGTCACCAGAGAACTGCTATCTGACGATAGGTATAATACCATCTAGGAGTTCTCGGCGAGTCCGTTAAGTGTACCCATTCTCCACTGAGTGTAAGTCGACGTTAGACACCCCACATGATGCAGGGAGGCGGAATAGGTAAAACATTCATTTTGTTTAAACTAATATTGACTAACTTTACGGATCTTTGCTAAACCCTAACTAACAACAACATAGAAGTGATTTTGCTACTATGAAAGAAGATTATACCTAATGAATCAAGTCCTTCTTGTTCTCTTAGTTCACCTCCTCGACGGCCTCCTCGATGTGATAGAAGATCCACCCGAGATCTACTTCTCCAAGCTTAACCTCTAACTTGAGGTAACTAGGTTGCTATGAATTCTAATCAAAGTAACCTAGATGATATAGAATAGGATTAAGGATCTATTAGTCTTGCTAACCCTTGGATCTCAACACATGAGAGGTTAGGGTTAGTTCTTTGAAGAGAGAGAGAGCTTGAGGAGAGAGAAGGTGAGAGTGAGAATGATCATGAATTATAACTCATTTTAGAATATATATGAAGCATGATAATTATTAAAATGAATAACATAATAATAATATCAACCATGCTTCATTAACACTCTTTGGGTGAATCATCTCATGAGTCATTAAGCAATAAATGCTTCATTAACTCATTTGATGAATCACACCATGAGTCACTAATCCATTTAATGCAAATTCCACCTAAGCCTCCAACTCATCAATCTTCTAGAAGCTTCTCGACTAATTACAAGAATGCCCCTCCCATCCGTGAAAACACGAAAATACTGAGACTGTATAAATCCAATAATCCAATACTAGAATCTGGCTTAAACCAAAGCCTGCTAGTATAAACTGTCCGAACATCGTACGTGCGTAAAAACACGTAAGTGCCGAACCCTGTCGTAAAACCATACGACCTCTATATCGTTTCGCCCGTAGCAGGGAAACTCTCTGTGTGGGACTCTAAAGACTCGGCACTACGCTGGCAGTGGGTTTAACCACAGACCGCAAGCGGCACTAGCTGTACGTAACGGTCCCCAGGTAGATGTCGATAAGAAGGCCGATGAGGAAACCCATCCGAACTCCTACTGAGCCTGATGTGAAATCTCCGTACAGTCCGGTCTGTTCGTCTATGACTATCGTATATCTGGCCTAGGCAGCGGGAAGCGTCAGTCCCCTATAAGCGGTATAATTCGTGTCGGAGTGAAGCCCATTACACCTTGAGAAGCTACTGGAAATCCTACCAGTAAATCACTCTTGCCTGGCCAATATCCTATATTATCATATCTGTGTTTCTACTTCCTGTATACTATGATGTGATATCTGAGACGAATGATATATTATATATGACATATATAGTAGACGTTGCTTATGTTTTACACCCGCGCTAGTCCCATCCCGGTATGCCGTTAGTTAAGCAACCTAACGGTGCATAACGGAACATTGCGGCGAATGCGGATGGCATAAGCGTACGTTGTATTTTCGTTTCTTTTATGTGATTGGCTTAAGGACTTAAATGATGGGGCTACATTAATATGATTAATGTAAAGAAAATAAACCTAAAAAGATGTTGTAGAATCAGATTTGAAAACCACTCGGCTCTTTATGAAAAAGCTATATTTCAAAACTGCGGAGCTCAAGCCACTCCTTTTGAAAACCATTTGATTCTACGACGATATCAAGTTCAAAGCGTTAAAGATTTTCTTAAAAATCATCTGCAACCCTCCGTCATTTTAGAAAGTAGTGTACTTAGTATTCGTGCTACGTTTGTTGACTATAGTTAAGGCGTAGTGTACGGTAGCTAAGTGATGTCTTCCTACACTGCATATGATGCAGATTAATTCGGACATTCATGCGACTTTGTTGACCATAGTTAAGGGTCATGTGAGTGGGTCTAATTAATCAAGAAATGACGGGTAGAACTTGACTAGTACTTATGATTTGTTGACCATAGTTAAGGTCATAGGTACTAGGGGTAAAAACCACATCGGGAATTTCAATAGTTGAAATTTGCAATGAGATTGCATACCTTCCATATGATGGTTGGATCCCTATCCCACTGTGGGAAATAGTTGCTCCTAGGAGAGTTTTGCAGTTTACAATTAGCTAACCCATTAGGTGTCTAGAAAGGTGTTAACGGGGCTACGCCTCTGGGAAGACGAGATTTACTTTAATTAGGTCCGTGCGAAAGTACGGGGAACCTCCCTCAAGTACCGACACTGGCCTGGCTGAACGGTTACCTAAGTTGTAGACTGTAATTAATCCTCGCTAGTTTTCATTTTAAGGTTTGAAAGAAAAACTTGATTAAAGCAGTGGGAGACATCGATTAGATAAGATAATAACCGATCTGATCTTTGCAAGAGCTTTCGCTGAGTGTATTCTTTTCTCTCTCTTAATGGCAGATACCAATGATAGGACTCAAGCTTCTACTAGATAAAAATAAACTGAATAGGACCAATTATAAAGACTGGCTGAGGAATCTTAATTTTGCCTTGACTTATGATAAGGTATCATATGTCCTCACGGCTCCAGCCCCGCCCATCCCAGGTCCAAAATCCTCATTTGTGGATATTGAAGTACACAAGACATGGGACGCTGACTGTGCCATGGCCAAATGCCTCGCGCTTGCATCGATGGATAACACACATCAAAAGCAATACGAGAATATGGACATTCACGCCCTATTCCTCCATACAAAGGAGTTGTAAGGAGAGCAATCCCGCGTATTACGATACGAAGCATCAAGGAAACTGTTTCAGATGCGAATGGCCCCTGGCACACCAGTTGGAGACCATGTTCTGAAGATGATAGCTCTCATAGAAGAGCTTAAGAACCTTGGATGGACGATGGACAATGAACAATATACGGATATTATTCTGCAGTCCATCCCCTCCACCTTTGCTCAATTTATAGTTAACTTCAACATGCACAACATGGAGAAGGAACTACCTGAACTACTTAATATGTTAGGAGTGCAGAGAACACACTGAAATCAGTGAAAACTCCCGTTTTGAGTGTTGGGCAATCTTCCTCTTCTCGCCCAAAGGCTAAGGCCAAGGGAAAGATGAAGAAGAAGCCCACCAAGCCTAGGGGTGGAGTTAAAAAGGTTAAGGGGAAGGACAAGTCCAAAGCTGGAGAATCGGGGAAAGGGGAATGTTATCACTGCCACAAAAAAGTACATTGGAAGCGCAACTGCACGGAGTACTTAAATCTCAAGAAGAAGCATGGGGATGCGTCCGCTTCAGGTGTGTTTGTGACAGAAAACTGTTTTTCAATAAACTCTGCTTCCTGGGTATTAGATACCTGTTCAGGTTCTCACATTTGCAATTCTATGCAGGGGTTGAGAAATAGCAAGGTTTTGAAGACAGATGACCATACTCTCCGCGTTGGAAATGGTTCCAATGTACATACAGTTGCAGTGGGAGAGTATCATTTGGGGTTGCCGTCTGGGTGTATATTGGTTTTGAACCCATGTTATTTTGTACCTAGTATGCTTTGTAATATAATATCCGTTTCTTTGTTAGACAATGAAGGATATAATTTTGTATTGCAGAACAATGTTATGAACATTCACCTGAATCAAATGTTGGTTGGGTATGGTACGCTTAATAACGGGATATACGTCCTAAATCAACACACAGTTTTCAGCATACAACACACTAATAAAAGAAAACTTTCAGAAATAAATGAAGCTTTTCTTTGGCACTGTAGACTTGGTCATATTAACGAAACAAGACTAAACAAGTTACACAAAGATGGATATTTAAACCCTTTTGAATATAAATAGTATGCGACTTGCCAGTTTTGTATCAAGGGTAAAATGACCAAAACTCCGTTTACCGGACATGGAGAAAGAGCTACTGAGCTCCTAGGCCTCATACATAGTGATGTATGTGGGCCAATGTCTACACAGGCTAGAGGCGGTTTTTCATACTTCATTACTTTCACTGACGATTTCTCAAGATTTGGTCATGTATTTTTATTAAAGCACAAATCCGAAACATTCGAGAAATTCACTGAATATAAACTCGAAGTAGAAAAACAAACCGGCTTGAGTATCAAAATGCTTCGATCAGATTGAGGTGGGGAGTACCTCAGTACATAATTTTCAAACTTCCTAAAAAAGAATGGGATTTTCTCTCAACTCACTCCTCCTTACAAACCACGGCACAATGGTGTGTCAGAAAGACGGAATCGGACCCTATTAGATATGGTCCGTTCCATGATGAGTGATGCTGAGTTACCCGTCTCATTTTAGGGGTATGCATTGGAGACTGCAGCGTTTCTACTGAACAGGGTTCCAACCAAAACCGTGTCTACCACGCCATATGAGATATGGCATGGGAAGAGACCATCTCTTAAGAGAATTAAGATTTGGGATTGTCCGGCCTATGTTAAAAAGCAGAATCCGGACAAACTCGAGACACGGTCGATCATGTGTAATTTTGGGGGATATCCAAAGAACTCTTATGGATATCTATTCTACCACAAGGAGGAACAAAAGGTGTTTGTTTCTCAGTATGCCACATTCTTGGAAAAAAGAGTTTTTCACAAATGAAACTGATGGTAATGTGGTGGATCTAGAAGAGGTTCTAGAGACACAAACTATAAATGACGACTTGGTTGAACCGGCTGTTGCAATAGAAACTGAAGAACCTCGACCACTCCGTAGGTCTGGTAGGACTTCTCGCCCACCGGAGAGGTACTACGGTTTCCTCATTTATGGTGAAAGAGAAGACTGCATCATATAGGATGATGATCCTACCAGTTTTCAGCAAGCTATCACGAGTGGAGACTCTGTGAAGTGGCTGGATGCCATAAGATCCGAAATGGAGTCTATGTACACCAACAAAGTATGGACTTGAGACGTTGTATCCCCTGGTGTAAAACCTGTGGGGTGCAAATGGATCTTTAAAAGAAAGATTGGTGTAGATGGGCAGGTAGAGACCTATAAGGTAAGACTTGTGGCGAAGGGTTTTCTTCAAAGACCAGGTTTGGACTATGACGAGACTTTTTCTCCCGTAGCCATGCTTAAATCCATTCGGATCCTACTTGCTATTGCTGCTCACTACGACTATGAAATCTGGCAGATGGACGTTAAAACGGCATTTCTAAATGGAGATTTAGAAGAATGTGTTTATATGGATCAGCCAGAGGGTTTCATTGATAGTGGGAGCAGCGGGAAAGCATGTATATTGCTTAAATCCATATATGGGTTAAAGCAGGCATCACGGAGTTGGAACATCTGTTTCGATGATGTTATCAAAGAGTTTGATTTCATCAAAAATCCAGATGAACCTTGTGTTTATAAGAAGGCTGTAGGGAGAGCTGTCACATTCCTCGTATTGTACGTGGATGATATTCTTCTGATAGGAAATGATATTCCTATGCTACAGTCGATCAAATCTTTCTTATCACTAAGGTTCTCCATGAAGGACCTGGGTGATGCCACATACATTCTGGGAATTAGGATCTATAGGGATAGATCCAAGAGGTTATTAGGATTGTCCCAAACCAGGTACATCAACACCATCCTAAAAAGGTTTAGTATGGAAGAATCCAAGCGGGGTGCCTTACCCTCTTGCCATAGGGTCACTCTCTATAAGGACTCTTGCCCAAAGACCGATGAAGAGAGAGATCGCATGAGCATTATACCCTATGCTTCGGCAGTAGGATCTGTAATGTATGCGATGTTATGTACACGCCCAGATGTAGCTTATGCACTTAGTGTTGTAAGCAAGTATAAATCCAACCCAGGGGAGAATCACTGGATAGCTGTGAAGAACATTCTTAAGTACTTGCGAAGGACTAAAGAATTGTTCTTGGTGTATGGTAATGGAGATCTCTAAATGGAGGCCTTTACCGATTCGAGCTTCCAGAGCGATAAGGACGATAGCAAATCTATCTCCGGGTTTGTATTTACCCTCAATGGAGGGGCGGTAAGTTGGAAGAGTTCCAAACAGGATACCGTTACAGACTCTACGATGGAGGCTGAGTACATTGATGCGAATGATGCCGCTAAGGAAGCCGTCTGGATGAGGAAGTTCATCTCGGAGCTAGGAGTAGTTCCAACCATTATTGATCCAATCCCATTGTATTGTGATAATAATGGGGCTATGGCGTTAGCCAAGGAGCCCAGGTCCTATCAGCGGTCCAGACACATCCTGAGGCGCTTTCATTTGATCCGGGAGATTGTAGATCGCCACCAGATCGAGATTAGGAGAGTAGACACAAAGAATAACGCCGCGGATCCACTCACCAAGGCCCTCCCTCAGCCGCAGCATGAGCGACTTTTTGAGATGTTGGGTATGAGATACACCAATAACTGGCCTTAGTGCAAGTGGGAGATTGTTGGATATATGTATGCCCTAGAGGCCATTATATGATAGTTGATGTATTTATACATGTATATGTAAGTCCACGTTGCGACCCCCGGTTCTTACGAGGAGGCGGAAACGGTATAAAAATCAAATTTTTAGCGCATGGGGCAACATGGACTAACAAAGTCGGGATCTTTTCCTAAACTAAAGCTAACAAACAAGCTAAAGAGAGTTAGCTACTCGGAAAGATGGTTATACCGAAACTTGAACTCCTTCTTCTTCAAACTTTGTGGAGGTTGATGGTTTTTTCCTCGTCGCCTTCTTCCGTCGAAGATGGATCCACCTGAGGGTTCAACCTTCGGGCTCTTCCTCGAACTTTGAGTGAACTAGAATCTCCGGCTTGCTAAACCCTTGATCCTAGAATGAGTAGAGAGTGTCTAGGGGTTGTTTTCTTTTCAAGGAGAGGGATTCTCAACACATGAGAAGGATTCTCCTTGAGCTTGAGGAAGAAGAAGATGAAGTGAGGAGAGAGAATGGTTATGAAAGATTGAGCTCTCTTTTTCATTTTTGCAACCATATCAAAAAGAAAAAGAATTATCTAAATAATAATAATTCAAATGAGAATAGTTGATGGTTGTTTTGGAATGACCACTATCATACTTCATTAAATGAAATGTAAGCTAGAATCAAGGAGCATCCTTGCAAAGTAATGATGATGGTCAAACATTCAACCATGGTCAACAAGTCAACCATGGTCAACAAGTCAACAAAACCAACCATAACATAATTTCATTTAATTACTATTATTAATTGATAATCCATAAATCTATTAGGGTTTGGAAAAAGACGACTGTCAACTGTGCATACGCACCCGTTCCGAAACCCTAATGAAAAACCTCTTTCTCTGCCTCAAACAACTGTGCATACACACCTGCATTCTCGTTCCGAGGAACAAGAATACTGAGAGATAAAAGCAACCCCAAAACATATACTAGTATATGGCTCAAACCAGAGCCCGCCAGTATAATCCGTCCGGACTCCAAAAGTGCACAAGTGCGCGGATGAGAACGAACCCTGTCGCAAAACCATGCGACCTCTACTCTGTTTTGCCCAGAGGCGAATACCCTCTGTGTGGGACTCTAAAGACTCGACACTACGCTGGCAGTGGGTTTAACCACAGACCGCAAGCGGCACTAGCTGTGCGTAACGGTCCCCAGGTAGATGCCGACAAGAAGGCTGACGAGGTGAAACCCCATCTGAACTCTTACTGAGTCTGAATGTGACAGTCTCCGTACAGTCCGGTCTGTTCGTCTGATACATCGCATGTCGGGCCTAGGGGGCGGTAAAACGTCAGTCCCCCAATAGCGGTACAAGTCGTGTCGGAGTGAAGCCCAAAACACCCTGAGATAACACTGGAAGCCTACCAGTATATCTCGCTTGCCCTGGCCAGGGACTACTCGTGTAATGGCTCTCCTAGACACAGCGCGATGTCAACCCCCAATACCGGGAGAGACGAATCCTGTCTAACCGGCACTGCCTCCAAGTGCTTCGGGACTGCACCCAACCACTACCTGTTTGCACGACTCCTTTGAGCCGTGGTAGGGTAGTGATCAAAGTGCAGTGGGAACACACTCGAGGCGAAGTGTCAGTGTCAAGTCAGCGGACTAAGCTGTACTCTTGTCACCTGAGAACTGATAACTGACGATAGGTATAATACCAACCTATCAGTTCCCGACGAGTCCTGTCCAGTGTACTCGTAACCTAACGAGCACCCGTATACTATCTCTAGTACGACGTACTGATGGCTGTGGGACAGACCATCTCCCACACTGGGATGAGAAGCGCATACGCTAGTCTACTCCGGAGTATCGATGCCCTGTCTCGATAGTCCTGCGACTAGGGACCTGTATAAGTATGTGCTTATAGATTACCCAGCCCCCACTAGTGTGACTGCCATCACAACGCCGGTAATCAAGCAAAGATCCTAAGGGCTCCACTAATGCGTATAAGTGATATACTAAAATAAACACAAGTGCACATTGAAGTAGAAACAAACAAAGTAGCATACTACTATATTGAGCAAGGTTGTTTATACAAGGTGAATATCCCAAGCTTCCATTAAGTAATATACAAACTAGTATGATACAGTAATGGCCTCTAGGGCATATACACTAACAATCTCCCACTTGCACTAAGGCCATGTACTGGCGTATAGAAGACCTATCATCTCGATCAGCCGCTCGAACTGAGTCTGGGGCAGCGCCTTGGTGAATGGATCTGCAGTGTTTTCTTCTGAAGCAACCCTCCGAACCTCGATCTCCTTGCGATCCACGATCTCCCTGATCAGGTGATACCGCCTCAAGATGTGCCTGGATCTTTGATGGGACCTGGGTTCCTTCGCTAAAGCTATAGCCCCATTGTTGTCGCAATACAGAGGTATTGGGTCAACAATGGACGGAACCACCTGAAGTTCTTTCAAGAACTTCTTCATCCAGACAGCTTCTTTTGCGGCATCAGATGCAGCGATGTATTCCGCTTCCATCGTCGAGTCTGCAACGGTTTCCTATTTGGAACTCTTCCAACACACCGCCCCTCCATTGAGGGTAAAGACAAAACCCGACATGGATTTGGAATCATCCTTGTCACTCTGGAAGCTGGAGTCAGCAAAGGCCTCAATCTGGAGGTCTTTTCCGCCATATACCAAGAACATCTCCTTAGTCCTTCTCAGGTACTTGAGAATGTTCTTTACCGCTATCCAGTGTTTCTCCCCAGGGTTTGACTGATACCGGCTTACCACACTTAGTGCATAAGCTACATCCGGTCTGGTACACAACATCGCATACATTATAGAGCCTACCGCAGAAGCGTAGGGTATAATAGACATGCGATCCCTCTCCAAATCAGTCTTGGGAGACATCTCTTTAGATAGGGTGATCCCGTGACAAGCCGGTAGGTTACCGCGCTTAGAATCTTCCATACTGAATCTTTTCACTATGGTGTCGATGTACCTGGACTGAGAAAGTCCTAATATCCTCTTGGATCTATCACGATGGATCCGGATCCCCAGGATGTATGAGGCATCACCCAGGTCTTTCATGGAGAACCTTTGTGACAAGAACCCCTTGACAGATTCTAGCATAGGAATGTCATTTCCTATTAAGAGAATGTCATCCACGTATAAAACGAGGAATACTACAGTTCTCTCTACAAATCTACTATAGATGCATGGTTCATCTGGATTTTTGATAAAGCCAAATTCCTTGACCGTCTCATCAAAACAGATGTTCCAACTCCGTGATGCCTGCTTTAGTCCATAGATGGACTTAAGCAACTTGCACACCTTTCCGCTGCTCCCACTCTGAATGAAACCCTCTGGCTGATCCATATAGACACACCCCTCTAAATTTCCATTTAGAAAAGCGGTCTTTACGTCCATCTGCCAAATCTCATAATCGTGGAAGGCAGCAATGGCAAGAAGGATCCGAATGGATTTCAGCATAGCCACTGGAGAAAAGGTTTCGTCATAGTCCAAGCCAGGTCTTTGACGAAAACCCTTTGCTACAAGTCTAGCTTTATAGGTTTCAACCTGCCTATCTACACCAATCTTCCTTTTGAAGATCCACTTGCATCCTACGGGTTTTACCCCGTCTGGAGCAATGTCCAACGTCCATACTTTGTTGGTGTACATGGACTCCATTTCGGTCCGCATTGCATCCAGCCATTTTACCGAGTCAACGCTCTGAACGGCCTGTTGGAAGCTAGTAGGCTCATCATAATCTATGATGCAATCCTCTCTATCCCCGTCTATGAGAAAACCGTAGTATCTCTCGGGCGGATGAGACTGCCTACTACTCTGCGGAGCGGCGTAGGAATGTCCTGTTCTTTTGAACTTACTGGCTCTTCCAAGCTTTCAGTAATAGCTTGTGGTTCTGGAATTTCTTCCAGTTCTATTGCGTTCCCACTTATCTGGGTTTCCAAAAACTCAGTTTCCAAGAAGCGGGCATGTTGAGAAACAAAAACCTTTTGTCCTCACCGGAATAGAACAGATACCTCCTGGAGTTCTTTGGGTATCCCACAAACTTACACTGTACTGAACGTGCCTCGAGCTTGTCCACATGCTGCTTTTTTACAAAAGCTGGACATCCCCATATCTTAAGGTACTTAAGACAGGGTTTCTTCCCACTCCACATCTGATATGGAGTGGTAGGCACAGTCTTGGTGGGAGCCTTGTTCAAGAGATATGCAGCTACTTCTAGTGCATAGCCCCAGAAAGATCGCGGTAACTCAGCCTTACTCATCATGGAACGAACCATATCCAATAGGGTTCGATTCCTTCTTTCCGATACACCGTTATGTTGCGGAGTGTATGGAGGAGTACGCTGAGAGAGAATTCCATTCTCTTTTAAATAGTCCAGGAACTCGGCACTCAAGTATTCACCACCTCGATCCGATCTTAGAATCTTAATACTTTTGCCTGTTTGTTTTTCAACTTCATTCTTGTAATCCCGAAATTTCTCAAAGGCCTCGGATTTGTGCTTCATTAAGAAGACATGTCCATACCTAGAGAAATCGTCTATGAAAGTAATGAAGTATGAATAACCGCTTCGCGCATGTGTAGACATTGGACCACACACGTCACTGTGTATGAGTCCCAAGAGCTCGCTCGCTCTTTCTCCGTGTCCAGTGAACGGAGTCTTTGTCATCTTTCCCATGAGACAAGATTCACAAGTGGCATAAGACTGATACTCGAACGGATCCAAGTATCCTTCTTTATGTAACTTAGTCAACCGTGTCTCATTGATGTGACCCAGTCTACAATGCCATAAGAAAGCCTGATTGATATCTGGAGACTTTCTTTTGTGTGTATTCTGGATATTGAAAATCTGTGGTTGGTTCAATACGTATATACCATTGCTCAATGTACCTGACCCAATCAGAACTTGATTAAGGTGAATGTTTACAACATTACTTACAAACGCAAATTCATAACCTTCTTTAGAAACCAAAGATACAGAAATGATATTACAAGTTGCGTTGGGTACAAAAAAGCAATTACGCAAAACCAAAACATGCCCATCTGACATTCCCAGGTGATAGTCCCCCACGGCTTTAGCATCCATGCTAGCTCCGTTCGCAACTCTGAGGGTCATGTCACCTGCCTTCAAAAACCTACGGTTTCTCAACGCCTGCAAAGAATTACAGATATGAGATCCTGATCCGGTATCCAATACCCAGGAAGTAGAATTTATAGAAAGACAGTTTTCAATAACATACACACCTGAAGCTGAAGCCGCAACCTGCTTCAGTTCCTGTGTCCTGGCCTTCCAAGCCCTGCAATCTTTCTTCCAGTATCCACTCTTGTGACAATAGAAGCATTCCTCTTTACCCACAAGCTTCCCCACAATCTTTATTGCCTTTTCCTTTCCCTTCGTACCCACTTTACTAACACCGCCTCTTGGTTTGGCGGGGGCTTTCTTCCTCTTTCCCTTGGCTTTTTCCTTGGACCTAGAGGAAGAAGATCCTCCTACAAACAAAGCGGGTGTTTCCCTACCCTTCTGTAGGGTGCCCTCTGCGCTCCTCAGCATGTTGAGGAGTTCTGAAAGTTCAACTTCCTTTTCTTGCAAGTTGAAATTCAGTATGAACTGGGCGTAAGTGGATGGAAGGGACTGGAGAATTAAATCCGTATAGAGTTCACTGTCCAACGTGGTCCCAAGTTCCGCGAGCTCCTCAGTGTAGCCAATCATCTTAAGCACGTGGTCCGCTACCGATGATCCGACGGCCAACTTTGTCGAAAATAACTTCTTCGACACTTCGTATCTTGCGATACGAGACTGCTCTCCATACAGTTCTTTTGTATGGAGAAATATGGACTCGAGGTCTATATTCTCATGCCTCCTCTGATGTTCGTTGTCCATAGAGGCAAGCACGAGGCACCTGGCCTTCGCGCAATCAATCTCCCAAGTCTTACGGATTTCCTTATCCGCGACGCTGGAGGTGGGACCTGGGACGGGGGGAGCTTTGGTGGTAAGAAGATACCCCAGCTTGTCGTAAGTGATTGCCAATTTTACATTCCTGAGCCAATCTTTGTAGTTTGGCCCTGTCAGTATGTTTTTATCTAGAAGTAACTTAAGTCCAGTCATTTCGAATTTGGTCGCTGCAGGGGAAGAGAGAAGAAACACTTTAGCATGATGCTCTTGCAAGTTTAGAGTGGTTTTTAATTTGTCTAAACAGGATGGCTCCCACTGTCTCTCGAATCCCTCCTCAAACCACAAAGGAAGAATTAGCCGGGATCAATCCCACCGCACAATACTTGCTTAACCGTTCAGCCAGGCCAGTGTCGGTACTTCGAGGGAGGTTTTCCAACGCTTTCGCAAAGTTCCTTAATTAAATTACCTCTTTTCCCTGGGGGCGTAACCCCGCTAACACCTTTCTAGGCACCTACTAGGTTTATAGCATTGATCGTTTAGTGAAAAATTTCCCGAGGAGTAGCATATACTCACAGTAGGATCGGGATCCAAATATCATCGCGAGACGAAACTGAAGGAATCCTACCAGAATCACCACACTCCAAATGGTATGCAAATCTAGCAAGTTTCAGTACTTATGAAACTTCCGATGTGGATTTTTGCCCCATGCTCTTATGACCTTGACGAAGGTCAACAAATCATAAGTCACATGTCAAGTTCTGCCCTTCATTTTCCAGGTTAATTTGAACCCACCCGTATATACCCTTGACGAAGGCCAACAAGGCAATGCGACTGTCCCAAACCAACGCATCTATCTATGTTACATATGAACACCCAACAGCTACCAATCTCTATGCCTTGACGAAGGTCAACAAACATAGATTGAATACTATTGAATTTTCATATGAAACGACGGAGGGCTACGAATGGTTTTGGCGAAACCGTGAACGTAGAGAACTTGATATAATCGATGGAACGAGATAGCTTTTAGAAGGAGTGGCTCAAGCTCCGCATTTAAAAGTTAGTTTTGAAAAGAACCGAGTGGTTTTTCAAAAGTGTTCCAACGACTTTAACTTGGTTTATTATCTTGCATTAGTTCTTTTAATGCGTGATATTCTTGCATTAGTTCTTTTAATGCGTCCCATCATTTAATCCTACCATTGCAGAAAACAACCAAAATATGACGTACACTTATGCCATTCGCATTCGCCACGGGGCCCCGTCATCACCCGTTAGGTTACTTAACTAACGACAGAGCGGGGGCTGGGCTAGCGCGGCTGTAAAACATAAGCAACGCCTAAATAGAAAGCAATGATAGAAATTTCAGATCACAGATGAATACATTGGATATACTAGCAATCCACAATCCTTTCGAGCCTGCAACGAAAAGCGGATTACACGGTCGCGGTGAATAGCCAATACCCCACCCAAGACCCCTACGGGTGCGGCAAACTACTCGCCAAGTACCCGGTAGTTTGTACACCCCTCCATGGGTCTATCCTAGGAGCAAAAACAGTAAAAAGAATTATACAATGACGGCTACAACCCCGACCCGGTTGTGCGGCTATACAAATAATATTATTACATCAATTTACATTTACAAATGAATGAAAGAAAAACAAAAGCTCATCTCACATCCACCCCGGCTATTCACCCGCGACAGTCCAACACATTCATATACACAAACCATCATCAAACACAGATCACAGAGATGTATAACCCCGACTAATCGACTTATAGCGATTAGCCGACGTTCAATACATGCAAACATCACAGATATAACCATCATAGTCAAAGTGTAGTGAAGTTCGGAAAAAATACGGAATTATAGGACCCCAAAAGTAAATTTCTGTTCTGGAAAATCTGGGCACATATAACATATTTGAAAAATCCCAAAACCCTACGAGAAGAATACTGTACGAAACCCGATCACGAGAGGACCCCACACGGCGGCGGTTCCGCGGCAAATGTCTACCTCATGCCGCGGAAACGCGGCGGTTTGAAGGAATCAGGGGATCGTTTTTCTTGGGTTTTCACACAAAACCCTGAGCCGAATTTAGGTGTATAACAAATTTTGTTTTGACGAGAAAAAGTTTTAACAGAAACTAGGGTTTTTGTAAAAGTTTGGTTTTTGGATTTTTCGGTTACGAACTTCGTTACACTTCACTACCAAGCTAGTTTAAGTTTAGTTAGGCTCTGATAACACTGTAAGTCCACGTTGCGACCCCCGGTTCTTACGAGGAGGCGGAAACGGTATAAAAATCAAATTTTTAGCGCATGGGGCAACATAGACTAACAAAGTCGGGATCTTTTCCTAAACTAAAGCTAGCAAACAAGCTAAAGAGAGTTAGCTACTCGGAAATATGGTTATACCTAAACTTGAACTCCTTCTTCTTCAAACTTTGTGGAGGTTGATGGTTCTTTCCTCGTCGCCTTCTTCCGTCGAAGATGGATCCACCTGAGGGTTCAACCTTCGGGCTCTTCCTCGAACTTTGAGTGAACTAGAATCTCCGGCTTGCTAAACCCTTGATCCTAGAATGAGTAGAGAGTGTCTAGGGGTTGTTTTCTTTTCAAGGAGAGGGATTCTCAACACATGAGAAGGATTCTCCTTGAGCTTGAGGAAGAAGAAGATGAAGTGAGGAGAGAGAATGGTTATGAAAGAATGAGCTCTCTTTTTTCTTTTTGCAACCATATCAAAAAGAAAAAGAATTATCTAAATAATAATAATTCAAATGAGAATAGTTGATGGTTGTTTTGGAATGACCACTATCATACTTCATTAAATGAAATGTAAGCTAGAATCATGGAGCATCCTTGCAAAGTAATGATGATGGTCAAACATTCAACCATGGTCAACAAGTCAACCATGGTCAACAAGTCAACAAAACCAACCATAACATAATTTTATTTAATTACTATTATTAATTGATAATCCATAAATCTATTAGGGTTTGGAAAAAGACGACTGTCAACTGTGCATATGCACCCGTTCCGAAACCCTAATGAAAAACCTCTTCCTCTGCCTCAAACAACTGTGCATACACACCTGCATTCTCGTTCCGAGGAACAAGAATACTGAGAGATAAAAGCAACCCCAAAACATATACTAGTATCTGGCTCAAACCAGAGCCCGCCAGTATAATCCGTCCGGACTCCAAAAGTGCACAAGTGCGCGGATGAGAACGAACCCTGTCGCAAAACCATGCGACCTCTACTCTGTTTTGCCCAGAGGCGAATACCCTCTGTGTGGGACTCTAAAGACTCGACACTACACTGGCAGTGGGTTTAACCACAGACCGCAAGCGGCACTAGCTGTGCGTAACGGTCCCCAGGTAGATGCCGACAAGAAGGCTGACGAGGTGAAACCCCATCAGAACTCCTACTGAGTCTGAATGTGACAGTCTCCGTACAGTCCGGTCTGTTCGTCTGATACATCGCATGTCGGGCCTAGGGGACGGTAAAACGTCAGTCCCCCAATAGCGGTACAAGTCGTGTCGGAGTGAAGCCCAAAACACCCTGAGATAACACTGGAAGCCTACCAGTATATCTCGCTTGCCCTGGCCAGGGACTACTCGTGTAATGGCTCTCCTAGACACAGCGCGATGTCAACCCCCAATACCGGGAGAGACGAATCCTGTCTAACCGGCACTGCCTCCAAGTGCTTCGGGACTGCACCCAACCACTACCTGTTTGCACGACTCCTTTGAGCCGTGGTAGGGTAGTGATCAAAGTGCAGTTGGAACACACTCGAGGCGAAGTGTCAGTGTCAAGTCAGCGGACTAAGCTGTACTCATGTCACCTGGGAACTGATAACTGACGATAGGTATAATACCAACCTGTCAGTTCCTGACGAGTCCTGTCCAGTGTACTCGTAACCTAACGAGCACCCGTATACTATCTCCAGTACGACGTACTGATGGTTGTGGGACAGACCATCTCCCACACTGGGATGAGAAGCGCATACGCTAGTCTACTCCGGAGTATCGATGCCCTGTCTCGATAGTTCTGCGACTAGGAACCTGTATAAGGATGTGCTTATAGATTACCCAGGCCCCACTAGTGTGACTGCCATCACAACGCTGGTAATCAAGCAAAGATCCTAAGGGCTCCACTAATGCGTATAAGTGATATACTAAAATAAACACAAGTGCACATTGAAGTAGAAACAAACCAAGTAGCATACTACTATATTGAGCAAGATTGTTTATACAAGGTGAATATCCCAAGCTTCCATTAAGTAATATACAAACTAGTATGATACAGTAATGGCCTCTAGGGCATATACACTAACAGTATATATATATATATATATATACAGTGTACATTCTTGATCAACATGATAGTATGCTATCTTGTTCTACTTTATCTGATATGTTGATTTGATCATGCTTTTATTCATTCACACATGTTGATAAAGCCCTGAGGATATAGGCTTGACAACTGAGATTATGATGGAGATCATACTAGTGGGACATCTGTAGTTTATAAGCATATCCTGAAATGTCCCTAGTCGTAGGTATATCGAGACGGGGCATCGATATACCAGAGTAGACTAGCGTATATGATACAAGACCCATATGATGGGCGATGGATGTTCCCACATTCATCGATGTTTGACATCGAGATCGTATACGGGTGCTCAGTGGTGACTGGGTACACTGGACGGACTCACTGAGAACTCCTATATGGAATTATATCTATCGTCGGATAGCAGTTCTCAGGTGACACTAGTACAGGTTAGTCTGTAGACCCGAGATCGTCATAGAGTCTTGTGTGTTCTCCCACTGTCTACTGAGTCGTGCAAACAGGTGGCCGTTGGGTACAGTCCGAGTATCACGACCCGAAAAGTACGGAACGTGATTGGCACTTAAATTACGAAACGTCTCAAGGCGTCCGTAAAATAAGTAAGCCAAAGCCCAGAAACCAAAACCAAATAAGCAAAAGAGTGAAGGAAAACCAATCAATTGAAAGCGAGTTTATCAAATAAGTCATATCAAACCTTTTTAAAAACAATATCAATTTTTCCAAAAATTTCGGCAGAGTCTCCTTTGTAAATACTGGCCCCCAAAATGGGTACAACAAGAATATATATAAATACAACAAATAAGGCATCCCCAAGCGGGAGCTAGCTCTTCGCCACAAGGCGGTCACAAATCCCACGCAATGTAAAACAACAACATGCAAAATAATCATAAAGAAGCATGAGAAAAACAACATGTCGACTTAAGTGAGCTCGACCCCAAAATACAGCATAAAATGCCCACAAATCTCACAGTCTCATCTCTAGGTCAATATACAACAATACTGGTAGATACAGTAGATGGAGTACTCTAGATATAAAGAATATACAAGATGGTACAAAAATAATAATACAACCCACCTACGAGCAAAAACCTCGAGTCCTGGAAAAGAGGCAAAAAAAGCGGTGCGCCCGCCGCTACTGTGCTAACGGAGCGGACCTGCAAAAGACTATGGCACAACGGGGATGAGTTGCCAACTCGTGAGTAATAAATAACAACTATAGAGGCTATCGCAAGTATGCACACAAGTATCCTAGCATCTATAATACAGGTATGGCAGGATATAATAGCAGGTATGTATGCAATATGAATATACTAACATGTATGTATGCAATATGAATATACTCGTGATCTGCATGTGTAAATATAAGAAATCATCTTTTTTCCTTTAGGCATCTCTTTGAAATATCAGCACAATACCAATTGAATCAACCAGAATCCGTGTCCAGCAACGACACCTCAAAACTGTCTCAAATCTAATATCAAAGTATCTCTGGCCTCAGCCGTCCGGCTGACCTATCTCAAATATTAATATCTCATCATCTCGCGGCCACGGTCGGTATCCTCTCGATATCCGCCGTGCCAAAACAGTCACCGGTAGGTAGTCCATCCCCTGCCAGGCTCAACGTCAACAACACATTCCTCTTGCCCCGGGGTACCTTACCGGGCCCACCATGTACCCATGACGGTTCCTCCACTCCTCGACACGGATCTCGAAAACCACAGCAAACTCATGGTGGATGACACTTTACATCACTAGAAAACTGCAATTTTGCATATTTTAAAAAGGGTAATAAGTTTTAGAAATTTTGCGGTTTTCCCCCGAAATACAGAAATATCATAAATCTCAAGAAATCATCATGAATGCATACGTCAATGATAATGAATGCATATGGTTTTAATGTTCAAGTTACAATGTATGATTAATAGACTAGGCATCAGCAAATGATATAATGATATACATGCACATGAATAGCAATTCTACGATGTTATTTTAAGGATTTATTGCAATAGTACAGGTTTAGATATCAAATAGGGTGACAATATTCTAGATTATAAGTTATCTAGTGTCATGGCATGGCAATTACCAGGGCGTGTGTGTACGCATGAATAGTGCTCGTGCTGCATATAAAAACCCTAGCAATGGTGCAGGTGTCCTATAGAATGGGTTCGCATATGTATGTCAAATAAAGCATGGATGTAGTTACTAATATTACTAGAAATCTTTAACTACTTAAACTATCGGGCGACTTGCGCCATCCAAACGATAGTCCCCCGTAGATGTTACATCTACTCACAGGAATCCCCAGCTAGCTATGTCCAATCACCGCTTTCTATTTCGTGCCGCGTCCGAAGTCTCCGCGACCGAACCTGGAATTTGCACCAATACAAAACATAAGGTTACATATCATGAAATGAAGCAAATCCCAAATGAAAATATCAACGCTCACGAGTTAGGCACAACGTGCACAAGGTGCGCGGAACACACACGAAAACCGTAAAAACTAACTAGAATCGTCGATTTGGTCGCCCGGGAAAGCTAAAACCCAATCACTCAAAAATCCGCACTCACACATCCTAAAAGTCGTAGGAGAAGCCAATACAATCATCAAGATATCAAAAATAATTCATCACATAATTTTATAACAAAACTAGTAAGCATTTGCATTCCAAAATCGGTGCAAATATCGCCGATTTGCGACAAAAAGGACTACAACCTAGCATAACATCCAACCGCATAACTTGTTAACCGCAATCACTTTGATTAAAACACAATACAAAGCTTCAAATCCTATGTTTCCATAAACAACCCTTTCTTGATTTTTCAAACTTAGCAAAATCCAACCCAAATCTTACATGATACACTAAATTAACTCTAAATTAAAGTCCAAAAGGCAAGTTAACCACTTAGATTAGGCTAACAAAATAACTAGATAATAAAATAGATTTAATTAACCTACTAATGATTTCTAAAACCCTAGTTTAAATTCAAACCATGAACAAAAAAAAAACTAGATTAGAAATTATCTATAATTTTAACACTAAAACAATTTTCAAGTTCTAATTAGCACACTTTAACTACAAATTAGCCAAGGATTTAAATTATACCTCACAAGCCCAAACCCTATGTTGCTATAGCCTCCCAAGATACCATCTTTCTCCAAGATTTAAACCATTTTGGGCTTGAGAAGAGATAGAATAAGGTTTTGTGTTGAAATTGTGAAGGAAATTGTTGATTTTTGGAGCAAATTTTGGATTAACTTTGATAAAGAAAAGAGATGAGGCAAAGAGGGGGAGGGGCTGCTGCAAAACTGCAGGAATTCGGTGGAGAGAGAGGGGGATGGGGGATGTGAGGGGATAGTGTAAAAAGTCTTAGTCAAAACCCCCCAAAAATACCATAATACCCCCACCTATATACTATATTTAAATCCTACTCAAAACAATTCATTCACAAGACTTAAGGTCAAAAAAGAGAGGGATAGGGGCTACTTCAGCAGTGGTGGGACCGGCCTAGGGGAGTGGGGTGAGTGGGAGTGGATACAAAAAGGTTTTATGCAAAAAGACCCTCCACAAGTTCATATTTGCAAGTTTTAGTTCAAAAAAAATATATTTTTGTTTTCCATCATAAAAATTAGTTAAAACTTGAAATAAAATACTAAAAATTTATATTACAACTAGATTTTAATTAAAATAATTTTAAAGCTTAAATTTATCCCTTTTAAATTTGTATTTATTGCTAATTTAATTTATTTTCTTACCGACTTAAAATAATATTAAAAATTTGAAAAATTAGGGAAAAATTTTAAATGACCAGAAATTTAAAAGTAACTCATTAGCTACTAAAAACAAGCAATTATCCATCCAAATTAGGTATAATTAGGCCTAAACTGAAAAATAACAAAAAAGACGATTTACGGAAAAATACCAAATTTTCACCGATTTTCAGGAAAACACCAAAACGACTTTTCAAGGCGTTACAATCTTCCAACCTTAAAGAAATTCGGTCCCCGAATTTAAAAATATAACTACGCGTACCTTCAAAGAGACGGGGATATTTCTTCCTCATCTCGTCCTCGGTCTCCCAGGTATCTTCCTCGCTGCTCGGGCTACGCCAAAGGACCTTGACGGTTGGTATAACTTTCGATCTCAACTTCTTCACCTGCTGATCCAGGATGGCCATCGGCTACTCTACAAAAGAAAGGTCGCGCTCTAGCTGGACTATCGGGTGCAGAATCGCATGTGAAGGGTTGTGAAGGTACTTGCGGAGCATCGAAACATGGAAGACGGGGTGAACATCGGGAAAGCTGGGTGGAAGAGCCAAACGATATGCAACAGCGCCGACATGCTCGAGGATCTCGAAGGGGCCTACGAATCTAGGGCTAAGCTTCCCCTTTCGCCCAAAACGCATCATGCCCTTCATCGGAGAGACTCTCAGAAAAACATGGTCGCCAACTGCGAACTCTAATCTGCGACGGCGCCTGTCCGCATATGATTTCTGTCTGTTCTGAGCTGCTCTCATCCGGTCTCGAATCAACTGTATCTTCGCCGTCGTCTCCTCAACAAGCCGCGGCCCCAAAATACTGCTATCGCTGAGCTCTGTCCAACAGACGGGCGATCTGCATCTCCTCCCATACAATGCCTCGAAAGGTGCCATCTGAATAGTATCCTGGAAGCTGTTGTTATAGGAGAACTCCACTAGAGGTAAATGACGATCCCAGCTACCGCCGAAGTCTAAAACGCACGCTCTGAGCATGTCCTCGAGAGTCTAAATGGTCCGCTCTGACTGTCCGTCGATCTGCGGATGAAACGCTGTGCTGAAGCTCAAACGAGTGCCCAAAGCCTCCTGAAGTCTCTGCCAAAGCCGGCTGGTGAACTGGGTGCCTCGATCTGACACGATACAAGTCGGTAGGCCATGCAACCGCACGATCTCGTCGATATAAAGCTGGGCATACTGAGCGAAGCTGAAAGTGGTCTTCACTGGCAGGAAGTGAGCCGCTTTCGTCAATCGATCTACGATCACCCAGATGGAGTCGTACCCTCGACTGGTCCTGGGTAGACCCACAACGAAATCCATCGAAATCTGCTCCCATTTCCACTCCGGAATGGGCAACGGCTGTAGCTCTCCTGCGGACCTCTGGTGCTCGGTCCTGACTTGCTGACAAGTCAGGCATCTTGATACGAACTCCGCGATGTCCCTCTTCATTCCGTCCCACCAATAGGTCTCTCTCATATCATGGTACATCTTGGTGGAACCGGGGTGGACACTATACACCGATCGGTGTGCCTCCTCAAGAATATCGCACCGCAATCCATCAGCATCTGGTACACACAGTCTAGATCCAAATCGTAATATCCCCTGATCATCAATCATGAACTCGGAAAATCTGCCATGTCCCATCTGTGCCTTGATCTCTGAACAACGGTCATCGTTGCGCTGTGCCTCATATATACGGTCAAGCAACTGTAGGCGTGCATGAACATGCGCGAGCTGTCCTCCTGTCTGAGTGAACTCGAACTCAACTCGGCTGTCGCATAAAATCTGCCAATCTGCTGACGACTGTCTCTGCACTGAGCGTAAATAGGATAGACTACCCCCGGGCCTCCTGCTCAAAGCATCTCCCACTACATTAGCCTTGCCCTGGTGATTCAAAATCTCGCAATCGTAGTCTTTCACCAGCTCCATCCAACGGCGCTATCTGAGATTCAGGTCTCGCTGCTGAAATATATACTTTAAGCTCTTGTGATCAGTGAATATCTGACACGACTCGCCGTATAGGTAATGTCGCCAGATCTTAAGTGCAAAGACCACTGCAGCCATCTCCAAATCGTGAGTGGGGTAGTTCTGTTCATGTTTCTTCAACTGTCGCGAAGCATACGCGATCAGCGTGTCATGCTGCATCAATACGCACCCTAGCCCCACTCGTGAAGCGTCACAATAAACCACGAATCCGCCTGATCCTGAAGGCAAAGATAATACCGGCGCCGTAGTCAAACAAGTCCGTAGCTGCTGAAAACTGTGCTCGTACTCCTCCGTCCAAACGAAAGGAACTCCCTTCCGGGTCAATCCGGTCATAGGTGCAGCAATACGGGAGAAATCCTGAACGAATCTCCTGTAGTAGCCAGCCAGGCCTAAGAAACTGCGGATCTCCGTAACTGATGTCGGTCTGGGCTACTGCTGAACGGCCTCAATCTTCTTCGGGTCCACACATATGCCATCTCTCGTAATCACATGACCCAAGAATCCGACGCTATCCAACCAGAATGCACACTTGGAAAATTTTGCGAAAAGCCGGTGCTCCCTCAAAGTCTGCAACGTAATCCGCAAGTGCTGCTCATGCTCCTCTCTGCTCCGGCAATACACCAAAATATCGTCGATAAACACGATGATGAACAAGTCAAGATACGGCCTGAATGTACGGTTCATCAAATCCATGAATGCGGCTGGGGCGTTGGTGAGTCCGAACGACATCACCAGAAACTCATAGCGGCCATAGCGCGTGCGGAAAGCTGTCCTCGGTATATCCTCATGTCGAACTCGCAGCTGATGGTACCCTGATCGCAAGTCGATCCTCGAAAAAATACCTCGCACCCTGAATCTGGTCGAACAAATCATCAATGCGTGGCAACGGATATCTGTTCCGCACGGTAACCTTGTTCAGCTGGCGATAGTCGATACATAAGCGCAAACTTCTGTCCTTCTTCTTGACAAACAGGACCGGAGCACCCCACGGAGAAACACTAGGTCGAATAAGCCCCTTATCTAACAAATCCTGCAACTGATCCTTCAGCTCTCTAAGCTGTGCCGGGGCCATCCGATAAGGCGGTATAGAAATAGGCCGCGAGCCGGGAATCAAGTCAATGCAGAACTCAACGTCGCGCTCAGGTGGTAGCCCAGGCAGCTCCTCAGGAAAAACATCAGGGAATTCACTAACAATCGGGGCCCGGTCCAAAGGAACCTCTGCAGCTCGAGTATCATAAATATACGCTAAGAATCCCTACATCCCTTCCGCAAGAGCTGACCAGCGCGAAGAGACGAAAACAAGCTGGGAAGGGTGACGCTGCGGTCTCCCTGAATAACAAGGACTGGCTCTCCCGGAAAGCTAAATCTGACCGCCTTCTCACGGCAGTCCACAGAAGCATAACAAGTGGCTAGCCAATCCATGCCCAGAAGCACATCAAAGTCCAACATATCGAGGAGAATCAAATCAACCGACGAATCCCTCTCCCCGATACGAACGGAACACAATCGAAACACAAAATGAGCGACAAATGACTCGTCTACCGGGGTAATAACAACAAGCGGCTGATCCAACGACGACGACTCACGACCCAACATCGGTGCAAGGTGTGTAGATACGTACGAATGTGTGGAACCTGGGTCGAATAATACCCGTGCGGCGAAAGAGCAAACTAGCAAGGTACCTGTCACAACGGTGTTGGATGCCTGCGCATCCTGCGGCGTTAAAGCAAAAACTCGGGCCTGACACCTATCAATATCTGGCTGTCCTCGGCCTCGGCCTCCTCGTCCTCTCTGGATCAGACCGCCACGTCTACGGCCTCTGGATGCATCAAACTGACGTGGAGCATCGCCTGTGGTAGGAAGTAGGGCTCTCTGAGGAGGAGGTGGTGATGGCGGTAAGGTCACATGTGGAACTATCGCCGCTCCCTGTCGTCTCACCGGACAGTCTCTGGTACGATGATGCCGGCTACCACACCAAAAACATCCTAACCATGGCTGCTGATCGTATGGGTGAAGGCGATACAACTGGCCCCTAAAGAATCCGCCACGGCCTCTGCGAACCCTCCTAGGTGCTACCATACCAGTGCGAATCCGACTCGGTCTCGAAACGACCGCAGGGGGGTAATATCCGATATCTGCACTCGATTGACCTCTACTAAGGATTCCATCATCTGTCGTAACTCCTGCATACCAGACTCTAACCTATCCATGCGGCCTGGGGAATGCGGATCAGTCTGTCCCTGAGGCGTAGGTATACCACCCTGCTCAGTCCTCGTCTCGGACGAGCCTGCTCGGATATCATCACGGGCGGCAGCCCTCTGCGCTCTCGTAGCCTTCGGCGGCATAGTGGCCGGTACAGGAAACAGGATAATAAGAACAATGCAATAGAATCATAGGATACACGGAATTGAAGAAGGAATTTCAAGCAAGTATATCCTAAAGTCACTTAGGCGGAGTACCGTATCGCAAGTATGCCGCGGACATACACACGCTACGTTACCTTGCTTATGTCACTTACTCCATCTACCAAGGTCATCCTACACTCAAAAAGGTAAAACCTATCGCTCTGATACCAACTTTGTCACGACCCGAAAAGTACGGAACGTGACTGGCACTTAAATTACGAAACGTCTCAAGGCGTCCGTAAAATAAGTAAGCCAAAGCCCAGAAACCAAAACCAAATAAGCAAAAGAGTGAAGGAAAACCAATCAATTGAAAGCGAGTTTATCAAATAAGTCATATCAAACCTTTTTAAAAACAATATCAATTTTTCCGAAAATTTCGGCAGAGTCTCCTTTGTAAATACTGGCCCCCAAAATGGGTACAATAAGAATATATATAAATACAACAAATAAGGCATCCCCAAGCGGGAGCTAGCTCTTCGCCACAAGGCGGTCACAAATCCCACGCAATGTAAAACAACAACATGCAAAATAATCATAAAGAAGCATGAAAAAAACAGCATGTCGACTCATGTGAGCTCGACCCCAAAATACAGCATAAAATGCCCACAAATCTCACAGTCTCATCTCTAGGTCAATATACAACAATACTGGTAGATACAGTAGATGGAGTACTCTAGATATAAAGAATATACAAGATGGTACAAAAATAATAACACAACCCACCTACGAGCAAAAACCTCGAGTCCTGGAAAAGAGGCAAAAGAAGCGGTGCGCCCGCCGCTACTGTGCTAACGGAGCGGACCTGCAAAAGACTATGGCACAACGGGGGTGAGTTGCCAACTCGTGAGTAATAAATAACAACTATAGAGGCTATCGCAAGTATGCACACAAGTATCCTAGCATCTATAATACAGGTATGGCAGGATATAATAGCAGGTATGTATGCAATATGAATATACTAACAGGTATGTATGCAATATGAATATACTCGTGATCTGCATGTGTAAATATAAGAAATCATCTTTTTCCTTTAGGCATCTCTTTGAAATATCAGCATAATACCAATAGAATCAACCAGAATCCGTGTCCAGCAACGACACCTCAAAACTGTCTCAAATCTCATATCAAAGTATCTCTGGCCTCAGCCGTCCGGTTGACCCATCTCAAATATTAATATCTCATCATCTCGCGGCCACGGTCGGTATCCTCTCGATATCCGCCGTGCCAAAACAGTCACCGGTAGGTAGTCCATCCCCTGCCAGGCTCAACGTCAACAACACATTCCTCTTGCCCCGGGGTACCTTACCGGGCCCACCATGTACCCATGACGGTTCCTCCACTCCTCGACACGGATCTCGAAAACCACAGCAAACTCATAGTGGATGACACTTTACATCACTAGAAAACCGCAATTTTGCATATTTTAAAAAGGGTAATAAGTTTTAGAAATTTTGCGGCTTTCCCCCGAAATACAGAAATATCATAAATCTCAAGAAATCATCATGAATGCATACGTCAATAATAATGAATGCATATGGTTTTAATGTTCAAGTTACAATGCATAATTAATAGACTAGGCATGAGCAAATGATATAATGATATACATGAACATGAATAGCAATTCTACGATGTTATTTTAAGGATTTATTGCAATAGTACAGGTTTAGATATCAAATAGGGTGACAATATTCTAGATTATAAGTTATCTAGTGTCGTGGCATGGCAATTACCAGGGCGTGTGTGTACGCATGAATAGTGCTCATGCTGCATATAAAAACCCTGGCAATGGTGCAGGTGTCCTATAGAATGGGTTCGCATATGTATGTCAAATAAAGCATGGATGTAGTTACTAATATTACTAGAAATCTTTAACTACTTAAACTATCGGGCGACTTGCGCCATCCAAACGATAGTCCCCCGTAGATGTTACATCTACTCACAGGAATCCCCAGCTAGCTATGTCCAATCACCGCTTTCTATTTCGTGCCGCGACCGAACCTGGAATTTGCACCAATACAAAACATAAGTTGACATATCATGAAATGAAGCAAATCCCAAATGAAAATATCAACGCTCACGAGTTAGGCACAACGTGCACAAGGTGCGTGGAACACACACGAAAACCTCAAAAACTAACTAGAATCGTCGATTTGGTCGCCCGGGAAAGCTAAAACCCGATCACTCAAAAATCCGCACTCACACATCCTAAAAGTCGTAGGAGAAGCCAATACAATCATCAAGATATCAAAAATAATTCATCACATAATTTTATAACAAAACTAGTAAGCATTTGCATTCCAAAATCGGTGCAAATATCGCCGATTTGCGACAAAAAGGACTACAACCTAGCATAACATCCAACCGCATAACTAGTTAACCGCAATCACTTTGATTAAAACACAATACAAAGCTTCAAATCCTATGTTTCTATAAACAACCCTTTCTTGATTTTTCAAACTTAGCAAAATCCAACCCAAATCATACATGATACACTAAATTAACTCTAAATTAAAGTCCAAAAGGCAAGTTAACCACTTAGATTAGGCTAACAAAATAACTAGATAATAAAATAGATTTAATTAACCTACTAATGATTTCTAAAACCCTAGTTTAAATTCAAACCATGAACAAAAAATAAACTAGATTAGAAATTATCTATAATTTTAACACTAAAACAATTTTCAAGTTCTAATTAGCACACTTTAACTACAAATTAGCCAAAGATTTAAATTATACCTCACAAGCCCAAACCCTATGTTTCTATAGCCTCCCAAGATACCATCTTTCTCCAAGATTTAAACCATTTTGGGCTTGAGAAGAGATAGAATAAGGTTTTGTGTTGAAATTCTGAAGGAAATTGTTGATTTTTGGAGCAAATTTTGGATTAACTTTGATGAAGAAAAGAGATGAGGCAAAGAGGGGGAGGGGCTGCTGCAAAACTGCAGGAATTCGGTGGAGAGAGAGGGGGATGGGGGATGTGAGGGGATAGTGTAAAAAGTCTTAGTCAAACCCCCCCCCCCAAAAATACCGTAATACCCCCAGCTATATACTATATTTAAATCCTACTCAAAACAATTCATTCACAAGACTTAAGGTCAAAAAAGAGACGGATGGGGGCTGCTTCTGCAGTGGTGGGACCGGCCTAGGGGAGTGGGGGTGAGTGGGAGTGGATACAAAAAGGTTTTATGCAAAAAGACCCTCCACAAGTTCATATTTGCAAGTTTTAGTTCAAAAAAAATATATTTTTGTTTTCCATCATAAAAATTAGTTAAAACTTGAAATAAAATACTAAAAATTTATATTACAACTAGATTTTAATTAAAATGATTTTAAAGCTTAAATTTATCCCATTTAAAGTTGTATTTATTGCTAATTTAATGTATTTTCTTACCGACTTATAATAATATTAAAAATTTGAAAAATTAGGGAAAAATTTAAAATGACCAGAAATTTAAAAGTAACTCATTAGCTACTAAAAAAGCAATTATCCATCCAAATTAGGTATAATTAGGCCTAAACTGCAAAATAACAAAAAAGACGATTTACGGAAAAATACCAAATTTTCACCGATTTTCAGGAAAACACCAAAACGACTTTTCAAGGCGTTACACCGAGACACACGAAGGAGATGAGCGATAGGAGGGGTTTCGTCTCTCCCAGTATTGGGAGTTGATGCTGTGCTGTGCTCGATTGTCTATATCGGTAAGTCCCTGGCCAGGGATATTGAGATTTACAGATAAATGTTATCAGTAGTTTCTCGATATGTTGTAAACCATTGATCGACACGACTTATTGAGTTATTGGGGTCGACGTTACCATCCCTAGACTTGATATGCAGCATATCTGACGAAGAGACCGGACTGTACGGTAGTGTTGCCGGTTGGCTCTACGTGAGTTGTGACAGGTTCGCTTGTTTTCTTCTGATCGCTCAATACCCGGGTGGCCGTTAAGTTTAGCTGACCGCTTGGGGCTTGGGGGTGCTTGATATGATCATCACCCACTGCCGGCGTATTGACGAGTCTTAGAGTCCCACAATGGAGTTTCTTAGTCCAGGCGAAACGATATGGTGCGCATATGAGATATGCGCGTGGACCCGGTTAAAATACGCGTATGAGATACCGTATTTTAATCGGGCGGTTTGCTTTTGGTCGGGTCGTATGCGATATGACCGGTTTGCTAAATCAAGTGTTGATTTATCATTGACCATTAGTTTCTCACTTTAAATCCTTTCTTGTCTTTTTATTGTATGCATGCATGTATGCATTCATTCTCATTCATGCACATAGGATGTGCATGCACACATACATGCATACATAATCTATCATGGTTGTTGATATAGTGGATGGTGGCAATATAAGACTCACACCATATATATAAATATATATATATATATATTATTTTTTGGAAAAGAAAAATGGAAATGGAAGATTGTTATCATGGTTTATTATTTTATTCTTGCACTAACCCCTTGGATTAACCATGATTCATTTTCTATGGCCATTTTTGTTCCGAACTAAAATATCTAGATATTTTATAACTATGGTTAAGAATGAGGAAGTGAAAATATATATATTTTTATTCACAAGTTTATCATTATCTTGAGCTCTTTACAAGCCATCATCTTCTTCCTTTTTTCTCTCTTGCTCTCTAGTTTTCTCAAGTGAGCAAAAGAGTCACCAAGTTAAGATTTTGAAGTGAGAAAACAAACCACATCACCATTCTACACTAGTCTTGCCCATTAGTGTAGAGTGTTAGCTTCCATTTCTTCTCTTGATCTAGTGGAGCTTCAAGCTTGGACAAAGAGGACTCTGGGTGGATCGTCGTGGACCTAGAAGATCTCAAGCGAACCTTTTTCCCAACCCTCAAGTAGCCAAGGAGTCTAGCGTAGGGAGCTATAAAGGTTGTACTCTCAAAACCCTAGCTTTTACTACTTGTGTTTATGTTGCCCTAAATTTTCTAGCATGATCCTTAAGAAAGTTTCTTTAGCACCATATAAATTTTAAATATGGCATGTGTGTTGCCTCCAAACCCTTGTAGTGGTGCTGTAGAGAACCCTTCAAACCCACTATACTAATCATATCGTATCTCATAATACGAACCAATCGCATCACCGATCTCATGGCATCACGCCCAATCACATCTACTCATCTCCAAATACAATATACTATACTCATCATCCATGTATATGTATACGTATATATATATATATACATAGTCCAATACCTATGTGTGTATATATATACATATCCCCATATACGCATAAGTAAAACAATGTAAGTGTGTGTGTGTGCGTGTGGGTGTAATCTTATTCTAGGGTTCACAACTAAGAAACTAACTGCGACACTATCAACCAAATACTAAAATTAAACTTATGATCTTCTAAGATCTATCTCGATAATCATTTAGTCTCACTTAACACAAATTTATATAATATATATCGTATACTACATAACGAACTGCGGGGTGTCATACGCCATCCACCCGACATCCCCCGTAGATATATATCTACTCACCTGATCATCCCTTGCCGAAGTCGATATCGCCATCCTCTTCTTCATCATCCGAAATCCACGTGGGGGTATCTACATATATAAACATATAGCATCGAAAACGGAAATCACGCACGAAAACCTAAATATCGCACGAATCACACATAGGTTAAAACCTATAGTTTACGCCTGCAAGAATAATCAAACAACTCCCGATACTGACGTACAACCATCAAGTGACCGGGATAAAACACAAATACAAAATAGAGGCGCCTATCAAAAAGATACTCCGAAGGCTTCGGGATCGAGGTCTCATTAGCCGAAGAAGACCCAGGCCAATCCACGTGGCCTCTTTGATGAACGTCAGCGACGGAGACATACCAATTCATAAAACCCGCAAAACGAAATCAGAAACTACGTAAAACACTTCCAGATTTTACCTTAGGTGTATTTGGCCAATTTTGCATATGGGCGGGGTCTATTTTACTGGAGATAAAACCCTGGACCAAACGCAAAGCCCTAAGTCCCTGCGCTGGCCGCAAATTGCGGCCATAATGGATAAAACTGCGGCCATGGGAGGGAATTAGGGTCGTGGGTTTTGGGTATAGGTTCTAGGTTTCCTTCTTGTATCTCTGTATTTTGCTAAATATTTTTCAGGTGTCCCGGGTGATAGCAGATACCAATATATACTCACAGAATCCACAAAATCCGATATCGGGGATTTCTAAGTTCGCTAATTGGGGTTCTAGTCTCTGGTTTAGTCCAGTATACAATCACCACAGGGTTTTTATAGCCTCTACTAATCTCAATTACACAATCACAACTCAAGAATCCCTCAAACCCTAACTTGAAATTTTCAAGGCTCAGTAAACAACACTAAATCGGTTCTAAACATGTAAAGATGCTAAAGTGAATGAAATACAATACTAATGGTGTTAGAATTATCTCATTTGGAAACTCAAGAATTTACTTGAGTTGCCCTAAGTCTTCAAAATACAACTTTTCATGGTCCAAAGTGTTTGTAGTGAGCTTGCGCATGTTTTTTATGAAAGGGGGGGGTGAACTTTTGATGTGTTTTTGGTGATTTTTTTAGGTGGTGAAGGTGGTGGAGGAGAGGGGGCTGCCATGGGGTTTGAGAGGGAGAGAGAATGATGAAGGAAAAATGGAGGGAACACAATGGCCATGGTCAAGTTGAACCCCCACCTCTCTCTCTCTTGCCCAAACCTATTTCTTTATCTTTTGTTCCCTTTTTCCTTTTCTTTTCCTTCTCTTTTCTTTTCTTCTCATCTCAATGACAATGCCATGCATGAAAATAAGGAAAAAGACATGGTAGAAAAAATGTATCAATGTTTAATTTTGACATGGTGCATGTCATGTGTACGAATCAAGCTTAATGCACGATTAACGATATCTAATCGCGATTAGCATTAATATTGTATATAATTAATTATAAAATTTCATAATTTGCTTAAATCAACAAAACACCCTCATTTCAGTAATTCCTATAATTTTCCAAATATATCCTAATTTATCGGTATTTAATTATACCGCATTATCAAAATATTCATTATATATAGCATTTAATTTTATAAATTCCCAAAAATAATATTTTATTTTTCTGAAATGTTACAGTCTTCCCCCCTTAAAGAAATTCGGTCCCCGAATTTAAATTTAAATCCCTCAAATACTAAAACATTTCAGTAAAATGATCAAGTCATAGGGGTTCCGAATCATAAATACACAAAATACATCGTAGCGCAATGCATGCGCATGAAAAACGAGTATATAATCCAAAATCAAAACTCCGTCAAGCATCCCGCAATCATCGGAGTTATGGTGAAGACACCAATGTCAAAGCCCAATACGAAAACCAACATGATATACATCAACTATGCATGTAATCATCATTAAAACATCTGAAAGGGATGCATGCCAAACTCTTTTCCAATCGCTGTAAAATACGCGTATCACTGCACAGTGGCGGACGTCTATTGTAAGAAAATAACTATATATATGTATATATATATCCTTTGTTTAACATACACGTCCCGCCGTTTTGAAAATAATTTAGAAGGGTTTCCTTTATTAAATGTTCGTGTCATCTCGGACACGTAGGTAAATACTGAGACTATAGCTCCTTTTTGGAAATTCCTTCGATAACTATGAATGCATGCAAAAATATATTCAGGTACCATCTTCTGACTAGTCCTGCTCAGTACTAAAATGATAGTAAATATCATAAAAACGTACTGCTCCACAAAAATCAATCCCAAAATGTGCATAAGAATGCCACGTGCGTCTGGTGCGCTCGGAAATCGAAATCCATGAATGTGCCATACATGTGCACATAAATAAAATCTAAGTGCAACGGGTGTGCACGAAACACCTGTCAAAGGCAATGGGTGTGCTTGACTGCAATATCAGGTGCGTCTGATATGCACGAAGAATCTCGATTTAGTGCATCTAGTGTGCACCAAAATCGCATCAAGCGCGTCAAGTGTGCGCAAAATCCAACTCAACTGCATAAGGTGCACGAAAAAAATATCGAATATCACAATCGAAATCGATGGTATACAACATATCTCAATCCAAATCAGGTATACCGTGGTATATAATCTCACAACCATGTGCATCAGCGTGCACAAATGTAATGCCCCAGGTGGAGTTGGGGCTGAAAACCACCTACCCCGTGAAGAAGTGAGGTGTTATCCGGTATCGAGGTGGGGATGTAACCGATACGGATACACACGGGGAACCACTATAGAGCAATGTGGAGTATCGAATTTCATTCCGAAAGAGGGCACGATCTGAACTATAAATGGAATTATACCTCTCTTCAATACAGAGACGCCTTTTGGTTGAATCGGAACTCCGGAGTTTGAAGAACTCCGTAGTTAAGCGTGCTCGGGCCAGGGAAGTCCTGGGATGGGTGACCTCCTGGGAAGTGGCCCCTGGTTGTTCATATCAGAATATTGCATTTTATACCGCCCATTCTTACGCTCGTGTGTTTATAGGTAGGTACTTTTAATCCGTGTTTGTTACATGTTTGCAGAATACAGGTTTCCAGTACAAATATTGCTAATCAGGATTAATTCTCCACAGTTACGCCAAATGCAGAATATCTGTCCACAGCAGATAAAAGCCGGGTTCCGGTCATCCATATCCGTCCGGTGCTGCGTACCGGTTCCTGGGACAAGACATATGACAGCGGTCATTCATGTCTCGGACAAGCACGGAGCACGAGAGGGGCTGCACAAGAATCAATGGGTGCGCGGAGCTCGAGGGAGAGATAAAGTCAAAAGTAGCATGCAATCTTGGACTTAGAATTCTGAAAATATTCTGGAAATATTATAAGAAAATATATGTACCAAACAGATGGAAAAAGCCAACCAGGAAACCACAGAAAAGACCACTGCCTGAATCTACAGTACGGCCGCGCATGCGCGGCCAATAGGGGCTATTGGCGGCGCATGTGCGCGCGGCCATACAGGCGCCACACTCAGTGGATTTTGGGGGGTAGTTTTGGTACTTCATATTGAGGCTGCTGGTAGCCCTAAAACCCCATTTCCCTGCCTATAAATACAGCAGTTTTGAGCTAAGCCAAGGGAGCAATTTTTGAGTTTTGTTTTAGCCTCATTTTTGTTAGTTTCTTTCTTCTTCTTCTTCATTCCTCCATTAAATTGTAGTGAGAGCTTTTGAGTGGATGTTAATGAAGATGAGGGATTTGTATCTTTCTTTGTAGTTCGGCTCCCCCTTGAGATTTCTGCTTTCTCTTGCTCATTCAATCTCTTCATTGAGGTTGGATGGTTAAGGGTTAGTTATTGATCTCAAGGGTCGTATTTTCTTCCGGGACTAGCACTTCATTTCACATGCGTTTTCTACCCTTCCCTTGATCTTGCAAGTTCTTCATTGAGCTTGCAAGTTTAAGGGTTGGCTATTGAGCACATGCTTGGCTTGGGTCCTAGTTCCGTATTCTTTTTATTACTTGCTTTTTATTACTTGTCTTTTTATTACTTGCATTTTCTTTCATGCAATTTTATTCATGCAATTTTATTACTTGTATCTTTTCTTTTCTTTGTTCTTTTCTCTTTGTTCTCTTTTGTATATATTGTGAATGTTGTAATTATTGTTCTTGTTAAGAAGAAATAAGGTATTGTAAGTTAACACATTTCTTTACCAATTCCTTTTCCCGTTATTTTCCATTTGAACTTCGCCCAAACCATACGCAAGCGCTCCGTTAGGCACCGTACCCTGACAAGGTAACGGTGATTCCTAACCACGACCGGTTGCGTTCAGTTTGGCCGGAGGCGAAAGCAAGAGACAAGAACGGAAGGACAAGGGTAAATAAGCCGGATTCCACGAATACCGCGCTTAAATCCCCTAATCCCCGTTGTTGCCGATTGTCTAGCTTCAATTGGTCAAGACTCGGCACAAAGGTTTTTGAGTACGGATTTCTTAGCTTACAATCTCGTATTTTTCTTAACAACTTTATACTTGCAGATAAACACATAGGTTAGAATCAAACAAACTCATACAGATTCTTTATTGACTCGTCTAAAACAAGAAGGTAAGATAACACCATCTCCCTGTGGACCGACCCGTGCTCACCGGCTAGCTGCAAAGCGACACCGTCCTGATCGCGGTTACACTTAAATTCTTTGAACATCCGACACGCCAAAAGCGTGCGATCAAATGGCGCCGTTGCCGGGGAGACGGTAGCGTATTTTCTTTCTTGTTATTCGGGTTAATATTCTTTTTGTATATATTTATAAAAAAAAAGATATTCTTTTTTTTTTTTTTGGACAACATTTTTTTTGTGGGCAAGTGTGCAGATTTTTGCAAGTTGCAAACTGCAATTGTGGGGAGCAAAGTGTACATTCAAGGCTAAGGTGTTTACGAAGTACAGTGCCAAAGATCCGGGTAGTTTGACCCGCGCAAGCGAACCTTTCAAGCTTACCGGATTCGATTCAACGGGGGTTTCCTAACCCAAAACTTAACGGTACGTACTTTACTAACACCTTCTTCTCAAATCCGACGCTTCCAATATACTATTCTTTTGCAGGATTCTTTGCAAGTTCGCTAGCAAACGCCAAAATTGACTAACCCGTATTTGTTGCAGCGCCGCGCTTAAAATAAAAAACGATTGTTTTATTCTTTATAGAATTTTTATTGATTTGCGCATTGCATCAATTAATACGGACTTAAGGGCAAGCGAACCCCACAACATACGGTAAAGGATTTCATCACCTTTTCCGTAGCCCACAAATCACGAACCTGAGCATAACGTTACCCACTCAAAATTTAAAAGAAACTAGACTTTAAGCCTTAAGGACTTCGCGCTCACTAGGAGAAGTTAACTGTATTTAGAAGCTTGCTTACGGTATATTGTTTACGGGGTGTCTAGGAAAGTGTTAACGGCGAAACCGCCAAAAGAGAATGGGTTATTTAATTAAGGAACTTCGTGAAAGCGTTGGAAAACCTCCCCTTATCTCTGCACTTACCTGGCCTCGTGATCAGTGTATCGTGAGTCTGTTTCTCGACACAGTTTAATTTCGGCAATCAAGTTCTTGAGCAGGTCTAGTTGACCTAGGTGAACCCTAGAACGATTAGGTGTGTGGTATTTTTGTGTCGTGATGATCTTTGTCAATACTCTTTTTGTGTATACTTCTTTCTTTTGTATTATATTTAACTAAAAAAAAAACATTCTTTTTTCCCCTCCCTTTTCTCTTCCTTTCTTTCACTCTCTCTTCTTATCATGGGTACTCCACCTCGCAAAACTCTTGCCGAACTTTGGTACCCACAACCAGACATAACTTCCTACGCTTCTTGTTTTGGTCGAACTTCGAACGATCCATCCATGCCAAAAATTTCTTTGAAAGATCGGATAGACGCGTCTAGGACAAACAATTTGACTCCGCAATCCACTTCATATCAACCATTTCAAACATTCACCCCTTCTTACGTTGATACACCTTCTTCGAGTCATGTTCCAAGACCTATGTCTCTAGCTGAACGTATTGAACAATCCCGTAGCCGATCTTTCACTCCTTTCACCACTACAAATTCTTGGGATCAACAATTCCATTCACCTTCTTATCCCAATGTTGATCCTACTCCTGTCCAGCCATTCAATTCCTACCAATCCTACCCTAATTTTGCACCTTCCCTAGACATTGCATCAGAACAGCCTTTTGGGAGTTTTCAGTATCCAAACAACTTTGAATCTTTTACTGAAACCCCTTCACAACCTATGTCTAGCTTAGAACAGTCCTTGGAAGAATTTAGGGTAGCTTCACAACAGACGATGGATTTAAATGCGTCCATGGCCGCCCTCATACAACCTAGTGATCCGGTAGCTAGTTTTCAACTAGCTCCAACTTTTTCAATGTATGATGAGGCGGCAGGACAGGCTGTGAAATTGAGTGGAGAGAGTGAGATGTACCCCCTTCCAAATCAAACCTACCCATCTCAGATTGAATCCCACAACTCCTGTGTTCCCAACGATTCGTCAAATGAAGATAGAATGATTAATGAGTTGTGCGACTTTGTAGTGTTTGATTTACCTGATTGTGAAGGGTCCCTTCCAAGTGAAACCATACCCAATCCTCTTGACCTCTACACCTCCACTTTAGAACCCAAATCGATTGATATCCATGCTATTGTTAAGGTGTCTGAGAATATAGATTTTCACTTGATCGAGGATATTGACGCTGGGGATATTTTGGATGATGAACCCATAGATTTGACTAGGTTTTTCTCTCCAATTCATCATCCCGAGGCTTTAAATGTTTTTCCCGAACCCCATATGCGTCTGGACTTTGATGAAATGTGCATGGATAAGCTTAATTTTGAGGAGAATTTTGAGGATATTTTTGAGGATGAAACAGTTCGAGATGATGAGTCGGATTTTCCAATTCATCCTGTTCCTTTCACTGACTGTGTACACCCTCCAGAACCCTTAACCGATACCCTTCCTCAGCCACTTCCCTCCATCCTTCCCATCGTTCCGACCTTGCAAGAACCCGTATCACTTACATATCATTTGTCTGGTTTACCAAGTTCGGCGTACCCATGGTTTCTTACGAACCTTGAGGGATTTGACCCAATCTCTCGACGGGTAAATATATTAGCACAATCGCTTTTTACACATCGCTCATCACAAATTGTGCTAATCTATTTACTCCATTTGCACCCTCAAGTTCGTACTCCACTTCTTTTTCCCTTCCACCATTCTTCTTCTCATCTACCGAGACCGCATTCCACTTCTCTCCACAAGCGGTCTCGCGTAGTCTCCATTTCTTTTCCCTACGCCTTCTTTCACCAACCACCGCTTTACAGAGATAAGATCTTTGAATGGTTGGTGCTAACTTTTGGCCTGTGTAAGGCCTTGTATAGTTTGATACTGTTCTTTCCCCCCTAATCCTGAATTTCAATGCTTAACAGTGGAAACACTGTTTTACTTAAGTTTGGGGGGGACATTTTTTTGTATATATTTTTTTTGGTTTTCCCTTTTTTTTTTGTTTTGTATATAATTTGTTTTTAGGAAGCACCGGCAATTTTGACCCTCTTAGTATAGCCTGACAGTGAGGGCACTGTCAAGTTTAAGTTTGGGGGTGTGCTCGGTAAGCTTTCTTCCTTCGCATTCATTTGTATATTTTGCATCTGCATATTAAACCCATAAAACCCATAAAAATCGAAAAATTTCTAAAAATATAAAAAAAATTTGTCAAGTTAGCTTGTGGAAGAACTCTGATTCAACGTTCGACGGTTTTTGTTTGAAAAGATAGGAATAACTAAATCCTATGTTTGGATTTTGAAAACCTGAAAGATAACTCTCCTTTGAAGTTTACTATGGCTGATATACGTCTTTACATTACACTACACGTGTTGTGAGTCTTGGAAATTAGATGACAAGTCTTTTATGTTTAAAAAACTTTTAAATAGATAAATGATTTTCTGAGGATCAAATAAGTTTGTTCTGAAATAAGTAATATATCAAGAATAGTTTATGAAGTAAGTGAATATGAAAGAATGTTATTGATGCCTTAATTGGAACTAAGTCTGAAAAATAACCCATCTGAAACTTGATTGGAATGATTACACACCAAACCCACTAAACACGTCTTTTATCCAAAAATAATTGAACTACCGGTTATATCTCCGTTCGTATTGAATCATCATGTTTTTCACGCCAAACTGTCTTTTGTTTTTGGACCTAGGTAACTTGAGTAATTAAGTCCACTGGGGTGTTTCTACACCTAATGCCCTAAAACCAACTGGTTTGGGTGCATTGGCCCAAAGCTCGCTAAGAAGCCTAGAAAGTCCAGATAAAAACAAAGTCAAACAAGTGTTCTCTCCGAGTTAAAATTCCTAATGGTTCTTTGTGTGAGAATAATCTTGATAAAAGACAGGCTTTTAAAAAAAATATTTAACGGAGATATGAAGGTTTTACTCTATGATAAAGACTATTGCACGTTCACAAAGGTGTGTATGAAATGAAAACAAGAAAAAGGTGGAGTGAAGAATAAGACCTAGTTTCCTGTTAGGGAAGATAGAAATTCTGAAGTTGAAACTTTACTGGAAAACGAAACTTGAAAAATGCTTAACTCTCTATAAAACTTATGTGATCCTTTTAAAATTGTTTTCTGGGCTTTATTGTGCGACATGAGGACTTTAATCGACCTTTCTGGAACTTAACGGCACTATTTTGCACTGCACGTAAAGACATATAAAATCTGTAGTTAAATAAGAAGAGAGATGTGAAAAATAAAGGTTCGATAGTCTAAACTTAGGATTATAGAATTGTTATTTTCTAAAACAAAACTTTAGGACATGAATCTTAGTTATTGTACAAAGCTAGCTTGACCGGATTTTTTGGGTAGTATCCGCTGAAAACCATCAGGAGACAACACTCCTCCTACTAGGGACACGTAGAGGTTTAACGGCTTGTTGCACATGCTCAGTGCAATCGCGTTCCCTGCGAAAGTGCGGTTATCATTTTATTTTTGTGAATAATTGGTTTTGCTCGGGACGAGCAAAAGTTAAGTTTGGGGGTATTTGTTCATATCAGAATATTGCATTTTATACCGCCCATTCTTACGCTCGTGTGTTTATAGGTAGGTACTTTTAATCCGTGTTTGTTACATGTTTGCAGAATACAGGTTTCCAGTACAAATATTGCTAATCAGGATTAATTCTCCACAGTTACGCCAAATGCAGAACATCTGTCCACAGCAGATAAAAGCCGGGTTCCGGTCATCCATATCCGTCCGGTGCTGTGTACAGGTTCCTGGGACAAGACATATGACAGCGGTCATTCATGTCTCGGACAAGCACAGAGCACGAGAGGGGCTGCACAAGAATCAATGGGTGCGCGGAGCTCGAGGGAGAGATAAAGTCAAAAGTAGCATGCAATCTTGGACTTAGAATTCTGAAAATATTCTGGAAATATTATAAGAAAATATATGTACCAAACAGCTGGAAAAAGCCAACCAGGAAACCACAGAAAAGACCACTGCCTGAATCTACAGTACGGCCGCGCATGCGCGGCCAATAAGGGCTATTGGCGGCGCATGCGCGGCCATACAGGCGCCGCACTCAGTGGATTTTAGGGGGTAGTTTTGGTACTTCATATTGAGGCTGCTGGTTGCCCTAAAACCCCATTTCCCTGCCTATAAATACAGCAGTTTTGAGCTAAGCCAAGGGAGCAATTTTTGAGTTTTGTTTTAGCCTCATTTTTGTTAGTTTCTTTCTTCTTCTTCTTCATTCCTCCATTAAATTGTAGTGAGAGCTTTTGAGTGGATGTTAATGAAGATGAGGGATTTGTATCTTTCTTTGTAGTTCGGCTCCCCCTTGAGATTTCTGCTTTCTCTTGCTCATTCAATCTCTTCATTGAGGTTGAATGGTTAAGGGTTAGTTATTGATCTCAAGGGTCGTATTTTCTTCCGGGACTAGCACTTCATTTCACATGCGTTTTCTACCCTTCCCTTGATCTTGCAAGTTCTTCATTGAGCTTGCAAATTTAAGGGTTGGCTATTGAGCACATGCTTGGCTTGGGTCCTAGTTCCGTATTCTTTTTATTACTCGCTTTTTACTACTTGTCTTTTTATTACTTGCATTTTCTTTCATGCAATTTTATTCATGCAATTTTATTACTTGTATCTTTTCTTTTCTTTGTTCTTTTCTCTTTGTTCTCTTTTGTTTATATTGTGAATGTTGTAATTATTGTTCTTGTTAAGAAGAAATAAGGTATTGTAAGTTAACACATTTCTTTACCAATTCCTTTTCCCGTTATTTTCCATTTGAACTTCGCCCAAACCATACGCAAGCGCTCCGTTAGGCACCGTACCCTGACAAGGTAACGGTGATTCCTAATCACGACCGGTTGCGTTCGGCTTGGCCGGAGGCGAAAGCAAGAGACAAGAACGGAAGGACAAGGGTAAATAAGCCGGATTCCACGAATACCGCGCTTAAATCCCCTAATCCCCGTTGTTGCCGATTGTCTAGCTTCAATTGGTCAAGACTCGGCTCAAAGGTTTTTGAGTACGGATTTCTTAGCTTACAATCTCGTATTTTTCTTAACAACTTTATACTTGCAGATAAACACATAGGTTAGAATCAAACAAACTCATACAGATTCTTTATTGACTCGTCTAAAACAAGAAGGTAAGATAACACCATCTCCCTGTGGACCGACCCGTGCTCACCGGCTAGCTGCAAAGCGACACCGTCCTGATCGCGGTTACACTTAAATTCTTTGAACATCCGACACGCCAAAAGCGTGCGATCACTGGTCGGGTCTAATTCACTCCGAAGTACAAAACTGTGCGGCTTCGGCCAGAGCGGACAATACTCTCTGTATTGGGGGCGCGTCGTGACAGAATGGTATCAGAGACGGTCCCTCAAAAGTAGGTCTGTGGTTCGAGGACGAACCATTGTTCTAAGTGGGGGGGGGGAATGTAATGCCCCAGGTGGAGTTGGGGCAGAATACCTCCTACCCCGTGAAGAAGTGAGGTGTTATCCGGTATCGAGGTGGGGATGTTAACCGATACGGATACACACGGGGAACCATTATAGAACAATGGGGAGTATCGAATTTCATTCCGAAAGAGGGCACGATCTGAACTATAAATGGAATTATACCCCTCTTAAATACAGAGGCGCCTTTTGGATAAATCGGAACTCCGGAGTTTGAAGAACTCCGTAGTTAAGCGTGCTCGGGCCAGAGAAGTCCTGGGATGGGTGACCTCCTGGGAAGTGGCCCCTGGTCGGGTCCGATTCACTCCGAAGGACAAAACCATGCGGCTTCGGCCAGAGCGGACAATACTCTCTGTTATTGGGGGCGCGTCGTGACAACGTTTCAGAAATCGTTTTGCGAATTTTTCCGTTTTAGGGCAAAATTGTTGGTTTTTCCCGTTTTAACCCGATTTCGATCAAACGTCCGTATAAGCTTACCGGCACCTAATTTAGCTAAAATAAAGCATGTGTGCGAACTTTAGGGGTATTTGAGAGGTTTTGGTTCAGATAGAATTTTTCCCAAATAAAATATTATTTTAGCCGGTAAAATATGCGCGTAAATCGGGAAAATTTTTCTAAATGAAAATTTTAGGGAATCATCACTAAAATTATTTTAGAACCTTCTTTTTAAATATCTAGATATTTTTTTGGTCAAATGGAATTATTTTTATAAAAAAAAAGAAAATGAATGAAAAGTGGCATTTTTGCATTAAATGTTCATTAATTATTTTCTTTTGCTAGAAAATTCCACACACTTCATCAAAAATCCCCCCATTCTCCCCTTGACCGGCCCTTCCCTTCCCCTTGCTGCCCTCCATCATTTCCACCCATTTTCAACTCATTTTTCATCAAATAAATCATGGAAAATCCAATTTTATTCATACAAATTCAAATATAATCATTTTTCCTTCATTTCCTTCACTAATCCTTCATGGATCTTCATTAAAGCTTGGTTTTTGATGCTAAAATGTTGGATTAAGTTTCATTTTGTGTTCTTGGGGAGGTATAATTCTTACCTTAATCCTTTTATATTTGCTTTAATCTTATTCTAGCTAGTTTAGTTAGCTAATTATGTGTTTAGTTTAGTTTTTATATTATGATTAATTCATTTATTTTTGGTTTAAGAAATTCATGTTAGGGTTAAATTTTGTTTATGTGTTTAGTGTTCTTTTGAAGTGTTAATTTGTGTTTTGGAGAAGATTAACCTAGTAGAAAATATTAATTTTTGTTAATGATCACTCTGTTTAATTATGCAATTAGCTTACTAGGTTTTTGCTAAAACATAATTAGCGAGTGTTAAAAATATAGGAATGGTTTAGGTAGCTTAGTTAAGCTATTTTAAGGTGTTTCTTATCGCTAGATATGCATTAGCTTGAAACTAGTGCGGAATTTTGCCATAGGTTGCTTACTAGATTTCGGGATTTTTTCGACGTGGGTTCGATTGGTCGTTACGAGGTTATATCTATTGTATTCCTCGTAATTCTTGTGTTGTGTTGCGCGATCGGGAAGATCGGGGTCCAGTCATGGTGTTTTGTAGTTTAGCGACCCCGAATAGGGTTTTTGGCCGGTATCGTGCGCGATAGATGCACTAAGCGCGCGGTGTAATTTTCCAGACGTTTTCATCGCGTTTCGTTGTCTTTTCGTCGATGCAGGATATTTGCTTATGTGTTGTGTTTGTGAAATTTTAGGTTCGCAAGCGGGGATTTCGGACGCTACGACAAGGGGAAAACAGGTGGTAGGCTCCACCTAGCTTGGAGCGTTGGTGAGTAGATTTAACATCTACAGGGGAATCGCCCGCATGGCGTTATGCGTCAGGGCTAGAGATTTTATTACTTGTCGCATATTCTACGTTATTGTTAGAATTGCGCCTTTACCCTATTACTTAGATGTAGTTGTGCCTGGACTAGTAGTAGTAGGACACTGCACATATTATTGACGATTCATGTTGCACGAACACTGATTATATGCTACACACACCGTCAATAATTGCAATGTCACACACAAACCACTTATAGATGTTATATTGCTTGGTTAGGGACATTGTGACATTGATTCATACTGGTTATCATATATGGCATTTATCGTACCTGTATTCCTATAGAGTATTGTACCATTAGTGATAGGTACATACACACTCCTTGTCATAGCTACAGGTATACCTTGCACATTCTGTTCTTATACCCAGGGGGTATACTATATCATTGCTTATAGGTAGACACATTATCTTGCTATACCTTATTGATTTCACATACATCTGGTTTTAGCTACATGTTTACCTTCACTTGATGTTATTTAGAAGTGGATAAATAGGAACCGCATGATATTTGTATTAACTTGATGCAGTTAATAAGCGGTTTTTCCTTTATATGCATGCATTTCAGATATGGCGCACATATTATATTCATGGATTTTCGCATTGTTATATGGATTTTTCATGATGTTTTCTGGATTTGGGGACCGTGGTAGTTTATGAAATTATGCATTATTTGAAAGACCCGGTTTCCTTGATATTGATGTTTCCGCAGCCACCATGAGATTTATCGGTTCTGATATATGCCCGATTCGAGGAGTGAGGAGGCACCGTCTGTGGGTACATGGTGGGGCCCAGGGGTACCCCGAAGCAAGAACGATTTCGCGGTGCTAGGCGATGAGGCTTAGGGGAACCATACTATCCGGTGACAGGACCAATGACTCATCGGCTATCGAGTGGATACCGACGGGAGTCATGTGCGTATGGATACGTCGAGAGGCGAGGGTCAGAGCTAGGCACTCGAGCTCTTGGGATAGCGTATGATACGTACCCATCAGGGGGGCCAGTCATGGAGACAGCACCTGATGGATCAGCATTTCTGTGTCGATGCTTGGCACATTGGTTTCATGATATTTCCAATTACTCATTTGTATATATAACAGGGGATTGAGCCGCTGTTATATATACCCTTACACCAATATTAGGGGAATGGGACGCTAATATATGTGTATTGACCTCATCATATTTATTATGCCATTATTTTAGGATGTTAGAATTTTGCTGGAAATTTGATTCGGGATATAAGAGATTCATTTGAGATTGGATACTGGAGATATATGTGAGATATACTTGATATGGTACATACGAGATATGTGAGATCCACTTGGTGTTGTACATTCGAGATATGTGAGATATACTTGATATGGTACATACGAGATATGTGAGATCCACTTGATATTGTACATTCGATATATGTAATATATACTTGATGTTGTACATTCGATATATGTGATATATACTTGATGTTGTACATTCGATATATGTGAGATATACTTGATGTTGTACATTCGGGATATACGAGATATACTTAATATTGTGAAATTGAGGAGAATGCGATACTTAGATGATTTGAGAGCCAATTTGGGGGTTGATTTGAGGAATTGGGATTTGATTCGTCTTGATGGATTGTGATCCTACCACGATGTCAGGATTCCGTGGAAATGACATATTTCACTCCATACCTCACATTTATCTATTTGTGCACTGTTTCATGTATTACGAGTACCTGTTAGTGTACCTTTCATGAGTGTTGCACATTTACATTCTCATACCCCCATTGCATGATTATTGCATACTGTGTCATATCATTATTTCTTTATATATATTAGTTGTACTTGTTAGTGTACTTTCCATTAATCTACATTCATATGACCTGTTATTACTGTAAATTGCATATCTTAGATTCATGCTGTACGTACATTCCTGCGATTACCTGCATATGTTATTTACTATTCACGAGTTGGCAACTCACCCCCGTTGTGCCACAGGTGTTACAGAGGGTTCCCCAGAGTAGTCGAGGCTGGCTATTCATCTATCATCTTTTGCTACAGATACCGCATCGGCTCACAGTGTGCTGTTTTGTTCAGGTGGGTTTTGGTGGTTATCTGTATTTGTATTGTATATTCGTTGTATCTTGTACTCTCCATCTACTATTATGTTGTTGACTTAGAGACTTGGTAAGGACGATATTGTATAAATTGTGGATTTGTTGTCTTTTATACAGTTTCCTTTCTATCGTCTTCTTTTTCTTCGCTACGGCGTCGTATATTTGTTGTGGTGGTTGTTTTCCGCCTTTGGGCCTGGATTTGCTCCTGTTGGGGATGCTTTACATTATATTTATGTTGTACCCATTTTTGGGGTTGGTTTTTATAAAGGAGGTGCTGCCGAAATTTTCAAGAAAGAAAATTGGACTTAAAGAATTTATATTTGAGATTTTTTTAATGGTTTAAACAATGTTTCTCATCTTTTCTTGTCTTTTAATGGTTTAGATTTCTAGGTTTTGGCTTTCTTTTACTACGTTACGCCTGTAGACATTGCGTAGTATTAGGGCCGTCACGTGCCAATTTCGGGTCGTGACAAACTTGGTATTAGAGCGCTAGGTTTTTACCTTACGGAGTGTAGGATGACCTTTATATGATGGAGTAGGTAGCTTAAGCAGAGTAACGTAGTGTGTGTATGTCTGCAGCATACTCACGATGCAGTACTCCGTCTAAAGTGACCTAAGTACAATTACTTGAAATTCCTTCTTTGATGATTCATATCCTTGTGATTCGATTTCCGTGTTCATATCGAATCCTATTCCTATTTATAGCCTTTGCCGACGACGACTATGGGGACTCAGTGAGGTGCAGCGAAGGCCGAGGTCAGTATTGACTCGGGGAAAGCGAGGACTGACCAGGATGGCACGCTCGTTGCACAGGTGCAGACGGATCCGCCTTCGACAGATAGTATCGCTAGGCTTGTGGAAGAGATGCAGGACTTGCGCCAAACGATGAGTTCTTTGGTGGAGACCATTCGAGCGCAGCGACAGGAGGTTGTCACCCCTGTTACCCAGTTGTTCCTTGCGATCAGTACACAGCTTTCCGTCAGTTACATAGCACCAGTGGATGCAGCCCTAGTTGACGAGACACGTATTCCAGAGACTTTGCGAGTTCCAGGACAGTGGAGGACCAGTAACGGTGTGCCAGTCCAGGGACAGAGGCCCAGTCATCGAGACAGATTTCGTGACCGTCGTGGGAGTGGCAGAGGCTTAGGACGAGGTCAGTCGTTCAGCTTTCATCCCTTGGAGGGCCAGCAGCCGTCGTATGGATGTTTTCGATGCGGGAGCCTTCATCACTTCATCAGGGACTGTTCCTTAGCACCGCGTCAGAGTCGTGTTCTAAAAGGTCATGGGCGCGGAAGGTTTTCTCTGAGGGGTCAGTCTGGCAGAGGAAGGGTTCTGACAGCTGCGGGTAGGAGGCAGACACAGGAGTTTGCTTCTATTCATCGGGACGCTCAGGCGTCCAATGCAGAGTTTTCAGGTATCCTTTATTCACATGTTCGTTTGATGTACTTGTTGGTTTTCATACTTTGTGCCGTGGTTGGGACGAGGATCGTGTTAGCTAGATCAGCCGTTTGTTGTGTTAACTTCTGTCAGCGATTCTTTTGTTGCGCGGCACGTATTTCAGTCGTATGCCAATCGGTTAGGAGATTCATCCGTCACTTGATCCTTCTAGAGAGGTTAGATTTGATGTTCTCTTGGGCATGGATTGGTTAGCTACGTGTTAGGCGTCTGTAGACTACCGTGAGGAAACAGTCAGAAATTGTTTTCCCGGCGAGTCAGTTCTTGTTGTGCAGGTGGATAGTTGTGCCGCCTCTCACAGCTTGAATTCAGCCTTTTTCGCTAGTCAGCTTTTGAGGAGATGTCGTGGATTCTTGGCGTTTATTCAAGATACCGGAGCCATGGTGGGATTGTTGGACCGGGTTCCTTTCGTACAAGAGTTTTCCGACGTTCCAGATAAGCTGGCGAAGCTTAGGGAGCTTAAGGATCTGCTGCAGAGTTGTTGTTAGTGAGGTTTGTGTGTCCGAGTGTTTCGCTTTTGGGAGCTCCTATTTTTTTGTTCGTCAAGGAGAAAGACGACAGAGTGCGGTTGTGGATTGATGGATCGTCAATTGAACCGGCTTACGGTGCGGATAGGTATCATTTATCTCGCATTGACGATTTCTTCGATCAGCTCCAGAGTGCGGGACTTTTTCTAAGTTGTTGGGATCTGGTCATCGTCGTTGCGGGTTCGGAGTGATGGCATTCTGAATACTGCTCTTGTGCGTGCTATGGCTTTGTGTGTTTTGGTGGTGTCTTTGGACTCGCCAATGCCCTAGCAGCATTCGTGGATATGATGCACCAGATTTCTTCAGGCCGGTCCTCGACCAGTTTTGTTGTGTTATTGACGACATTTTGGTCTTTTCTAGTGTGTCTTGAGGAACAGGATCAGCACTTGAGGATTTGTTTTGCAGACATTGGTAGAGCCCCAGCTGTTTGCTAGGTTCTCGGAGTGTTCCTTCAGGCTTGTTTGTGTTGACTCGTAGGTCTTATAGTTACGGGAGACGGTTTCGTATGGTTCCGAGGGAGGTCGTGACCGTACAGCTTAGGCCCAGACTTGTGTGCAGGACGGAGGTCCGCTGAATTTGGGCTTAGCAGGTTTTTGCCGCCGTTTCGTGCAGTATTATTAGCGTATTGCTGCACCGTTGACTGGAATGACCGGAATGGAGGTTTCTTTTCTTTGGACTGAGGCATGGGTACGGAGTTTTCGGCAGTTAGAGATTTGGTTAGCAACTGCATCAGTTCTTGCTTTTGGTTCGGGTGACTTTGTGATTTAACTGTAATGTTTCACGAGAGTGGCTCGATTTTGTGTGGTTGTGACACTGCCCGCCGACGCTCGTTCGTTAGAGATACTTGAGTATACTCGGCTGGGTAATGATTCAGAGTCTTTGATTGTGACAAGGGTGTGCTAAGTTAGGAATGTGTTTGTGTACCTGATTTTATCGGGTAGGGACGTGGAATCGTAGAGCAAACACATCAGTCAATTCTCCATGTTCATTCAGGTTCCGCCAACATTGACGTGACTTGTGAGATAGTTACGGGTGGACAGGAATGTAAAGAGAAATTTCAGATTTCGTTTCAAGGTGTTTGTCTTGTTGTGTGTTTGTGTTAGTTGTTGTCGGTAGTTGGGGATCGTCACTAGCCATTGTTAGGGTTCTCCTTCGATAGTTGTTATCAGGAGACACTCCAATTGGCAACCTTTAGGTTTAGTTAGGTCGTGTTGATCACCAATCTGTTTTCTGACTCTGCGTAGTAGGATTTTGGGACCTCAGCTAGTCTCTAGACTTCGGAGATGATCCAGTTGGTTCAGGTCAGGATGAGTAGCCCAGTGCAGACAGAGGTCTTATGTCGACCGTGTTGGTCGTAAACTTGAGTTCGCAGTGGGGAGATCATGTATTCCTACGGATTTTTCCGATGAATGACGTGTTGAGTTTTGGGAAGCTTATCCCAGAATTTTAGGTCCTTTTGAGATCTTTTAAGCGAGTTAGTTCGTTGCCTTTAATTTGGCACTTCCGCCCAGATTTTGATTATTCACCCCGTATTCTTTGTGTTGATTTTTGCAATTACCTTCATGACTTCCCACATGATTCAGCATCAGACCATTTAGTTTTGACGCGATCTTTTCGTTCACCGGCAGCCATTGGTGTAAATGGTTCGGCAGGTGGGGAAACTTCGGTCAAGGGTCTTGCTATCTGTGGAGGGTTTTTCTTGGACGTAGCCGTTTTGTGAAGTGATCACTTGGGAGGTTGCGAGCGAGATTTGGGAGTTTTGTACTCATCTTCTTGAAGGTACGCGTAGATGAATTTTAATTCGGGGATCGAATTTCTTTAAGGGGGGAAGATTGAAACGTTTCAGAAATCGTTTTGCGAATTTTTCCGTTTTAGGGCAAAATTGCCGGTTTTTCCCGTTTTCACCCGATTTCGATCAAACGTCCGTATAAACTTACCGGCACCTAGTTTAGCTAAAATAAAGCTTGTGCGCGAACTTTAGGGCTATTTGGGAGGTTTTAGTTCAGATAGAATTTTTCCCAAATAAAATATTATTTTAGCCGGTAAAATATGGGCGTAAATCGGGAAAATTTTTCTAAATGAAAATTTTTGGGAATCATCACTAAAATTATTTTAGAACCTTCTTTTTAAATATCTAGATATTTTTTTGGTCAAAGGGAATTATTTTTTTAAAAAAAAAAGAAAATGAATAAAAGGTGGCATTTTTGCATTAAATGTGCATTAATTGTTTTCTTTTGCTAGAAAATTCCACACACTTCATCAAAAATCCCCCCATTCTCCCCTTGGCCGGCCCCTCCCTTCCCCTTGCTTCCCCCCATCATTTCCACCCATTTTCAACTCATTTTTCATCAAATAAATCATGGAAAATCCAATTTTATTCATACAAATTCAAATATAATCATTTTCCCTTCATTTCCTTCACTAATCCTTCATGGATCTTCATTAAAGCTTGGTTTTTGATGCTAAGATGTTGGATTAAGTTTCATTTTGTGTTCTTGGGGAGGTATAATTCTTACCTTAATCCTTTTATATTTGCTTTAATCTTATTCTAGGTAGTTTAGTTAGCTAATTATGTGTTTAGTTTAGTTTCTATATTATGATTAATTCATTTATTTTTGGTTTAAGAAATTCATGTTAGGGTTAAATTTTGTTTATGTGTTTAGTGTTCTTTTGAAGTGTTAATTTGTGTTTTGGAGAAGATTAACCTAGTAGAAAATGTTAATTTTTGTTAATGATCACTCTGTTTAATTATGCAATTAGCTTACTAGGTTTTTGCTAAAACATAATTAGCGAGTGTTAAAAATATAGGAATGGTTTAGGTAGCTTAGTTAAGCTATTTTAAGGTGTTTGTTATAGCTAGATATGCATTAGCTTGAAACTAGTGCGGAATTTTGCGATAGGTTGCTTACTAGATTTCGGGATTTTTCCGACGTGGGTTCGATTGGTCGTTACGAGGTTATATCTATTGTATTCCTTGTAATTCTTGTGTTGTGTTGTGTTGTGCGATCGGGACGATCGGGGTCCAGTCATGGTGTTTTGTAGTTTAGCGACCCCAATTAGGGTTTTTGGCCGGTATCGTGCGCGATAGATGCGCTAAGCGCGCAGTGTAATTTTCCGGGCGTTTTCATCGCGTTTCGTTGTCTTTTCGTCGATGCAGGATATTTGCTTATGTGTTGTGTTTGTAAAATTTTAGGTTCGCAAGCGGGGACTTCGGACGCTACGACAAGGGGAAAACAGGTGGTAGGCTTCACCTAGCTTGGAGCGTTGGTGAGTAGATTTAATATCTACAGGGGAATCGCCCGAATGGCGTTATGCGTCAGGGCTAGAGATTTTATTACTTGTCGCATATTCTACGTTATTGTTAGAATTGCGCCTTTACCCTATTACTTAAATGTAGTTGTGCCTGGACTAGTAGTAGTAGGACACTGCACATATTATTGACGATTCATGTTGCACGAGCACTGATTATATGCTACACACACCGTCAATAATTGCCATGTCACACACAAACCACTTATAGATGTTATATTGTTTGGTTAGGGACATTCTGACATTGATTCATACTGCTTATCATATATGGAATTTAGCATACCTGTATTCCTATAGAGTATTGTACCATTAGTGATAGGTACATACACACTCCTTGTCATAGCTACAGGTATACCTTGCACATTCTGTTCTTATACCCAGGGGGTATACTATATCATTGCTTATAGGTAGACACATTATCTTGCTATACCTTATTGATTTCACATACATCTGGTTTTAGCTACATGTTTACCTTCACTTGATGTTATTTAGAAGTGGATAAATAGGAACCGCATGATATTTGTATTAACTTGATGCAGTTAATTAGCGGTTTTTCCTTTATTTGCTTGCATTTCAGATATGGCGCACATATTATATTCATGAATTTTCTCATTGTTATATGGATTTTTCATGATGTTTTCTGGATTTGGGGACCGTGGTAGTTCATGAAATTATGCATTATTTGAAAGACCCGGTTTCCTTGATATTGATGTTTCCGCAGCCACCATGAGATTTATCGGTTCTGATATATGCCCGATTCGAGGAGTTAGGAGGCACCGTCTGTGGGTACATGGTGGGGCCCGGGGGTACCCCGAAGCAAGAACGATTTCGCGGTGCTAGGCGATGAGGCTTAGGGGAACCATACCATCCGGTGACAGGACCAATGACTCATCGGCTATCGAGTGGATACCGACGGGAGTCATGTGCGTATGGATACGTCGAGAGGCGAGGGTCAGAGCTAGGCACTCGAGCTCTCGAGATATCATATGATACGTACCCATCAGGGGGGCAGTCATGGAGACAGCACCTGATGGATCAGCATTTCTGTGTCGATGCTTGGCACATTGGTTTCATGATATTTCCAATTACTCATTTGTATATATAACAGGGGATTGAGCCGCTGTTATATATACCCTTACACCAATATTAGGGGAATGGGACGCTAATATATGTGTATTGACCTCATCATATTTATTATGCCAATATATTTAGGATGTTAGAATTTTGCTGGAAATTTGATTCGGGATATAAGAGATTCATTTGAGATTGGATACTGGAGATATATGTGAGATATACTTGATATGGTACATACGAGATATGTGAGATCCACTTGGTGTTGTACATTCGAGATATGTGAGATATACTTGATATGGTACATACGAGATATGTGAGATCCACTTGATATTGTACATTCGATATATGTGATATATACTTGATGTTGTACATTCGATATATGGGAGATATACTTGATGTTGTACATTCGGGATATACGAGATATACTTAATATTGTGAAATTGAGGAGAATGCGATACTTAGATGATTTGAGAGCCAATTTGGGGGCTGATTTGAGGAATTGGGATTTGATTCGTCTTGATGGATTGTGATCCTACCACGATGTCAGGATTCCATGGAAATGACATATTTCACTCCATACCTCACCTTTATCTATTTGTGCACTGTTTCATGTATTAGGAGTACCTGTTAGTGTACCTTTCATGAGGGTTGCACATTTACATTCTCATACCCCCATTGCATGATTATTGCATACTGTGTCATATCATTATTTCTTTATATATATTAGTTGTACTTGTTAGTGTACTTTCCATTAATCTACATTCATATGACCTGTTATTACTGTAAATTGCATATCTCAGATTCATGCTGTACGTACATTCCTGCGATTACCTGCATATGTTATTTACTATTCACGAGTTGGCAACTCACCCCCGTTGTGCCACAGGTGTTATAGAGGGTTCCCCAGAGTAGTCGAGGCTGGCTATTCATCTATCATCTTTTGCTACAGATACCGCATCGGCTCACAGTGTGCTATTTTGTTCAGGTGGGTTTTGGTGGTTATCTGTATTTGTATTGTATATTCGTTGTATCTTGTACTCTCCATCTACTATTATGTTGTTGACTTAGAGACTTGGTGAGGACGATATTGTATAAATTGTGGATTTGTTGTCTTTTATACACTTTCGTTTCTATCGTCTTCTTTTTCTTCGCTACGGCGTCGTATATTTGTTGTGGTCGTTGTTTTTCTCCTTTGGGCGTGGATTTGCTCCCGTTGGGGATGCTTTACATTATATTTATGTTGTACCCATTTTTGGGTTGGTTTTTATAAAGGAGGTGCTGCCGAAATTTTGAAGAAAGAAAATTGGACTTGAAGAATTTATATTTGAGATTTTTTTAATGGTTTAAATAATGTTTCTTATCTTTTCTTGTCTTTTAATGGTTTAGATTTCTGGGTTTTGGCTTTCTTTTACTACGTTACGCCTGTAAACGTTGCGTAGTATTAGGGCCGTCAAGTGCCAATTTCGGGTCGTGACAACAAAATCGAATCAAAATACTAAAAGTACATGAAAACTATCCCGAAAGCATAACTCAAATCACATGCATACCATAGGCATGAAATCAAAATCAACATCTCGAATGACATCAAATCAAAGTCAGGTGCAACTGTGGTACACAAAATCTCAATCATGCAAATAAATCGTCCAAAATACCGAAATCAAAGATGGCGGAAACAGTCCCGCTCTAGCACATCCTCTAACGATCTCTGGCCAACTGTCATGGTCACTCATAACATATCTCGTCGACGATGCCAAACTCTGGCTTACTAGGTGTACGTAATATGACCGATCCTAGGTCCAAGTCTTCTCGTATTTGTAACATTTCAAAAAAATAAAATATTATTTTTTGGGAATTTTTATAATTTAATATTATTTTAATAAATATTTTAATATTCCGGTATAATTAAATACAAATAATGGGGAAACATTATGGAAAATTCTAAAATAGGGTATTTTATGGAATTATGCCATTTTTAAGTTTTTATGATTAGTTATGTGCTAATTTAGTGCTAATCGCGAATCGGTTTTTTGCATTTTTGTGCAAAAAATGCACATATCATTTTTCTTACACTTGTGCATTTTCCTACCATGTTTCTTTTGGGGTTACTATTCTAGTGAGAAGGATTTAGAGAGGAAAGGAAAGAAAAGAAAAGAAAAGAAAATGGTAAAGGAATAAAGAAAAGGAGGCATGGGCTTGTATTAGGTATGGAGGGAGTTGACCTTGGACCTCTTTTTCTCTCCCTCTCACTTCCCTCATCTCTCTCCCCCTCTTCTCTCAGCTGAGTTGCTGCTGCTGCTGCTCCTCATTCTCCCCCTCTGCAAGAGCCTCAAAAACATCACCAAAACCCTATCTCCATTTCATTAAAAGTGTGCACAAGCTCAAGATCTACACATTGGACCAAGAAAGCAAGGATTTTGGCCACTAGGGGCAACTCAAGAAAATTCTTGAGTTGCCAAATGAGGTATTTTCTGGACTATTAGTTTAGTTTTTGTATTACTTATACCCGTATGTTAAGATTGAATCGATATCACGTCATGTTGTGGACTTAAGGAAAACCTAGTTAGGGTTTGAGGGAATTGTGAGTTGTGGTGAGCAATTGAGCTCAGTAGAAGTTATATAAACACCTTAGTGCTATGAATTGAGACCTAAACCTGAGAGTTGAAAGCCGAAATACGGATTTAGAAACCGATATCGGAAAAGTTATGAAATCTGTGAAGGTTATATTGAATCTGCTTTCACCCGAGACACCTGAAAATAAAATTGGTTGGACAGTGATATGTGCACGCACCCCGGAAGCTACCACCAAGACCCTAGCCCCTAACTCCATGACCCGGCCGCAGATTTATCCTGTTTGGCCGCAATTTGTGGCCAGACCTGCCCCATTTTGCCTCGTTTTGGTTCTGCTGCTTCTACATGTATAGATTAGACCCCTGGTATATATAGATTTGTCTAATTTGACCTAGCGTGAAATCTGGAACCTATTTCCTTTGTTGCTGTTTTGGATTCGTGTTTCCGTATTCCGTATTTCTAATTCTTAATTTGCTTATGGTGTTTTACCTCGACTACTTGGTGTTTATACGACGATATTGAGGGTTGTTGATGGTTTTGGAAGGCGTTGTCCATAGGTTCTAACCTATAGATCGTAGCGTATAGTTTTGGGATTCGTATGCCGTTTTAGTTTTGAATTGGTTTTGATACGCATTTGCGATACGTTAATGTTTAAGTACCCCATGAAGACTTCGGGACGACAAGCAAGTGCGTGGCGACGTCGACAAATGAAGACGCAAGGTGAGTAGATTATATCTACGGGGGAAAGTCGGGTGGATGACGTATAGCACCCCCGCAGTCCGTAGTTGATATACTATATATATATATATATATATGATAGTTATAGTGCGTTGTGGATATTGTGTTAGGTGTATTATGGATAGTTTTAGGTTAGAAGCAACTAGTGTAGTTCATAGTCGCGAACCCTAGAATAGAGTTACACCCACACGCACACTCTTGCATATTCACTATACGTGTACTGTGTTTGATGATATTGGATGATATTGGAGAAGAGTCGATGATTTTGGGCATTGTGCCGCGAGATCGGTGATTTGATATGATTCGTATTTGGGATACGACATGTGATCTCTAGCGGGCCTTTGGACGTGTGTTTACACACGCAGTCATATTGATCGTATCCGTTGTACTAGACTTAGATCAGTACCCCAGATTATGTGATATGATGATGATGATACCAAATAATTGATGAGAGGAATGTGATATTGACCTGTACTAAGCTATTGGGATGCCGTACGACGATTTACCGTACGAGCTTTATATTGATGATAGATCCGCACTCATGACTCGAGGATGTCAGATGATATACTGTATCATACGCGATACTATTGAGGCGGGATCACCGACTATTATATTATTTATATATATCGACTCAGATTTAGGTGGTTTCCATACCCCTCCTGATGGACTTGGCTTAGTAGTTGTTAGACTAGACCCGAGTCATACCTATTTCAAAGCTAACGAATCGGGAATATCTTAAGGACAAGTAAAGGGATTCTACGGGTGTTTTCAAAAGACGTATCTATTCTTAAAAACACCATAACCCTTATTTTACCAAAACCCCGATTCGTCGTATTTCAAATGGCACCACTGCATGACATATATATATTGGTGTAGATTCTTTACCGTTGCATTGATTATTCGATTCCGCATCGCATTGCATGTGTTTATCGCTATATTGCAATCATGCTGTTAGGACACCAGCACCATTATCGATGATGCATATGTTCCACGTACACTTGCTTGCCGGCTCACACACTTTATCATCGATAATTTCCATGTCACTACACAGTAGTATTATTTCATCAGGATATGACCTTGTATGTGCATACTATTATTCTAGGTCATATACATCATGCTTTCTGATTATACGCATTGAGATATTCGTATTCATGATATTTCTGGATTTGGAAGCCGTGGATAATTTCAAAGGAGAGTATATACTTATTTGAGAAACCCAGTTTCCTTGATATGATATTTGCGCAGCCACCATGAGATTTATCGGTTCTGATTATATACCCTATACGTGGAGTGTGTGCCGTATGAGGGTATATGGTGGGGCCCGGTATGGTTCCCCTCGGCAAGATGATCGAAGTATTATGCCGATTGAGCCTGGAGATGGACGAGTACCTACCGGTGATTGTATTTGAGCTCGGCGGATATCCAGCGGATACCGACCGGAGTTGAGAGATGGATATGGGTTGATCCGTGCTGCCGGGGCCGAGGGCCGATACCGCAGACGGAGCCCCATATGGACGAGGATTTACGTGCCGATGCTAGGCACAGGTTTCATGATGTTTCCATGATTTTGATTATATCCTCACATTTACATGCATGATGCTCATTGTCATTGGGGTGACAGGTGGGCGGGATCCACATATATACAGACTTTTATTACATTGATCATATTTCATTTGTATATATAACAGGGTATGAGGGCGCTGTTATATATACCCTTACACTAATATTAGTGGAATGAGACGCTAATATATGTGTATTGATATTTATTTCGATACTTCATCATATTTACTTCATGCAGACATACCTTATATGTATGACATGTTATTACCTGAGGCACTGGCACGGGTACTTGGCAATTCATACACGATTAGATGTTACATTGCCACTTTATCATGCTTCAGGCTTATTCTTTGAGGTTTAAATACTGATCGTATTGACTTACGATTATGTTGTGCATTCGATTTCTGCTTGTAGATATTTTCTATTCACGAGTTGGCAACTCACCCCCGTTGTGCCATAGTTCTTGCAGGTTTGCCGTACAGGTTCCATTGCGGAATTTCTGGCACACTGCTTCTTTTGTGGGTGATTTGCTTTGGTAGGTAGGTCCATTTGTATCCGAACCACCATTGTACTTGTATTATTCAGTTGTATCTAGAAATTCCATCAACCAAAACTTGTATATTGTTTCAGACTTAGACACTAGTGATGTATTACTTCGACCTTAGAGTCGCGTGTAGCAGTATTATGGTTTTCATGTTATTGTGAGTTTCTTTTGAGTTTTGATCCTCGCCATTCGGCGTTGTATATTATATTGCTTGTGTGGTTGCGACCGTCGATTGACGAAGTGCTAGCTCCCGCTTGGGGATGCCTTTTATCATTGCATATATATTGTTCTTGTTGTACCCCGTTCGGGGCCAGTATTTACAAAACAAACTCTGCCGAAATTTTTAGAAAAGACTTTACATTTTTATAATGCATATTCGTCTTAGTAATTTAAAAACCTTGACTTTAAACATGTTTTTCTTCACTTCTTTAAACTAGTTTTCTTTATTTACTCCTTAAAATGGTTTTAGATTTCTGGGCTTTTGGCTTACTTGGATCAGATGGAGTCCTATAGACTTCATATGGTTCAAGGGCCAGTCACGTGCTCTTTCGGGTCGTGACAAAGTTGGTATCGGAGCGCTAGGTTAACCTTGGTTCGAGTCTAAGTTTAACTATGTGGATCCTAGGGCGTCTATATATATACGGAACTTAGGTTTGACCTTACGGAACTTAGACTTAGTCGAGGGGGCATTAGACCCAAACTTTCGTCGCGTAGGATGACCCTTGGTTGATGGAATATGTGACTAAAGTAGAGTAATGTACCGTGGGTATGTTCCGCGGCATACTAACGATACGCTACTCCGCTTAAGGAGCCTTAGGATGTACATTTCCTTGCACAGTATTATATTCATTCCTATGATTTATCCTCATCGATACTGGTTATGATTTTTCAGCCACGATTGCACGGGCAGAGAGAGCTACGGCTAGAGTTGTAACATCATGAGCTCGTCGCAGACGAGGACTGACCAGGGCGTGATTCCAGAGACATACGATTGCATGTAGAGGCGTCATCTTATTGTGTTTTCGCTCCATGAGCGTTTGACAGATCGCTTTATGAGATTTCTCGGACGTGCCGATTGGTACGAGAGGATCAGGCTACTGCTAGAGGAAATCCAGATGTGATGACCTTTGTGTCACGACCCGAAAGAGCACGTGACTGGCCCTTGAACCATACGAAGTCTATAGGACTCCATCTGATCCAAGTAAGCCAAAAGCCCAGAAATCTAAAACCATTTTATGAGTAAGTAAAGAAAACTGGTTTAAAGAAGTGAAGAAAAAAATGTTTGAACTCAAGGTTTATAAATAACTAAGCCGAATAAACATTTTAAAATGTAAAGCTTTTTCTAAAAATTTCGGCAGAGTTTTTTTTGTAAAAACTGGCCCCGAACGGGGTACAACAAGAACAATATATATGCAGTGAATAAAAGGCATCCTCAAGCGGGAGCTAGCTCTTCGTCAATCGACGGTCACAACCACGCAAGCAATATAATATACAACGCCGAATGGAGAGGATCAAAACTCAAAGAAACCCAATAAGCATGAAAACCGCAATACAACTAAGCGCGACTCTAAGGTCGAAATAATACATCACTAGTGTCTAAGTCTGAAACAATATACAAGTTTTGGTTGATGGAATTCTAGATACAATGAATAATACAAGTACAATGGTGGTTCTTGATGCAAAAAAACCCACCTACCAAATGCAATTCACCCACAAGGAAGCAGTGTGCCAGAAATACCGCAATGGAACCTGTACGGCAAAACCTGCAAGAACTGTGGCACAACGGGGGTGAGTTGCCAACTCGTGAAAAGAGAATATCTACAAGCAAAAATCGAATGCACGGCATACTCCTAGGTCAATACGATTAGATATATAAACCTCAAAGAATAAGCCTGAAGCATGATATGGTGGCAATGTAACATCTAATCGTGTATGTAGTGCCAAGTACCCGTGCCAGTACCTCAGGTTATAACATGTCATACATATAGGGTATGTCTGCATGAAGTAAATATGATGAAGTATCAAAATGAAAGTCAATACACATATATTAGCATCTCATTCCACTAATATTGGTGTAAGGGTATATATAACAGCGCCCTCATACCCTGTTATATATACAAGTGAAGTATGATCAATGTAATAAAAGTCTGTATATATGTGGATCCCGTCCACCTGTCACCCAATGAAAATAAGCATCATGCATGTAAATGTGAGGATATAATCAAAATCATGGAAACATCATGAAACCTATGCCTAGCATCGGCACGTAAATCCTCGTTCATATGGGGCTCCGTTTGCGGTATCGGTCCTCGTCCACGGCAGCATGGGTCAACCCATGTCCGTCTCTCAACTCCGGTCGGTATCCCCCGAATATCCGCCGAGCTCAAATACAATCACCGGTAGGTACTCGCCCACCTCCAGGCTCAATCGGCATAATCCTTCGATCATCTTGCCGAGGGGAACCATACCGGGCCCCACCATGTACCCTCATACGGTACACACTCCTCGTATGGAGCATGTAATCAGAACCGATAAATCTCATGGTGGCTGCGCAAATATCATATCAAGAAAACCGGATTTTTCAAATAAGTACATACTCTCCTTTGAAATTATCCACGGTTCCCAAATCCATAAATATCATGAAAACAATATCCCAATGCGCATAATCAGAAAGCATGATGTATGTAATATATGATTGAGATGCAAGTATAACAGTATATTATGCAACATAGAATAGTGGTATGCACACACAAAGTCATATCCTGATGCAATAATACTACTGTGTAGTGACATGACAATTATCGATGATGAAGTGTGTGAGCCGGCAAGCAAGTGTACGTGGAACATATGCGTCATCGATAATGGTGCCGGTGTCCTAACAGCATGACTGCAATATAGAAATAAACACATTCAATGCGATGCGGAATCGAATAATCAATGCAACAGTGAAGAATCTACACCAATATGTACATGTCATGCAGTAGTGTCATCTGAAATAAGACGAATCGGGGTTTTGGTAAAATAAGGGTTACGGTGTTTTTAAGAATAGATACGTCTTTTGAAAATACCCGTAGAATCCCTTTACTTGTCCTCAAGATATTCCTGATTCGTTAGTTTTGAAATAGGTATGACTCGGGTCTAGTCTAACAACTACTAAGCCAAGTCCATCAGGAGGGGTATGGAAACCACCTAAATCTGAGTCGATATATATATATAGTCGGTGATCCCGCCTCAATAGTATAGCATACGATACAATATATCATCTGACATCCTCGAGTCATGAGTGCGGATCTATCATCAATATAAAGCTCGTACGGTAAATCGTCCTACGACATCCCAATAGCTAGGTACGGGTCAATATCATAATCAGCTCATCAATTATTTGGTATCCTCACCATCATATCTCATAATCTGGGGTACTGATCTAAGTCTAGTTCAACTAATACCATCAATATGACTGCGTGTGTAAACACACGTCGAAGGGCCCGCTAGAGATCACATGTCGTATCCCAAATACGAATCATATCAAATCACCGATCTCGCGGCACAAAACCCAATATCATCGACTCATCTCCAAAGTAATCCACTATCCATCATCATCACAGTATAAGTATAGCAAATCAACATGTGTGTGCGTGTGCGTGTAAACCTATCCTAGGGTTCGCAACTAGGAAATATTCTAGTTACTTCTAACCCTATCACATTTAACACATCTCAAATAATCCACTACACTATACTATCATAAATAATATATACATATAAGGTATACCAACTACGGACTGCGGGGGTGCTATACGCCATCCACCCGACTTCCCCCGTAGATATAATCTACTCACCTTGCGTCTTCACTATCGACGTCACCACGCGTTTGCTTGTCGTCCCGAAGTCTTCATGGGGTACCTACACATTAACGTATCGCAATTGCATATCAAAACCAAATCCAAACTAAAACGGCATACGAAAACCAAAACGATACGCTATGGGGCCTATAGGTTAGAACCTATGGATACGCCTCCAAAACCAACAATCAATCCTCGATATCGTCGTATAAATGCCAAATAGTCGAGGTAAACACAATATCTAAATTCAGAATTTAAAATACGGAATACGGAAACACGAATCCAAAACAGCAACTAAGGAAGAATGCTCCAGATTTCACCCTAGGTCAAATTAGACAAATCTATATATACCAAGGGTCTAATATATACATGTTGGAGCAGCAGAACCAAAATGAGACAAAATGGGGAAGGTCTGGCCGCAAATTGCGGCCAAACAGAATAAATCTGCGGCCGGGAAAATGATTTAGGGGCTGGGGTCTTATGTGGTGATTCTAGGGTGCCTGCACATCTCACTGTCCAATCAATTTAATTTTCAGAGTCTCGGGGTAAAAGCAGATTCAATATAACCACCACAGATTTCACAAATTCTCTGATATCGGTTTCTAAATCCGTATTCCGGGTTTCAAGTCTCAGGTTTAGGTCTCAATTCATACACTAGGGTGTTTGTATAGTCTCTACTGAGCTAAATTTCCCATCACAACTCAAAATTCCCTCAAACCCTAACTAGGTTTTCTTTAAGTCCACAAAATCCAACAATATCGGTTCAATCACAACATGGGGGTATAAGGATTGCTAAAATTAAGCTAATGGTTCAGTAATTACCTCATTTGGCAACTCAAGAATTTTCTTGAGTTGCCCCTAGTGACCAAAATCCTTGCTTTCTTGGTCCAATGTGTAGGTTTTGAGCGTGTGCACACTTTTAATGAAATAGGGGTAGGGTTTTGGTGATGTTTGTGAGATGATTTGGGGATTGAAGATAGGAGGGAGATGAAGGAGAGGCAGCAGCTGAAGGAAAATGAAGAGGGAGAGAGATGATGTAAATGAGAGGGAGAGAAAATCCAAGTCAAAAGTGCACCATTCCTCATTAATTCACTTGTCCCTTTTTCTTTTTCTTTTTCTTTTTCTTTTTCTTTTCTTTTCTCCCAAATCCTTTCTCACAAGAATAGTAACCCAAAATAACATGATAGAAAATGCACAAGTGTGATAAAAATGATATGTGCATGTTTTGCACAAAATCGCTAAAATCCCGATTAGCGATTTTTAATCGCGATTAGCACTAAATTAGAATATAACTAATCATAAAAACTTAAAAATAGCATAATTCCATAAAATAACCTATTTTAGAATTTTCCATAATTTTTCCAAATTTTTCTGTATTTAATTATACCTAAATATTAAAATATTTAATAAAATAATATTAAATTATAAAAATTCCCAAAAAATAATATTTTATTTTTTTTGAAATGTTACAATCTTCCCCTCTTAAATAAATTCGGTCCCCAAATTTAAATTTAAACCCCCAAGTACTAAAACATTTCAGTAAAAATCCAAATTGTCGGGGCTCCGAAAACATCAATACATAAAACACATCATAGCGCAATACATGCGCATAAGCAATGAGCAGATGACTCAAAATCGAAACTCCGTCAAGTATCCTGCAATCATCGGAGTCATGGTAAAGACACAATGTCAAATCCATAACAAAGCCAGTATGATGTACATCAAATTTATACATGTATAAATGAAAGCTATATATGTAACTAACTAAGTAAATGCATGCAAAAGTATACGGGTACTGTCCTCTGACTAGTCCCGGTCAGTATAAAAACACATAGCAAATAACATAAAACATAATGCTCTATAAGGAATAAAACTCACAATGTATATATGAATATCCGGTGCGTCTGGTGCGCACGGAAATCAAAATCCATATATGTGCCATACATGTGCACAAAACAATATCTAGGTGAAACTGGTGTGCACGAAACATCTGTCATAAGCAACGTGTGTGCCTAACAGCAAAATCAGGTGTATCTGACATGCACAAAGAATCCCGATTTAGTGCATCTGGTGTGCACCAAAATCGTATCTCAAAACATGCGCCCAACAGGTGCAAAAATCCAAATCAACGGTATACAATGCGGCCCAATCCAAATCGGGTGTACCGCGGTGTATAAGCTCACAACCATGTGCATCAGCGTGCACAAATCAAATCAAAACACTAAAGGTGTACGAAAACTATGCTGGAAGCGTAAATCAAATCACTGGCATAAAATAGGCAGGAAATCACAATCAATACCTCAAGCGTAAAAACTCTGCACAAAATATGAATATCCAGTAGGTGCAAGAAAACAAATATCATGAAACTCTGTCGTCAAGACTAAATCATGGAAACAGAACGCCCAAAAATACAGAAATCAAGATGACAGATACGTGATAATCGAATCACAAAATCACAAATCATAAATACCGTCGCCGGTAGTCCCTCCTTCAAAGTCGAGAAGGTGTCGGTGCATCCAGTGCTAGCAGCGCAAGATATCTACTTGCCTCTTGCTCATGGTCTGGCATCCTCTGTCTCTGGGTCCTTATCTGCTCTGTGGATTACCAATCTCACAATCAATCGGCTCATTGGCCCTGTCAGGTGTGCTAACGGGGACGATTCCGTTCTGTCACTTCTCTGGTCATCTCTCGGTCAATCCTCATGACCACTCGCAAAGCATCACGTCACTGGCGCCGACCTCTAGTCCTCTGAATGCACATCACACATATTCTCCTGGTGCAAATCTTATCACAGCAGTGTCCTGGAAGGAATCCTGCTCAAGGTCTCTTCCGATCTTTCCTATGCCGGTCTGTACGGAGGCTGGTACTCTTGCAAAATCACTTCTCGCTTGATGGACATCTGCGACCTCAGCACAACATTTTCTCGGAAATTGGTCGCATCCCAACGCCTCTGTAAGCATATCAGGTCTCTAGCCTCGACAGAAAGTAATGACAGCTTGTCAGCGTCTCGCACGAACCTCTTATTCCGCTTGTTTGTATCATCGTCCACATCGACGTCACGTCTTTATCTGCGCACTGCAAAGTTCTCGTCTACGGTCCATCCGAAGTCTCTCGCATATCTCTTTTTTGCCGAATTGCCCGAAAGTCATCGTCCATTGCCGAAGCTAATTCTTGTTCCGGAATGGCTGCATACTCATCGCGCCTTTTTCTGGAAGATGTATCCCTAACAATGCCTCTGTGTGCGTATCGCATCTCTGATGTCAGCGGAGGGGAACGTCATCTCGTCAAAATCTCTAGCGAACTCTTTATGTCATGACCCGAAAGAGCACGTGACTGGCCCTTGAACCATATGAAGTCTATAGGACTCCATCTAATCCAAGTAAGCCAAAAGCCCAGAAATGTAAAACCATATTAAGGATAAATAACATACAAGCAATATACTATACAACGCCGAAAGGCGAGGATCAAAATTCAAAAGAAACCCAGATAAGCATGAAAACTGTAACACTACTAAGCACGACTCTAAGGTCGAAATAATACATCACTAGTGTCTGAGTCTGAAACAATATACAAGTTTTGGTTGATGAAATTTCTAGATACAAAAGAATAATACATCATCAAGGGTGGTCCTGATACAAAAGAACCCACCTACCCAAGCAAGTCCCCCATATGGAAGCAGTGTGCTAGAAATGCCGCTACGGAACCTGTACAGCAAAACCCTGCAAGAACTGTGGCACAACGGGGGTGAGTTGCCAACTCGTGAATAGAAAATATCTACAAGCAGAAATCGAATGCAAGACATAATCCTAGGTCAATACGATCAGTATATAATACAACCCTCAAAAGTAAGTCTGAAGCATGAAAATGTGGCAGTGTAATATCTAATCATGTAGGTAGTGCCAAGTACTCGTGCCAGTGCCTCAGATAATAACATGTCATAATGTAAGGTATGTCTGCATGACGTAAACATGATAAAGTATCAATGGATATCAATACACATATATTAGCGTCCCATTCCTTTAATATTGGTGTAAGGGTATATATAACAGCGCCCTCGTACCCTGTTATATATACAAATGAAGTGTGATCAATGTAGTCAAGTCTGTATGTAACCAATGTCTTTATGTATATGTAAATCCCGTCCGCCTGTCACCCAATGTCAATAAGCATCATACATGCAAATATGAGGATATAATCAAAATCATGGAGATCATCATGAAACCCGTGCCTAAAATCGATACGTAAGTCCTCATCTATCGGGCCTCGTCAGTCCGGATCAGCCCATGGGCTCCGTCTGCAGAATCGGCCCTCTGCCCCGGCAGTACGCCCATATCCATCTATCGACTCTGATCAGTATCCTCCAGATAACCGCCAGGTCCAACCAATCACCGGTAGGTAGTAGTCCCTCTGCTAGGCTCACCGTCTACTACACAGCAAAACCGTTCTCGCCCAGGGGTACCATACCAGGTCCACCATGTACCCGTAATCGGCCTCATCCAACTCCTCGATTCGGGTTAACATATATCACTCTAGCACCGAGAAAACACATGGTGGACGCACCGAAATATCATATCAAGGGAAACCGGGTTTTTGAAATAATTAACTATTCTCTTGAAATATCCACGGTTCCCCAAATCCAGAATTAACATGGAAACAACATATCTCAATGCGTAATCTAAGCAAGTATGAAAATATCAATGTATGTGTGCACTGCTATGAATATACGGTGTGCATGTGCGCAGGTATGAAGATATCATTATAGGTGTGCACTGGTATGAGCATACAGTGTGCACCAGTATGGGTATGTGACATATAAATGAAATGCAAGTATAACTGTAAATCATGCATCATGGAAATAATAGTATGCACATACAAGGTCATATCCTGATGCAATAATGCTACTGTGTAGTGACATGGCAATTATCGACGATGAAGTGTGTGAGCCGGCAAGCAAGTGTACGTGGAACATACGCATCATCGATAATGGTGCTGGTGCCCTAGCAACATGATAGCAATATAAAAATAAACATATGCAAAGCAATGTGAATACCATGAATATGCGGAAATCGAGTAATCAACGCAACGGTAAAGAATCTACACCCATATGTATATGTCATGCAGTTATGCCATTTGAAATAAGACGAATCAGGATTTTTACTAAAAATAAGGGCTACAGTGTTTTTAAGATATTCCCGATTTGTAGTTTTGAAATAGGTATGACTCGGGTTTAGTCTAACATCTACTATGCAACTACAGATCTAAGTATCAAGTCAATCGGGAGGGGTATGGAAACCACCTAAATCTGAGTCGATATATAGATATAATAGTCGGTGATCCCGCCTCAATAGTATCGCGTACGATACAGTATATCATATGACATCCTCAAGTGATGAGTGCGGATCTATCATCAATATAAAGCTTGTACGGTAAATCGTCGTACGACATCCCAATAGCAGTGTACGGGTCAGTATCACATTCCTCTCATCAAATATCAGGTATCATTATCATCATATCACATAATCTGGGGTACAGATCTAAGTCTAGTACAAATCAATACCATCTATATAAGTATGAAAGCGGGGGTAAAACACATGCCCAATGGCCTGCTAAGATCACATGTTGTACGCAAGTACGAATCACATCACATCACCGATCTTACGGCACAATGCCCAAAATCATCGACTCATCTCCAATGTCATCCAATATCATCATCAACACAGTGTAAGTATAGTAAATATGCAAGGGTGCGCGTGTGGGTGTAAACCTATTCTAGGGTTCGCGACTATGAACTATACTAGTTTACTTCTAACCCTAAGCTATCCATAATACACCTAACACCATATCCATGACACACTATAACTATCAAACATAATATATAGTATCAACTACGGACTGCGGGGGTGCTATACGCCATCCACCCGACTTCCCCCAGTAGATATAATATACTCACCTTGCGTCTTCATTTGTCGACGTCGCTACGCGCTTGCTTGTCATCCCGAAGTCTTCATGGGGTACCTATACTTCAAAGTATCGTAAATGCGTATTAAAACCAAATCAAAGCTAAAACGGCACACGAAACCCACAACGATACGATATGGGGCCTATAGGTTAGAACCTATGGGCACGCCTTCAAAACCATCAACAAATCCTCGATATCGTCTTATAAACGCCAAATGGTCGAGGTAAAACACAATACACAATTTCAGAACTAAAAATACGGAATACGGAAACACGAATCCAAAATAGCAACTAAGGAAATAGGCTCCAGATTTCACCCTAGGTCAAACTAGACAAATCTACACATACCAGGGGCCTAATCTACAGATGAGGGAACACCAAAACCAAGATGAACCAAAATGGGGCAGGTCTGGCCGCAAATTGCGGCCAAACAGGATAAATCTGCGGCCGGTTCTAGGAGTTAGGGGCTAGGGTCTTGGGGTTAGCTTCCTGGGTGCCTGCACATGTCACTGTCCATTCAAAATAATTTTCAGAGTCTCTGGTTGATAGCAGATCTCAAATAACCTTCACAGATTCCACAAACTTTCCGATATCGGTTTCTATATCCGTATTCCGGGCCTTAAGTCTTAGGTTTGCGTCTCAATTCATGCACTAGGGTGTTTATCTAACCTCTACTGAGCTCAATTTCCCATTACAACACAAAATTTCCTCAAACCCTAACTAGGTTCTCCTCAAGTCCACAAAATCAAACAATATCGGTTCAATCTAAACATGGGGTATAAGTAATACAAAAACTAATCTAAGGGTTCAGTAATTACCTCATTTGGCAACTCAAGAATTTTCTTGAGTTGCCCCTAGTAGCCAAAATCCTTGCTTTCTTGTTCCAATGTGTAGATCTTGAGCTTAAGCACACTTTTTGTGAAATGAGAGTGGGGTTTTGGAGTTGTTTTCATGGTGATTTGAGGAGTTGAAGAGGGGAGGGAGGTGAGGAGCAGGAACAGCAGCAGCAACAAGAGGGAGAGGGAGAGAAATGAGTGAAGGTTGAAGAGAAAATGGCTAAGTCTTTAGTCAAAGAAGCCCATACCTCTCTCTCTCACACCATACCTCATATAATAATCCTTTTCCATTTTCTTTTCTTTTCTTTTTCCTTAAATTTTCTCTCTAAAAACCTTCTCACTAGAATAGTAACCCCAAAAGAAACATGGTGGAAAAATGCACAAGTGTAGAATGAAGATATGTGCATGTTTTGCACAAAATTGCTTAAAAGCCGATTAGCGATTTTTAATCGCGATTAGCACTAAATTATCAAATAACTAATCATAAAAACTTAGAAATGGCATAATTCTCTAATTTACCCTGTTTAGAATTTTCCATAATTTTCCAAAATTTCCCCCCATTTATTTGTATTTAATTATACCGAATTATTAAAATATTCCATAAAATAATATTAAATTATAAAAATTCCCAAAAATAATATTTTATTATTTTGAAATGTTACAATCTACTCCTCTTAAATAAATTCGGTCCCCGAATTTAAATTTAAACCCCCAACTACAAAACATTCAGTCAAAATCCAAGTTGTCGGATACGTGATAATCGAATCATAAAATCACCAATCGTCAATACCGTCGTCGGTAGTCCCTCCATCAAAGGCGAGAAGGTATCAGTGCATCCAATGCTAGCAGCGCAAGATATCTACTTGTCCCTTGCTCACGGTCTGGCATCCTCTGTCTCTGGGTCCTCATCTTCTCTGTGGATTACCAATCTCACAATCGATCGGCTCATCGGCCCTGTCAGGTGTGCTAACGGGGACGATTCCATTCTGGCACTTATCTGGTCATCTCTCGGTCAATCCTCACGACCACTCGTAAAGCAGCATGTCACTGGCGTCGGCCTCTGGCTCTCTGAATGCACATCACATATCTAATCCTGGGTGCAAACATCATTGCAGCAATGACCTGGAAGGAATCCTGCTCAAGGTCTCTTCCGATCTTGCCTATGCCGAACTGTACGGAGGCTGACTCTCTTGCATAATCTCTTCTCACTCGATGGACATCTGTGTCCTCAGCACAACATTTTCTCAGAAATTGGTCGCATCCTAAATCCTCTGTAAGCATATCAGGTCTCTAGCTTCGACGGGAAGTAATGACAGCTCGTCAGCGTCTCGCACGAACCTCTGGTTCCACTATAACGTCACGCCATACTATCTACGCACTGCACTGTTCTCGGCCACGGTCAATCCGAAGTCTCTCGCATGGACTCGAAATCGCGTACCCTGACGCTTCACCATTTTATAGAAGATGTCTGGCCGAACAGGTCCTCGGGAACGCGTCCCAACCATCAGAGGAATACTCAATACTCGTCCGTCCTTGATCAATTCGCAACGCATCTGGGTAAGGTCCTTTATCCGAACCTGGTCAACTACCTCGTCGACGATGCCGAACTCTGGCCTGCTGGGTGTGCGCAATATGACCACTCCTGGGTCTAGGTCTTCTCGTATCGTATTCCAGAAAGGTCCTGTCGAGGTCTCTCTCTCAAATCTCATTCCTGCTGAATTGCCCGGAAGTCATCATCCATTGCTGAAGCTAATTCTTATTCCGGAACGGCTGCATACTTATCGCGCCTCTTTCTGAAAGATATATCCATATACAACGCCTCTACGTGCGTATCGCATCTCTGATGTCAGCGGAGTGGGACGTCATCTCGTCGAAATCTCTTGCGAACTCTTTACTTCACTCTGCTTCAATGTCGACTGCTTCGGACTCGTCTCACCGTGGCTGCACGGACTGTACTCCAACGGCTATCCTCGTATCTGGAGTCTCCCAAGAAATGCATTTCACCACCTAGCATCCAAAGAAAGTCGAACCATTCGATCGATTCGTCAAAACCTCATAATCCCCCAAGAGCTCAACATCTTGGGTACAGTTTAACAGCATCGAGTACATACCACAGCATCAATGGTCCAGCCGTAGAAGGGCAAACCCAAGCCTCACTAATGGCGCCGCAGAACTGCCGAGAACCCTAAGGTTCAAAGGCTTTCACACGGTCATTATGTCGAGTTAGGGTTTCATTCTTCTAGAGGGTCCATAGAATTGCCTGCATGTCTTTCCGAATACTTTAAACTTGGAATAGCAGGTTTCTGACATTCGATTATCTCTGTCGACTCTCAACGTCTCCACGTGAAGTCGTCTCTAGCTGGAAGCAACCTATCTGATGACCTCGCATCGGTAAGCGAACAAACTACACGCCCTAGTCATCCACCCTCGGTGACTAGCGACCGTCCATCATATCTCCAAGTATATACTCATGCTGCAGTAGCTCCAATCATCTGGGCGATATCTCGTCATTTGCAGCAACAACTGGCTCATTCGTCTGTACGCCAAACAGCGCCTCAATCCTCCAGGAAAGGTGATACATTGGCGGTCATCTCTAAATCGGTCTGCTCTATATCTGAGTAAGACTCTCCACACTGGAAATCTTCAACTCAACTGGGCCAGCTCCGGCGCATAAATCGGACGAATCACCTTCGTCTCTCAAATCAGGTAGACTAGCTATCATCTGTCTCATATCCGCTTGGAAACTCTGGCGATCTCAGCTCGTAAGCTCCGGAAGCGACATCTTGTCAATCTCAGCAACAGCTGGTCCATCTGTTTGCACGGTAGGCAACATCATAAACTCAGAGTTATGCTGTACATCAACAGTCCTCTCTCAACTGGTAGCTCTAACAATGGCCCGATCATCCGGTGCAAAAACAAGCACTCGCCTCCACTAGAGGTCACAATCACCAATACTAACTCGAGACGTTCTCATGTCACCAGAAAACACAATGGTCGGCCCTCATACCATACGAGCTCGCACTGGCCGTAACCCTAGCAGCAGCCCAAACTGCGCTCATACATGGCGACATGAACCTCAATCGAGTATCGAAGAGAGCAGATCAATGGCAAGAAAGAGAACAACAGATCCAGAGTGGATACATGATCATAAGAAGGAACAGCATCAATGAAGGTATGATCAATAAACTAATAGAATCGAGGATCTCAAATGGATATATAATCATGGATATGAAGAGAATCACTGATCTCGAAAATATGTACATCCTAAGGTTACTTAAGCGAAGGGGCGTGTCGTAAGTATGCCGCGGAACATACCCACGGTACGTCACTCTACTTTAGTCACCTATTCCATCAACCAAGGGTCATCCTACGCGACAAAAGTTCGGGTCTAATACCCCTCAACTAAGTCTAAGTTCCGTAAGGTCAAGCCTAAGTTCCGTGTATATATAGACGCCCTAGGCTCCACATAGTCAAACTTAGACTCAAACCAAGCTTAACCTAGCGCTCTGATACCAACTTTGTCACGACCCGAAAGAGCACGTGACTGGCCCTTGAACCATATGAAGTCTATAGGACTCCATCTGATCCATGTAAGCCAAAAGCCCAGAAATCTAAAACCATATTAAGGATAAATAACATACAAGCAATATACTATACAACGCTGAAAGGCGAGGATCAAAATTCAAAAGAAACCCAGATAAGCATGAAAACTGTAACACTACTAAGCGCGACTCTAAGGTCGAAATAATACATCACTAGTGTCTGAGTCTGAAACAATATACAAGTTTTGGTTGATGGAATTTCTAGATACAAAAGAATAATACATCATCAAGGGTGGTCCTGATACAAAAGAACCCACCTACCCAAGCAAGTCCCCCATATGGAAGCAGTGTGCCAGAAATGCCGCTACGGAACCTGTACGGCAAAACCCTGCAAGAACTGAGGCACAATGGGGGTGGGTTGCCAACTCGTGAATAGAAAATATCTACAAGAAGAAATCGAATGCAAGACATAATCCTTGGTCAATACGATCAGTATATAATATAACCCTCAAGAGTAAGTCTGAAGCATGAAAATGTGGCAGTGTAACATCTAATCATGTAGGTAGTGACAAGTACTCGTGCCAGTGCCTCAGATAATAACATGTCATAATGTAAGGTATGTCTGCATGAAGTAAACATGATGAAGTATCAATGGATATCAATACACATATATTAGCGTCCCATTCCACTAATATTGGTGTAAGGATATATATAACAGCGCCCTCGTACCCTGTTATATATACAAATGAAGTGTGATCAATGTAGTCAAGTCTGTATGTAATCAATGTCTGTATGTATATATAAATCCCGTCCGCCTGTCACCCAATGTCAATAAGCATCATACATGTAAATATGAGGATATAATCAAAATCATGGAGATCATCATGAAACCCGTGCCTAGCATCGACACGTAAATCCTCATCTATCGGGCTCCCTCAGTCCGGATCAGCCCACGGGCTCTGCCTGCGGAATCGGCCCTCGGCCCCGGCAGTACGCCCATATCCATCTATTGACTCTGGTCAGTATCCTCCGGATAACCGCCAGGTCCAACCAATCACCGGTAGGTAGTTGTCCCTCTGCCAGGCTCACCGTCTACTACACAGCAAAACCGTTCTCGCCCCGGGGTACTATACCGGGTACACCATGTACCCGTAATCGGCCTCATCCAACTCCTCGATTCGGGTTCACATATATCACTCTAGCACCGAGAAAACACATGGTGGACGCACCGAAATATCATATCAAGGGAAACCGGGTTTTTGAAATAATTAACTATTCTCTTGAAATATCCACGGTTCCCCAAATCCAGAATTAACATGGAATGAACATATCTCAATGCGTAATCTAAGCAAGTATGAAGATATCAATGTATGTGTGCACTGGTATGAATATACGGTGTGCATGTGCGCAAGTATGAAGATATCAATATAGGTGTGCACTGGTATGAGTATACAGTGTGCACCAGTATGGGTATGTGACATATAAATGAAATGCAAGTATAACAGTAAATCATGCATCATGGAAATAATAGTATGCACATACAAGGTCATATCCTGATGCAATAATGCTACTGTGTAGTGACATGGCAATTATCGATGATGAAGTGTGTGAGCCGGCAAGCAAGTGTACGTGGAACATACGCATCATCGATAATGGAGCTGGTGCCCTAGCAACATGATAGCAATATAGCAATAAACATATGCAAAGCAATGTGAATACCATGAATATGCGGAAATCGAGTAATCAACGCAACAGTAAAGAATCTACATCAATATGTATATGTCATGCAGTTATGCCATATGAAATAAGACGAATCAGGATTTTTACTTAAAATAAGGGCTACAGTGTTTTTAAGATATTCCCGATTCGTAGTTTTGAAATAGGTATGACTCGGGTCTAGTCTAACATCTACTATGCAACTACAGATCTAAGTATCAAGTCAATCGGGAGGGGTATGGAAACCACCTAAATCTGAGTTAATATATAGATATAATAGTCGGTGATCCCGCCTCAATAGTATCGCGTACGATACTGTATATCATATGACATCCTTAAGTGATGAGTGCGGATCTATCATCAATATAAAGCTCGTACGGTAAATCGTCGTACGACATCCCAATAGATGGGTATGGGTCAGTATCACATTCCTCTCATCAAATATCAGGAATCATTATCATCATATCACATAATCTGGGGTACAGATCTAAGTCTAGTACAAATCAATACCATCTATATAAGTATGAAAGCGGGGGTAAAACACATGCCTAATGGCCCGCTAAGATCACATGTCGTATCGCAAGTACGAATCACATCACATCACCGATCTCATGGCACAATGCCCAAAATCATCGACTCATCTCCAATGTCATCCAATATCATCATCAACACAGTGTAAGTATAGTGAATATGCAAGGGTGCGCGTGTGGGTGTAAACCTATTCTAGGGTTCGCGACTATGAACTATACTAGTTTACTTCTAACCCTAAGCTATCCATAATACACCTAACACCATATCCATGACACATTATAACTATCAAACATAATATATAGTATCAACTACGGACTGCGGGGGTGCTATATGCCATCCACCCGACTTCCCCCAGTAGATATAATCTACTCACCTTGCGTCTTCATTTGTCGACGTCGCCACGCGCTTGCTTATCATCCCGAAGTCTTCATGGGGTACCTATACTTCAAAGTATCATAAATGCGTATTAAAACCAAATCAAAGCTAAAACGGCACACGAAACCCACAACGATACGATAAGGGGCCTATAGGTTAGAACCTATGGGCACGCCTTCAAAACCATCAACAAATTCTCGATATCGTCGTATAAACGCCAAATGGTCGAGGTAAAACACAATACACAATTTCAGAACTAAAAATACAGAATACGGAAACACGAATCCAAAACAGCAACTAAGGAAATAGGTTCCAGATTTCACCCTAGGTCAAACTAAACAAATCTACACATACCAGGGGCCTAATCTACAGATGAGGGAACACCAAAACCAAGACGAACCAAAATGGGGCAGGTCTGGCCGCAAATTGCGGCCAAACAGGATAAATCTGCGGCCGGTTCTAGGAGTTAGGGGCTAGGGTCTTGGGGTTAGCTTCCTGGGTGCCTGCACATGTCACTGTCCATTCAAAATAATTTTCAGAGTCTCGAGTTGATAGCAGATCTCAAATAACCTTCACAGATTCCACAAACTTTCCGATATCGGTTTCTATATCCGTATTCCGGGCCTTAAGTCTTAGGTTTGGGTCTCAATTCATGCACTAGGGTGTTTATCTAACCTCTACTGAGCTCAATTTCCCATTACAACACAAAATTTCCTCAAACCCTAACTAGGTTTTCCTCAAGTCCACAAAATCAAACAATATCGGTTCAATCTAAACATGGGGTATAAGTAATACTAAAACTAATCTAAGGGTTCAGTAATTACGTCATTTGGCAACTCAAGAATTTTCTTGAGTTGCCCCTAGTGGCCAAAATCCTTGCTTCCTTCCAATGTGTAGATCTTGAGCTTAAGCACACTTTTTGTGAAATGAGAGTGGGGTTTTGGAGTTGTTTTCATGGTGATTTGAGGAGTTGAAGAGGGGAGGGAGGTGAGGAGCAGGAGCAGCAGCAGCAACAAGAGGGAGAGGGAGAGAAATGAGTGAAGGTTGAAGAGGAAATGGCTAAGTCTTTAGTCAAAGAAGCACATACCTCTCTCTCTCTCACACCATATCTCATATAATAATCCTTTTCCATTTTCTTTTCATTTCTTTTTCCTTATCTTTTCTCTCTAAAAACCTTCTCAATAAGAATAGTAACCCCAAAAGAAACATGGTGGAAAAATGCAAAGTGTAGAAAGAAGATATGTGCAAGTTTTGCACAAAATTGCTTAAAAGCCGATTAGCGATTTTTAATCGCGATTAGCACTAAATTATCAAATAACTAATCATAAAAACTTAGAAATGGCATAATTCTCTAATTTACCCTATTTTAGAATTTTCCATAATTTTCCAAAATTTCCCCCCATTTATTTGTATTTAATTATACCGAATTATTAAAATATTCCATAAAATAATATTAAATTATAAATATTTCCAAATATAATATTTTATTATTTTGAAATGTTACACTTTACTTCTCTCTGCTTTAATGTCGATTGATTCGGACTCGTCCCATCGTGGCTGTATGGACTGTTCTCCAATGGCTATACTCGTATCTGGAGTCTCCCAAGCAATGCATCCCATCACATGATATCCGAAAGATGTCGAATCATTCGATCGACTCGTCAGAACCTCATAATCACCCAAGAGATCAACATCTTGAGTACAGTTTAATAGTATCGAGTACATGCCATAGCGTCGTTGGTCCAGCCGTTGAAGGGCAAACCCAAGCCTCACTAATAGCGCCGCGGAACTGCCGCAAAACCTAAGGTTCAAAGGCTTTCACACGGTCATTAAGTCGAGTTAGGGTTTCATTCTTCTAGAGGGTCGATGGAATCGCCTGCATGTCTTTCCATATACTTTAAACTTGGAAAATGGGCTCCTGACATTTGATCGTCTCCATCGACTCTCAACGTCTCTTTATGAAGTCGTCTTTAGCTGGAAGCAATCTATCTGATGACCTCGCATCGTGGTAAGTGAACGAACCACATGTCTAGTCATTCATCCTCGGGTGACTAGCGACTCACTATCATCACTCTAAGTATATACTCATGCTGCAGTAGCTCCAATCATCTGGGTGATATCTCGTCATTTGCAGCAACAGCTGGCTCATTCGTCTGTACACTGAACAGCGCCTCAATCATCCTGAATAAGTGACATATCAATGGTCACCACATCCTGGATGGCCTCTAGCAGTAGCCTGATCCTCTGGTACCAATCGGCACGTCCGAGAAATCCCGTAAAGGCGATCCACCAAACGCTCATGGCGCGAAAACACAATAAGACGACGCCTCTCATTGCAATCGTAAATCTCTAGAATCATGCCCTGGTCAGTCCTCGTCTACGACGAGCTCATGCTGACGCAGCTCGAGTCATAGCTCACTCTGCCCGTGCAATCGTGGCAGCAAAACACAACCAGTATCGATGAGGATAGATCATAGGAAGGAATATAATACTGCGCAAGGAAATGTACATCCTAATGCTCCTTAAGCGGAGTAGCGTATCGTTATTATGCCGCGGAACATACCCACGGTACGTCACTCTACTTTAGTCACCTATTCCATCAACCAAGGGTCATCCTACGCGACGAAAGTTCGGGTCTAATACCCCCTCGACTAAGTCTAAGTTCCGTAAGGTCATACCTAAGTTCCGTGTATATATAGACGCTCTAGGCTCCACATAGTCAAACATAGACTCGAACCAAGGTCAACCTAGCGCTCTGATACTAACTTTGTCACGACCTGAAAGAGCACGTTACTGGCCCTTGAACCATATGAAGTATATAGGACTCCATCTGATCCAAGTAAGGCAAAAGCCCAGAAATCTAAAACCATTTTAAGAGTAAGTAAAGAAAACTGGTTTAAAAAAGTGAAGAAAAACATGTTTGAAGTCAAGGTTTATAAATAACTAAGCCGAATAAGCATTTTAAAATGTAAAGTCTTTTCTAAAAATTTCGGCAGAATTTCTTTTGTAAAAAAATGGCCCCGAACGGGGTACAAGAAGAACAATATATATGCAGTGAATAAAAGGCATCCCCAAGCGGGAGCTAGCTCTTCGTCAATCGACGGTCATAACCACGCAAGCAATATAATATACAACGCCGAATGGCGAGGATCAAAACTCAAATAAACCCAATAAGCATGAAAACTGCAATACTACTAAGCGCGACTCTAAGGTCGAAATAATACATCACTAGTGTCTAAGTCTGAAACAATATACAAGTTTTGGTTGATGGAATTCTAGATACAATGAATAATACAAGTACAATGGTGGTTCTTGATGCAAAAGAACCCACCTACCAAATGCAATTCACGCGCAAGGAAGCAGTGTGCCAGAAATGCCGCAATGGAACCTGTACGGCAAAACCTGTAAGAACTGTGGCACAACGGGGGTGAGTTGCCAACTCGTGAATAGAGAATATCTACAAGCAGAAATCGAATGCATGACATACTCCTAGGTCAATACGATCAGATATATAAACCTCAAAGAATAAGCCTGAAGCATGATAAGGTGGCAATGTAACATCTAATCGTGTACGTAGTGCCAAGTACCCGTGCCAGTGCCTCAGGTAATAACATGTCATACATATAGGGTATGTCTGCACGAAGTAAATATGATGAAGTATCAAAATGAAAGTCAATACACATATATTAGCGTCCTATTCCACAAATATTGGTGTAAGGGTATATATAACAGCGCCCTCATACCCTGTTATATATACAAGTGAAGTATGATCAATGTAATAAAAGTCTGTATATATGTGGATCCCGTCCACCTGTCACCCATTGATATTAAGCATCATGCATGTAAATGTGAGGATATAATCAAAATCATGGAAACATCATGAAACCTGTGCCTAGCATCGGCACGTAAATCCTCGTCCATATGGGGCTCCGTCTGCGGTATCGGCCCTCGGCCCCGGCAGCACGGGTCAACCCATGTCCGTCTTTCAACTCCGGTCGGTATCCCCCGGATATCCGCCGAGCTCAAATACAATCACCGGTAGGTACTCGCCCACCTCCAGGCTCAATCGGCATAATCCTTCGATTATCTTGACGAGGGGAACCATACCGGGCCCCACCATGTACCCTCATACGGCACACACTCCTCGTATGGGGTATGTAATCAGAACCGAAAAATCTCATGGTGGCTGCGCAAATATCATATCAAGGAAACCGGATTTTTCAAATAAGTACATACTCTCCTTTGAAATTATCCACGGTTCCCAAATCCATAAATATCATGAAAACAATATCCCAATGCGCATAATCAGAAAGCATGATGTATGTGACATATAATTGAGATGCAAGTATAACAGTATATCATTCAACATAGAATAGTGGTATGCACATACAAAGTCATATCCTGATGCAATAATACTACTGTGTAGTGACATGGCAATTATGGATGATGAAGTGTGTGAGCCGGCAAGAAAGTGTACGTGGAACATATGCATCATCGATAATGGTGCTGGTGTCCTAACAGCATGACTGCAATATAGAAATAAACACATGCAATGCGATGCGGAATCGAATAATCAATGCAACAGTGAAGAATCTACACCAATATGTACATGTCATGCAGTGGTGCCATTTGAAATAAGACGAATCGGGGTTTTGGTAAAATAAGGGTTACGGTGTTTTTAAGAATAGATACGTCTTTTGAAAATACCCATAGAATCCCTTTACTTGTCCTTAAGATATTCCTGATTCGTTGGTTTTGAAATAGGTATGACTCGGGTCTAGTCTAACATCTACTAAGCCAAGTCCATCAGGAGGGGTATGGAAACCACCTAAATCTGAGTCGATATATATATATATAGTCGGTGATCCCGCCTCAATAGTATCGCATACGATACAATATATCGTCTGACATCCTCGAGTCATGAGTGCGGATCTATCATCAATATAAAGCTCGTATTGTAAATCGTCGTACGGCATCCCAATTGCTGGGTACGGGTCAATATCATAATCAGCTCATCAATTGTTTGGTATCCTCATCATCATATCACATAATCTGGGGTACTGATCTAAGTCTAGTACAACTGATACCATCAATATGACTGCGTGTGTAAACACACGTCCAAGGGCCCGCTAGAGATCACATGTCATATCCCAAATACGAATCATATCAAATCACCGATCTCGTGGCACAAAACCCAATATCATCGACTCATCTCCAAAGCCATCCACTATCCATCATCATCACAGTATTAGTATAGCGAATCAACATGTGTGTGCGTGTTGGTGTAAACTTATCCTAAGGTTCGCAACTATGAAATATTCTAGTTACTTCTAACCCTATCACATCTAACACATCTTAAATAATCCACTACACTATACTATCATAAATAATATATACATATAAGGTATACCAACTACGGACTGCGGGGGTTCTATACGCCATCCACCCTACTTCCCCCGTAGATATAATCAACTCACCCTGCGTCATCATTGTCGAA